>CM031598.1:60745936-60755936 GCA_018398815.1 Conus ventricosus | reverse complement strand
TGAGAATCAGGTATAATCCATCTTTATTATTCTTTACACAATGGCAAAGAGTTTTATACGGTACTTATGCATCTGGATTTCTTAAAGACCAAATCTAAATTTTGTCAAAATAAACTGTTCATATCTATCCAAAATGAATAAAAGGTAATTTTCGCTAAATGTGTAGGAACGCAGCTTATACATATCTCAGACCTGTTACTAGAATAGATACGGCCTTCCTAGTTTTTTTTTTCCCATCTGCAGTCTATGGGCCATTGACGCAGAATTAGTACTAGCAAATTCTCTACACAGCCACCCATACCCCAAACCAAGTCCACAGAGACACACACGTACACTCATCACCCAGTTGCTGTTGCCCACTTGGTCTGTGCCACAATGTATGTCATCAGATTTTCGTGGCAATCGAACCATATTCACTTTCAGTAACTTCAGAAAATAACAAATGCATTTAATCGCAGAGTTTATATAAATCTAGTACATGTTTGTCTCACCATGCACTAAGTCGTTCAGCTTCTTCATGTGAACACTCTGAAATCTTTTCAGTCCAAATGAATTGAAATAATTATTCAGTATGTTTGATAGCTTTCATGTCAAAGCTTTGGTGTCATTAGGTTTATAAGGATGTCTTGAATGAACGTGGTAGCGCCCTCGAGAGCGGGAGGCTCATTCACGCTGGCTCTACTATCTCAGCAACTGTTGTCACATGAAGGTAGCTTAGAAGAGCGTAAACAAGGGATGCTGGATCAGAACAGGCACCACTGTATGGCACAGAAGTGAGTCAGTAACAGTCCAGTGTCTTCTCTCGTGGGGTGCCTCATTATGTCTGAACATTGATCACTGAAGCTGCGATGGGACGAGCCTGGGTGTAGCTCTGTATGGAGGGGCAAGAAAGAGGGGTGTGGGTGTAATGCTGTTGAGAGAATACAAAGATGAGATCATAAAAGAGATCTCCAAGGCTGAAGCTAAGTCTGCCAGAGAAGTCAGTTGCTTACCGTGTAGAAGAAGAACCTGAAACACTGGATTCAGAAGACATTAATATACCTGTTCTCAACAGCACTGGCCGACAGACCTGTGCAAGAAAAACAACCTGACTGAGGTCTGCGCTATCCTTAATGCCCTTCTGCTTTTGAAACGATGAGAAGTTCCATATCCTTGGCCACGATTCAAAATGGTTGTCCGTTTACATGACGTGCTCGTCCAACTGCCATCTAAGGTCCTTCTGACTTTGTGTTCCTTCAGCCTTGCGCTGAAAGGCCAGGCTTTGCTTTCCATCCGTACAGTTTTCTGTACAGTCATACCATTGAATATAGTTAGTAACAGAACGCGGCTTTTTTGTGTGTAACATCACTTAAGCTTACTTCTTTCGCATGTACCATATCTTAGCTTTTTTTTTGTTTGTTTGTTCTGTATATTGCTTCAATGTTCGCCGGGAAGGTTTGTTGGTAGAGTGTGGTACTGTGGTGGTAGAAAGCACACGCTAATCTCTCAGAACATTCTTTGATGTAGGAAACACTCGCATGAGTGGGACAGGGCTGTAGATCTTGGGAAGAGAGTGATGGTGGGAGAAGGGGTCCAGATCCATTGAGGATGCAGGGAGGAGAGAAAGGTAGGTGAGTTCCATCACGTTGAACTTGTCCTCAGAACTGGCACGCGCGGTCCTCTGCACTTTGTAACTACACAAAAAGGAGGCCACAGACAGAGGTGAGGGTGGACGTTAAGTCCCCGAAAGCTTTGAGAGCCAGTTGGCGGTCGAGGATGGGAATGGTGTATGGGTGTTAGCAGCGGGAGAGCGGTGACATTTGTCAGCCCACTTAAGTCACTCTTACTATTACTACGCGTTTCCTGTGAGCAGAACACGGCGTGGGCTTCATTAAAACTGTCGACACTGAGTGACGGGTGATTGTTTTTTCTTGATGTTTGTGACTCGGTACTTTATCAGATTGCCCTACTTACCTGCCTACACACCTTCCGCCCTTCTTCAGCACCGCACGTGAAGAACAAAATCAATGCATGAAAAGCAAATCAGTTTGACACTATAATGGAAGCAAGCACATGAAGTTTTATGAAAAAAAAAAAACTTAGAGAGAGAGACAGGTGGAGACAGACAGACAGACAGACAGACAGATCCAGAGAGAGAGAGAGAGAGAGAGAGAGAGAGAGAGAGAGAGAGGAGAGAGAGAGAGAGAGAAGGGGGCAGACAGACAGACAGACAGAGAGACAGAGGAGCACCCACGATTACATCCGAGAAGAAGCCCACATTGGGCAGCCAGTCATTAATTTTAAGACACTCAGACAGACAAAAAGAAAGGCAGCTGACCAGTCAGCTATAGAACGTGTCGACGTGTTACATGCCAATAATTTGTTAGGCAGAAAGCAGCCAAGGAGAAAATGGACATTTTGTTCTAAGACGGCAAAAACTGACACTTCACCTGTCGCCATTCACAAAGACAGGAGGAGGATTGAAAGAAGGGGTCATTATCTCTCTCTCTCTCTCTCTCTCTCTCTCTCTCTCTCTCTCTCTCTCTCTCTCTCTCTCACACACACACACACACACACACACACACACACACATACACACACACACGCGCGCGCGCATACGCACGCACATACACCCAAACACACACACACACAGAGTAAAAAAAAATTATTAAGTTTATTAAACTTTATTACAAATAGGTAAATAGCTTAGTTAGGGCTCATTCTTCTAGTTTGTCCTTGTTGCTCTACTGTTTTGTTCACACACACACACACACACACACACACACACACACACACACACACACACACACATACACACACACGCACACACACACGCACGCACGCACGCACGCACGCACGCACGCACGCACGCACACACACACACACACACACACGCACGCACGCACGCACGCACGCACGCACGCACGCACGCACGCACGCACGCACGCACGCACACACGCACGCACGCACGCACCACACACACACACACACACACACACACACACACACACACACACACACACACACACACACACACACACATAGGTGAATCCAATAGTTTTGTCGGTGTCTGATTCGGTCAGCTGTCTGATTTGCATGGACGCTTTTTCTGACAAAAATCAGTCAAACCCAAAAAGTGACACTCATCAGTGAGTGCGAGAGAAAATCCTGAGAGAGAAAGATTAAATGCGGGTTACAGCCCAACTGACAACAAGGACCAAGTCGAAGTTTTCAGTGGATGTTTAAACTCAAAAATGAAATCTTGAAATGAATTGTTTTTCTTTTTTAATTCCTAGCACTGATTCCAACTAAAATTGTGGAATGTGTCCCTTGGTCCCTTTGGAGTCTCCAGACAGTGAGACAGTTTAAGCCAGACCAGCTGTGCAGCCTCTGGTGACTGGTGCTCAGTTGTTCAGCACTGCAGGTGTCTGTATCTGTCGGGCCTGGATGACGTTTGGATATATCACGACAGGAACCTGTTATGTAGAGTTCTGTCCTATTGTCTTTGAACACAATGGGTTTACGCAGCATTATCTTCATCAGACTGTTATGTAGAGTTCTGTCCTATTGTCTTTGAACACAATGGGTTTACGCAGCATTATCTTCATCAGACTGTTATGTAGAGTTCTGTCCTATTGTCTTTGAACACAATGGGTTTACGCAGCATTATCTTCATCAGACTGTTATGTAGAGTTCTGTCCTATTGTCTTTGAACACAATGGGTTTACGCAGCATTATCTTCATCAGACTGTTATGTAGAGTTCTGTCCTATTGTCTTTGAACACAATGGGTTTACGCAGCATTATCTTCATCAGACTGTTATGTAGAGTTCTGTCCTATTGTCTTTGAACACAATGGGTTTACGCAACATTATCTTCATCAGACTGTTATGTAGAGTTCTGTCCTATTGTCTTTGAACACAATGGGTTTACGCAGCATTATCTTCATCAGACTGTTATGTAGAGTTCTGTCCTATTGTCTTTGAACACAATGGGTTTACGCAACATTATCTTCATCAGACTGTTATGTAGAGTTCTGTCCTATTGTCTTTGAACACAATGGGTTTACGCAGCATTATCTTCATCAGACTGTTATGTAGAGTTCTGTCCTGTTGTCTTTGAACACAATGGGTTTACGCAACATTATCTTCATCAGACTGTTATGTAGAGTTCTGTCCTATTGTCTTTGAACACAATAGGTTTAAGCAACATTATCTTCATCAGACCCATCCTCACGGATGCATCACTTTTTTTAAAATCTCAAATACTGTGCCCTCACCCCACCCCACCCCACACCTTTCCCCGTCTCCCTCCCATGCTCTAAGTCTAGCAAGAGAAGTCAATTACTTACTTGCAGAAAAAGAACCTGGAACACTGGATTATCTGTTCAGAGCTGCACAGGCCGACAGACCTGTGCAAGAAGTGGCTTCACTTTCTACATTCTTTTGTCATTCATGTGAGCTCATGTCAAAGGCTTGGTGTCAGTAAGTTCATGAGAAGTCACATGGGTGGGATTGGGTTGTGGGTCTTTGGAAGAGAAACGGGGAAGGGGTGAGGGTGAGGGTTCATGATCCGTGGAAAGGTCATCATTATTAGGTCTCAAACCCTGAGTACAGTTAAACATCCATTTTACGTAAATTACGATTAATTAATACAAGCACACAAAAACCCTCACTCGTTGTAACCAGCAATATATTTTTTTCACCATAACTAGGCAAAAATGTTTCCCTGAGAGTCCGTTTCACTTAAAAGGACATAAAAACAAAGACAGATATCTAGGTGAAGTACAGATAGATAGCACACACACACACACACACACACACACACACACACACACACACACACACACACACACACACACACACGCACACACGCACGCACGCACGCACGCACGCACGCACGCTCACACACACACACACACACACACACACACACACACACACACACACACACACACACACACACACACACACACACACACACACACAAGCATGCACTCACGCATGCACGAACGCACGCACACTTGCACGAACTGACGCACGCTTGCAGGCACACACACACACACACACACACACACACACACACACACACACACACACACACACACACACACACACCACACACACACACACACACCACGCGCGCGCGCGCGCGCGCGCGCACACAAGCCTTATCAACAGCCTTCAAAATGTAATATCCTCATTAGTTCTCTGCATTAAGAAATAAAAGCGACGAAGATCTGTTTTTACACTGTCTAATGTCAGACGACTTTGCATTTTCATTGTTAGTCCACGTATGTGTCTGTTGGAGGGGTTAGAGAGAGGAGGGGGGGGGGGGGGGGGGGGCTGCATTAGTAGGCTGATGTGTTGCCTGCTTGACTGTACGAGAGTAGCTGATGGTTAGGATTTTGTGTGGTTTTCTTTCTTGTTTTTTTCTTAATGGTAAAGGCAGTTTTTTTCGTTTTGTTTGTTTTTTTATTTAGGGGAAGGATGGGGGAGGAGAGGGGTGTGCTAACACCCATAGGTTCACTGACTGATGTTTTCGGTATTGATGTTTTGTTTTTCAGCTGAAGTTGAAATGTCAGAGCTGCACGTGGATTGAAAGATAAATCCCAGCTGGCTGTCCCTCATCCTAAACGACTTGGGGATGGCGATGTTATTTTCTGATTTCAAAGAACAACGACCAGCTCATAAACGCGTAATGTCCTGAGTTCACTGACGTATCATTGTTTTTATTGTGTAAGAATTCATTCATACGTATAGTCTGTTTGCTCTTTCTTTGTTTCTTTCTCTCTATCTTTTCTTTTCGTTTTCTTCCTCTCCTCTTTTTTTTTACTACGTCAGTTTCTTTTTCTATACATTGTTCACTTCTTCATCATTGCTGTCATCTTTGTCATTACCATCTTAATCTTATACTGCCTTCTTTTTTTCATAATCATCGTCGTCGTCAAAGTCAGATCTTCTTCGTCGTTCTCTTCTTCTCTTTTCTATTCTTCTTCTTTCTTTTCTTTTTCTTGTTCTTGTTCTTTTTCTTGTTCTTGTTGTGGTTCTTCTTCTTCTTCTTCTTCTTCTTCTTCTTCTTCTTCTTCTTCTTCTTCTTCTTCTTCTTCATTTCCTGCTGCTTCTACTTTTTTTCTTCTTCCTCCTCCTACTTCTCCTTCATCTTCTTCTTCTTGTTCTTATTGTTACTGTTCTTCTTCCTCCTCCTACTTCTCCTTCATCTTCTTCTTCTTGTTCTTATTGTTACTGTTCTTCTTCCTCCTCCTACTTCTCCTTCATCTTCTTCTTCTTGTTCTTATTGTTACTGTTCTTCTTCCTCTTCGTCCTCTTCTCCTCCATTTTCTGCCGATTTCATCTTGTTTTTTTCTCCCCCCCCCCCCATCCTCCTCCTCCTCCTCCCCGTGTTCCTCCTTCTCCCCTCATCTTCCTTCTTCTTTTTCTTCTTCTTTTTCTTCTTCTTCTTCTTCTTCTTCTTCTTCTTCTTCTTCTTCTTCTTCTTCTTCTTCTTCTGTGTGTTCAGACAGTGGCCATGTGCTGTTGCTGCATGTCCAGTTTTTACCCAAATCATTCGACAAATACACAGAACATGTGGAACAATTACAACTATAAATCAAGTTAAGAATGCTGGTAATTTTAGATACGTATAAAGCTTGTATCTGGATTTACTGCCTGCTTGAGACATTCTAGCAGTATTCTTCATACGTTCATGTTACGTGAACTTTTGTGAGTAAATAAATATGCAAAACAAAAACCAAATAAACAAATGCAGCGTATGGAGGGGTAAAACGAAGAAAGAAAGCTGGTGTCTGCCATTAAAACTGGAAATTTCAGCTCAGGGGCATGACATGCAAACCTGTCAACACACTAGACACTGGCTGATCTGATCAACCTTAAGGCACTTTCAGGTGGTCATCCTTCTTTACAGAGATAGCAAACGCAGCTAATTCCTTTCAAATCTTCCGTGCTTGTGTATATCTGTCACAAGGTAAATGTATGGTCCAGAACACAACGAGTGTGGTTCTACTGGTTACAAAAAAAATGTTAATATGAAAGGAAAATGCAGCCTATGTGAACTGGTATAACAATGCATGCTCGTCCGTCTTGTGACTATATGAATTCAGAGAGACAGAGACATAGAGAAAGAGACACAGAGAGAGACAGAGACAGACAGACAGAGACAGAGAGAAAAAGTCAGAGACAGAGAGAGAGAGAGTTATCCTATTCTGGGTTAGGAGCTAAAACGTTACGGACAGAGAGAGAGAGAGAGAGAGAGAGAGAGAGAGAGAGAGAGAGAGAGAGTGAGAGAGAGAGAGAGAGAGAGAGGAGAGAGAGAGAGAGAGAGAGAGAGACGGACAGACAGACAGTCAGACAGACAGACAGACAGACAGACAAAGAGACAGACAGGGAGAGAGTTGTTCAATGAATGTTGGTGAGTTAAGAAGTCACGGTAAGGAACTGATTGAGGCGTATTCTCGTGTGAACCTTCTTGTTTTCCACTTTCCAGTGGTTGGGGGTCAGCTAAGTACCATCAGCACTGACTCAGACCCATAGATTGAGTTCATGGTCGACACGTGGCCAAAGATGCACAGTGGAGAGGATAAGTATCTCACCTCCTTCCCTACTCAACACTTGGAGTCCCTTTAGCTCTTTAGCTTGTCCCTTACCTCTTGTTCAGTTGGCAGCGGAGTCGCCTCATGAAACTACACGTTCAAGCCTTTTCTTTTCTGGCTGTTCAGCAAGGTTAGAATACTAAATGGAAGCAGCGTTTAACGTGGACGAATCACACGTGTGTTCTTTTGCCACTTGCAGTTGCCAAATCGGATGAACCGACTGCCGACCTGTGAACTTGAGGTAGACACAGAGACAATCACGTTAACAAAGAAGTGGTGAAATGCTATTAAAGGTGCGCAACAGAAATCCAGCAGGTGAAAGTCAAACATGCTGATCTTGTCCCCTTTGTCTTTGTGCAGACCATTAGGTGGGCAGGGTGACCAGAGTGTGTACAGTGCTATCCACAGAACTGGGATGCTAACCCCTGAAGGGGTGCATAGCTGCAATGGAAAAAAACCCAATCCTTTCGCTGCACACCTTTGCAAGTGATAACGTTTTGAACAGCCTGTAGACTAAATCGCAAACTTGTGTCTATGCCACTCCAGATCCCAGATAGCCTTAAGATGGATAAAGCAGCAGATATGAAAGCAAAGTAGTACAGTGATTTATAAGAAGAAAAGAGAGAAGAGAGAGAGAGAGAGAGAGAGAGAGAGAGAGAGAGAATGCGGAATGGCTTGCGAGTTTTTTTTCCCCACAAAATGCGAGCATCGTGTGTGTGTGTGTGTGTGTGTGTGTGTGTGTGTGTGTGTGTGTGTGTGTGTGTGTGTGTGCGCTTGTGTGTGTGTGTGTGTGTGTGTGTGTGTGTGTGTGTGTGTGTGTGTGTGTGTGTGTGTGTGTGTGATTGTCTGTCTGTCGATGTCTGTGTCTGTCTGTGTGCATGTTTTAATCTCAGCTAGAAAAAAATGAAATACGTAAGAAGAGAAGAAAAAGAGTAAGAAACAATGACAATAATGCTGATGATGATGACATTGTTAACGCTGAGAACAAAAAGAATTGTTTACAACTGTTCTGAAGACCTAAGAATGTTGTAGATAAAAAAAGACCACAGTTAGTCCACGTTTGCCAGATTTTCCCAGAATCTGTCCTGGGATGATGCCCACTTTGATTTCCTCTCCAAATAGCGCATTGACGTCTGTGTCACTGTGACGTCATCAGCACTGTTAGTTGCCCTCATTAACTCTCAAACGTTTCCTTCGAGGCTCTCAAATCCGGCTCCTCGTAATTGCTCCTTGACATGACGTAACAGGAAAAAGACGCAGTGATGAAGGCATGGAGAACGACAGACAACAGCTGCCCTCCGTCAGAAGCCAAAAATAGTCCTGGTTCCAAAGTGAGCGGAGCCGAGACATTGTCTGCATAGCGAAATAAGTACACACATACCCAGCTTTGAAGTGTGTTTATGCCTAGCATCCAACATTGCTACAAACAGTGACGGACGTACTGGTCAGCGAAGGTTAAGTTTGTCCCAGCATGCAAACTTTTTTTTAAATCTGGTATTAGGGAGGGAAAAGTGACTATGCAGTTTCTTAAGTTCATTTGAAATTAATCTGAGTGAGGACACACAAATACACTCAAACAGAGGTCTGTAGATATGTTTTCAGATCAAAATGATGCACCCACATTTCAACTTCAGTGATTATCTTTTATTATTATTATCATTATTATGAATACTTATATACCGCCTATCCTCGGCTAGAGACCAGACTGCAAACGCTTTACAGTTCACACTCGTTTACACAACGGACTGCCTACCTGGGTAGTGCCGACTGAAGAGCTGCCAGCTGGCGCCTCACTCAGTCGTTTCCCGTGTCATCCAGTCAATATCGTTCAATATCGTTCAATCAATTTCCTTAATTCATTCTTTTCCGTGTCTCACGCAGGGTGCATGCTATGTGTAACGTGTCATCCATACCAACGGCCAAACTTGCCTTCTCTTCCGAAAGTTGGTGATGGGATTTTACGTGTGTGCAAGATACGCGAGCGTTCACACACGGAACCTCGGTTTATAGTCTCATTCGAAGGACTGTATGGGAAATGGAGTCAGAACCAATGTTAACTCCGAGAGAACCCCCCCCCCCCCCCCCCCCCCCATTTACCGAAACGGCTCGTACCGAACCCTGAGGCTTGGACTACCCATTGTTTAACAATTCGAGGGAAGACTGGCACCATTTCGCCCTAGCCAACTTCTGATCTTCAGCAGGTTCTGGAGTATACCCAGCCAATGCATCGTTCACCAAGCTTGAAATACTTGTCCAAGACCCAGTCAGCTGCACAGCTTTCAATGCCTGTGAATATTCAAATCATCTCTGTAGGATTCGAGCAGTTGCCCCGGCCAAGTATTCTGTGGCACTTGCGTTTTAAACAGTAATAGAAGAATCAGTCTGGCCAGGATGGATGCCGTCTTTCAGGCTT
>CM031598.1:60740936-60743436 GCA_018398815.1 Conus ventricosus | reverse complement strand
GAACGTGTTGCGTAAAAGTGGAGTGAATGGAAAACTTTATTTGGCTATTCGTGGTATGTATAATTCTGTGCTGGCATGTGTGCGTGCAAAGAGTGAATATTCTAATTATTTTGACTGTCCAAAGGGTGTAAAACAAGGCTGCCTTTTGAGCCCACAACTGTGTTCCTTTTTCATTAATGAGTTAGCAATTGAAATATCAAAAAAAGGAAAGCACGGTATCCAATTAATCTCAGGAGCTGTTGAGATATTTTTGCTTCTGTTTGCTGACGATGTCATTCTAATGTCTCAAACAGTTATAGGTCTTCAAAACCAATTAAAGTCATTAAAAGAAGAAACAGATCGTTTAGGATTAACTGTCAATTTAGATAAAACTAATATTATTGTATTTAGAAATGGTGGACACCTTTCAAGGCATGAAAAATGGTTTTATGGAAATGAAGAAATAAAAGTAGTCAATTCTTATAGATACCTAGGATTGATATTTTCAACAAGATTAAGTTTGGATTTTGCTTGGGAAGAGGGAAGCAGAAAGGGTAGAAAGGGTGTAATTGAAATTTTGAAGTCATTGAAAAAGCTAAATACTATTGACTGTAATCTATTTTGGAAATTATTTGATACTCAAATAGAACCTATTCTTACTTATGCTGCTGAAATATGGGGTTTGTACTCTAATCAGAAAATGGAAAGAGTGCACACATATGCTATAAAACGTTTCCTTCATTTGCCTTTACATGCTTCTAATACTATGCTATACGGAGAAACCGGCCGATATCCTCTGTACATAAGATCTTTTGTCAAGTGCATAAAATACTGGTTAAAAATGATGAAATTGCCTCAGTCTCGATTGTGCAAACAAGCATACGACATGATGGTAATTCAACTCGAGAATGGAAGAGAGAATTGGGCCTATCAAGTAAAAAATGTATTATCTGTAAACGGTTTTGGTATTGTATGGATGTTTCAGGGTGTTGGAAATGATAGACAATTTATTTCAGAGTTTAAAGACAGACTGATATGTTCGTACAAACAAAACTGGCATTCGGCTATTGAGAACAATGAAAAATACAGTTGGTTTTATTCATTTAAAAGTGTTTTTCAAGCTGAAAAGTATCTATATATTATATCAGACAAATGGCATAGGATTAATTTTGCTCGATTTAGATTCAGAACTCTCGGATTGAATACAAAGAAAAGATGGTATTTGCCTAGGGCTTCTTCAGAATCTTCATGCCCTGTGTGTGGTTATGAGGTTGAGGATGAAAAACATTTCTTGTTCCACTGTACAGGATATGTAACATTACGAAACAAATGTGATTTTTTTCATACGGATTTAGCTCAAACTCATAATGTTATATCTATTCTACTTTCAAATGACGAAATGATTATCAAATCAGTTGCAAAATTTATAGCAGAGGCCCAGAAATTGCGAAAAGAAAAGATTAACTCAATATGATGCATAATCCATTAATATGACGAAGATAGAAGTGAATGTTCAGTTACCATATGATAAAGTGGATGGTCGAATTTCATGTATTCTTGATTGCGTGTACGTGCGTGTTTATCCACGTGTGAATATGTGTGTATGCATGGGTTTGGGCAGGTGTGTATGTGTGTGGGTATGTCTGCATCGGAGTATGCGTGTGTGCGAGAGCATCTGTGTGTGTGTGTGTGTGTGTGTGTGTGTGTGTGTGTGTGTGTGTGTGTGTGTGTGTGTGTGTGTGTGTGTGTGTGTGTGTGTGTGTGTGGCGCGCGCGCGTGCGAGTATGTGTGAGTGTGTGTGTATGTATGTTTGTGCGTGTGTGTGTGTGTGTGTGTGCGTGCATGCGTGCGTGCGTGCGTGTGTGTGTGTGTGTGTGTGTGTGTGTGTGTGTGTGTGTGTGTGTGTGAAATTGGGTAGGCTGGTGGATGAGTGCTTGGGATATGTACTTATGTGATTAAATGATTATTATAACTGATTGAAGTTTTGTTGAGATAAGTTTATTGATTTCATATGTCAGCAACGTTACTTTTTGAGTGTATTGTTACCCCCCTTGTCATTAGACCGTAATGGTAATGACAATAAAATATCGTGAATCGTGAATCGAATCGTGAATCTCTCTCTCTCTCTCTCTCTGTCTCTGTCTCTCTTTCTCTTCGACAAACAAACTGAGAACAAAGAATTCTGTGTTTAAGAACGAAGAAAGGGCAAACTAGAATGAAAGAGTTCGAAAAGGAATTTGTAGATAAATTAATTGGTCATTGAAAAACTTCACAAGAGTCGTCTCACAACAATTTGACTGTGGAATTCACTTCGTTTTACATTATGACAAATACGCGATGTAACACTTGTGTTATGTGGACACTGTGATTTGTGCTGATGGTATAGTAATGAAGACTGTCGCTCTCTCGGTCTCTCGGTCTCTTTCTCTGTCTCTGTCTCTGTCTCTGTTTCTGTCTCTGTCTCTGTTTCTGTCTCTGTCTCTGTTTCTGTCTCTGTCTCTCTGTCTCTCTGTCTCTCTCT
>CM031598.1:60720936-60723436 GCA_018398815.1 Conus ventricosus | reverse complement strand
TCGTCCAAGATGGGAAAAAAGGGGCAGCGGAGGGACATCCGGAGTCATGAACCGTGTGTGGCCCAAGCCCCTTAGAGTGTCAGGAGATAAGGGCCGAAACACTTGCTTGAAGGGGCTTCTCTTCTGAGGACTCTCTGCTGCCACGCTCTCCACGAGTTTCTTTCTACTCTACTTAACTTTTAATTACAAGACAGAAAAAATGAGATCCCACCTCTCTCCTCTCTCTCTTTCTCTCTCTCGAGTTAACTAACAAATGTATCGACACGCCGATATTACATGGATATGGATATCCTAGTTATGGAGTTGATATCTGATTCAGTAGATTAGACTTCATGCACATGTATAGTCGATTGTAATTCATGCATTCGAGTATCATTTTATTGCTGGTTTTTTTGTTTGTTTGTTTTCATACATTCTGGTAATATTTTGTGTTGATGTTGTTGTCATAATTATCATGCTGAGTTTTGAATGTAATCCCCCTTCAGAAGGGGCTGTGGCCTATCTGAATTAATTTAATTTAATTTAATTTCGTTTCTCTCTCTCTTCTCTCTCTCTCTCTCTCTCTCTCTCCTCTCTCTCTCTCTCTCTCTCTCTCTCTCTCTCGTACACACACACACACACACACACACACACACACCACACACACACACACACACACACACACACACACACACACACGCACGCACGCACGCACACTGACACACAGAAGCAGGAGAGAGAGAGAGAGAGAGAGAGAGAGAGAGAGAGAGGAGAGAGAGAGAGAGAGAGAGAGAGAGAGAGAGAGAGAGAATAAACCTAAGACTCAAGGGTAAATATTTTACGCAGTGTCAAGTCTGGTATTCTCTCTTTGCTATTCGGCTGTGTGTTTTTAAGAAGGCAAATAGACAGACATAGGAACAGAGGGGCAGGCAGAAAGGCAAGTAGTCCAGAAGACAAGTAAGCACACAGACAAAGAATAAACAGAGACAGAGAAACAGAGGGAAGAGTGACAGAGAAACAGACAGACAGACAGAGACAGAGAGAAAGCAAGAGAGGAGAGAGAGAGAGAGAGAGAGAGAGAGAGGAGAGAGAGAGAGAGTAGAGAGAGAGAGAGAGAGGAAGAGAGAGAGAGAGAGAGAGAGAGAGACAAAGACAGACAGAGAGACAGAGAGAAGGATAGAGGTGAATCCAATAGTGCTGTCGCTGTCTAATCCGGTCAGCTGTCCGGTTTGCTTGAACGCCTTTGTGACAAATCGGTCGAACCAAAAACGTGACACGCAACAGTGCGTGTAAGAACAAGTCCTGAGGGAAAAAAAAAGATTAAATCGGATCAAACTAGTGCAGTTTACAACGAAGCCGACCACAGGAGCCGACTATGGGGTTTGCAGAGCAAGTATAAACTCAAGGAGACGAAAAAAGACAAACAAGGCTTCGCTAAATCCATGCTGGTGATTGTGAATGAAACTGGGAAACATCTTCCTTGGTCCTCTCAGAGTTTCCAAAGAGGGAGACAGACAGACGGAGCCAGACCAGCTCTTCAATTTCTCGAGACTTGTGCACAGTGCTCTTCTGCAAGACTGAAGGCATCGGCATTTTTCAGGCGTGGTTGACGCTGGGATGTTTCGTGACAGGAAGGTGCTGAGGAGAGCTCTAGTTTCAGAACACAATGGAACTCTTGGCGTGTTCTTCAAATTTTACCTCACTGATTATCTTTTTTTTTTTACATATTGCACCTTCCTCTCTTTGTCTCTCTGTCTCTCTCTACCTCTGTCTCTGTCTCTTTCTTTATCTCTCTCCCTCTCTCTCTCTCTCCCTCCCTCCCTCCTCCCCCTCCCCATCTCTCTCTCTCTCTCTCTCTCCTTCTCTCCTTTCTCCCCTCTCTCTCTCTCCTCTCTCTCTCTCTCTCTCTCTCTTCCTCTCTCTCTCTCTCTCTCTCTCTCTCTCTCTCCATGCCTGGCTCTCATGCTGGCTTCAGTTTCAATATCCTCTCCTCGTCCTTTTTAGTTCTAGTTAATGTCTTGGTGTCAATAGATTCATATAAACAGTCGTTGAATGAATGTGCTGGTGCTCTCCAGGGGAAGATACTCACTTACGCTGGCTCCGTTGCTAAGCAATCATTGCGTTATTAGGGGTCTAGATAGGTATTGTCCTGCATAATTTTGTTGGATCAGAACAGGCAACACTGAACAACAAAAAAGCAAGTCGGTAACAGTGCAGTGTCTTCTCCGGTGAGTGACTTTACGACGACCTGACACTGATAGCTCCCTGTGGTCTGCAGTGCTAAACCTGGGTGTGGCTGTGTTCGGGGGAGCGGGAATGAGCGGCGTGGGAATAATGCCATTGCAAGGACACAAAAGACCAGACAGCAAAATACAATCACCATGGCTGAAGCTGTGTCTAACCGCAGAATCCAGTTACATTCGAATAAAAAGTATCTGAAACATCTGGATTCAGAAGACGATAATACTGGTGACCTCAGTTTCGATGTCCTCTCCATGTCTGTGGCGTTGGTTTGATTCCG
>CM031598.1:60710936-60713436 GCA_018398815.1 Conus ventricosus | reverse complement strand
TGGGTGAGAAAAGTGTACAGTGAGCAGCGCTGCCCTCTCATGATCACAGTGTAGCAAGGTCGGCCCACTGTCTGCACGTGGCCTCCCCCCCCCCCCCCCCCCCCCCCCCCCCCCCCTGCATGAGTCACCATGTGTGTGCTTCAAACTTGACAGTTTGCCACTGATCAGCTGCATGATGTGGTGAACAGACTGCGACCAGTGAACATGGGACACACACAGGCCACACGCCACAATTTGGATTTTGCACTGAAACACTAGAATCCGTGTATGCGTTTTGAGGCCTACCATGAATTTGAGCCAACATTTGCTGTTAAACTGATAATTGATCAAAAGAAAAACGCCCCAGCAATTATTTCCCTTGTTTGAGGGGGAGGGGGGGGGGATTTTCACCGAATAAGTGACGAACAGTCTTCAAATACATGACCTTCTGATAAAACCCACATAGAGTAGGACTCCCCCAGTTTTTATGTTTCTCCACTGTCGTAGGTCTTTATCTTCCTACACTGGCTTTCCATCTCAGCACAACCTCCATGGTACGGCATGGTAATCAACCAGTTTATTGGGGCCGTCCAACTGGATGATGATGATGATGACCTTCTCCTTAGACGACGGCACCTTATACAAACCCATGACTCTATCTTTGTACCAGCTTGAAGCGCCCAAATAGTCTCATTCCTTTGATTTTCATCTGTCTGCTTGGAACCACCTGGCTTGTACCTTGATGGCCATATGAAAGAAAGAAAAACATGAGGAGAATCAACTTTCAGACACAATAGGAATTCTCAAAACAGTCCAATCGCACCAGTATGAAAATACTCGACTCCTTAATCAAGGCCCTGGCGCATTGATTTTGGGTGTGCAGCCACAGAGCCGATCCTATCAACATGACGTGATGATGAACACCTTCCATGTTCACAATGTCAATCCAATAAGCGAAAGGCGAAGACACTGATCCTGCTCGTCTGCATCTTCACCCTATCAACCAGTAAGTGAACAGGTCGATCAGGGTGTGTACAGCGCTGTGCACCTGAAGCCAAACACTGGCCACTCAGAGAGGGTGGGTGGGGGTGGGGGGGTGGGGGAGGGCACACGTCATTGCCGCGCTGAAAGGAATTCCTTTCTCAATGCACTCCTTTGCAAGTGATCACGTTTTGAGTAGATTACAGTCGCGATTGTCTGAGCCGGTCTGGAACCAAAATAGCTGTAACATGGAGGAGAATGCGTGCAGATGAAGGTGGACATGGGCAAGCATAAAGAAAAGGAAGCGAGGAGTGCCGGATGATGTTGTTGTAGCCCACAAAAAGAAAGTGATTTGTTTTTAATCTTGGCTGGCAAAACAAAAATCGGTAACAACAGAAGAAGAAGAGGAAAAGCATGGCGACGTCAATGATGGTGATGCTGATAATGAACACAGCTCTTAACGACAAGAACAAGAAGACGTCTCTTGAAAATCCTTGGAATTTTGTCGATGTCAATGCCCACCTTTTGTCCACTTTTGTAAACTTCCTCAGAGCCCTCACTTGGCTTATTCAGCTGTTGATATGTTCTCTAAAATCGCAATGACGTTTGTACCCCCCGTGACGTCATTAGCACTATTTCTTGCCCTTATGAACTCCCAAACTGTGCTCCTCGTAGCAGATTCCTGGCATGATGTAATACGAAGGTGTGGTGAAAATCAGTCAACAACTGCTTTTCCTTGAAAGCCAAAAAAATAGTCTTGCGAAAAGTGATATGAGCAGAGACATCATCTGGATGCAACAAAAGTCCACATACACCCAGCTTTGGAGTATGATTGAACCTAACATCCAACTCTGACTTTGCAGTAATGGACAAGCCAATCAGGTATTGCTTACTTTACCAGCCGCCGTGGTAAAGTGTTAACGTCATGGACTCCCGGGCTGGGGAGTCGTGGGTTCGATTCCCATCAGAGCCATGTGGGATTTTCCTGCCCTGACCAGCTCCTACGCAAAGTTGAGTTTGCTAGGCCCAATTGGGAAGACTGGCACTACACAGTCGAGTTTCATCCACTATATGGATGCGTCTCTGAGGAATTTCTGACCAACACTGCAGATGTCTGTCTCTCTCAGGCCGGCCTGATTGACGCCGGGATATATTATATAAGTTAGCGTAGAGTATAGCCCTGTCATGCAGTCTCAGACTGGAATGGACATCCACAGTATCATCTTCACTATCCTCATTCTCATCGATCACCATTCAAAAAATAAGTCTCAAATTCTGTGGCGCTTCATGCCCTGCTTTCACGATGCCCTTAGTTTCGATGTCCTTTCCATGTCTGTGACCTTGGTTTAATTCCGTCGGGGTCACCGGTTTCGGCAAATTCATGGGGGCTGTCGTTGGACGGACGTGGTGGTGCCTTCTGGAGGGAGAACTCACTCACGCTGGTTTAGTGACTAAGCAATTATTGTCGTCAGTAGGGGTTTAGTAGGTGGTGTCCTGCACATGTTGGTTCAGAACAATAACCACTGAACACCACCGAAGT
>CM031598.1:60693436-60695936 GCA_018398815.1 Conus ventricosus | reverse complement strand
AGGGAAACTGCCGACTCAAGATGACAAAAAGCAAACTCTGGGAGAGCGTTCATGACAACCACTCCACGATGTTGACAGCCAATGCAGCCACGTAGAAGAATATCACATGACTGAAAACACATGAAGGATTCTTTACTTCCACAAATAACCAATCAAACGACCAACGTAAATAAAGACTCCAGGTGGGGAAACCTATAACGAAACGAACAAACAAAAAACATTCCCAACAACAAAAAACTCTATAACAAGAACAGAAGAGCGCCGTAACACACAAACGATCAAAGGAATGAGAAATAGCGACAAGAAGAAAGCACGTGCATCCCACGAAAACACATGAAAAGAACAACAAAAAGGAATTTTTTTAAAAAGCAGAAAAGAAAAGCCACACATGGGTTTAGTAAAGACAAAAAAGATAGGAATAACAAAAGGATCGTATTACAACAACGAAAGAACACATTTTCTCGAACAATGCAGAAACAGTAGCCATTGAAAAACTCACACAGAGAAGAACACAGATGCAGCAGCCGTAGAAGAATTCATGAGCAGGAGAGAAAAAAAACGGCAACGACGACGATAGAAAAAGGCATAAACAGGTGGATGTAGCAGCAGTGGCACTAGAAAGAACTCAGAAACTAAGGACTGCAGCAACAGCAGGTATAGAACAACCCACAAACATAGGACTGCAGCAACAGCAGGTATAGAACAACCCACAAACATAGGACTGCAGCAACAGCAGCAATGGAACAACCCACAAACATAGGACTGCAGCAACAGCAGCAATGGAACAACCCACAAACATAGGACTGCAGCAACAGCAGCTATATAACAACACACAAACATAGGACTGCAGCAACAGCAGCAATGGAACAACCCACAAACATAGGACTGCAGCAACAGCAGCGATAGAAAACCCACAAAAATAGGTCTGCAGCAACAGCAGTAATGGAAAAACCCACAAACATAGGACTGCAGCAACAGCAGCAATAGAAAACCCACAAACATAGGTCTGCAGCAACAGCAGCAATGGAAACACCACAAACATAGGACTGCAGCAACAGTAGCAACGGAAACACCACAAACATAGGACTGCAGCAACAGCAGTAATGGAAAAACCCACAAACATAGGTCTGCAGCAACAGCAGTAATGGAAAAACCACAAACATAGGTCTGCAGCAACAGCAGCAATGAAAAAACCCACAAACATAGGACTGGAGCAACAGAAGCAATGGAAAAATCCATCAACAGAAACGCAGCACTGGCACTAATAGAACAATTTTTGAACAGAGCTCTGCAGCAATTTAATCAATAAACAGATAAATGCAGCTGTAATAGCAATAGAAGAACTAATTAGCAGAGGATTGCATCAATTGTAGCGATAGCAGAACTATAAACAGAGATATGCAGTGATAGTAGCAATAGAAGAACTAAACAGAGGACTGTAGCTGACCAGCAACCACAGAAGAAAAATCATAAACAGAGGAATACAGCAACTGCAGCTATAGAAGAACTCATAAACAGAGGAATGCAGAAACAGTAGCAGTCGGAGTTCTCCCCAACAGAATGCAGAAACAGCAGTATCAAAAGACGTCATAGACAGATTCAGTTTCAATTTCATCAATGAGATACCACAGCGTGCGGTCTACTCTACATTGGCTGTGCTATATCTGCTAAGTTTCGAGACCATACTGCGCATAATTTTAAGCTAATGGATAAGTGAACTAGTGACTAGGATGAGTGAATCTAAGAACAGGGTCTCATGGCTACGACCCAGCAGCTCTCTGCCCTGTGCATTAGCCAAAAACAAAAAGCATAAACAGAAGAATGCAGAAAGAGCAGCAACAGAAAGACTCATAGACAAAAGAATGTAGAAACGGCAGCAATAGAAGGACTCATAGACAGAAAAATATAGAAACAGCAGCAATAAAAGGACTCATAGACAGAAGAATATAGAAACAGCAGCAATAAAAAGACTCATAGACAGAAGAATATAGAAACAGCAGCAATAGAAGGACTCATGGACAGACGAATATAGAAACAGCAGCAATAGAAAGACTCATAGACAGAAGAATATACAAACGGCAGCAACAGAAGGACTCATAGACAGAAGAATATACAAACGGCAGCAATAGAAGGACTCATAGACAGAAGAATATAGAAACAGCAGCAATAGAAAGACTCATAGACAGACGAATATAGAAACAGCAGCAACAGAAGGACTCATAGACAGAAGAATATACAAACGGCAGCAATAGAAAGACTCATAAACAGAAGAATATAGAAACAGCAGCAATAGAAAGACTCATAGACAGACGAATACAGAAACAGCAGCAATAGAAAGACTCATAGACAGACGAATATAGAAACAGCAGCAATAGAAAGACTCATAGACAGAAGAATATACAAACGGCAGCAACAGAAGGACTCATAGACAGAAGAATATACAAACGGCAGCAATAGAAGGACTCGTAGACAGAAAAAGATAGAAACAGCAGCAATAGAA
>CM031598.1:60687662-60689936 GCA_018398815.1 Conus ventricosus | reverse complement strand
AATTTTTTTTTTGGGGGGGTGAAAAAAAAAAGGGAAAAAACTACTTTTTTCAAAAAAGGGGGGCAGTTGTGAGGGGAATGCGGGCTGCCCAAATAAAGGGAAAATTTTCTTATAGGCAGTTAATAAATAAAAGTTAGGTTTATCGGCATGAATGTGATGATTGGGTCAATAGCGGGTATTGCTCAAAAGCGTTTGCAAGGCCAGTAGGATAAAGCACATATTACTCAAACTGCTGGTAGGGGCGCCCACATACAATGCACGTTTTTTTTTTTTTTTTTTTTCCTCAAAGCATTTTTTTTTACCATGACAAGCATCTCATGCTTTGGGTTTATGATCAATGAGCAAACAGCAAATATTACTCAACAGGCACTTGTAAAAGGTTTTAAGGTGATGTTGTTGTATAAGTGGAGTAGGGACAGTGAACTGTTAAAGAGTCACTGTGTTTGTACAGGATATATGAAAGAAGGCACCATCCTCTCGTTCTGCCCCCCTACCAAACTCTTCATGGCCTGAATTAGAGACCAATGTACTGTTTTTGGGTGTGGACAGACACCGATTTAAAAGCTTTGAAAATCCAGTCACACAAAGTCCTTCAAACTCACGCCTCCCCTCTCCCCCTCTTCGCCCCCCCCCCCCCCCCCCCCCCCTGCACAGGTATTTGTAATATACAAAGAATAAAGTGCATAAAAGGTAACTATTATTCACAGGTATTTGTAATACCATGGAAATAAAGGTGACTCCCAAATTCGCAGGTATTTGTAGTACAATTGCATAAGGGTACCTGTTATATTCGGGCCCATTTGTAGGACCATTGAATAAAGGGTAACTATTATTTACAGGCTTTTTGTAGGACCATTGAATAAAGGGTAATTATCATTCACAGACATGTGTAGGACCATTGAACAAAGGTTCACTATTATTCATAGGTACTTGTAGGACCCCTTTGAAAAAGGTTAATCATTTTCACAGGTCCCTGTAAGATCCTGGATAAAGGTTAACTATCATTCGCAAGTATTTGTAGGATTTTTGAATAAAGGGTATCTATTAGTCACAGTATTTGTAGGTAGGACCCTCGAATAAAGGTTAAATATTATTCATAGGCATTTGTAGGACCATTGAATACAGGGTAACTATTACTCAAAGGCATTTATACAGGTATTCGCAGGAACATTGAATGAGGGCAGGTGTTATGCAAAGGCATTTGTATGTCCGTTGACTGAAAGGCATGTATTACTCACAGGCATTTGTAGGACCATTGGACCATTGAATACAGACAAGTACTACGCACATAATTTAGTAAGACTGTTGAACAAAAGAGCAAGAAGTACTCCCGGGTGTTTGCAGGGCCATTGAATAAAGAGCCAGTATCACTCACAGGCTTACGTAGGGCCATTCATTAAAGCGCAAATGTTGCTGGAAGGTATTTTTAGTACCACTGAAAGAAGGAAACCGTTGCTTAAGGCGTTTGTAGTACCATCGCTAGAGGGACATTTTTACTCAAAGACTTTCGTTGCGCCGTTGAAAATTGGACAAAAAGCGTTGCTCTCAGAGACTACAAGTTTGCATCGCACGACTGCGCATTAGAAGAATTACTAATAGCAAAACCTTTCTTTACCCAACCCACATAGACACAAAGATCGTTGGCAACAAAGTAACGACCAATGAATAACGAAAGTGTTGGAGGATTTCCTCGTGAAATGGCCCATCATTACCTGGTGCTGAAATGTCCTTTTTAACAACCCAAACATCACAATCTAGGGTGATCTTGAGAAAAGGTCTCGACAGCATCTCTCCCTCTCTCTCTCTCTCTTTCCTTTCCATTTTTCTCTTGATGATGGGATGGTCACTTGATGGCCGTAACAACAGACAACACAAACGAAGAACGGAGAAGAGTGGGCTATAAACGCTAAAGACTGAGGAACGCAGAAGATGATTGCAGAAGAAGGAACTGGTAAATAGTAACGCAGTAGATGAGGCAGAAGAGGAAGAAGGAAAAAAAAAAGAAGAAGAAGAAAAAAGGAAAAGGAAAAAAAAAGTGAGGGGCAGTATTAGTGGTTTTATGTCACTCGAAATATTTCGCTGACGTTAGAAAGGGGAGATTTCAGGTTTGTTTACAATGCAGACGCAGGGCGAAATGCTGAGGATTTGGCAATAGCTCTTGTGTTTGGGAAGAAGAAGAAGAAGAAGAAGCAGAAGAAGAAGAAGAAGAAGAAGAAGAAGAAGAAGAAGAAGAGAGGAGTAGGAAGAGGAGGAGGAGGGTAAGTTTGAAGAAGA
>CM031598.1:60682662-60685162 GCA_018398815.1 Conus ventricosus | reverse complement strand
ATGTGGGGTTCCCTCTCTCTACATTTTTTATTCGGCCTAGACCTTCACACTCTTTTACACACACGCGCGCGCACGCACGCATGCAAGCACGCACGCACACAAGACCGGTACTTTTTCCAATACTTTCTTTCGTCCATGGCATTCAAGATACCCTGGGTGTGCCAGCCAGACGTAGTCTTTGATTTGACCTGTCTCTGTATGCAGGCTAATGTATTTATCGATAGCGTGCAGAACGAGAGTCGTTCACAGCAAGACATCATCTGCATTGGTAGAACTATAAGTGTCTCTGAAAAGAAAAGAATGTAAATTGAATGAAGTCGCTGATGTAAATTAAAGTTTTGAACTGAATTAAGTCCTGCTAAGTCAGTTTTTTTTTCCCGTAGTTTAAAGCCAAACCTTTTTCTTGGATTATGTAACTCAAATGGCATTGTACGGTCATTAACATTACTAGGTGGCACACAAAATTCTGCAACGAAAGCAACCTATACACGTATGTATTGTCTATACAGGTACTAGACTCTATCAGCAAGGAATCGTGCATGAATCAATTATATTGAGTCATTTACAGCATAGCAGGGTCAAAATAATCCATATCTAAATTAGATCTTTATTCGTATTTCCACTTCTGGCTTTTATTTCACAATCATTATTTCATTATCATTTCATCAAAGTGGTCTTACCAACCAGAACTACTTGGTGAACGTCTGTACATGAATCCTGCAAGAACTTATTCTATTCACTTTCTTTCGTTCTCTCTCTCATTTCTCAGGCCACTTCAGTGGCTGTATACCCATCCTGCTCATTCCGTCCATCGTCTACAGCCAAGCCTGTCTTGGCCCGCCACAGCCCCGGCACAGGCAATACACAGGGAGCATTCAAAGTCAAGTCATCATAGGGCAACCCACAAGAGGAGAGCCTGCACTGCTGCTAGTTCACTTCGGTGGTGTTCAGTGGCGCCTGTTCTGGTCCAACATACGCAGGACACAACCTACTAAGCCCTCTACTGATAACAATAATTACTTAACTGCGAAGCAGACGTGCGTGAGCTCTTCCGAAAGGCGCCACCACGTCCATCTAATAGCATTCCCCATCAGCATGCCCATACCAGCGACCTCCACACGAACTTCACCAAAGGTATAAACGCGCAGAGGAGATCGAAACTGAAGTCACCATGAGAGCAGAACATGAAGGGCTACAGATTTTGAGACTTTTTCGTGCTGATCGATGAGGATAAAGAACATGAACCTGATGCTGCGGCCTTCCATTCTGGACTGAGACTGCATGGTAGAGCTAAACTGTATGCTTACTTTCATAATACATCCCAACGTGAACCAGGCCCGAGAGACGCGGACACCTGCAGCCTTGGTTAGAAAATATGAGCAGCTCTCTCAGAGACGCATCTATTATAAAAAAAAAAAAAGGAAACTCGACTGTGTGGTCCGAGTCTTCCCAGTTGAGCCTATAGCAAAGTCAGCTCTGGGTAGGATCCGGTCAGGGCTGAAAAATCCCTCAAAACCCTAAGTGGCCCTGATGGGAATCGAACCAATGGTCTCCCAACCGGAAGTCTACGACGATAACCATTGCACCACGGCGGCTGGTTAGATTCTGGACACCTAATCTGAGATTGTATTTTGATTCACGTTGATTCAATCTTTCTTTGGCAAAGATCATTACGAAATTTGTGTTAATTATCATTTGGGATACAAACTAAAATACCCGCGTAAATTTCGTTTCTAGGATTTCTCTGGATTATTATATGTCTGGCAATGGATATCGAATCATCACTAACACGACTGTGTGACAATTCTTAAAATCCAAACGCATGAACACGATTAATACGATCTTGTGTGATTCCTGACATTTCTGATATTTTGTGAAAAAATGTCAATAGTTCAACTTGCTGACTCAAGGGTCTGTCGTTGACAGTCTAGTCTGAGATATACACTTTGATTGATATCAGTGCGCAGGATCCCAGTTGTAGCTCACTACTTAGGATTATACAAAATGACTCCGTGAGGGCAGAAATGTGTACATGTATAACATTAGCATAAGGAGGAGGAAACAGAAGTTTGTCGCCAAGCTGACTGCGAAAATCATCTTCTCCTTCTGTCTGTCTGTCTGTCTGTCTGTCTGTCTGTCTGTCTGTCTGTCTTTCTGTCTGTCTGTCTGTCTCTCTCTCTCTCTCTCTCTCTCTCTCTCGCTCTGTCTCTCTCTCTCTCTCTCTCTCTCTCTCTCTCTCATATCACCATGGTCATCATTTTATTATTTATTATCATCATCATCATCATCATCATCATCATCATCATCATCATCATCATCAACGACAATATGCCCCCCCCCCCTCTCTCTCTCTCTCTCTCTCTCTCTCTCTCTCTCTCTCTCTCTCTCTCTCTCTCTCTCTCTCTCTCTCTCTCTCTCTCTCTCTCTCTCATCCGTATCATCAACATCAACCTATTATCTTCCTCATCGATTCCAAAACATTGTGTTGGAGAAAGTGACC
>CM031598.1:60675162-60677662 GCA_018398815.1 Conus ventricosus | reverse complement strand
TGTGTTGTCCTGGTAAAAATTTATCACAACGCATTATTCTGGTGGGAGTATATCAAACGCGTTATTCTGGTGATTATACCATCACAGTGCGGTATTATGGTGGCAGTTTTTGTCACAACGCATTATTTTGGTGGGAGTATATCACAATAATTTATTCTGGTAGGAGTATATCACAATGATTAAAAAAATTATTCTGGTGGGAGTATGTCACAATGATATATTCTGGTAGGAGTATATCACAATGATTTATTCTGGTAACAATGATTTATTCTGGTAGGAGTATATCACAATGATTTATTCTGGGTGGGAGTATATCCCAATGATCTATTCTGGGTGGGAGTATATCACAATGATCTATTCTGGTGGGAGTATATCACAATGATTTATTCTGGGTGGGAGTATATCACAATGATTTATTCTGGGTGGGAGTTATCACAATGATCTATTCTGGGTGGGAGTATATCACAATGATTTATTCTGGGTGGGAGTATATCACAATGATTTATTCTGGTAGGAGTATATCACAATGATTTATTCTGGGTGGGAGTATATCACAATGATTTATTCTGGTAGGAGTATATCACAATGATTTATGCTGCTGGAGTATATCACAATGATATATTCTGGTTGGAGTATATCACAATGATTTATGCTGCTGAGAGTATATCACAATGATTTATTCTGGTAGGAGTATATCACAATGATTTATTCTGGGTGGGAGTATATCATAATGATTTATTCTGGTAGGAGTATATCACAATGATTTATTCTGGTAGGAGTATATCACAATGATTTATTCTGGGTGGGAGTATATCACAATGATTTATTCTGGTAGGAGTATATCACAATGATTTATTCTGGTAGGAGTATATCACAATGATTTATTCTGGTGGGAGTATATCACAATGATTTATTCTGGTAGGAGTATATCACAATGATTTATTCTGGTAGGAGTATATCACAATGATTTATTCTGGTAGGAGTATATCACAATGATTTATTCTGGTGGGAGTATATCACAATGATTTATTCTGGTAGGAGTATATCACAATGATTTATTCTGGTAGGAGTATATCACAATGATTTATTCTGGTAGGAGTATATCACAATGATTTATTCTGAGTGGAAGTATATCACAATGATTTATTCTGGTAGGAGTATATCACAATGATTTATTCTGGGTGGGAGTATATCACAATGATTTATTCTGGTAGGAGTATATCACAATGATTTATTCTGGTAGGAGTATATCACAATGATTTATTCTGGGTGGGAGTATATCACAATGATTTATTCTGGTAGGAGTATCACAATGATTTATTCTGGGTGGGATATATCACAATGATTTATTCTGGTAGGAGTATATCACAATGATTTATTCTGGGTGGGAGTATATCACAATGATTTATTCTGGTAGGAGTATATCACAATGATTTATTCTGGGTGGGAGTATATCACAATGATTTATTCTGGTAGGAGTATATCACAATGATTTATTCTGGTAGGAGTATATCACAATGATTTATTCTGGGTGGGAGTATATCACAATGCCTGATTTTGCTGGAAGCAAGTTACAATGCGACATTCCAGCAGGAATATATCACAATACGTTCTTCTGGTAAGAGTATATCATAATGAGAGTTATTCTGGAAAGAGTAATCCACCGCGCGTTATTCTGTTGAGAGTATATTGCAAGGCGTTGTTCTGGTAAGAGTATATCACAACGCGTTCTCTGTTAAGAGTATAGAACAATGCGGCGTTCTCTTGAGTGTGTATCACAATGCGTTATTCTGTTAAGATTATTTCACAATGCGTTATTCTGGTAAAAGTATTTCACAATGCGTTATTCTGGTGAAAGTATTTCACAATGCGTTGTTCTGGTGAAAGTATTTCACAATGCGTTATTCTAGTAAAAGTATTTCACAATGTGTTATTCTGGTAAGAGTATTATCACAATGCGTTATTCTGTTCAAAGGATGTCACCATGCGTTATTCTGGTAAGAGTGTATCAGTATGCTTCTTCTGGTCGGAGTATATGACAATGCGTTATTCTGGTAAGAGTATTATCACAATGCGTTATTCTGGTAAGAGTATCATCACAATGCGTTATTCTGTACAGAGTCAGCCGTGATAAGGCCATTACGGCTGGAGGAGCCTTCGACAACATAAAATGAACGTGTGATACAGTATCACCCTGCGTTATTCCTGGTGCAAACCGCTATGCGTTCTTTTACTCGGGATATATCACTATGCGTTGTTCTGGGTGAATTACATCACTAGGTCTCATCTTTGGCGGAGAAGGAAGGTGGAGAAAGGAGGGTAAAATGTGTTATTCTGGTTGGAGTACATTCGCATTCATTCTTCTGGCTGAGTAATATCAACATACATTATTGAGTTGGAAGTATAATTATCACCATGTGACGTTTTGTTGGGAGTATATCACAATGCGTTCTTCTGGCAGCAGAATATCACCATGCACTATTCTGTGGGTATACGTCAT
>CM031598.1:60645162-60665162 GCA_018398815.1 Conus ventricosus | reverse complement strand
GTTACATTAAGTACAGTCGATGCACTGGGTATTCTGATTACGGAAGCCGACCTCATTTCCCGGTTGCACCAAAGTGTGTGTAAGTGCTTCAAGACCTATGCCCAGTTTTTCATAACGAGACATCGTGCGACTGAGGGACAGGTTTGAGGGAGGAGGGTGTTGCAGAGCTTTTAGTGGAAGAAAAACTAAAGAGAACATGTTTCACTTTGATCGTCTGCCATCACCTTCTTACCGTCTGAAGTGACTGACTAGATGTGTCGCTGGTTGTACTTGGCACCTCTGGTGACAGTGTTGATTTCAGACAATTTAGATATCAGATTGAGCATGTAAAAGATCTGCGAGTGGTTTCAAGTTCAGATGTAGCAGAATGATTATATTTATGCTAAGGCTCAGTTTTAACACAAAATGGCGTTTTCAGGTAATCTGATTGAAACCAGGATTCTAAAACTGTTTCAAGCCCAAGAAAATATCTCCCGTCCAAGCAGTAGCAGGTGGGGTGTTTCAGGCTTCCTAGCTGATAATAGTACGGGACGTAATTAAGAATCGGTCTACTTAGAAGGGAGAGGAAAGAAAGAAAGACAGGAAAAAAAAAAGAAAGAAACTACAATTATCCAAGTTCTGATGTTTTCATATACAACATCACGAAAATGAGCATCTGAAACCTGCTACCACTTGATATTCCAAGGTTTGGGGCTGCCGATTATATCTTTGTACGGATTTGTTTCATCCAGACGGGTGTGAGTGCACGCAGTATGTGGGTGGTCGGACTTTCACCACTGGGACATACAGACGTATACGCACTGTGGTCATGCATATCGCATTTTCATTGCTGCATTGGGATGGATATGCATGTTACCCTTTAATGTCTCGTCTCGCCAGTATGTGTGGCCGCATGCATCTCTCTCATACCTCCATGTGTAAGTGTATTCATGAATGCATGTTTCCCGGCTAGACACTCCTCATAAATTCGTGTACCAGCGCCTTCGCTCTCTGCAATCACTAAAGGGCCCACTGTCCCCAGTCTGCAAGTAGTTTCTCACTCACTCCAGCAAAGTTTTTCCCCATATGCACATCACTCTGGAACAGCAAAAGGATGAATATTCCAAACTGAATGTGCACACAATGTGCTTTCTTTGAGATCTCCTTTGCCAGAGAAGTATCCAGTTAGTAGACAGACAGACAAGTAGAAATGTGGCAGCTCTACTTGGACTTCTGCAGTATGTGATTGTCTTTCCTTTCACACCCAGGGAACACAAAGTAACGAGCAGTGTGGACCAAGAAAGATCAAGAAACGCCCTGATGTCACGGTTCACTAAAAAGGATGTACCGAATGTCCGTTCAGCTAGCGCTACGTTTTACTACTTTTACGACGGGGGGGACATGTCTGCCAACACTAGATTTTTACTATTTTTCGCTTAGTATATTTTTTAAAGAAAGGAAAAAAAGAAAGGTTGACACGACTTTGAACTGTTGTTGTTGTGTAAGTGGTTTGCAAACATTGACCAGCTTATGTCCCTTGTTAGTTTTACCACAGCCAATATTGTTTTACTACTTTCCGATATATGCCAGCGCGCTACTTTTTGTTAGTTCCATTACATGTGTCGTTTGCAAACCTCATGGGTTAGACGGAAAAGTATCGTAGGTTTTGCCGTGACTTTCGAGCGCGATATGAAACAGAATACAGCAATGCAAAATAGCGGACAGTTAGCCCCAAACGGCTGCAGTTCGTATCGTCGGGTTTTCTTCTGTTATGCGTGACATCAGGAGACTATAATGGGCGTGGATCGAATGCAAACACGTGAGCTTTTTCTATTATTGCCTCCGCTAGGAAAAGGTTATATTTTAGCCCGATTCTTCTTCTTCCTCTTCTTCTTTTTCTTCTTCTTCTTCTTTTTTCTTCTTCTTCTTGCCGTGCAACTAATTACGCAGAGACTCGAACTTGGTGGAAAGATGGGATTTAATGTTGGAACGGATCTGGATCAAAGGGGCGATCCTGGATCACTCTACCTTTATTAGCTTCCGTTTTGCTTGTGTGAAGGGGCCAGACAATATACAGTATGACAAGTGATGCGTTCGCTGTGTGCAGACTTGATGTGTTTTGAGAAGAGACCCGAACTGACTGAAAGGGCGGCGGATGATAGACATACGTCTTATACGTCATGGCCAATGGACGCTTCTGTTGCATGCAGACATGACGTAGTTTTAGAAGAGAGCTCACCTGCCTCAAAGTGCGAACCCAAGATTCGTTCATGATAGAGTTCTACGCTATCCCGAGTACCTTTTTGATTATTCTTCCTGTTGTGATAGCGTGCAATGTGACCACATCAACAATCGAAAGCATTGATTTCTGCCATCTTTTCCTTTCAAGCAGCCAAGTTTCCTCGTGATTACGTGGGTAGGGGGAAAGTACGAACAGATAGGAGCCAAGCTGGAAACAATGAAAGGGTGGTGGTGATGGTGGAGCTGAGGTGCGGGCTAAAAGCAGTTCAGAGGGAAACATAGGAAAACATACAAAATGAGGAAAGAAAATAGGAAAACGTGGGAAAGGAGGGAGAGACATGGTAAATAAGGAAGTTTGAAGACAAGACAGAGGAACGTAGCACAGTGGGAGGGGGGTATTACTAAAGGTTGGGGTGAAAGGAAAACTTAGTAAAGGTTGAAGAAAAAACAGTGAATGGGTAAAGGTTGTAGAGGGTGAGGAAAGTAAGAAAACGTACTAGAGGGGGGGGGGGGGCAGAAACGTACTAGAGAGGGGGGGGGGGGTAACAAAACGTAGTAGAGAGTGGGTAAATGTAGTATAACGTAGGAAAGGATGAGAAAAAGGTAGCAAAACGTAGATCTGGCTGAACGAACTTCCCCATCTCAGCCGTGTTCATTTGTTCGGACGACGATAGACATCTCAAGACTTTGCTTTCTGGCGAGCCTCGCTTGTGGTAAAAGACCCCTCTGATTGACCTAACTTTAGTCCTGTCCACATCAGCCTCACGGACCGACAGGAGAGTGCACACAGACTAGCCTCGGAACACGACAGAAAGCTGCTAGTCCGTCGCACAAGAGACCAAACGGCAACTGCACATGGCGGGAGTGGAGCCTGTTTGCCGTCAGCAAACACCGGCTGACTGAAAGGTCCACACTCCTCTGTGGATCGCCGCTACAAAAGCAGGGTCGATGGAGCCCCGAGCAGTTGCCGGTCGGGCGTTATTTCCCGGGGACCGCCTCGGTAGTCGGATTGGGTGGTCTGGCTGGAGACGTGAATTTGCCGATTGGGTTCCCTATCTGTTCTCCCTGTCTGACCCTCTCTGTCTCTCTTCTGGTACGTTCTCTCTTTTTCTCTCTCTCCCTCCCCTTCTGTCTCTTCTCTCTCCTCTCCTCTCTCTCTCTCTCTCTCTCTCTCTCTCTCTCTCTCTCTCTCTCCTCTCTCTCTCTCTCTCTCTCTCACATAAACTACATATGAATAAAAAAATTTTTACACGGCATACAGCAATGTGTGGGTCTTATGCATGCAACTGTGTTCTTTTGTGGTATGTGTTCTATTGCGCATGCATGTGCTCTGATGCTGATACTGCTTGATTGATCGTTTGGGGTTGAGTTAATCCTCCTTCATACCTCGCTCTCTCTTCTCTCTCTCTCTCTCCTCTCTCTCTCTCTCTCTCTCTCTATATATATATAATATATATATATATATATATATATATATATATATATATATATCGCTCGCTCGCTCTCTCTCTCTCTCTCTCTCTCTCTCTCTCTCTCTCTCTCTCTCTCTTCTCTCTCTCTCTCTCTCTTGTTCTCTTTATTCAACGATCTGTGTAAAATGTTGTATTTGTTTTATTGGCTGTCTTAAAAACAAGTTTCTGTTATTAGCCCATTCATAGAATCTATGTGCCCCCACCTGTTCCCCGTTTTCTTCCACCCTCATTTCCATTGACATAAATTATCATCATTTTTTCCCCACATTGTAGTCCGTATTCATAGCGAGAACAGGATGTAAAAAAAATCCTTGAAGAACAGGCTGGGTTTCGATCAGGTTATAGCACTACAGATCACATTTTTACCCTTTTCGCACTAATTCAAACGCATTTATTGAAAAACAAAAAATTGTACGTCGCCTTTGTGGACTTTAGAAAGGCTTTTGACTCCGTGAATCGAAACATGTTGTGGATTAATTTACGGAAAAGTGGAGTGGATGGCAAGCTGTATATGGCTCTTCGTGGTGTCTATGATTCTGTGTTAGCATGCGTGCGTGATAGGTGTGTTTATTCAGATGTATTTAACTGTCCACAAGGAGTGAAGCAAGTTGTTTATTAAGCCCACTTATGTTTTCATTTTTTATTAACGAATTGGCAGTGAAGATAAGTGAAAATGGAAAACATGGTATTCAGATGATCCCAGGAGCGACTGAATTTTTTCTTATGCTATTTGCAGATGATGTAATATTGTTGTCTAGCACTGTTGTAGGTCTTCAGAATCAGTTAAATAAGTTAAAGCAAGAGGCAGATCGTCTATTTCTAAAGGTAAACCTTGATAAAACTAACTTAATGGTATTTAGAAAGGGGGTCATCTCTCCCGTCATGAAAAATGGTTTTATGGCACCAGTGAGGTTAAAGTAACTAATTCCTACAAATACTTAGGCATGTTTTTTTACAACAAAGTTGAGTTTACAAAACGCAGTAACAGAGACTTGTAGAAAAGGGAAAAAAGGTGTTACAGAGATCTTAAGAGCTTTGCGCAAACTTAACTCAATTGATCCAAGAATATTCTGGAAACTCTTTGATGCCAAAATTGAGCCAGTTCTTACATATGGTGCTGAAATATGGGGACTCTACAACAACAAAGATTTAGAAAAAGTACATACGTTTGCAATTAAGCGCTTTTTAAATGTCCCTTTACATTCTTCGAATACTGTAATCTATGGCGAAACCGGCAGATACCCATTGTATATTAGGTCAAACATTAAATGTATAAAATACTGGCTAAAACTGTTGAGGCTTCTTCCTGCCTCAAGACTTTGTAAACAGGCTTATGAAATGTTGCTGAATGAGCATGAACGGGGGAAAGAAAATTGGGTATATTCTGTTAAGAAGATTTTGACAACTCACGGATTTGGGATTGTATGGATGTGCCAGGGAGTAGGTTATGAGGATGGTTTTATTCTGGAATTCAAAGACAGAATGTTAGCTTCATATAAACAAAACTGGCATTCAAAAATGGAAAACACGGATAAATATAACTGGTTCTATGGCTTTAAAAGTATATTCGAACAGAAAAGTATATTTCAGTAATAACGAACAGATGGCATAAAATTTGTCTCTCCAGACTTAGAACAAGGACTCTTGGTCTAAACGCCCACAAAAGATGGTTCTATATTGAGTCATCTACAGCGTCACCATGTCCATTGTGTGGCTTCCTTAGGGAGGATGAGTCGCATTTTTTGTTTCATTGTAAAAAATACAGTGCCGTACGTGATAAGTGTGTAATTTTTTAAAGAATGTTGCCATAAATCAGGACACTTTTGGAGTTTTAAAATTGAATTATGATGATAATGCAGTGATATCACTTGCTAAATATGTTGCAGAGGCATTGAAAGTACGATCAGAGGCTATCGTCCATCTAGAATTAACGACGTTCGAATGAAAAATGAATGCTACAGGAAGTAGTAAAATATTTTTGGGTATGGTATTTACATATTTTCTTTTATGAATATATCAAACTGGATGGTCGAGATACAGGCCTATTTTGCTTGTATTTCAGGCTTTCAATTGATTGATGTTTATTTTATGCTTGTTACATTCGTTTTTTGATATGATGATTTTGTGTTGCACCCCCATGTCACAAAGGCTGTTTAGCTAATGACATTAAACATGTTCAGTGTTCTCTCTCTCTCTCTCTCTCTCTCTCTCTCCTCTCTCTCGCTCTCTCTCTCCTCTCTCTCTCTCTCTCTCTCTCTCTCTCCTCCTCTCTCTCTCTCTCTCTCTCTCTCTATATATATATATATATATATATATATAATATATATAGGGTATACCCTGAGGAGAGCGCTTTTAGCTTGAAACAAGCTTGTAGGTTTTAACCTCTTCATTTTAAAATCACTGTTTTAAACTGGTATATATATATATATATATATATATATCTCGCTCTCTCGCTCGCTCTTCTCTCTCTCTCTCTCTCTCTCTCTCTCTCTCTCTCTCTCTCTCTCTCTCTCTCTCTCTCTCTCTCCTCTCTCTCTCCTCTCTCTCTCTTGTTCTCTTTATTCAACGATCTGTGTAAAATGTTGTATTTGTTTTATTGGCTGTCTTAAAAACAAGTTTCTGTTATTAGCCCATTCATAGAATCTATGTGCCCCCACCTGTTCCCCGTTTTCTTCCACCCTCATTTCCATTGACATAAATTATCATCATTTTTTCCCCACATTGTAGTCCGTATTCATAGCGAGAACAGGATGTAAAAAAAATCCATCAGTAGTTACCTGTTACCCTCTGAAGAAAAAAAAAATTAATACATTTTTGTCTTACGTTCTCTCTCTCTCTCTCTCTCTCTCTCTCTCTCTCTCTCTCACACACACACACACACATCCTTCATCGCTCTGTCTCTCCCTCGATTCCCCTCCTCCCTCTCCCTCCCTCCCGCTCTCTCTCTCTCTTTCTCTCTCTCTCTCTCTCTCTCTCTCTCTCTCTCTCTCACACACACACACACACACACACACACACACACACACACACATCCTTCATCGCTCTGTCTCTCCCTCGATTCCCCTCCTCCCTCCCTCTCTCTCTCTCTCTCTCTCTCTCTCTCTCTCGTTTAGAGGACCCCCCCCCCCTCCTGCATTGCGACACTTTTCACTCGCCAAGTAATTGGTGGCCCTTCTGAGAGAAAGAAGGCGAGGGAGCACTCAAGCACATGTGAACGGCATGCGATAGGTTTAGCGACACGATGCAGCAGGCCCGTACACGGCAGTCTGCATTTTAATGAACATCTTACGGACTGGATGCAGCACAGACTGCGGATACGGGTAACTCGGATAAGAGAGTGTCAGTGCCAACGATCTAGGAAGCGAGTTCCTGTAACTATGCCGCGTTCAGCATTGAAAGTGGTCTCTTCAAAAAACGGTTTTAATTCAGGTTAGGAGATGATGAGTCAGGACGCCTTGCATACAAAAAAAACCCTCCAGTGTTGCTTCCTGTTTTAAAATGTTGTGGTTCTGGTGGTATTTGGATATGGATGTTAAACTGAATGTCTATGTTGCATGTCACGGTCGGGTGTTGTCGTTCCATAAGTAGAGTTAGATCACAAGCGGATGAAGAAATGCAGGCACGAAAGGGCCATTACTGCTGCCGACGCATGCTGTCTCGTGTTCATTAAACTCCCCTGGACATGTTTTAAGACCGGGTAATAGCATTGTAGGACATCTTTCGACGATGCTGTGGCATTTACCGCGGCGGCAGGTGAGAGCTAGATTGCAGCGGGTGGGGTCTTAACTTCACATGACTAATCACACAAGCAGGAAAGAATTGCTCAACATCGTTGCGTCAAGATTCTCTTGGTATGCGAAATCATCAACATTTTATATCAGCGCTTGTATCAGGCTGCCAATATGAACAGTCCGTGTGCTTTTTTTTTCACTTTAAGTTCGAGTACTCTCAGAATTTGCTGCGGTTTCAATTTTCATGAAAACAAATCGAGACTATCCGCTGTTGCGAAGTGGTTAGCGTCGCGGACTTCCGGCTGGGAGGTCGTGGGTTCGATTCCCGTCAAGAGCCATTTCTTTGTGGGATTTTTCTGCCCTGAGCGGCTTCTACCCAGAGCTGAGTTTGTTATGGGCTTAACTGGGAAGACTGGGACCACGCAGTCGAGTTTCAGCCACTTAATGGATGCGTCTTTGAACGTTGCTCAAATTCCCTGACCAGCAGTGCAGGTGTCTGTATCTCTCGAGCCAGGTTGACGCCGGAATATATATAATGAAAGTAAGCGTAAGAGTGCAGCCCTGTCATGCAGTTTCAGACCAGAATGGAAATCCGTATCATCATCCTCATCCTCAACAATAAGCGGGTTTTTTTTATATTGTCTCAAAATCTGTGGACCTGCATGGCCTGCTGTCATGGTGATCTCCGTTTCGATTGCCTGTCCACATCTATGGCCTTGATTTGCTTTTTATCGGGGTCACCAGTATCGGCAAATCCATGGGGACTGTCGGTAGACGGATGTGGTGGCGCCCCCAGAGGAAGAGCTCACTCACGCTGGCTCTGCGACTAAACTATTGTCGTCAGAGGGGGCTGGGTGTCCTGCGTTTGTTGGATCAGAACAGGCACCAGTAAACACCACCGAAGTGACTTGACAGCAGTGCAGTGTCTCCTCCAGTGGGGTGCCTCATGACGACTTAACATTGACTGCTCCATGTGGATTGCCGGTGCCAAGACTGCAGCAGGACGGGCCAAGCTGTGGTTGTGAATGAAAGGCCGGAATGAGCGGCTTGAGTGCAAGTCCACTGAGGTGGCACAGATGATAGGACAGCAAAAATAAAAGTTATTAAAAAAAGAAAGAAAAGGCACTGCCTTTTGAGATCGTCATTACTGCCATGTGTTTATGAACAAACAATCATATGTTTTGTAGTGTTTGAGTAGATGTATTGAATTTAAAGTACCAATGTAACGCATATGTTATGTCTGGGAATGGGTTTGTTTATGATATATTTTTCACTGTGTGTGTGTGTGTTGTTGTTGTTGTTGTTGTTTTTGCTTCGTTTTTATCGGTGTCTATGTTCCTTGGTCACTTTCAGTGCGACTTTTTTGTCTTTAAAAAGACAGCTGAAAATTCTGATTTTTCGTAGTTGTTCAATTTTTTTTCAGGGCAGACTTACTCATTGATATCGCGTGATGTACTGTTGATATTCATTCTTCAGATTAAGCCTTTCAGAAATCTGATTTATCGGCGAATAAAGTGTTTACTCTCGCAGTTTCATAAACTTTTTTTTTTGTCACGATAAACTTTTTTTATGACTTATGGCATTCATTACAGTAATTGCTTAAGTACTTTAGTATCTTTTATCGATGCAAACGTAGGATGTTCAGCTTGTGTAGACATTTAGCAAATCGACATGGACCGACACGGCACGGTACCGCTGACGTACTCGAGAGAAGGCAGTACCGTGCCGTGCCCACGAACCATGCCTTAAATGGAGAAGTGACCTTTCAGTGTCTTCTTGGGGACCGGCTTCGATTTCGTTGACGTGAACCGGTGTAGGCTGCCGACTTATTCAGAGAGAGTGCATTCTAGAATACCAACACGCTCACTCCCACATCCGCCACCCACGCTGTAATCACCCCCGAGGAGTGGCAGAGAAAAGCAGTGGAGCTTGCTAGCTGATCAGAGCCTCAGCATCTGGCGCACCTGTCGCCTGTTTCAGTCTCTGGTGTCTTCTGTCTAGCACAGCAGACACGCAGCCACCAGACCCGACTGTAAGGAGAGAGGACAGAGGTGGGGGCGGGTGTTCAAGAAGAGAGAGAGAGAGAGAGATCACAAGGACGAGTTATAGGGATGAAAACTTGCGAGTCTTTTTGATGACACGTCGAGGGAATCGATAAGACGAATAAAAAGACAGGAGGCAAACTATCATGCCGGAGCAATTCACGAAGATGAAAACTTGCGCGAGTTTTTGTTTTTCTTGGATATTTATCGACACATTGGGCTGACACATACTGATGACGTGACTTTCATAGATCTTTCGTTCAATCAAAACCATCTGAAACGCTGACATTAACAGAGGGAGAGATTTAGAATCTGAGCATCGCCCGACAGACAGTCTATCATCCAGTGAGGTTTATGGTTTCACATTGTAAAAGCTTATGAAGAAAGATCTTTCGCAACTAAAGTAGTAATTTTTAAAGCACGCCAAAGCCATGTTGAGATCTATTAAAAGTCGGAAACGATTTCATTGGCAAAGAAAGGGGCAGGGGAGAGAGACAGAGAAAATGAGTCCCCGTTAGATAGTTTATGTGTTACAACAGCCCAGCCGGCCGAGCATGGTCCGTTCAGGGCTGCCAGTACACAGGAATGGGGGTGGGGGTAGTTCAGTATTACAAAAAAGCACATATATATATATATATATGTATGTGTGTGTGTGTGTAATCATATACACAGTTTAAACAAGAACAACACAACATGATAGCCTGCCTGTTAACATTCTTTAGGCTGTAAAGACGAGACCAAATTGAGGTCGCCAGTCATTCTGTTCGAATTATCACCCCGGTTAAAACAAAATAACTAAGTAAACAGATAAACATAACGGTGGCGTAGAAATACAGGAGTACGCCATTTGCGTGAACTGACATTGCAGAATGGACAGCAGGCGTATATAAGGAAGCTGTATGGGATAATGGACATTGCAGAATGGACAGCAGGCGTATATAAGGAAGCTGTATGGGATAATGGACATTGCAGAATGGACAGCAGGCGTATATAAGGAAGCTGTATGGGATAATGGACATTGCAGAATGGACAGCAGGCGTATATAAGGAAGCTGTATGGGATAATGGACATTGCAGAATGGACAGCAGGCGTATATAAGGAAGCTGTATGGGATAATGGACATTGCAGAATGGACAGCAGGCGTATATAAGGAAGCTGTATGGGATAATGGACATTGCAGAATGGACAGCAGGCGTATATAAGGAAGCTGTATGGGATAATGGACATTGCAGAATGGACAGCAGGCGTATATAAGGAAGCTGTATGGGATAATGGACATTGCAGAATGGACAGCAGGCGTATATAAGGAAGCTGTATGGGATAATGGACATTGCAGAATGGACAGCAGGCGTATATAAGGAAGCTGTATGGGATAATGGACATTGCAGAATGGACAGCAGGCGTATATAAGGAAGCTGTATGGGATAATGGACATTGCAGAATGGACAGCAGGCGTATATAAGGAAACTGTATGGGATAATGGACATTGCAGAATGGACAGCAGGCGTATATAAGGAAACTGTATGGGATAATGGACATTGCAGAATGGACAGCAGGCGTATATAAGGAAGCTGTATGGGATAATGGACATTGCAGAATGGACAGCAGGCGTATATAAGGAAACTGTATGGGATAATGGACATTGCAGAATGGACAGCAGGCGTATATAAGGAAACTGTATGGGATAATGGACATTGCAGAATGGACAGCAGGCGTATATAAGGAAACTGTATGGGATAATGGACATTGCAGAATGGACAGCAGGCGTATATAAGGAAACTGTATGGGATAATGGACATTGCAGAATGGACAGCAGGCGTATATAAGGAAGCTGTATGGGATAATGGACATTGCAGAATGGACAGCAGGCGTATATAAGGAAGCTGTATGGGATAATGGACATTGCAGAATGGACAGCAGGCGTATATAAGGAAGCTGTATGGGATAATGGACATTGAAGAATGGACAGCAGGCGTATATAAGGAAGCTGTATGGGATAATGGACATTGAAGAATGGACAGCAGGCGTATATAAGGAAGCTGTATGGGATAATGGACATTGAAGAATGGACAGCAGGCGTATATAAGGAAACTGTATGGGATAATGGACATTGAAGAATGGACAGCAGGCGTATATAAGGAAGCTGTATGGGATAATGGACATTGCAGAATGGACAGCAGGCGTATATAAGGAAACCGTATGGGATAATGGACATTGAAGAATGGACAGCAGGCGTATATAAGGAAACTGTATGGGATAATGGACATTGCAGAATGGACAGCAGGCGTATATAAGGAAGCTGTATGGGATAATGGACATTGAAGAATGGACAGCAGGCGTATATAAGGAAACTGTATGGGATAATGGACATTGCAGAATGGACAGCAGGCGTATATAAGGAAGCTGTATGGGATAATGGACATTGAAGAATGGACAGCAGGCGTATATAAGGAAACTGTATGGGATAATGGACATTGCAGAATGGACAGCAGGCGTATATAAGGAAACTGTATGGGATAATGGACATTGCAGAATGGACAGCAGGCGTATATAAGGAAGCTGTATGGGATAATGGACATTGCAGAATGGACAGCAGGCGTATATAAGGAAACTGTATGGGATAATGGACATTGAAGAATGGACAGCAGGCGTATATAAGGAAACTGTATGGGATAATGGACATTGAAGAATGGACAGCAGGCGTATATAAGGAAACTGTATGGGATAATGGACATTGAAGAATGGACAGCAGGCGTATATAAGGAAACTGTATGGGATAATGGACATTGCAGAATGGACAGCAGGCGTATATAAGGAAACTGTATGGGATAATGGACATTGCAGAATGGACAGCAGGCGTATATAAGGAAACTGTATGGGATAATGGACATTGCAGAATGGACAGCAGGCGTATATAAGGAAACTGTATGGGATAATGGACATTGCAGAATGGACAGCAGGCGTATATAAGGAAACTGTATGGGATAATGGACATTGAAGAATGGACAGCAGGCGTATATAAGGAAACTGTATGGGATAATGGACATTGAAGAATGGACAGCAGGCGTATATAAGGAAGCTGTATGGGATAATGGACATTGAAGAATGGACAGCAGGCGTATATAAGGAAGCTGTATGGGATAATGGACATTGAAGAATGGACAGCTGGTGTCCATGAGAAAGCCGTATGGGCAAATGGGCAATGCACAATGGACAAGAAATGTCTATGAGAAAGCTGTTTGGGCAAGTGGACACTGCAGACTGGGCAGCCTGTGTCCATGAGAAAGCCATGTGGACAGTCCATGGCTGTAACAAAGCCCTGTGGCCATTCTGGTATTGCAGAATGAATGACTAGTATCAACCCTGGACAGTGTTCACAGTCCCACTATCTACTTCCAGATTACAACGAAAAAGCTGCCGTGCTATAGATTGTAACAAGAGGGTAAAATACGAAGAATTTTCAAAACAAAGATAGATGTGTTGGCTACAAGTTTTGTTGAAAAAAAAATGGACGGCAATGGAGAAAAATTGGAGAAAAAGGGAGAAAAACGTTTTCAAAGAGGGAGAAAAAAGGTCTGAGAGTAACGAAACCTTGAATGACCATTCTAATTGTGGTTGTCAAATATTGTGTCAGAGGTACAACTTGGGGGGGGGGGGGGGGGGGGGGGAGGGGAAGGTGAGCATATATATCATCGATAGGGGAGAGAACTCTGTTGCCAGGAGCCATATTCTTGACGCCGCTGCCCTTTTGCCCAGACGTAATAAAGACATATCCCGCTCTTGGCGGTGGCATTTGTTTCCCTAAAGCCTACACGAGCCTTGACATGCAATCCCATAGAAGATTGACGTACTGAGCACCTCAGTGTCCGTGCCCTGGGACGAGCCATTTTCCCTTGTAAGGAATTTGCAAGTTGTCCTCGAAAAAAGAATAATCATTTTTAAAAAAAAAAAACAGGAAAAGAAAAAAGGAAAGAAGAGAAAAAGCCTTTCCATAGTTAACTGCATGAAGTGCGTGGTCGTTGACTTTGGTGGGTCTAGTTTGGATGTATCTTGGGACTGGAGTTGATATCGTTTTTCCTTCCTGCGGCCACGAGGTGTTTGTGTAACGGTTGCCTTTGCTTATTAACCGTGTTAAAAAAAAAGTTTGAGACGAGAAAAAAGTGAAGCTAACATATCGCTCTTGTTACATTTTTTTCTATCTTTATGGGGTTGTGCGGTTGTGGTGGGAGACATCTTTTTTTTTACTGTATTCCAAATGACGTTTGTAGTGCGGTTTGAACTAGACACTTCTGAAATGAAATGACTGCCTTTTCTTTCTTTGCTTGTGTTCCCAAGTACATTAACCTTCATCTCTCTCTCTCTCTCTCTCTCTCTTCTCTCTCTCTCTCTCTCTCTCTCTCTCTCTCTCTCTCTTATTTTGTTTTAAGCGTTGACAAAGATGGCCACTATTAGTGTTTAAACAATATATGTAAATTCGCCACCTGCCTCTCCCTTTGTGGTTGCAATTAGATTCAGAGGCATTTTTCGGGATACAATCGTTGCTTTACTCGTTTTGTTCTGTCCTTTTTCACTATTTAGAAAGTAGTGATGAATAAAATGCTTTGTGATGATTTGTGTAAATTCTAGTCCTCTAGGCAAGCTGAGTGTAATTCCAAATAATAATGAACAGACGGCGTTTGAGCATTTTTTTTTTCAACTCGACGTCACTGTGAACACATGAAATCGATTTCAGAAACCGAACACCAGTTCGTTAGCTCTTCTCCATTTGCACTCCACAATTTATCTCCCTTTCTTGTCTGAATACGTTGACAACCTGGCGACTGACCTCTCGATGTCCTTCATTATTTGTCCTGGGAGAGAGCCCGGTCCAGTCTGATCGTCTCTAAAGCTCCCTAATCACCTGCCAGTGAACTATGACAAGGCGGCAGTCGTTTCATTTGCCGTAATGACTTGCCCTCCCCGGAGGAGCGCGACGAAGCGAGTGGGTGGGCAGCTGCAGAACGCCTCGGGGGCAGCACTGTGCGCTTCGTTCACCAAAGGAAGTGGACTGGTAGGCCGTGGTCTTTGAAATAACGTGGCAATGAAACCGGTGTTGTACAGTTGTTTGTATTAGAGATGGGCAACCTTTGGGAACTGGGGGGGGGGGGGGGGGGGTGCAGCTGTTTCCAATATACCACAGTAATAGATAATGACCAGTGTGACAACACAGTGGTCAGGACGGAGGTTCTAGGTATGAGGGTCGTCGGTAGCTTAAACTGGGAGAAGTGTGGGAGGATGATATCGAGCAATAGAATAAGTTCACAATGTATTCTACTTAGCCTACGTTTCAGTGGAATCAAGTCGAGTGACTTGTCAGCAGTTTGAGGTTCAGAGTATGTGAAAACAATGAGAGAGAGAGAGAGAGATTAGTTTTCTTTTGTTTCTTTTCTTTTTCTTTCCAAACACATGCCCCTTAAATGGTAATCTGCGTTTTAACAACCACCTACGTGACTGCTTGCAAGTGTACAGGGAAATCTCGATGTGACTGTTCAAGCTAGGCCAGAAAGGTCATGTAACCTTTACGTCGCAAATTTTGTAAAACAGGGCTTCTGCGTGCCAACATCAAGAGCGTGCTTTCTCTGTCCTCATTCCAAGAGAGTCCGGACTGCTCCTGCCATCCTGTCCTTGTTCTCCTTTCCCTCTCAATTTCCCACCTCACCGCTTACCGCCTAGCCCTGCGTCACCCAGTCTCACCCCTGCCACCCTTCCCTCTCCATCCGCATCCTAATTTTTTTGTTAAAGGTCATCGTAGTGTTCGTGGTCGATTTCATTCAGAACCCGCCCTGTTATCGATTTGTTTTGTTTGGTTGCTTGATTGCTAGACGCTGCTATGCTCATCTCTCTCTCTCTCTCTCTCTCTCTCTCTCTCTCTCTCTCTCTCTCTCTCTCTCTCTCTCTCTCTCTCTCTCTCTCTCTCTCTCTCTCTCTCTCCCAGTCCCTTTCGCTTCTTCTCTGCCCTTTCTTTCGATATCAATTTTCCTGCTGTTGTAGAGTTAGGGAGGAGATCGATTTAATCCTCCCATAGCCCCCTGCTCTCCTCTCCCCATCTCCATCCCCTCCACACACACACACACACACACACACACACACACACACACGCACGCACGCGCGCGCGCGCGCCGCACGCACACACACACACACACACACACACACACACACACACACCACACACACACACACACACACACACACACACTGCCCCAGCTCTCCTGTCCACACAATCATGGTCGCGCTCATTGTTTTTGCCGGTTCAGACTATGGAGTTAGATCTTCGGGAAGAACAGGTGCCGATGCTCACAGACGAACAGAGCTGTCCCTGCTGATTAGGGGACTTCGATTGGCTCTACCATGTTAAAGTACTTGTTATTGTAATTGTCATTGTTGTTAATAGGAGTGATACTAGTAGTAGCAGTAGTAGTAGTATTGTCTACCGCGTGATTTGACAGCTTTCTGGCCTTAGATGTTCAACTGAGGACAGTGTTGAAGGCATGACAATGTGGAGGTTGCTATCGCCATGCGAAACGTCTCTCTCTCTCTCTCTCTCTCTCTCTCTCTCTCTCTCTCTCTCTCTCTCTCTCATCCAGCCCATCCCTCACAACCTGCCCCTCCCTCCCTTTTCCCCTCCACAATCCCCAGGAAAGTTTCGACGAGAAAGAAACCGGGCTCTTCCCTAGGAAGCCCTCCCTTCCTGCGGGGCTCTCCATTTTAAAGTGATGGTGTGGTTGTCCGACGAAGAGAAAGAAGGGCGAAGGTAGGGGAGACAGAGGGAACAGTGGGGGTTCGAGGGAAGTGTTGGCTCCGAGAGCTAGCTGGCTTGAGAATCAATAGCACAGCAGACAGATCCAAATGGATAATGATGGGGAGGCAGGCCCAGTCACGGGCTGAACGGCATTCCCTTCTTTCGCTTCAGCACACCAACTCCACCGCACCGCCCCACCCCGTAAAACCTACCCCCAGCCCCTCTCCTTCCTCCCTCCCCCCTTCCCAGCTTTCCTCTCCTCCACCTCCGACGTCCTGTGTGCTTCGAGTCTGTTTATCGTTTCCTGTGTGGTCGAAGAGGCGTTGGGCCGTTTGAGAACTGCTCGTCTGTTGGACGGTGAAAAACCGGAGCAGTGAAAAGGTCGAAGGCAAAGGTGACAGGTTGTAACCTCCCTTTGACACACATACTCTTCGTTGTGGAAGCTGGCAGCATCCCCCGCATCTCTTCTTCTGAGGGAGGCAGGCGGTAGAGCGAGGCGTTTTGAGTAGAGAAGGGGAGGGGGGGGGGTTCTTTTTTCGCGTGGAAACATTAAAGTCAGAACCTGTTAATGCATGCAGTGGTATGGAAACGGCATAAAATTACCATACGCTACACGTAACGCTCTCTCTCTCTCTCTCTCTCTCTCTCTCTCTCTCTCTCTCTCTCTCTCTCTCTCTCTCCTCTCTCTCTCTCTCCTCTCACACACACACACACACACACACACACACACTTAATCACACAGTGTTGGTTTAAATCATTGATGGAAGACAACGATGCGAAACGGCCTGCACAAGTGCGCCTGTCTCGAGGGTGCAGCCATTGATGAGTGGAAGCTTTTTCCCTGCAGCTGTGAGTCTTGATCACCTGCAGTTAATTCCTGGACGCTTATATCCCCGCAGATGTGACTCGAGGTAACCTTCATTTAATCTCCTGGATGTCCAAGTTATCCTCGCAGACTTAAGCCCTCTGTGACTTTCAGTAATCCTGTGGACGTTTAATATTTTTCTTTACAGACCCGAGCAGCCATGAGCTAATCTGCAAGCTGTCGTCGCTACAGGCTGTATATACTACATTTAATTTTGTGGACGTCTAGTTAACCTCCACAGTCCTAACCTTCGTGACCTTCCGGGGCGATTTTCAGTCTGTCTCCATGGGGATGCGGGAGGCTCCGTCAGCACAATTTCTAGCCCCGTCATCTCGGGGCGCTGTGCTGGCAATTTCCTCTGTACTTTCATTCGCTTTGATTTCTGCCTCTATAGTTTTTCCCCCTGTTTCCTTTCATCTACTGGTTTTCTTCTTTTGGACAAGTCTTCTGCTTTTGTCCTAGAAAGTCTAGCACTGTCCTCTCTGGTAAAAATGTATAGCATGACAGCTTTTTGTTGTTAGAACCTGGCGACTAGGTGGTGGTATTGTACACTCTTGATATCCAGAGAGAAACTGCTGTCCATTCTATGGTTCGATGTGTTTGTTGCTATAATACATTATTTGTTCGTAAATTTTCTTTCTTTATTATTTTTTTTTTAACTGCGATAAATCAAGCAGAGTGCATCCTCAGCACGATTTAGTTCCATATTCCTTAAGGATGTTGTCAGTAGATAAGCTATCATGTTATGATTTTACTTCACATGTTGATAGCCCTAAATGGATCCTGAGCGGTCGTTGGCATGTTATAAATCTATCGCTAAACAACCCCGCCCCTCGCCCCACTCCGTCTTGTCTTGGAAATGTTTTCTACGTGTCATAGTTTTATGAGGATCTTACGTGTACACGTTAGTAATAGCCAGTGACTGCCACGAGTATTTCGGTGTTTAAGGGGAATAGCAACGGCATACAATAGTGTGAAACATGTCACACGAAAGCTGACTTGTTGTCGGCAGAATATTGACAAGGACATGGCAGGATAAAGAAGAGAACGAAATACGGTGCCTTTCTGCATGACTGGTAGCTCGGCTTGTCAAGTGACAGCTTTCAGCACATAGTCTCCCTGTCTTCGTTTCATTTCCACCCAGAAGTTTCACTGATCGCGGTCCTACAATTAACTCGCGAGCTCTCACGAGAACACCAGATTGGTATACGGATGCTGCCACATGTTAAGTTCATGACCTCAGTTGCCGTCGGCAAATGCCTTTCTCTAGTACAGAGTACTCGTTAACGTTGACTGCTCCCCATTAAGGGGCAGCTGGTCAGGAAATGGCGAGGACAAGGTCACGAGTTCGAACCTGTTCATTAATCTCATTGACCCGAGGTCTCCTTTGCAGATCTTGCCCCTTCTGGCAATTTTTAAGCCAGCGGCAATGTGGAGGCTGTGTTGAGGGCAGACTGATTCCTATCAGAATAGCCCCTCTGTTTGATAACTATGATTCAGCGGAAACGTGCTGTCAGGATTTGTATCGATCTGCTGTGTGAAGACTCTCTCTCTCTCTCTCTCTCTCTCTCTCTCTCTCTCTCTCTCTCTCTCTCTCTCTCTCTCTCTCTCTCTCTCTCTGCTACCCCATCCCACCCCTTCTTCCTTCTTCCACGCAGCCTGACCGACCATTCCCGAAAGAAAACATCCTTTGAAAGGCTTCATCAGTTTCCATGCGTGTGATGCCACCACCAGCGGCAGCTAAGACAGAAACCCTAGCGCTGCCGGCTATTAGAACAGGCAGGAGGTGGAAGAAGAACCACAAATGACACTGAGGGAAAAGATGAAGAGTCTCTTTTTCTTCCCCTCCCACTCGGACCACCCAGCCTCAGGGTACTATTTCGGATTTTTTTTAAATTTGTTAATCAGCGTGTATGTCAGCTGGGTAAAGGAAGGGGAAGTCTTCATGGTAGGTTCAGCTTTCTTCTTTCCCCTCCCTTCCTCATCCTCCCCTTCCTCCTTCTTGAAGAGAGGGCTGGTGTGTCTGTTTGGTATTGATTTTCCTTCCATTTCTGGTACCTTTGAAATGAGACATTCAAGTTGCTCTTCCCCGTCAGCTAAGGTGACCGAGATCTCACTGCGGAGTGTAGGCCAGGCCCGTTTTTTTGTGGCCGGATATAATCACGGTTTCCTTTAAATGCACTTGCGATAGTGTTTTTAACAGTAGGTTTCATCGCAGTTAAAACGCGCGGACATTTAGAAAAGACCAAATAGAGTGCTGGTATAGTCGTGATGGTTCAATAAACATGACGATGTAGAACGTACCAAATGCATTCTGTGTTTCTGTTTTGTTAACTTGAAATTATTGACATGAAGGCACACCACTTGGTAAATTTGAATTAATTGCCTAGTCAGCAGTATTTGGCAGCAGCAGAAGCAGCAGTGGTAGTAGCAGCAGCATTATCATCATTATTATTTTGCTAAATTTTCTTTTTGACGTAAGCATCATTTCTACACACCATATTAAGCAGTGCCTGCGACAACAGTTTCTGTCAATAATTACCGGGTGTATGCTCTGAACGAGTGAGACAAACGCAACTTCATAGCTGTTCAAAAGGTGTAGTATCGACCCTCCCTTATGAATTCCGATAACTGGTTTGTATCATGAGGGTGTGGGTACAAAACGTATAGACGTCACGGCACCAAGAATCAATAGGCGCAACTAGAGAAACGCGATGTAATTAATATTCTCAGCCGCGTTTTACACAAAGGACGATCGATGGCCACTGGCGTATCGTCTCATACACACGCGTGTCTCCCGCCATCCACCCTCTCCCTCTTTTTCTGCCTCCCATCCCTCGCACAAGTATTCATTCTGTCCCAGTCGTCTCTGATTCTTACAGTGGTGCTTCT
>CM031598.1:60617662-60637662 GCA_018398815.1 Conus ventricosus | reverse complement strand
GGGGGGCACTTTCGAGAGTAAATTATTTTGGAAGCATGGCGAGCACGTTGGAGGTGTGGTATTGTTTTGGCACTTTAGTCGGTGCCTGATCGCTGGGCTCTCGGGTGTGTGTGCACATAGCCAACTCAGAGAGAGAGAGAGAGAGATGACAGCGGCGAGCTCTGAAAAGGAGGCCCAACGGCTGGCCGTTATCGGAAATCGTTTCTCTCTCTCTCTCTCTCTCTCTCTCTCTCTCTCTCTCTCTCTCTCTCTCACACACACACACACACACACACACACACACACACAGTGTATCCAGTCCCAGTGGGGCCTCCGTGGTCACCTGGGCTAAAGACTTGTCTCATTCATATGAATCTGTAAGGAATCAAACAAGAAAGAAGAGCGCGGATGCGCTTTTGGCCAATGTATCGACAAGAGCGCATCTGAACGTGTGCTCGTGAATTTTTTTTTTTTTTTTTTTTTTTTGGGGGGGGGGGTAAATGGAAGTGCGCAATATTGAAAGAAAGACAAGGAGACGGACTCTCAATCACAACGACAACAATAACAACAGAAGCAAACAACAAAATGTTCATCACAATACGATGAACTGAATCCCGGGGATGGTAGGTGTCGACGCGCGCGTCCTTTGGGTCTTCCTTTGTCCATTTCTTTCGATTCTGTCGACGTCTTTTAGAAAGCCACCAGGCGAGCCAAGGGCGACAACCTGTTGCCCCCTGAAACGATCGATCACTAATGGCAACACCTCCATTGTTCGCCTTCTTCGTGTTTTGCGCTTTCAGCTTATGTCTGGTCGAACCGCATGAGGATAGATGTTTGCGAGGTGCCAGATTCAGGATATTTTAGATCCTTCTTGTTTTATTGATATGGGCTTTTTCAGAGCTGTCACTATAGAAGGGAAACAAATTCCTCTCCCGCGCACAACAGTAATGAACACAACGCATCTGTGTTCCAGTGACACACCTTGAGTTCATGACACCGTTAATATGCTGGCATCTTTGAGGCAGGGTAAAGCCAGGCTACGCTTAGGGCGCCGGGCATTCCCTTTCATTTATCACATTCAGTGTTTTTGAAGAACAAATCAAAGAAAAACATTTAAATCCATCAACATAGAAAAACAAGGCTTATGGGTAAGTAGACCTTGCAGATTTACAACCAGGGTTTTCCCTGCGTAATATAATAATAAAAACAACAACAGCAAACTAAAACATCCTTTTGCAACCAGGTTTTTGGTCATGAACATTCTTGTTCCTAAAGGGAAAAAAGAATATGCACCCTTTTTGCGTGTGTGCTCATATTCAGCTTCTGATTAAGAGAGAGAAAAATAAGTGTAAGTGCGAAAACTGCCCTCAATACACAGCTTTTACGCAGACCCTTATCTTTGTAGCGTTCTTAAACTTTGCTCAATATTGTTGAAAAACCATCGAAAGACCCTTGTAGTTGGTTTATATATACATACACATCTCTCTCTTTCTCTCTCTTAGGTCGATCAAACCCATCATAATTCGACCTAACCCACATGTGACCAATGTTGCTGTCAATTGATTGGTCGTGGTGCATAATTATAGGACCCGGCACGTCCCTCCCTGAACTGTGATTGAACAGACAGGTAGAGCAGGCCTCCAGGCCCTTTGCCGTCTTCTGTCCAGCCCCCTGGAGGCCGATATCAACGCGTGGCGCTTCATCAATACCCAGCGGTCATGAAAGTCGGAACGAGACTGCCGCTTCATCATCTTCAACGTAATTGATCATGTATGCCGTTTCTATGGCGACTGCCTCCGTGCCGTTACGGCAGACCTGAACGCAGGTCCCGAACTTTATTTGCATAGTAGTGCATCAGGTTGATTGGAAACCGGGGGCTCCATGGTGACTCTCCGGTCCGTCCCTCGGTCCCTGTGTGTCTGTCTATCTCTCTATCTGCTCTCTCTCTCTCTCTCTTCTCTCTCTCTCTCTCTCTGATCAAGATAGTTATGCTTTTGCAATCAACTCCAAGATGATTTCAGATTCCGCGCACACGTTATCACACAATTTTCAAAGGAATAAATAAAACTGGGTAAATGAATAATGATGCTCTCTGTGTGTGTGTGTGTGTGTGTGTGTGTGTGTGTGTGTGTGTGTGTGTGTGTGAGCGAAAGAGAGAGAGAGAGAAGCAAACTATGATCGTTTCCCTTATCTTGCGAATATCGATTCTGGAGGGAATGGAAGCATATTTTCCGACACGTTCGATAAATATCATGTCAGTTCGGTTAATGCTCCCAGGGGCTCAGCTGGCCTCGGAGATCCTATAGCGGCCGATAAAGATTCAGAGGTGGGGACGAAGAATAATTATAACAGTGAAGATACTACTACTAATGATGAAAAAAAAAAGAATAGCAATTACAAAAGCAATAATAATGATGTTTGCGAAGAATTGGGCATCCCCCGGTTTTTTTTTATTGCGTGCTCATCTGTTTCAACACGGCGTTAGCATATGCGCTATAGTTTGCCTACTATCGTTATAGAATATGTTGTAGTAAATAGAGTGTGTGTGGTGTGAGTGTGTGCGTGCGTGCGTGTGTGTGTGCGTGTTTGCATGCTTGTGTGTGTGTGTGTGTGTGTGTGGATGCTACCGTTGTTATCAATACAGAGAAGATCCCATCTGACGCCACGTTCTTCGGAGCTCAGTATCTGAGCTACAACCTGTCCAGCCGTGGGGAAGTGCTCAACAGCAATCAGGATCAGGTGTCCTTGCACTTCAGGACCAAACAGCCCGACGGACTGCTGTTCTACACAGGTAAGCCCCCACACACACACACCCCAACCCCGACCCCACCTCACCTCCCCCCCTCTCTGTCTCTCTCGCTCTCTCTCTCTCTCCCCCTCTCTTCAATGGGAGGCTAGTCTGCATTTCGTTTGGCTTTGTTTTTTTTTTTCTTTCTTTCTTTCTTTCTTTAAACGGTCTCTGTCAGTCATTTCTAACGATGGTAAAAGCTGCTCCGTATATAAAGATGGGAAAAAAACATTCATTTTCTACAGCACTCAGACCAGTTTCTTAAAGATATCAACAGCTGTCAAGTCTTTGAACAGACCATCTCTGTTAAAAATGTGTGGTCTTTCAGATGACGTAATAACTCAAGATGCAGTTTACAGCAGTTATTTAGCGCTTTTAACAAAACTCGCGGCAACAAGGGTCATATCTTGGCAAAATTCCGTAGGAAATCCAGTTTGGTAGCTAAACAACACACACACGCACGCGCACACACACACACACACACACACACACACACACACACACACGCACACACAACACTTCCTTGTTGATGCCGCTGTGTGTTGCAGTCTTAGAACAGTTTCTTTTGTTCTCTCTATAGTGTTGGTATCGAGGACTATTCAAAGATAAATGAAGCGTATGATAGTTTACTTCGTCCTCTCTATAGTAATGCGATTGAAAAAAATCCAAATCGAGGTTAGAATGGTTTCTTCTATTTCTCAGTATTATATTGATATTTTAGGCTGTCTAAAGGTAAATGGAGTTTAGAAAGGTATCCTTGTTCTCTGTATTGAGGCTGAAGGCAATCCCACCCATAAATGGAGCTTAGAATAGTTCATTTGTTCTCTGTAGTATGTTAAAGTTGAAGGCTGTCCAGAGATAAATGGAGCTTAGAATGAGTTCCCCTAGTTTTCTTTGTTGTATTGATGTTGAGGGCTATCCAAAGGATACATGGAGTCCAGAATAGCTTCCCTTTAGCATTGGTGCTTATAGGGCTTTCCATAATGTATATGGAGCCAAAACTGGTTTCCTTTGTTCTCTCTAGTGTACTGATGTTCGGGGCTATCTGCATATTGTGGGCTAGCCGAAACTGAAAGAAATTTAGAGTCGTTTCCTTTGCTGTCAGTATTGTACTGTTATTGAAAGCTGTCTAAGGATAAATTGACCCTTGAATGGTTTCTGTTGCTGCCTTTGTTGTACTGATATTGAGGGCTATCCCAGCAAAGTGGAACTTACGTGGGTTTCCTTTGTTCACTCCGTAGCATTTCTTTTGTGTCTATACTGGTAGGCAGATCATGATTTGTGCATCTTTCAGACCTGGGTTAACACGAAGGTTGCCTTTGTACAAACCTGAGCGGGATTTCTAAATATTCTGTTATTGATTACCAGTCAAAAACTCTAGTAATGGTCACCAATGCCCACATTTCGGATTTAACTTTCCTTTGAGTAACACCCATACAGGTATTTATAAGACTAGTAAGTGCAGTTTCAAAGTTAAAAAGAATGGTCGAAGAAAAAGAAGGCACAGGGAAGCTGCCGTGAACAGGAGTAAAAGCAAGCTCCGATCAAATCCTCTGTTCACGTTTTTCGAGGTTATTTATTCTAGGGCGTTCGGCAGCCTTCATGTGAACCTCCCGATCGGCGGAACAATAAAGAGCATTCAGCGGCAGAGCGGATCTGGGTGTTAACATGCCACGTTTCCATGACGCCAAAGCTGCACCCAAACCGGTTCCGCTGCTCCTGACGCATGGGAGGCTTAGCACCGAGACCTCGTTTCCTGAACCGTTTGAAGACCGTTTGTTTGCAAAGCCGACAAGCTGTCAACGTCCCAGCGCCTTAACCTTTAAAGGTGACGAGCCTGTTCCGGATGGTTCAAGACCCTGTGACGTTCTTTTATCGCCATCGGTGTCAGTGCCAACAGATCCTATTAAGGGCAAGGATGGCGCTGGGAACCCAAGAGAACGTCATTAACGGTTTCCAGATGGAGCAAACCCACCCCCACCCCCCTCCTTCCCCCGCTCCGTTTCCCTACTTTCCAGGCTTGTCCGGCAGTTGTTGTAGTCCCTCGTCCAGGGACTCTTTAACCATGACCTTCTCGCTTCGCTGGTTTAGGGAGAGGCCAGCGTCGCCGTGCTAATTATTGGACTCTGGCCGAGGTCATGATTAATTCATCTTTCTTTGGGTCTGCGTGCAAGGACGTGGCAAGTTAATGTGTCTGCAGAGGCACAGGGAATCGGGCAGGGATGGGGATGGTAGGGTTTGTGTGGTGAGTTCAATACTCTTGGGTACGTGGCGTGTATGGGTGTCATGAAGGTTCTCATGGGCGGTGCTGTGTCAACCAGCGAGAACTGTCTTTGCAGAATTCGAACTCAGTGCGTGTGAGTGTGTGTGTCTTTCTATCTGTATGTGTGTGTTTGCGTGTGAGTGCGCGCGCGCGTGCGTGTGCAAATAAGTGTGGTCTGAGGTTCTAGCCCGGTTGGTGCGATATAAAAGCCAGCAGTTTATTGTTTCCAAGGCACATTTTACCACCCATAACACTTTCTAGCGTCTTTTTGCCAATAATGTTCCGTCCTCGTGCCAGGTCGCTGCGTGGTTTCTGATTCTGTCATCGGTCGCAAGATACAACGCATGTCAGAATTAGTACACATCGGTTGCAAAAGGTTATATAGGCTACAATATTATCAACAATCACCAGACTGGCGGAAAATTGGCATCACATGCTTAGATTGTCTTCTAGAGAGCTTATTAATGTATTGCAGTTGTATGCTGCAGATCTCGGTTTTATACAATGTAGACTTTCCGATGACGTCCAAGGTCAAGTTACTGAATGTTAGAAAAGATTTATTCTGTGCTGAGACCAGAACTGGCAGTGGTAATTTTTTTTTAATTCAGGTTTGACGCAGTGCATACAGTAACGAATTGTGTCATTTCATTTAGATTTTTTTTTATGTCTTGTGTTGTCTTGTCCGTAGTGACGTATTACATCGGGTCACGTTGTGTTAGGTCGGGTTGTGTTAACGGCGGACCCCCCCCCCCCCCCCCTCCCCTTCCTCCCACCCTCTCCTTTGCCATCCTCGTCTCCCATCATCATTTCGCCTCGGTGCAGTACCTCTCATTCACTCATGTCCTGTGTGTCTCCTGTAGATTTAAGGTGATTATAGATGCGTTTGGGCCAAACAGTATGGAATCGGAAGGTTGGGGAAGGGGGGAGGCATCTAGTTATGTCCTGTATGCTCCTTCAGTATTTCAAGTGACAGCCATCCGATTTGAGGGAGAGAAGGTTGGGATGGGAGGGAGAGAAGGTTGGGATGGGGGATAAATGTCAACGTCTGATAACGAACAAGAAAACGAATCGGAAAAGAAATTAGTTCATCATTACTGCAGGGCTTAAAGGGCCGCATAATTTGAGACAATTTCCTGTGAGATTTACAACGATCGATCACGGCGAGGATGATAGTAACTAGGACGGAGACCTTTCCTGCTTCGGGGGGACTGGGGAGGGGGGTGGGGGGGGGGGCATTACAGGGCTGTACTCACACTGTCTTTTTTTATATCCTAATGCCAGAAGGTAGGACATTAGAGCGATACGCTCAAAGATGTGTCGTTGAAACTAATGGATCTAGACTGTGGAAGTTTCAGCCCTCCTGTTTTGGGTTCGCAGCGCACTCAAATTGGACAGTTGTTGATCGAAGCTGTACAATTGTTTGGTTCTTGTGTTCCAAGTTCCAGTCCACAACTGGTCATCATTTCTTTAGGTAGCTCAGTGGTCATGATTGACCGACCGAATTTTTTTTTCAATTCTTTTAATTGTTATCATTATGTAGCAGGTAGCCTATAATCTCGTGCGGAGTTGTTCGTGCATGTTACTTTCACACCACATCAGCTGACCACCAAATGGGTGCTTTGAAGTAGAATTAAGTGGTAGATCAATAAACAAAGATATGAATACTGAAAGTTAGCGATGCCCCCCCCCCCCCCCCCCCCCCCCCCATCCGCCATCCATGCACACACACACACACACACACACACACACACACACACACACACACACACACACACACATACACACACACACACACATCACCTTTCACCACCCTCCCTGTCCTCCGCCTTTCCATTCGGGGTTACGAGAAGAGACGCACCAATGAACGAACGATCTTAAGTCATGGCGAAACACTATGAATGAACAAGTCAGTCAAAGATCTTGTTCCTTTCGGAGGCCCAACAGTATTTGATAATATGAAGGTTTTGTGTCTTCGATTTTGGTCCCGTAAGAAGTATTTTGTGTGTCATCGAAGTGGGTGACTTCATTGAATAGGCAGTCTGTGGACCGGTGACCGAAAAACAGATTTTTAAAAAAAACGGTAAATCATTTTGTCCGTTATATTTATGCTTGTCATTGAAAAGAGTATCATTTGCTGAGTGAAAGTTTGGATTGGTAATGCACACGAATCGGAGTACAGGAAATTAAAACATCAGAAAGCTTCAAGTGGAGAATGGTTACCAAAAGAAACTTTGTTTACAATAACCACACAGGGGAAAAAAGCAGGGCTCAAGCTCTAAATTCGTTGAGTTCAGATCTCAATCTGTGCTTTTCGGTGTTTAAAACCACTGTATTGCTTTTGATGGCTGGAGTCTCTGTTCATTGATGTATGTTCTTTGATGAATGAATTGCAACATTCTGTGGATTAAGTGTAATTTGAAACATTGAAAAATGTATGCAAGTATGGAGATCGGAATGTAGAACCAGATTTGTATTTTCTTTAATGATTTACCTGGTAGTCCTTCAACGTTAACTCAACAGAAGCTCATTAACTTTCATACACAAAATACGCAACAAGTAGATTTTATTAGGTTTGGAGGCGAGATGTGTATGCTCTGTTAGCATTTTGTAGGAACATGCAATCATTCTTGAGCACATTCTCAGGCAACAGAAAAGATTACCTCAACCTGGCCATAAAGAACGGTGTCCTGGTGCTGACAATCAACCTGGGGTCTGGATCGTACGAAAAGTATGTCCCCAAGAATCGTACTCCACGACTAGACGACAACCGCTGGCATCACGTGGTGGTGAAACGAGAGTCCAGAGAGGTAGGTCTTCCAGTCAGCAGTGACGCGTTCAGTATGACATTTGTACCTGATCGTGTATGATCACCTTAGATTTTCATTATATTTCTCTTTCTCCCCCTTCATGTACGTTTTCGATTTTTTTTCCCATTCACCAATTTTCATTACGTCATACTTTATTTCACGCCATCGAAGAAGTCTGTTGCTCACGCCTGAATTTTAAGTTCATTTTCTTGCACTTCATTAATGATTTGTTCATGTGTAGATTACCCTCTTCATATTGTATATAGATTTGTACTCTTGAATAGACTTCTGCTTTCGCTTTGACACTGATACAGTTGATTTTTCTGCTTTTGGAGATTCAAACTTCTCTCTAATACAATAGAACAATAGTTCTATCAAAGCAAGATTGCAGCACATACAACTACCATCGAAGCATCTGTTCATGTAGGCAAATTTCATCCCTTTTCTCAAAACGAGCAAAACATCACGTATGTACAATTCAGATATAAAATCATTCATTCTGTCGTTCTGGTTTTAGAGTGCTGTCTAAGAATTCTTATCTTTTTGCGTGTGAAATGAGTATTACATAGGAAAATAGATTGCTAGTAAAACAAAGAGAATTTTGATCGGCGGATAGCTATAGCTATTGGAGCGGACTACACACATACAGTCCGCTGTCAAATTCCCATGTATACGTTTACATCTGTCGTCAGATCACGAACCGTCTACTCTGATATTGTCGAAATTTTCTTTAACTGGTTGCAGATTTTGTTCGTAATATTAATGAGTATTTTTGTGTAATGATAGTGATGGATTTTTTTTAAACAAAATACAAAGCATTTGTTAACGCTTTGCTAAATTTAAAACAAGGATCAATAAAACTAAATTCATGCACACAAACGCAACCCTCCCACGGATACTGGAACATCTAAATTAGCAATCATCCCTGTCCTTCACTTCTCGTTTAGACATTAGGAAAATACCCAGGCAAATGCTGTCTCAAGGGTGGAGCAACAGAGATCCTTTCAAGTGTTGCTAATGATGCGAGCATTCATACCGATGAACAGAGCCGCAGCAGAAAGTTTCAGAAACAGTCAGCTGAAGCACAGATATGGTACTAGTAGTGTTTGCAAAACTGGAAGAGAGACCTTGCACTAATGTGGACAGACGGGCGGGGGTTTGCAATACAGTCAGTAATGTGTTGATCCAAGTACTTTGTTGCAATTTCTGTGGTTATGTAATCGATGAGACAAGTTCTTTTCTTTTTTCCATAAAATTGTTTTTATTGGAAGGAGTCTCAGCAATCCCTTAACAAGTGGTTTGCAGCACTCGGGGTTTTTTGTAGGGACCTGAAGCGGGCCTTTCCATTCAGAGGAAAGAAAAAGACTCTTCGCTCTTTTTGAGCTAGGAAACGAAAATACCGTAGCATCACACTTGCGTTCAAAACTAAAACATGGGTAACATATATACCTCGGTGAAATGTTCACACAGAGATGAACTGTTGAGAAGAATGTTCTTTTGTGAGAAGAGAAAGTCTTTCTGATAATGATGACAATAAGTCTTTGGCCTAGAATGGCACAGGCTGAACATGTTATTTCCAAAAGTTCGTACTTGGACATTGAAAAGTCTGATCCATGTCATTGCTGAGTGGGCGATTGTCACAACAAAATGTCCACTATGGGCCAGCATGCTTGAGGATGAGCAGGCACCACGAAGCCTTCGACCCAGAAATGCCCCCTTGAAAGAAGGCACGCAAACAGCAGTAACCAACCAAGCTTTGCTACATGAAACTGACAGGGAAGAGTGGCTGTCACGCCACCCCGAGGCCCAGTCTTTCTTGCAGTGATATGACGGGATATTCCCCAAAGAAACCGCAAGGATTTGGCAATTTTATATGAAAAAAAGCCTTTTGGATATGCCACCACGTTAATAGGGTAACATCAAGGAGACAGAAGGACATAGGTTTTTTATTATGTGAAGCACGGGCCCACTTATCCCCTGTGCTGAATAAGATTGGACTGGAAGGCAGACGGGGCTGATTTGGACAATCAATACACGGGAGTGCAGAACACTAAGGACTCAGACGATAGAAGGGAATAACAGGCTTCTTTGCCGTAATGAAATTGGCCCTGTCCTGATCGCCTCTTCCCTCCCCCAGCCTCCTGCCCCGCCCCCTCTTCTGTATCTCGCAGAGCGGAAGTGTTGGATCTTTCGGCTGCAGACTAGCCTTCGATTTGTTGGCTATATGTCTGTACTGATATGACTGTGTATCAGTGAAACTTTTCATTATTCTGTCTATACTGTATTCAAAATCTACTCAGATCTGCACCCTGATCTTAGCTCATTGCATTAAGGTTATTTTCAGTGTTTTAGACAAGCTGGAACATAATGCTAATCAAAAGTTTAAATATCAGTACACTGATGTTGACATGCACTATTCGATAGTGGCTTCGAAGAGTGTAGAACCCTACTAAGTCAATTACTGAAAGCAAACATTTGGAAGAAATTTGAAATGTAGAGTTCATTGCAAGCCTTCAAACAGCTCAAAAAGATAATGATTATTATGTATAAACTTTATCACAATTAGCAGCGATGCTGCCGTTCTTTGGATGCATGCCAGTACAACTGGATGTTGTTTTGCGTATGCCACTATGATGTATCACCCTTGTACACCCTCCCGTCAGAAATCCATTTATTATCATGGTAGTTTTGTCAGAACCTGGTTCGTGACGACGTATTGGTGGTTGACCAGTATGAGAATTTTAATGGAAGTAGACGTTTCTTACTGGATATCACAGATATAGTGCGATGGTTTCAAGAGCTTAAACCTTTCGCTGTCTAAATGTTTGCTAATCTGAATGCAGTATGCCTAACAGGTTGAAAGGCTAATATGTTTGAAACCGACACATAGCATAAACACAATGATTGTTGGTCCTCAGATGTTGCATTTAAAACAACGTGTAACTCAGATCATCAGTTCAGAGTAAAAGAGGTGCAGTCATTGAGGCAGATTTTTTTTTAATCTGCAACTTCATCTGCGCGATCGCACTGTTTCTGTATACAACTATGTTCCAGCTGTTGTTTCAACTGGCTTGATGATATTAGAGGACTAGCGAGAACATGTTACCCATGTTATCTATCCATCACTTTGTTATTTTGCAGCCAGTCTGCCCACCTGACATGCCATGTATGTTGATGTGGCTTGTTTCTTTTTTTTTTCACTTTTTGTGAACCTACAGCTTACTAGGGACAGGGGTGTTTGTTCTGTAAGTAATGGTCATGCCTTGACTGTATGCATGGTGATGGCATGTGGAGTTGTTGTTCACGATCGTACAACTCCCCTCGTATATTTCCCTGTGAACCTGGTTTCCTCCCCACTGTCTGCATGTGTTTTATCCTTGCATGGGCATATTGCTTCATTTCTGTTCACCTGTCACATCTGGTTCATACTAACCCCGTTTCAGATAGAAATGTTTATGGAATCGCATGGTATTTTACCTGATTCAGTTATCATCTGCTAAAAGATTTGTTTAAATGATAATGGGTGCAAGTGGACTGCAAGATGCTTTTGCCGCTTAATGACGGTTACTTTGGGTATGCAGTTATCATTTTCATTACTATGTGTGCCTGATGTTTTTCTAGATCGGTTTTCTGCAGGATGAACTGGGGAATGTGTGTTTGCCTGTCCTTTCTGTGGGTTTTGTTTCCATATATCACTGTCATCAAAATTGCGAACTTCATTTGATCTTTTCTTAACTTTTATTTTCTTTGCGAAACCTTATACAATTGCTTGGTCAAAGTCAGTCGCACTATTAATGTATCGATCCAGACAATCAAAGATGATATCAAGAAAGATTGAAATCATATCTGCTATCATTTTGAAGTGACGAATTATTTTGTTTTTGAAGGTCACTGGTTGATTGTGTGTGTGTGTATGTGTGTGTGTGCGTGCTTGCGTGCGTGCATACACATGCGGAGCCGTGTGTGTGTGTGTGTGCGCGTGTGCGCGCGTGTGTGTGTGTGTGTGTGTGTGTGTGTGTGTGTGTGTGTGTGTGTGTGTGTGTGTGTGTGCGCGCGCGTGTGTGTGTGTGTGTGTTGTGTGTGTGTGTGTGTGTGTGTGTGTGTGTGTGTGTGTGTGAAAGCTACTAACTGCCGTAATATAGTGTGCATGTGCATTGTATGCGTAAGCGTGTTTGAGTTTGCTTTCAGATCAGATCGTGCTCTTTATCATTGTACAGGCACGACAGAAATTAAGCACACAAACGAAAGTCTAAAAGAAACATGACATTTCAATCAAAAACACACCGAAAGCAAAAAATAGCGAATAGACATCAGACTAAGAAAGACTGTGCAATACGTGAATGCTCTGGGTGTTGCGGTTCAAATACTTTGTGTACAAGCATGTAAAGACACCCCATTCTCCCTAAATTAGATTTTTAGACAGTACAGGGAGTAGGAAAGGCAGGGATAGTGATAGATATAGAGAGGTAGCGACTCGGGAGATTTGAGTATAGCTTTGCGAAACTTGTGCTTCGTTTGTTGATGTGTGCACAAAATCCTTGTATCGATGCCATATGTGCCATCTGTCTTGTAATGCTGTGGCATTGTCTTCTTCACTGAAAGTGTCTGTCCTGGGTTTGGCGTGTTCTGTCGTTTTGTTGACCGTGTTTCCTTTTATTTGTTGTAAGGCAAACAGAGGTAGGGCAGAAACACTGGGGGCAGGGATGGGGTTTACAGCGAGGACAGGAGGACGAATGGGTCGGGGTGATGGGGGGGGGGGGGGGGGGGGGAATTGGTGGTGGTGGTGGCCGGGAATAAGCACAAAAAGACTATGAATAATCGTGTGAATTTGCTGGTTGGTTTAACCTGGTGAGTTTGTGTTGTTCTTGGGTGTTTGGCTTATACGTGTTTTGTTTCCCAGTGTTTAACCATGTGCATCTCTGGTGCAGAGCCGTTTTATTTGTCTAAGGTCTCTCTGGCTTTCGGCACTCACCTTTTCTTTTCTTGATTATTATTGCCTTGGTGGAAAGAAAGGAAGAATGCAAGAAATAAATTATTGAAAAGAAAGAGGCGAGGGATGGTGTGAAAAAACGGGAGAGAAAATCAGTTTGAAACAAACGTTTTAAGGTCTCTGCAGGATGCTTGGAAATTGGTTGTCGAAGTTTACAAATCCCCTGGGGAAACCCAAAGAAGTTCTCTCATTCCCTTGCTAAAGTGTTCTTACACTGCTTATGTATATGCTTTTATTTTGCTTTTTGTTCCATACGATTTACGTTACGTTGGAGTGTGTTTTGTGGTCGTTGATGAATTGAATTCTTTTCATTGAAATGATGTGACAAAAGTTTGTAATCATGCCATTGACAATTTTTTAAGATTTTTCTGTTCCTGTCTTTACTGCCTTTTTCTATTTTTCATTCCAATTTCTTTTACGTAATGTAAGAAAGCTTGTAAATGGCTGATTCTTTTCTTTATGGTCACTGATGATCGACTTAAGTGCACTTCCTGTACTGGATTCTGTTTATGTTCTTTCATTCGAACGGTATTGTTGTAATGTTTGATATTCTAATTCAGATCATCTGGCAAATTTCCAGAAAATTTGGCGAATGGATGTGTCAGTCCAGAAAATGTTTTCTATTTTTAGCGAAGTTTGATCCTTTGAAATGAGCAGCGGTATCAGGACTTATTTGACGTTTTGTACAGTTTTATGCGTCAATAATTTAGAAGGAAAAAACTTCAATAATAGAAGAGAAAGACGATCATGTGATAAATTTCTTACTGTTGTTTGATGTGATATTGAGTTACCCTTCCAGTCATTCATATTGTAAACAAGACACTATAATTTTTGTTTGCGTTAGTACTACCGTTATTGTTTTCGTAGTTGTTAATTCGATTCACACATTTATTTGAGTTAATGTTTAACATCTGATTCTACACTGGTGAGAGGGTCATTTAGCATAGTACCATCATGTTGACAATGCTTTGAGAGTCTTCTTCTTCGCTGCGGCATTTGGTAGTTTGTGTGTAGCTCGTAATTTGTTCAGGTATTTTTGTGACTATGAAAATGCGTATCTTGTGTGTAAGTACGCGCTTGCGCGCGTGTGTGTATGTGTGCAATATGTGGTCTTTATATGTTTATCTGGAAGGGAGTTTTGTGTGAATCAATACACCCAGCTTGTGTATGTGTGTGATGTGTCTCTGTGCGCATGGGGGAATGGAAAGATGAATAGCGGGGATGGGGAGGGAGGGGGGCGAAACCGGATACTAAGTAGCTTGTGTACGTGCATGTGTGTGTGTGTGTCTGTGTGTGTGTGTGTGTGTGTGTGTGTGTGTGTGTGTGTGTGTCGGGGAAAAAGGAGATATTAGCCTTTCTACATGTGATAGCACGTTTATGTGTGTTTGTGTGTGCGTGCACGTGCGCTTCAAATTGGTGTGTGTGTGTGTGTGTGTGTGCGTGCGCGCGAGTGTGTGTCTGTAGGGCGTGCATGTGTGTGTGGGAGACGAGAGAAAAACTGCAGACGAATCAGTGTGTGCATGATGTATCAATGTATGCAGATATGGGTGGAGCACTTTGTCCAGGACTGGGTGAAAGGTGGGGTCGTGGGAGGGCCAGCACCAGTTACTTTCTTAAGGGAGCCTATCTGTACAAGTGATCGACAAGAACACAGGCGACTGGAACAGACTGTGGGGAGAGGTGTTTGGAGGGAGGGGTGGTGGTGGTGATATCGATTTTCGAGGAACTTTTTCTGAAGGACATCAGCCGCGGACAATACAATCGCTGGGTTTTTTCCCTCTATGTGTGTGTGTGTGTGTGTGTGTGAGTGTGTGTGTGTGTGTGTGTGTGTGTGTGTGTGTGTGTGTGTGGTTCTACCCCACCCCCATCCTGCCCCACAGTAATATACTGTCCAATCTGCCGCAAAGGTATGTATGATTGTAAGTTTGTTGTGAACATACGTGTATGCATCTGTGTGTGTGTGTGTGTGTGGTGTGTGTGTGTGTGTGTGTGTTATATCCCACCCCCATCCTGCCCCACAGTAACATTCTGTCTATATATGCCGCTAAGGTATGTATGATTGTAAGTTTGTTGTGAACATGCGTGTATGCATCTGTATGTGTGTGTGTGGTGGTGGTGATGGTAGTGGTTTCAGAAAATCTTTACACTCTCTTAGATCCGCCGCTAAGGTATGTATGTACGTAAAGGTAAATGTGTGTTCACGCGTGTATGCATCTGTGTGAGTGTAGGTGTCCGCATTTAAGTATGTAAGCTTTTAATCCATTTGTAATGGAAAGTGATCGTTCGGCTCATCAAAGGAAATACTGATTTAAAAGCATTTCATGGACAATAATGTGTGTGTGCGCGTGCGTGCGTGTGCGCGCTTGTATGAAAGTGCGGGTGTTTTGTGTTCGGGTGTGCGTGTGTTTGTTGTGCATAGGCTCGAATGTGGGTAATTGTATTCGTATGTGTTTAAACCTTTTTTGTGGTTTTGCGCGGTCTTTTCTTTTTCCCGTAGTTCTGCGCAGGTACTTGTGTTCTGTGTTGATTTTGGTGTGTGTGGTTTTGCTCGTGTTTATATGGCTTCCTGCGTACAGGGGTAAATGGACAATGGCTTTTGGCCTGATTGAAACACTTAAGTAATGAAGATGTCATACAAATACTGGAGCCAGGGAGGGATGTGTGAAGGTGGGACGGGGCAATGGGGAAAGAGTTGCAGATGTAATAGCTGTCAGAAACACTAGCGTGTTCAGTTACTTAATCATAATACATAATTGAGATATGCATGCTTAATCATAGTCGGTGAGAATGTGCGTTTAGGTATGACACGCTTGATTGACTTGTTTAAGTAGTTGTTTGTTTCTTCCGTGTTTTCTTTAAAATCTATTTGTTTTAGAAAGGTGATGGCTGGGATGGGTTGTAATTGGGAACTGGGCTCGGTGGCGTGGACGTCAGTTTATATTCTACATTTTTACCATTTAATCTGTCAGGTTTTCCAGTGATCAAGGGTTGGGGAGTAAAATTACGGTAATCGCCTCTTCGTCGCGCCAAGCCTCTCTCAGGCCCGCATGCTCTGTCTCTTGTCTCTGTCTCACTCTCACTTTCTCTCACTCACTCACACACAGACACACACACACGCTCGCGCACACACGCACACACATGTCCATGTCCATATACGTGTACAGAGAGAGAGAGAAAGGAAGTGATGCTTTGAAAATTGTCCCCGCAAACACGTGCGCGCGCGCGCACACACACGCACTCTCTCTCTCTCTCTCTCTCTCTCTCTCTCTCTCTCTCTCTCTCTCTCTCTCTCTCTCTCTCTCTATCACTCACGCACGCATGCACACGCACGCGCGCACGCACGCACACACACACACACACACACACACACACACACACACACACACACACACACACACACACACACACATTGTTAAGTAGCAAAGCAGCATCTGTATCTGAGTAGATGTGCTTGTGCAAATATATATGAAAAAACATTAGTCGTTGCTGATGGAAGTATGGCTGTTTGGTAGTACTGAAAGTTTTCCACTGCTGTAGTCTATTAATTTTTTTCTGAGACTTCTGTAGTTGAAACCGTAACGGTTCATTAAACACCCGCAATTTCAGGTGTGTGTGCGTGTGTGTGTGTGTGTGTGTGTTGTCAGTTAAGCCGGTCACATTGTCATTGTGACAGTTTTGTCACACTGTAATCTTCCCTGAGTGGAATTAATTCGTGTAGGTTTTTTTTCCGTCCTTGATCTTCGAAAACCCTTCTTCAGATGTATTTTGAAAGGTCGTTGATGTCTGGACAAGTGCTGTCTAGAGGTAAGGAGTACATGTAACCGTCCACCAGCAGCGGATGTCGACGTGAAACCTGAATGCAAAATAGTGTCGTTTGTTTTCTGTTTCGAGTTTCAGAGATGTAGGCCCCTACCAGATGTGTGACTTTTTAATTTTTCCCAAAATGTTTTTAAGTTGGCCGTCAGGCGCTGTGTTTCCGGTTTGGCGCTAGCGGCGTGGAACATCACAGAGTAATGTTGCTTTCCCCGATGGCGTTCCATCCTCTGCGAAAATGAGGTCACGACACGATGGTTTCTGAAATGTCGTCGGTCGATGCTCCCTCTCACACTTGAAGCTCAGATATTGCTTTGGAAAGTTTGGGGTCTTAGGCTGCTGCTGCTGTTTTCTTCATCAACAGTATCTTTCACCATTATATCTGCGTGTGGATACCATGAGCTCATTCTCTGTAAATTGTAAGCTCCTGTTCTGGAAACTCGGTATGCGTAATTTCTTAGCAGTCAATTTGACTCCCGACTTTTTTTTTGCGTTGCTTTACTTTCTTCCTGCTTTATGGTGTATAATGTTTTGTTTTAGAACATCGTTACACTTTTTTTTTCTCTAGTGAAATTCATAGCATGCCAGCTTTATTTCTGCGATCAGGCGACCAGCTAGTGGAATTGTACACATACCCAGAGTAGACACTAGCTGTCCATGCTGCTGCTGTGTCTGTTTTACCGTAGAACATGTGCCTGTCTGATGAGTCGGATCCAGCTGACGAAGGTCCTCGGAGCAGGCGACATGAATGGTTCTGTCTTCAAGGCGGATTACAATGGTCCCCATATGCTGCTTGTGAAGGATTTTATAATGAATTATATATTCATAATAAATTTCCCTGGTTTTTCATTCTCCTGTTCTTTCTTTCTCTGTTCCTTCCGCCCCCCCCCCCCCCCCCCCCCCCCCCCCCCTCTCTTTTCGAATCTTTGCTAAATCATTAATGTAATGACGAAGGAATTGTTTGCCTGCGTTTGTTTTCCCCCATTACACACACACACACACACACACACTCTCTCTCTCTCTCTCCTCTCTCTCTCTCTCTCTCACTGTTGTATTTTTAAAGAATAGAAATTCATTTCCCTGAGCGATGACACCCCTCCAAAGACCGTATGTGGTCGGCTGGGCTGTATTGACAATGACAATAATGATAATGGGAATGTACCTCTCTCCATAATGGGAGAAAGTGCAAAACTTAAACATGTGTGCACTGGAAACACAACGGACACACACCCGTGCGCGAACTAGGAAAGGATGTCCATACACGCGCACGCACAAGCACCCACGCTTGCACATGAGCCAGCACTAATACATGCACGCATACGCTTGCATATACTTAATGAGCGCTCCTGTGCGTATCGATCTGGTTTTTTTTTCCCTTCGGACTTTTATTATTGGAAAAGACAGGGGACCGTGCTGTGATGTCTCACCCTCGCCCATCCCTCACCCTTTCCTCTTGCCATGGAATATCAATGAGAAAAAAGAAATAGCCCAGTCAGATCCCAGGCTTTCACATTCATTTGCACAAATAAACATGATAGTTATCGGATTTGCATTAGTTATTGTATCTATGAGCTCTTTCCGTCACTCTTCATTCCCAATGCATTTACCGATCGTACGCTTGTGTCCCCTGATTTAGTGTGTTCACCCTACTGACGTCCCCTAAAATCTTCTTTATACATGCCTCTCTCTCTCTCTCTCTCTCTCTCTCTCTCTCTCTACGTCCTTGTGTTTTCGTGCGTGTGTGTGTGTGATGCTTTCATAACCACTCCTTTGTTGTCATCTCCCCTTTCGACTCGCACGCATCTCTCCCATTCCCTGGCTAACATAACCATGTCACTGCTACTGTTCTTTCACTGTCACCACCACGAACACAACTTGTGTCACCATCACCAGTAATCGCTACCATCAGCGCAGCTACCAAGCAATCTGCTGTTCCGCTGTCTATCTTCTGTATGTAAATTGCCCATAATGTTCGTTCGACCATCTCTGTTTTTGCTCAAGGCCCCACTTAAACGGGACAGAAGCATGAGTATTATAGGACAAAAGCGGTTCATCGAGTGCTGGGGAGATGCATAATTTGAAGCTTGCATGAGAGAGTGGAATCGACTCATTGTCGTACGGTGAATTTCTGATAACTCAGGATGCTCAAACATCATTTTTGAATACCTCTTCGGTGGAATTAGAACTGTGTGGAAAGCTTAATGTTGTCGAAAAGCAAGTAGGCGAAGTCCAGAGCCTGCAAAACATATCTGGAAGAATTCGAAAGAAATAGCTCATTAGAGTGTAAAGTATCTGATTTCATAGATGTAAGCCTGAAGTATCAAATTATGCAGAGTGTTGTAAACACGTATTTTGTAATAGAGAATAGAATTAAGACCTCATCCGGGTGACAAAATGCTTCAGTTATTCAGAACTGTGGTTTACTACGCCATGGGATTATGCGAAATCATCCCATGGGTTATCAGAAATTCACCGAGGAATGACTAAGGAAAGAAAGAGGCGAAAACATTGAAAGAGTCTGGCATCTAGCTGAAGAAAAATGGCAAATTTCGCGCGGCTGCTTCCTGCCTCAGAACCATTATGCGTGATGATGAGAGTAGAAGCAAGCAGCGCGTGCCTGTGTGCGTGTGTGTGTGCGTGCGTGCGTGCGTGTGTGAATGTGTGTGCGTGTGTGTGTGTGTGTGTGCTTAATCTGCAGGTTTCTACATGTTGAATTTGTAGTTCCTTTTCTTACCGCACGAGTTGCACTTAACTCTGCAGTTACTGATAACACCATCAGGTAATTGTGTACCATGACTCTGTTGTGGAATTGGAAATCAGAATGCCAGACCCTTCACTAAATCTCTTTCATAAGCCTCGGCCACCAGCTATATTGAAATATATTTAAAGTATTTGCCTTTTGCATGGTTTAATCAGTGCAAATTACTTTTCTGCTAGCGCTTTCTTTCTTCCGTTTTCTTTATTTTTAGTTATTCATTTATTTATTTTGTTGGATCAGCGAGCATTACCGAGAGCATTTTGTTTCTTGTTTCTTTTTTTATTAGAGCGAATGGGTATGGCAAGGTTTATTGTTTGGGGGTTTAAAAAAAAACCCCTTTGATCTGTAAATTCCCCATTATTTTGTACGAAAATGTCGATTGATCATGTATTGTTGGAAGAAAGGGCAATAATATCAAAGCACCCAGTGAAGTGTTTGTTGTCTTTAATGACATTTCATTATACAGGTGCGAAACAAATTAGTGGTATCCTGAACTTTAAACTGATCACTGTGAACGGATGTTGAACAGTGAATGCAAAACGCGTGAGCATGTTTAACACCTTACACAAGAATGAGGTTTTGTATTTCTAGAAATGATAGAC
>CM031598.1:60567662-60615162 GCA_018398815.1 Conus ventricosus | reverse complement strand
ATTGTGTATGAAATTTGCGTAACCTCTGCACCGTGTGTTCATGTGTTTCATTGTACCACAAAGAGAGAGAAAAACAGCCATTATATTCATATAGATAGATAGATATACAGAGATATGGATAGGTAGATAGATGGACAAACAAAGAGATAGACGGAATTGCATAGTCCCAGTTTTCCCGTTGAACCCAATAAACACAACAAGGCACGCGCTCGTTCTCAATCACACAGACGTAACATTAAGTGGCACATCCAGAATATCGAAATTAAAACGCGCGCGCGTACACACACATACACGCGCACCACCCTTCACACACTCACACACACATACACACGTGTGCGCGCACGCAAGCAAGCGCACACTCAAACAGGCACACACACACACACACACACACACACACACACACACACACACACATACATACACACACACACACGCTCTCTCTCGCTCTCTCTCTCTCTCTCTCTCTCTCTGAAAACTTCTCCGCACTCTGGAGAGTGCAAGCCTCTGCTCCAAGATAAGATAATTCCGCAACACGCGAGTGGGCTTAAACAAAATAACTTTTCACTTTTGCCAATGCAGGCGGCGAGCCTCTTGTGTTTTCTTGTCCGCGCAGACTCTGGCCGCCTCGGAGGATTCGAGTGTCAAGGCAACATTTTAACTTCTATTGATTTAGCTGGGGAAAGGGTTCCTGGGGGATTTGTCTTGCAAACGCGTCGATTCCCGGCTGCGGTCTGCGAAATAAAATGCGCGTTAGAAAATAAGGTTGCATGCACATGGAACATGTTTTTTTTTTAGTGTGTGTGCGTGTGTGTGTGTGTGTGTGCGCGCGCGTGTGTGTGTGTGTCTGTGTGCGTGCGTGTGTGTGTGTGTGTTGTTGTTTTGCTTTCCATAAAGGAGGGGAATGTTCGTTTATTTGTTTCGTTTTGTTTTGTTTTGGTTTGGGTTTTTTTTTTGTTTTTTTTTTTTTTTTTTTTGGGGGGGGGGGGATGTTTCGGCAAATCTTCTGAAGGGAGAATGGGACTACCGTTTTGAGCATGAATATTGCGCATATTTTTCTGTGAACTGCCCCTTCCCTCCCCCCTATCCGCGCTCCCCCTCCCCCTCCCCCCTTCCTTACTCCTCCTGTGAAGATTGATGCGCCATTGGAAATGTTTTGCTGACGTCCTATTAATACAAATACATTTTAAATCTGTTTTTATTCCTGAAATGTTTTTATGTGTCACAAATGCAACAAAAAAAACTGTTCTTTAAAAGGAATAAGCATTGTATTACTAGACAAATGGAACAAACAAAATTAATGACAAAAGAAATTGTATCGAATTAGTCGTTAATGTTGTTCCTGCACAGTATTAACTCGACTTTTATTCTCACGCTTCGGCTCCAGCCTACTGGCATTCAGCTTCCAACCTGATCTTTTTTTTTTCATATATTTGATGCTTTTGTTTGTTTGTTTCATTTTACCTTTACATAAGAAGAGGCAGGAAAGAGAAGGCAGAAACTCAGCCCCAAAGAAATTGAGAACAAATTCAAACAAAAAAAAAAAAAAGAAAAAACCCAAACCGAGGGGGGGAAAGTGCATATTTTGTGTGACCGGGTCAAGGTGGGATGGAACCAATCGATTGCCCAGAGACCTAATTTGACTTGTCGTCTGTGCTGCTCCTGCATATTTAATGTATCTCGTCTTCCAAGCAGTTTGTTCCATTTCTTAATAGGGAAAGGCAAAGTGAAGTTCGACAGAAAAGGGCATGGATGCGAAAACCCGAAAGCTTTCGGAGACTTTTTTTCCCTATACATTTATGTGTCCGTGCGTGCGTGCGTGTGTGTGTGTGTGTGTGTGTGTGTGTGTGTGTGTGTGTGTGTGTGTGTGTTTTGCCTGTCGTTTGGGGACCTGTAAAACTGTGGCGTCAGCAATATTGAGCGTGGATGATCTTGCACCTTATAACTTAATGTACAATGAACTGAAAACAAAAAAATGGAGAAATGTTTCTTAGAAAATATACACGCAATACTTCATTCTTTAGTCACATCTTCGGGGTGTTTGATAATACAAGACTTCATCAACAGATCATACAGAATTATTCAGGTGGCGTTAAAGAGCGGTTTATTCTATTTAATATGGGAACTTCTTCGGGGGTTTTTTTTCGTTCGCGCAAGGCTCATTCCATATATAGTTGTTTATTAACAAAGGGATTATTCCATACAACATAAAATATGTTCTTAATTATTTCTTTACAGTAAACTTTTTTTCATCGACATAAGGTCTCTGACTGGCGGTTTGTTTATGAAGGTATTATTTCGTGCAGAATAGGCACTTCTTCCGTATATATGTATTTATACGGGGATTACTCTATATAACATATGGACTTATTTGGGCTATTCATTGACATAGGACTTATTCCATACAACTCTGGCGTTTCCTCGGGGTGATTGTAAACGCAAAACATATTCCGTCATGCTCCGGGAACTTCTTCAAGTTGTTTGCTAACACAGACCTATTCCAAAGAGCACAGGGACTTCTGAAGGCTATCTCACTCGCTTATTTGATAAAACGAAAGGGTTTCATCAAGATGTTTTGTTGTTGTTGTTTTTATACAGGGCTCATCACTTGTAACGTACTGATTCCTTCAGGATATTTGTTATCACAGGGCTTTTTCAATAGAACAAAGAGATTTGTTTAGGCTTTGGGCTGCTTGTATAATTTAGAGACTTTTTTAGGCTGTATTTCGACAAAAGGCTTCCTCTGTATTCCGTAGGGACGTCTTCAGGCTGATTATAAACACAGCGTTTATTCTTAATAACGTAGGTACTTCTTGGGTTGTTTGTTGACACCATTTTTTATTCTGTGTTATATAAGGGCTTTTTCAAGCTGTTTGCAAACAGTTTATTCCATGCAAATGCAGAGCTTACTCTACACAACATACAGATTTTAAAGTGCTGGTTGACAAATTGTTTATTCTGTGTCACATGGGGACTTCTTCGTGTTGCTTGTTGACACGTCAGCAAAGCTTGTTCTGGATAGCACGGGGAATTCTTCATGTTGTTTGTTCCTACAAAGCTCACTAGTACGTACCATGGGTACTTCGTCTTCTTGTTGGTTCATACAAGACTGAATTTTAGATGTCTTGAGGTAAAAAAGAAGAGAAAGGAAAAGAGCTTCGTTGTAGTTGCTGTAAAATTCCTCTATCTGCTATGCTCTGTTGTAAGGCCTGTCGTGAACCGTCCCATTGTGTCAGAGAGGGAGGAAGTGGGGGAGATTTGTCCATTTGCATGTATATGTGCGTGTACAGGCGCATGTACCTACGAATGCCTATGTATATGCACCAGTGATTTGTGATCAGCAAACTGAATTCAGGTTTCAGAAACTATTGACAGACAGAATTAAACAGATTTCGAGTTTATCAAAGTATTGTTTGACTAGCCGCAACCCAGCGCCACTGACCTGTTAACTCGGTAAACATTGGAACGGCTATCAAACAAACAGGAAAGAGGGCATACACAGACCGTTTGAATCAATAACCGTCAGCGCTATCAACGGATCTAATGCCTGCCCGTTAAATACGCGTCAACCTCAACCGTTCTTGCACGCAGATCTTTCGTTCCTTTTCACCAAGTCCCGAATCTATGAGGGTTGTATGACCCTTAGTTTTCTTGTTGGTTTTAACACAAAGCGACGATTGACGAGTGTGGAGCGGAGGAACCCATTATGGTTTCAGGTGACCAGTCGGAGCTGCATTCCACGATAAATGTCATGTAATTATTAGACTCTAACATAAACTACTAGCAAGAGCTACAATCAGTGCTATTCATCAGCAGTTACCTGAGATTACCGCAGACAATTTGTCACACCGCAGGTGATTGACGACATCAGCACCATACACAGGGAGAGAGATGGATGCATAATTGCCCCTCGTCTAAATCTGTGCTTCGACGCAAAGCATCATACATTCAGGCATGTCATGTATTGAGAGGTTGTCCGTTCAGTCGTTCGATGTGTGCTGGACCTTGCGACCAGTCTGATCGAGGTGTTAGCATGTCTGGACTGTCCTAGCAGTAAGGGGAACAACCGTGGTCGTAGTGGCATGTGTAAGGTTGTTGGAATACGAAGACGTAAAACATTGAAACTTGTGGTTTGTATGCTTATGTGTACTTGGCGGCTGTTCACATATACACGCATTTAAATTATAGATCGAAGTTGTCAAACAGAAATCAGGGGTGAACTTGCCAGCAAGAGACGTTATGGAGGCGCTCTTTTTCATACATTCTCATAAATCGTACATTAAAGCGTTAGAAACGAAATGATGACATACAGAAACAATAATTCTCTATCATACTATCACTATATTTCCGTTTGTTCCGCTCTGAAGTCCCTTGGCCGGTTTGGGACTATTCCTTTGTATCACTGAACCAATGTGTGTGTATACTAACAACTTTTTTTTTATCAGTTTTAAATACTTTACAACCAAATTAATAGAAATTTAGTCTGCAAGATAAAAGTTTCTTTGAACACTGCTGATGGAATGAAACAACGCGGACATACCAACAGTAGTTAAAATGCTGTTTGGATAGTCAACACGTACAGTGAGCCATGGAACGACTCTCTACAAACAGATGAGAAAGTTTACACAGCGGTTTGGATCAATAATCGACAACCGGTTAACCGTTAGCATCATTAACGGATCACTGATTTGATAGAACCGAACTAATGTCCGCCTGTTAGACATGCGTCGACCAGTTCTACCAAGCAGATCTTTCCCTCCACCTTTACCCAGGATGGAGGAGAGCGAGAGGGTGTGTGTGTGTGTGTGTGTGTGTGTGTGTGTGTGTGTGTGTGTGTGTGTGTGTGTGTGGGGAGTGAAGGATTCTGAATGTGTGTGTGTTTACAAAGCAAGGATTGCCGACTACAAAGCGAAGGAAATGCTAACCTGTGAAGGTTTCAGATGACCCATAAGAGCTGTATTCCACAAAACAAATGTCATTTAATTACCTGATATCAACACAACTTACTTAAAAGACGGGCTATCCGTGCTAGGAATCCGTCACATACGCAGAGGAAGAAATAAAGGCACGCCCCACCTGAACCATTTTGATTCCGTACAAAGCATTTTACATGTATTTGGCATTACAACGCATCAAATCCTTTCATTCTGTATACCTCTAGAGCACCTTCCTGTTTGGTGCAGGCAGGAGGTAAGGGTATTTGAACTCTGCCAACGAGAGGGGGAGGGGGGGGGGGGGGGGGGGGGGGGGGCAGGTCAGAGTGGAACGGCACATATGGGTCGGCGGGAGTATAAAGACAAAAGCATCATTTAATCTCATTGTGTATGTGTAGTTGGCAGTTACAACATTCGGGCACATGCATGTTCACAAATGATATAAGCAACAATTAAATTACGGTTGACCACTTTATTCAAGGAAAAGAGTCACTCGGGTTTTTATTTCCATTATACTGGAAATAAAACCATTTATAAGAGGGTTTTTTTAGGGCTAGAACAAAACTGGTTCATCTCGAAGGGGGGGGGGGGGGGGGGGGGGGGGGGGGGGGGGGGTCATTATAGTGGCAGCATTGTTTTACAGTCTGCGCTATTCTGGTTTGGTCTCTAGTGGACTATCACCTTGTGTGCGTTTTTGTCTACAGATGCACGCACTTCTGTCCATGAATGTCCGTATGTAGCCATACATTTTGATTCGTCACATCGAGTCTACTTTATCGTATGAAGAGAAATCAGTCATCGAGAAAAATAGGCCTTTCTCAAAGAGAGCACAGACAACGAGGAAAAAAAAACTTTTTCAGAGTATTGAGCACGAGGTTAAGCAAACTGATCGATCCAAAAAAGTCGTTACCAGCAACAAATTCTTGAACAAGTGGAACCACTCTATAGTTTGAATCAATAATTGACAGTCGTCGGCATTATTAATAGATCATTGATTTGGTAGAACAAGCTCTATGCCCATGTGCTCGTGACGGGTCGTCTAGTTCAGGTCTGCCAGGCAAATATTTCCCATTCTTTGACAATCAAGTCCTGGATCGCTAGGGACTGAAGAACTCTAGATGTTTTCTCAACAACAAAATTAATGGTGATTGATGAACGTAGAGCGGGAAAAGTGCTGACCCATTACGATTTCAGATGGCTTTCCAGAATTGTATTCCACGCTATGTCATGTAGTTTTCTGACATGAAGAGAGTTTACTTGCTAGGATGGTGCGTATGGTAAATCTCATGCAGCCATTACTACTGATTGTCTGTTAGAGCTGCCGCCGTAGATGTTACAAAGAGAATCGTGTGATCATCTGATTACATTTTACAACGGCTTTGCACGCAAAGAGGGGAAGAGAAAGGTAGAGGGGCTTCCCACCTCCACTTCAGAGTCTGCGCAAAGTAACAGACAATGAAATGACATTACCGTGCGTTGAGAGTTACCGATTTAGTCATTCTCTTCGCCGCTGGACTTTCCACCCAGTCTGAAGGAGGAAAGAACATATATATTTGTACTCTACCCTTTCAACGAGAGAAGCGGGTTGTAGATGAGTGCTTTGTATGGCATTTATGAGTAACGAACTGATAAAATGATCTTTTGACATCAGCCTTTTCTTTACATGGTTTTGAAAATCTGTTCAGTTCACACACGCTGAGTACACTTGTATAGAGTCAAACGAACCGCAACCCTACGTCATTAATTCATTTTAATCAAAATTAAATCGGGTCATGGAGAAATTAGTGCACACTCATGGCATATTTGAACTGGGCATACTATGCAAAAGAACTGATTTACTACCGTACCGCTTTTTCATGAGTTCTTTAAAAAATACGTGAACAAAAAACTTACTCATAATAAACTTTCTGTCTCTGGAATGAAAACGAAATAGTCCTTTGGAATTAGAATCGACATTCCAGTTCTGTTCTGATATTGTTTACACTTTGAGTACAGTTCCATTGTGTGTGTGCTAACTGACGCGTGCACATCCTTCAGGGACATTTAAACGGGCAAATACAAATTTGAGAAAGTGTTGATCAATAGAATCAAAAGCGTCACCCCACTGGACAAAAGCCGCCAAAATGATATTTGAATTCACTGTAAACTCAAATAACCAGTGGAAAGCACGCTATACAAACAGAAAAGAAGGTCGACACAGTGTTTTGAATCAACAGTTGACAATCTCCAGCGTCATTAACAGGTCGTTGATTTTGTACAATTGATCTAATGCCTGCCCGTTCGATACACATCATCCCCTTCAGTTCTGCCGGGCAGATCTTTGTCATTCCTTAACCGGGTCCTGACTCTCTAGGGGGATGAAGAACCCCGGAGGCATTTCCCACAAAGCGATGATTGATGAAGGTAAAGCAAAAGAGGTCGTGCTCGGCCATTACGGCATCCGGCGACTTGTCAGAGCTGCATTTCACGCTAAGGATCATGCCATTATCTGACATTACCACCGCCGGTCATCAGAGATTTCCGCAGATGACTTGTTACAGCAGCATTGTGTGTAATGAAAAGAAGGGAGGGACGTCTCGCTTCCACGTTTGTGGTTCCACGCAAAGTATCATACAATCAACAGGCATTACCATGCATCGAGAGCTTGCCGATCAAGTCGTACGCTCCGTCCCAGCAGGACCTTCTCTTGCTATCAGGAGCGGGGAGGAATTAAGAGTATTCGGACTGTCCCTAACAATAGGGGAAATAGGCTTGGGTGGAAAGCCGTGATTGGCATAATGGGATGATGAACAAAAGAGTGCCGTGTAGCCTGGTTGTTTGTGTATTATATAGTGGACTGTTCCTAACAATAGGGGAACTAGACTGGGATGGAAAGCTGTGTATGGCGACGATAGATAAGAAAGTGTCGTATTCATCGCATGATTGTTTGGAAGTACAAGATGGACTGGCCATAGCAACAGGTGAACTAAGTTTTTGTATGTCACAGTGAGGTCATAAACACAGAACTATCGAACAATCTGGTTCTTTATACGTCATAAAGATGACTGTCCCTAGCAATAGAGGAACCAGCTGGGGCAAAAAGCCTTGTATGTCACATTGGGATGATGAACTAAAAAGTATCGTATTGACCAGTTGTTTATATCTGACATGTCTCTCTCTCTCTCTCTCTCTCTCTCTCTCTCTCTCTCTCTCTCTCTCTCTCTCTCTCTCTCATACACACACACTTTTAGAAAGTCATTAATTTAGCCTAATTCAACGTTGCTACTTTTTTTGTTTGTCATTCCATATGGCCGGAGTCCACAAGTCAGTTTATGAAATGATTTGGACAGATGAAAACAAACATGTTAACACTGAAAACTGAAACTTAGTTTCAATTTTTCTATTTGAATTAATACAGTACAACTGAATTCCAGGGGAAATGGATCGTAGTTGGCAGAAGTATCTAAAAGATTTGGTCAAATGCAGTTCAGTTTACAGGACGATGTAACTGTGATCCAAAACTACCCGAACTCATAGATACCCCACAGCACCGTCTACAGTTTGAAGCCCAGGACAGGTTTACTTGACACATGTGTATAATCCCACTGGATAATTTCATGTTCATCATTGCTTATCTCAAAATTACTGTTCGGGAGCCGATGTGTTTTTTCATTGCTTGATTACAGTTATCTTTCGAAAGGCCACCTGCATTGAATTCGTTCGGAGAAGCTTTGGTGTTGGTGAAAGGATTTGCACGCAGTAGCGCGCGCCGTTGTTTTAATCCCATCACCCTTTCCTCTTGCTGGGTGCCGGAAGAGCCTACTGAGAAAGCACCGAGTTCACAGTCAAACGTTGCAATTTCGAGCTGGCGTACAGCAGGATAAAAATGATGGTATTTGTGCTGCCCATTTTGATGCGCCGTCGTTCTGGTGGACGCAGCGTAGGTTTGGATACGTCAGTCATGCCCTTATCGTACCCACGCCCTAAACAGAAAGATATTTTGATTGGCACAGAGATGGCCAAAGATAACACTGTGCTCGCCCGCGGTTCTCAACGACCTCACGCAGACCCCAATCCTCTTCCTCCACCGCCTCAGCCTTCCCCAGATTGAACCCACGTACTGCTGAGTGGACACAAATAAGGGTTTCAAGCCATAACAATCTGACCTGACGAGTAGCTCGACGTATGACAGTCGGATCCTCAGCCGAAAGGTCTGACCACAGGACTGCGTGGTCCTGAGGTGGATGTTGATGTTAAATATAATCAACCTACTAGACTTCTACCTTTCATTACCCTGTCTCCTGGTTCAGTGCTGTGCCTCGTTCTAGCCACAGTCTTGCTGGAGATGAAATCAAAGTAAGCGGCCCTTGATCGCTGGGTAGGTTGTGAAGGGTTGCCGGGGGGTTCTTGCTGCTTCACCGGAATAGCGCGTTCCATGCTTTCTTTCTCGAGCCCCGGTAAAGCGGTGATTCGAGTGGAGTTGCTGACGGCCCCGTCTGATGAGATTGGGAGAGGTAGGGGGGATTTTCGATGGCCAGCGGGGGACGAAGCACGTGCACGTGTTTGGCCAGTGTCTGGTCAATGGTAATGTCCACTTTTGATAGCCAGAGTAGAGTGTTGACTAGGTCGATAGCTCGAGGAGGCTTGCTAGCCGTCTGCGTTTTGGTTGGCTTCTTTCGCTGTTTTGGTAGAGTCTGGGGTGCGGGGCTTGAGGATATTCGGAGAAAAATACCAATTTGAAAACTTGACTTTTTCCCACGGACGTTCTCTCCTTAGAACTATCACTCCAGTCTGATCAATGTATGTATGTGTGAAGAAGATATGGAGTGGAGACTTTATGCTCGCATTTTGGTTTTGTATATTATGTCTATTGTTTGTTCTTTTTATGTAAATGTCGGGTTTGGTGAGATTTCATTCCTTTTATTCCTTAAGAATAAACAGTGTTGTCTCATTGCTAACAGTGCTTATGCCGTTTCGGTGTTTGTTTTTATACATTCCCACTGCTATGTATACCTACTGTTCTCTGTTCCGGGACAGGTTCGTTACAGGGCAGACAACGTGGAAATCGATCTAACTGAACTGGCCCGTTCCAGTCACCCGCTTCTGAAGGTCAACGGTGACGTCATCTATGACAAATGCCAAGAGCTGTCCGAGTCACGCCCCATCACGTTCACCACCCCCGAGTCCTACCTCACCATCCCCACCTGGGACAGCAGCCAGGACCGTGGTACCATGGCCTTCCAGTTCCAGACCGTTGAGCAGAACGGGCTCCTCATGTACACCACGGGAACCTCCGAAGGCAACAGGGACTTCTTGGCTCTGGAGCTGGTTGATGGCTACCTGAACCTGGTCCTCAACCAGGGCTCCGAGGTCATTCGCGTCATATGCCGGGGACAGCCCGTTAGCGACGGCAAGCCGCACAACATCTACCTCGAATTCCACAACAACCGAGGCTACGTCACGGTGGACGGTCAGAAGGAGATCTTCGCTTCCTTGTCTCGTCTGGACCGGTTCGACCTTTCCGGGTCGTTGACCATCGGCGGCGTGAACAAGCACGTGGACGTGTCCTCCCTGCCCAGAGAGCTGTGGGCGGCGATGCTGAGGAAGGGCTACGTGGGCTGTTTGCTGGACATGGTGCTGGACGGCAACAAGATCGACCTGGTGACGGCCGCTGAGATCCAGGGGGTGAACGGGGTGGCTGAGTACTGCCAGGCCATGCAGCCCCACTGTCTGAGCCACCCTTGCATGCACCAGGGACTGTGTGTGGAGGGCTGGAACCGCTTCACCTGCGACTGCCGCGCGACAGGCTTCATCGGCAGCGTGTGTCAGACAGGTGAGACAGAACGGTGTGAAAGAGAATGTTTCAAAACCGAGGAGAGGCGCGTGTGATTGTGAGAATAGAAAATGGGAGTGTATGTTGTCGCACACTTTTGCATTTTTCAGCAAAATTTTCGGTATTCTTATATTCCTTGTATGTATGTTAGCTGAAACATCTTCAGCTACCAGTACAAAATATCGAAAGTACCCAAATGATAAGTTATCCTCACTGTTCTGCAGACAGTCTCAGTCAAAGCGGTCTTGCGACCGAATGCACAACTGTTCAAACAATGGATTACACGAAGCCCAATCAGACGGCACTCGACAAATAAGGCAAAATTCCGTATCACTGGCTTTGATGTCGAGAATCACGCGAGCCACTAATGTATTGCCCATGATTAATGCATGGAAACGAATGCCTTTGTGATTTAATCGATTCGACGGGTCACAGAATCCGGATGCGTTTGAGGGAGTGTCGTGGAGTCGGTTATCCTCTCTCATCACAGATGCAGGTTTTTCTCCCTGCCACAAGTGAGGAACGATTTGGATTGAAGCTGGTCGGGACTGAGCCTGTTTGCTTTGTGTTTGCGAGTTGTTTTTCTTATAACACCGACTTGTATGCACTTGCAGGCGTTCCAAAATGAATGCTTTGAGCGTTTATTCCGTATCCCACATGGACCGTAAGACAGATGACCTTGTCGGGCTATATGTCAAAATATAGGCTGACCGCGACCTCTGCTCGTAGTGAACAGGTGTCGCAAGCTTGCATGGTAAAGGCGTATCATGAAGACGCGGCTTTCCTGAGACTGTCTTCGAAGGTTCACTTAATTTTACCAAAGAAAGACTTCTACCCTCTTGCGCAGAATGTCCCAATGGGACAGTGACTATGAATGATGATTGCGTATGATTATTTTTTAGTGCGATGCTGTCTTTGAACTGGACAGTTTTTCACGAACTATTGTTTCCGTGGATATCGCCTTTGATAAGCGATCAATGCGACAGGGGAATTAGAAATTTGCTAGCTCTGTTTTTTCACCGAAAGACGAATCACCCCCATAAACAAGCAACTGGGTAATGACTTCATTTCGTAAAATTATTTGCTTTGAAAAAACATCGTTGATTAAAAAAAAAAAAAAAGAAGAAAGAAACAAACGCTCACAAAAGCCGGAACAATTGCGAATCTAAAATTTATGACCCGAAAAGAAAACAATCTGTTTTGAGACACAGCAAGATTATTATGAGATTAACAGCCGCGAATCCCAGTTTTCCGTTCCTCACGCCCACGGACCCCGAGAGAGAGATAGACCCCCCCCCCCTCTCTCTCTCTCTCTCTCTCTCTCTCTCCCAACGCGATTGACGACACTTTCTAACGAAAGGTCAGGCGGCGAACGGCCTCTCTTCCCTAGCCATTTATAGCAACAGTGTGTCTCCTGTCAAACCCGTTGGAGATAGCTTTCTGTTGTTCAGAGACGGTCCTGATTACTTTTTTGTTTTTAACTAAAAGAGTGAAGAAAATGAAGAAGAAGAAAAAAGAAACTGCAGCACAGCGAGCGAGGGCAACCGTCCTCACCATAGAGACAGGACGAAGAGAGCGCTGTCTGCGGGAGCAGCTACCCTCGACGCGGAGGCGGCGGAATGAGATTTTTGACTTCGTGCGTCAATGTTGGTCCTTCCGCGAAGGAGTGTTTCCAAATTAGACGGGCTTTGAAAGGAACAGTGTTCCTCCTCCACCCACACACAGCCTTGGTGTTGTCTTGAAGCGTTCATATTCGTGCGTCTTCTTCCGGCACGTGAAGGAGGGTGGGTTGCTCGATACTGCTGTTGTCTTTGTCAGTAGACGTCATCTGTTTCGGTTCGTGCTTGGCGTATGATAACAACGCTGTCCGTTTTTGTTTTTTTTTCTCTCGCTTCTAGTTCCTCCCATCTCCCTCCCTCCCAACATATACCGCCCCATTCTCTCTCTCTCTCTCTCTCTCTCTCTCTCTCTCTCTCTCTCTCTCACACACACACACACACACACACACACACACACACAAGAGTCATTGTTCCCCATAATTTAAATCTTGAAAATAATCCAGACTGAACTGATACATTGCACTCAGTTGATGGACATACTCAAACTCAAAAAATGAATAATTAGGTAAAACTTGTTCGCTTTTCTGGTCATCAGCACTGTCTTCCAGTTCAGTGCGCAGCTAAATACAAACTTTATTTCTTCAATTTTTAAGGTCTGCAGTTGTTACTGTTTTCTCCAATTCTGCATAGGTTCAAATTATCATTTGGAACTCGTCAGCATGTTATATTTTCCGGCCAAAGACCCGAGTTACTGCACAAAATTTTGAAGGTTCTCTTTAACTAAGCTCCTTTAGAGTCTGTTTCCTCGCTATTTACAGTTTTCTTTGTATCTTTTAATATCTTTCATGCGTGATCTTTTGCTTTGAGGCGTGTGACCCGCAACACCTCTCTCTCTCTCTCTCTCTCTCTCTCTCTCTCTCTCTCTCTGTGTGTGTGTGTGTGTGTGTGTGTGCGCGCGCGCGCGCCAAGTGTGCATGTTTGGTCAGAGTGCCTGCACAGTTTTCAGTTTGCCCCAGCATGAATGCATATACATGCATAATGCTTACTCATTGCATTAGACAGTCAGTCAGTCATACGCACATACATGCATATATGAAAAAGTAGTGATACTTATATTCAAAAACATACGCGTTTTTATTTTCATGATGTTCGGAAGTGTATGCATGCGTGTATGCCTACGCATGTGCACGTGCGTTCGTGTAAGTTCTAGGTCTGTTTCTCACGACAGCGCAGACAACAGGCTGGAAAGCGTCACAAGGGTACACGAGAGACTGGTAATCAATAACCGGCACGGTGTTTCCATAAACGGCACAAAAGACGAGCTAATTTAGCAGCTGCAGGCCTCCAGCCAACGAAGATGCTGTCTCTATTCAGCCGTCGATATATCACAGCTCCGCGCTTGTGTCGTTCTGTTTGCAAGCTGACATCGCCGCAGAGTGGGACATCGATATCGATTGGTACTCCCCGCCCAGTTGTGAAAGATTTGAGCGCTGGCTGCCATCTTCCAGGCAAGCAGTGCCTGCAAAGTTGTGAAGTTTGCGCGAAATACCTCGCCTCTGTAAGAAAAAAAAAATCAGCAAATAGATGGAGAAGAGCAATCCACAAACAGATGTCAAAGATAAAAATACATTGCCAGTTTTATGATCCGCTGTAAAGATACACTGTCTGTTTTGATGCTGGCTTCTTGTGGTCTTGCTGTCCTCTCAACTCTCGACATTTTACACTCAAGCCTTCAGTGACGTTTTATTTGATGTCATATTTAGCGTGGCTGTTGTTATTCGCACGTTCTAAATTTAGACATTTCCTGCACAAACAAAGACATTCTTGGATTTCTGCTCTCAAAATAAAAAAAAATTATTATCATTTATTTTTTCTTCAGCGGTATATTTTATCTCGTATTTTGATCCCTTCAACTTGGTGTTTATTATAGGTAGATCAAACCACAAAAATACAATTTCTTGACGTCAGATTTCGCTATTTTGTAAAAACAACTTTGTGCACAGGCAAAAGGTAACTATGCTCACAAAGATATTGCTGTAAAAATACTGCAGTATAGAAGAAAATAACTAGCATCTTACAGTCTGCTCTTATTCACAATTTCCTGTACCCACCCCGCGCCCACTCCATTCCCATGTATCCGTGTAGTATACTCAGGTTGCGACAATCACAAATTACCGTTCATATTCAAATAATGTATTGTGACAGGTTCATATTTTTTTCTTATGTGTCTTTACTGATGATTGGGGGGAACAAAAGCTAACACAACTGGTGTTACAGAGACTATGTGCGTACAGTGTAAAAGCCGTTCTACCCGAATGAAATGTTCGTTTGTAAACATTTCACGTGGCAGGATAATAAAGCAGCATATCAGCATTTTTTTCTTGTTTTTTTTAAGACTTGTGATTTCGTTTCAGTATGATGATGTTTACCTACATCAATTTACATGCTGCTGGTATTTACACGAAAAATGTGTCCACGGTGAGCGCCCTCTACTCACCCGCGTACCATGAATCGCCTTCAAATCCTCTTTCGCCCCTCTCTTCTCTCCCAGTCCACACAGGACGCACAGGCACGCACGTACACTTACTTGCACATGCATAAACTTACATACGTACGTGCACACATGAGCACAGATACTCACGAGCGCGTGGGCACACACACACACACACACCACACACACACACACACACACACACACACACACGGAAAAGAAGGGGAAAAATTCTCATACAGTAACTTTTGTTTGTTTGGATTCTTTTGTTTCCAAACACATTTATATGGTAAGGGGAAGGAATTCCCAAGCCGTACCCTTCCTAATTTTCTGGGTTCTTTTTCTTCCCAAACAGCGGCTGCCACCCTGCAATTCGACGGCACTCAGTTCGTGAAGGTCACTCAGCCCGAGGAGTCGCAGACCCAAGCAGAGGACATGTCCCTGAGGTTCCGCACCATGCACCCCAACGGCCTCCTGTTCATGACCACCTCGGACGACACCCTGGACCGGATGGAACTGTACCTGGAGAACGGGGTCATCTACCTCACCATCAACGTGGGCAGCGGGGAGAAGGTAAGCGGGAGGGTTGTGGGACAGTCTCGGGGCCTGTGGAAGGCTGTGTGTAGGATTAGTGGTTGGGGTCTGTGGGAGTTTTTTTTTTTTACGGGTGGGGTAGTTATGGGTATGTGGAAGGCTTTGATCTGTTCGGTATCTGCGGAAGATTTGGATTGTTTGAAGTCCATAGAAGGTTTTATATGGGATGGGTGGTTTGGAATCTGTGGAAGGGAAGGGGGGTGTGTGTGTCGAATTTCAGCTGACATCTCTCTCTCTCTCTCTCTCTCTCTCTCTCTCCAATCAAATTATTTTCTCAGGCGAAAAGGATTCGATTTGAGAAGCAACAGAGGCCGTAGCACTGCACGTGACCACCTCTCAGTTTAAAATTCTTAATCTCCCAACCTCACACACACACACACACACACACACACACACACACTTAAATAATATAATTCATGCGAACTCACTCTTCTTCCAAGCTCAAAAAAGGTATTATTGGACAAACTTCTTTTTACACTGAAGTGCCTCAAACTTCAAATCTACAGAAAGGTATTTGTTTAATTCAGTGTAGAACCCGGCCTCCGGGTTTTTTTTTTTTTTTTTGTTTTTTTGTTTTTTTTAATGAACGGATGGAAGTAAGAGATTCAATATGTGAAACTGATTGTTAAAAAATCGCAAAAACAAGCAGGTGAATGTGTGAAAAAATGCAGGGGAGATAATCAGTGACCCTGACAAAAGTTATCGCAAGAATGTTGTAAATATATCTGACAGACATGCGTGGTTGACGTGGGCGTACATGAGTGTATGTTGTGCACGTGCAGTTGCTGTCTGTGGGCCACATGCTGAACGATGATCGTTGGCATACAGTGTATGTCAAGCGGAGGGGCCACGAGGTGGAACTGAAGATTGACGTCCTTCGGCCAGTGGCAGGTCAGTGCACAGAGACACACTGGGATAGAAGGAGGGCAGAAGGAATGGGGGCAAGAGTGAGGCAAAATTAGAGTGGGTTTGTGTGAGAGTGCCTGTGTGTGTATATGTGTGTGTGTGTGTGTGTGTGTGCGTGTGTGTGTGTGTGTGTTTCACTTGTTCTCCTCTTTGGATATCTTTTCACCTAAATTGGTTGTGTGTGTATTCGATTGATGTTTTGTTGAGCTGCGTTTTTTTCTCCCAAATCTCTCTCTCTCTCTCTCTCTCTCTCTCTCTCTCTCTCTCTCTCTCTCTCTCACACACACACACACACACAACACACACACATCACCTTGACGATTGAATTAAGTTGCTATGTTGTCGTCTTGTTACCAGAGAAGCTGCCTGGATCCGATATCTCACTGTCCGTTAAAGCCTTCTACATCGGCTACCCGTCTGTGTCCAATTCCGAACCTGGTGAGTGCACAAAACTGCTTTCCACTCTTTGGCCGCTCCTTCACTTTTTTTGTGGTTCAGTGTTTGTGTTGTCTATCAGTGATAATAGTGTTTCCTTTTATCCTACGAGTAACATTTTATTGGCTTCGGTATAAATTCAACTCTATTTTCATACAATGAGTGTTGAAAGTAAAATATAATGTTTTCCATTTGTTTGCTTGCTTTTTTGTTTTTGTTTTGTTGTTCTATTTTTCTAGCGATTGTCTTAAATCACAGTGGGGGGTTTTTCGTCGGGGTTTCAGAAACCTGCGTTTTGCCATTTTGTATGTGTGTCTTTGTATATGTGTCATCCTATGCCATTGTTTGGATATTTGGCGTTAATGTGCGAGCTCCAAATGAAATATTCTTCACTGGTACAGTGAAACTTTTAATATTCGGTTTCCGCAGCGGAAATGAACCGACGAGCCGCTCAGTTCGACTTCCGACGCGTGGACATCGGCCACGTCCTTCGCGACGACAACCAGCTGAACAAGTTTGACGGCTTCATCGGCTCCATGCAGCAGTTCATCTTCAACGAGAACCTCTTCTTCGAGATGGCCCGCACAGGGCAGCTGGCCACCATCCAGCTGACGGCTCAGCTCAGCTCTGAGGGCTACGTGGTGGCCGACCCAGTCACCTTCAAGTCCGAGGAAGCCTTCGCTGTCCTTCCCCGGCTCCAGGCCCACGACACGTTCTCCGTGTCCTTCCAGCTGAAGACGACCGAGAGCGACGGGCTGCTGCTGTACAACGCTGGCAAAGGGCAGGACTTCTTCGCCATGGAGCTGACGGACGGCTTCCTGTACTACGTCTACAACATGGGCGCGGGGACGCAGCGTATCCGGGCCAACGTCAACGAGAAGCTGAACGATAACCGCTGGCATGAGATCAGACTGCTCCGGACGGAAACGTACAAGCAGCTCATACGGGTCGACGACAACACGCCCACGGTGGACGATTTGTCCGGCGCGGGGCCATCTACTTCGATCTGCAGGACCACCTGTACGTGGGAGGGGTGAAGAAGACCATGTACCACGCCCTGCCCAAGAAGATCGCGGCCCGGCACGGCTACATCGGATGCATGGGCTCCCTAAACCTCAACAGCTACCTGCCCAACATCCTGCGGGAGGCCAGCCCGGTTCACGAGGCCGTGGCTGACGGCTGCCAGGGTCAGTGTCGAGTTTTATCCGTTATTGCGAATTTGGAATAGTCTCTGGTCGAGGGGAAGTTGGGGATAGGGTATCTTTCGGTATAAACTGTATGCCCAACTGCTGAAAATTTAGTTCTGGAAATTTACTCTTTCTTGTATCTTTCTTTGACTCTGCTTTTTTCTCTCTCTCTCTGAACTGTCTTCCATCTTTTTCTTCACCTTCGTAGTCCACTCACCTGTCTTTGTTCCAAAACATTCTGTATATTTTTCCGTCTTTACAATTCATGACATGCCAGTTTTTGTTTGTGTAATATGGAAATTAGTTAGTGAGATTGTAAACGCTGCCGAGTGTTGATAATAACTGCCCATACTGCTGTGTCTGTTTAGCCATGAAACCTTTTAATGTAATATGTTATGTGCTTTTTTTTCACCATTTAAATGAAAACTGGGAATGATAAACAAACCACAATGACGGAAACCTTCAAGTCTACTTAGGCTTTTTGGACGGCAAAAGGTCAGCTATAATGCCACTAAATGGTGTGGGCTATTAGGTCAATTTTTCCCTACATGGCGTCAGCCCTGACATGCCCCTGTTAGTAAGCTGGGCTATAACTAAAACTTAAAACTGAAGAACTATTAAAAACTGGGAAGATTGAGCGACACAACAAAACAACATCAACAGCATAACCACACCAAATCACATGCGATAAGCTGGACAATGAAATAAGGCTCTAACACAAAGCATCGTTCACGAAGATACATAGTTTGGAATGTAATCATTATCCTTGCATGTCTTTCATTTATATTAATGCAACGTTCGTTTATACAAGTTGTATACGCTTGCAGAATTAGTGTCCTTTTCTCGGACTGTTTTCATGTTGAGTTTCTAACTGTTTGGCAGGACCCACTTCACAGTGCAAGAACGACTCGTGCGGCAATGGGGGACGGTGCGTGCAGCAGTGGAACACCATCTCCTGCGACTGCGACATGACCTCATACTCTGGGCCCAAATGCACGCAAGGTAGGTCTGTGTGTAGTGTGCGTCAGTCCCAGGGGGAGGGAGGAGGAGGTGTGGGTCTCTGTCAGATCTTGTTCATCATCAAATTATCAGTGTCATAGGCTTCCTGTGGGAGATTTTTTGCACCAAAATATTACTGTTTTGTCAGTGACGTAGGTACGTTTCTCCATACTTTGCTATAACGTTACATTATATGAGGGTTTTTTTTCACTGTGTGTGTGTGAAGAAAACTGTAATCACAACCGCAAAACACCGACGATTGTCCTGCCGTCAAAGTGTCAGGTAAGTAATTATCAGTCTTATAACCGCAGTAAGTCGAGTTCTATTAGAGTTTTCATATGTTCCTTTCTAGGCGGCTGAGCTTTAAGAAACATGAATGAATAAAGGAATATGAATCGTACTATTGACAGTGAGTTCCTGCAAGTAAGTATACGCCGTCTTATGGTCAGTACTATGTTTTGGTCAACCTGCAGAAGAGACATAATGACGGTTTCCATGAGACAAAATTACTGTGTTCATGGTGATCAAACATTATAGCGCAATATCAGGCCAAAAAGAAAGGACACAAAGATTATAAAACAGTAACATTACTGATTTCTGAAACCTGGGAGTGTTTACAAGAAAGAAAAACGCTGTTTAATGCTTTTGATGATGGAATGTTCCCATAGTCTGCAGTGAAGTAATTAATACTGCGTTTCTTTAGAACCACCCTGAACTCTTTCCCCCGTACAAGCCTGGCCTTTCCATTCCTCTTTTTAGTGAGGTTTTATCTAGTGGTGTATTGCCTAAACTAGGATCTTGCTGACATAGATACCATTGAACTCTGAACTAACAAAAAATGTATGTCATCTAGTATAATGTGGCGAGTCAGTAGGCTCTGTTGTTCTTGTACGGACATGAATGCAAGAATGAGACTGCTTTCATGCGAAGTGACTTGCTTCAGGATATCAAGACATCAGGAATTAAAAAATATCGAACTTTTTAACATGAATTGACACTCTTTCCTTTATTTTTCGCTTTGAAAATATTATTCACTGTTCACCTGTATTTTCAGTAGTAAAAATAATGTTCACTGTTCACCTGTATTTTCAGTAGTAAAAATAATGTTCACTGGTAACTAGTAGTTAAACGCATGAAAATCAAGAACTCCGCCGTGGTTAGCTTGGCTATAAACAAAATGTCTTAGTATACAAAACAGCACAACAACACGTTGACAACACAAAGCAAGGAGGGCGCGCGTTACCAGAAGGTGGGAGCCGCCATTTTAGGTTCCATAAGACCAGAGCCGACGCAGTGAGGTCGGTTGAGCTAGCTGTGATGAAATAACATCGGATGAGATTAGGGTTTTTTTGTTGTTTTTTTTAATGTTTTTAGTTTTTTTAACAAACCCTGTCTCTTTTCTTCCCAGTTTCTCTTTTCTTCTCGTCTAATCCTCCTTCAGTCATCCCACCCTCTGTTCTCTTCCCTCCCTTCTCCCCACACCTTTCCCCTTCGCTGTATGCTTGTTTTCTCCGTTCTCTGTCCGCTGCTCTTCCGCTCTCTCATTTCTGCCCTCCCTGCCGGCTTTCATCTCATGATTATCTCCTCTCCTCCACCCTCGGGTCTGGTGTGCACGTGTATCCGCCTTATCTTTGCCCTCTTCTCCCCCCCCCCCCCCCCCCCCCTGTTCCCTCTCCCCCATTCTCTCTCTTCCCACATGAGGGGCAATGGTTTCATTTTATCATCTCTCTCACTCTCTCTCTCTCTCTCTCTCTCTCTCTCTCTCTCTCTCTCTCTCCTCTCCTCTACTTCGCTTGTGTGCATCTCGAGCTGCTTCTCTGCTGCTCGTTTTGCATTTTCTTACTTTCATCCTTCTTTCCCCACTCCGTATGTCTCCGTCTCTCTCTCTCTCTCTCTCTCTCTCTCTCTCTCTCTCTCTCTCTCTCTCTCTCTCTCTCCCTCCTCTCTCCTCTCTCTCTCTCTCTCTCTCTCTCTCTCTCTCTCTCTCTCTGTCTCCCTCTCTCTCTCTCCTGGGGTAAAGATTCTTTTCCATATAAAATTCTTTCGCTTTTTCTTCATTTTAGTTTCCATCTTTTTTCTTTTAACCCATTTACACATTCTTTCTTCCTTTTTCTCTTTCTTTCATTCTTTCTTTTTTTTCTGTCTGTCTTTCTGTCTGTCCTTCTTTCTAATTCTCTTTTCACTCTTCACGTGCCCACGCATCTCCTGTTACTACCGCTGGTCTTCTGCGTTGCTTCAAATGTCACGCGCGCATAAAAGGAGGCCGGATGGAGTGCAGAACAACCGTGTTCTCTGCTGGCAGCTTCCAAGATAATATCATTTCTTGTCATCAGACAGCGGACTGGGGCTTACAGTTCCCACGTGATGGGCTGCAGAACGATGCTGTTTTTAAACATGTCTACGATGGAGAAATGGCCGTCAAAGTCGCTATAAGAGTGCGTTGCGCAAGAGTTCAGAGTCCGTGATGTTAGTTGCGGGATTAAATCTGAGGATTTGTCTGTCTGTCTGCGTGCGTGTGTGTGTGTGTGTGTGTGTGTGTGTGTGTGTGTGTGTGTGTGTGTGTGTGTGTGTGCGTGTGTGTGCGTGCGTGTGCTTGTGTGTGTGTCTGTGTGTGTGTTTTGTCTGTGTGAGTGTGTGTTGTCTGTGTGTGTATGTGTTGTTTTAGGCGGAGACAGGCAGGCAAAGAGAGCGCGTATGCATGCGTTTTTGGTGCGTGAGCGTGTGCGTCTGTATGCGAGCGCGCGCGCGCGCGCGTGTGTGTGTGTTACAAATCAATACGGCAGACCTATCCGTGCCAGCAGGGCTGCTGACCTATCTGCAAGGTTTGGATCGATTGGAAACTTGAGTTAACAAAGAAGACGGTCTATTAAAAAAAAAAGAAGATATAAAAATACGCGCACACAAACATGCGCTCTTGCACGCGCACACACACACACACACACACACACACACACACACATTTGCACGTATGCTCGCATGCACACGCGCGCGCGCTCACACACATACACACACACACACACACACACACACACACACATATATATATATATATATATATATATATATATATGTGTGTGTGTGTGTGTGTGTATATATATATATATTTTTTCACACGTAAAATTCTCACTAAAACTCACACCGCGCCTCAACAAAACGACGTCAACAGGTAGATTTGAATAAAATGAATACTAAAACAAGTTGAACGTCTTTTCCCACAGGGAACTTTAATTTTCTAGCTTTCGCCACGAAGGCTTCTTCAGGAATAAAACACTTCATAAAAGGTTCAATTCATAGGATGTGAATACTCATCAGCAGACACAACAATCTATTTTAGCAACAAACACTCACACACACACACACACACACACACACACACACACACAACACACACACACTCACACACACACACACACACACACACACACACACACACACACACACACACACACACTCACTCATCCACACTCACACCCTCACCAAGAACTCACAACAAACACGCACTGCACACACAAATACCACACAGGCTCAAACGTGGCGGAGATGTGGGAATGGAGGGGGGGGGGGGGGGAAGGGGGAGAGAGAGAGAGAGGCGGAGGGAGAGAGAGAGTGTAAGATAGAAAAAGAGGTGGAATAGATAGAAAGGAAGAAGTTAGGAGGAGTCTTCGATAGAAAGAAGAAACAAAGAGGAAGTATGTAGCACTATCAGTATGTTGAATAGGAGGCACAGGTAAAAGGTAGTGGAAAGTGGTTGAGTAGGAGGAGGAAGTACACAAACGGAGAGGGGGGGGGACGAAAGGAAAGGGATAGTATACTGGCGGAGGGGGGGGGGGGGTAGGCGGGAGGAGGGGGGGTGGTGGAGAAAGTTCAAGAAGGGGTACAAGAGAAAAAAAACTGTCACAGACCACTATTGTAAAATGTAACTGACATATTTACAAAATGATCTGATTAGATAGATAACCGTAGTCAAAGTTAAGCTAAGAAAACAAAGTACAAGTTCTGTAAATTACAAGTTCTGTAAATTAAACTACTACCGTTGCATGACATACCATCAATGTTGTAAATAGCAATTAACATATTCTATAAACTAACATGACATACCATCATTATTGTAAATAGCAATTAACATATTCTATAAACTACTAACTGAGAAAAAACTGTCAACACCATTATAAAATGCAATTAACAAAATTAAAATATCTAAGCGCATACAAACACAGTGACATGGCAATCTAAAAACCAACGATAACGTAAAAACATCATGGAACTAAGAAAATTAGGAATAAGACTTGTACATGTCTTTTACCCAGGCCATTCCCGTATACATCAAAAATCTTTCATTAGTAAACATACTATTATTATTTAAGAACCATTCTCATCAAAACAATAACCTCACCAAGACCAGACACCCTCACACACAAAAATACTCACACACTGTGTGTGTGTGTGAGTGTGTGTGTGTTGTGTGTGTGTGTGTGTGTGTGTGTGTGAGTGTTTGTTGCTAAAATAGATTGTTGTGTCTGCTGATGAGTATTCACATCCTATGAATTGAACCTTTTATGAAGTGTTTTATTCCTGAAGAAGCCTTCGTGGCGAAAGCTAGAAAATTAAAGTTCCCTGTGGGAAAAGACGTTCAACTTGTTTTAGTATTCATTATATATATATATATATATATATATATATATATATATATATATATATATATATATATATATATATATATATATGCGCGCGCGCGCACAGGGAGACAGAGAAAGAGAACGATTCAAAAGAATAAGTTCTAAATGAATGGTTATTTATTGTTTGTAGGTTGGTTGTGATTGGTTTTGTTGAAATGCAATAAATGCCTTTTGTTGGTCGATGTCCCCGCGCGTATTCTCAAAGCGCCCACAGCATATTTTACTTGGGAAAAGAAAACTGCCACGTCAGCATCATGTATGTTGTAGTGGCATAGGGAGGGACACGGCAAGGGGACTGAAGAGAGGGATGTGTGTGGGGGAGAGGGGGGGGGATTTGCCGTGAAGGAGGGAGGATCAAAGAGGACAGGGAAGAAGGTTATCCTGTATGTATAGCCCGAGGCTGGGATGGAACCGAACTTTAAAAAAAATAAATAAATAAATAAAATGGGGCTGAAGAGATGTAAGTAGATTGAAGATAGATTAAAGAGCTCCAGCCGCAGGCACTTCCGTACGCGCCCTATTTCGATTAATTACACCGTTACGACATTTTCTTCGAGGAATTCGATCGATGTTCCGTTTCCTGGAGCTGGCATTTCCCATTGGGATTGGCAGGTGACTGGGTGTGGTACGGTATTGTCGCCACACGCAGGTGCTTGAGGGCTACACAGTGCGACAGTAACCTGAGCTGATTCCCAGTTGTAACCTCAAGGTCGAGCTGAAAATCACATGTTTATGTCTTCGTAATTAATCTGCTTGGTACAGTTTGTACGTGCGTGAGAGAGAGAGAGAGAGAGAGAGAGACTGGATGGATGAATGTGTGTGTGTGTGTGTGTGTGTGTGTGTGTGTGTGTGTGTGTGTGACACAGAGAGAGAGAGATGGGCATATTCTGAGCGAAACAAACTTTCATTCCGTGCGGCTTCTGGCATTTTTATGCATTGACGCTCAAGTAAGACTGAAATAGCACTGACGTTGCAGCCACTCCCTGAAGTCTCTGTGCGTCTTCCTGTTGTTCTGTTTACCCACAGACGGCCTCCGCGGTCATCAGGACGTTAAAGAGTGTGGAAAGATTGGAAGTTCCGTCCCTTTCAAAGAAAAAATACCTTATAAATTGATACACTTGTCAGCCGTCCCGTTTTGTGGGTTTTTCTCACTAGGAACTTGCTTGAATCTGAAATGTTGTGTTAACAGTAGATGCTGTTTTGGAGTCATTTTGGAATGGAATGAAATATTGACGGATGAGGGAAAGTAAGGTTCAGCGAATACTAGTCGCTACAGAGAAAGGAAATACATTTCTTTTGGAGCGTTAAATTCATCATTTAAATCAGTCAGGATCCCCCTGGCTTCAGAATTATGATTCAGAAGGTTGCCGCCTATGTCATGTTGTTCTTGAGTGCTGTATATGCATTCCTGTTCATTGTTACAAATAATTATATGACTTTGCACCCTTGAAAGTCTCTCTCTCTCTCTCTCTCTCTCCCTCTCTCTCTGTCTCTCTCTCTCTCTCTGTCTCTCTCTCTTTCTCTCTCCCCTCTTTCTCTCTCTCTCTCTCTCTCTCTCTCTCTCTCTCTCTCTCTCTCTCTCTCTCCAGCGCCTTTCTCCATTCGCTGCTCAAAAAAGCTCTGTTTCATGCACTGCACACCCCCCCCCCCCCTTCCCCTTCTGCACTTTGTCAGCCACAGTGGTGGCAAGTGCCGGTGAAAAGGGCCGAGAACACTTATAATTTGTCATTATGAGCGCAGCTCAGTATTGGGTATGTGCAAGGAGCTTCCACTCGGTTCATTAGTTCAAAAAGAAAGGAAAAGCTAAAGACAGCGCAGACATTCAGTCTTTCCAGTCCCCCACTTTACTCGTGTTGCAGAAAGTGTAACCTACCAGTTCGGTCCGGGAGCGGGTGTGATCGTGTTCCAGCACCCCATCAACCACCTGCCTTCCACCACCCGTGAGACCTTGGCACTGGGCTTCAAGACCTTCTCTGAAGACGCTGTGCTCATGCGAATCGACAGTTCAACCTTCGACGACTTCATTCAGCTAGAACTGGTCAGTCTGTTGTCTGTACTAAGATGCTTTTTCTCTCGGCAAAAAGTGTGTTTTTTCATTTAGCGAAATACTGAATAACATCATTGCCAGAAATAATTGCATATGCCTTAACATTCGTTTTGATAATATTATACATTACATTAATAAATACCGAACTGGTTTAATCAAATATTGACACCCACAAGCAAAAGATATAAAAATGTTGGTGATCTTTCATGGCGCAAGATACAGCAAGTAAAGGGAAGCAACCTCTTTAAGGAATGGGTACATAACTTATTTTTGATACCTAGAGTAGAATAACTCCTAACGGCTACAAAGCCAACTTTACAGAAAGCGTATAAGACTCAAGTAGTAGAGACACTGTTGACAGGCGTTACAGGTATATGCAATTTGGGAGATCAGTATCAAATATAAATGTAAGATTGCCTGTTGTTCTCTATGATGTGAAACCTGCAACGACAGGTAGTGGTTATAATTGGAGGAGGAGGATAGGGCGAGGAGCACTACCCGACCAAACAAGTAAAACAAAGTCAGTGATTGTGCAGCTAAGAAAACTTCAGTCGCAGCTTTCAGGTGGGATTTTTTATGGTGGGACGGCTGTCTGCTCGCTGCCCTCCCAGATCTGCTCCTGCGTTAACTTTCTTTTTCCATAAAAACAGGTGAGGGGCAAGGTGTGCGCCTTCTATAACATGGGGACGCGGGACTACCCCATCGGGGAGATGTTTGAGACGGTGAACGACGGCAGGTACCACGTGGTCCGCTTCACGCGCTCCGGGCCCAATTCCACCATTCAGGTGGACGACCTGATGGTGCAGACCAAGATGCCCAGAGGTGAGTAATGACCCTCTGTCTGTCTGTACCTGCCTGACCTTTCTTGGTGTCCATCAACGTCTGTCTGTTAATGTGTGCTGTGAAAAAATTGTCCTCGAGGTATCTGTAACCAGTGGGCAAAAATCTAAATGTGTTGTGAGAATTTCAGCTGTTGTTGTGTCATGACTTAAGGAAAACATGTAAAGGGAAGCAACCTCTGTGAGGATTAGGTACGTTATTTATTTTTAATACCTCAGAAAGATATTGTCTTTTCTCCCAGATTTGTCAGAATAATTCTTAGGCATCACAAAGTCATCTTTAGAGAAAATGTGCAAGACTAAAGTGATAGAGACACAATTGACAGGTTGCACAAGTATTCGTACTTAGCGAGATAGGTATCAACTATAAATGTAAGATCGCCTGTTCGTCTACATGTGAAGCCTTCAACGGTAGGTGGTGGGTAGAATTGAAGAACCTCTCCATGAAAAAGTTTGATCTTAGCTCTTGAGAATGCATGCAAGGCATTGTTAGGTACCATACAATACAGGACATCTCTCTTTATACTCTCTTCTACGATTGCTTGTTGTGCGAGGTATAAATCGGCGCAGCAACAAGTTGTGCTGATTACCTGAAGGAGGATAATTTTATCATTAAAAAAAATGATGCACTGGTATCAGCGTGCAAGCATCAAACGCTTTATAATTACAGTGTGTCCTATCTGATTTTGACACACAGCTTTCATGAACCTAAACGGTCAAGAAAAGGGAAAATAACAACTCGGAGAGAAGAATTTCAGTACACGGTGTCCTGGTATTTTGATCAATATTTCATTATGGAAACTCCCAGTGCTGAGCAGGCACATCATTACACAGGAGTACTGGGGGCCATCTGTGCACAAAACACCATATTTTTTTCAGGCCATCTTATGGCCCGCTCCCATTCGTAAGACGAGTTTTTCATATCAGAATGTAGTTGACGGATATCTCTTTGAAGATAGCTGATCGTAGTTGTTACCTGGCTTGACAATCTGTGGATTCTTCAGCACGGTATGTATGCGAGTGGGCGAAGGACATCTCTCTCTCTCTCTCTCTCTCTCTCTCTCTCTCTCTCTCTCTCTCTCTCTCTCTCTCTCTCTCTTCTCTCTTCTGATTAGATTATTTAGTGGAAGAGAGACAGCTGCATGGTGGGAAATGGGAAAACTCTGCAAGTCACAGGCTTTGTGTGGATTACAAGCTGGCAGGGATAGCTAAGCCCCACCAGTGATCAAATTAGAGAGAGAAAACCCGTTTGTGCGTAAACGGCATCGATTTTTCGCTGCGAACAAAAGGCAGGTTAGATATGGTTCTTCAGAACTCGTGTACAAATAAAAATTGCAACAAAACCACAAAGCTTTTGCCAGGTAATATTGATTGCAGATGTTTGAAGCTGTCGAAAATTTTCTGCTGTTGCTCATGTTCGTGCAGCAGTCGCAATTTAGTACCCAGACAATGCAAGTTAACTATACTTCAAATGTTTCTGTTTCGAGATAAGAAATTAACGTAATGATGAATATTACATATATGTATTCGTTTAAATGTTTTTGTTTGTTTTTCCGTTTTCGTTTCTGTTCATGTATCCTTGGATATTAACTAGTGTCCATTTCTGTCTGTCTTTGTCTGTCTGTCTACCAAACGAAATATCAGCCGTGGTCATATGTTTTTGCACCGTATGAAATTGTAATAAAACGCAATACGTTTGTGTATCACTGTGTTAAAGCAGTCTGCATTTCGTTTGCACATACATGTTGTTTGTTGTGTCAAGCATTACTTGTCATAACTCACTCATTTTTTCCATACTTTCATGCAATGCGTTCCGGACAACTGGAGTATGTTTTTGTGACAGAACCTGCAGCGAACATTATTCATCTATTTGTTAGCTACATTTATGACAGTAACTATTTTTTTCATTGTAATTTGTTTTTTCTAGATTGTATTGAATGGGTTTTGTTCTGTGATTTTGGAATTGTAATCGTGCATAACTTTTGTTGTACTTTTCCAAAGAGTTTATAAAGAAACATGTCCATATTTTTGTAATTGTAACATAAAATGTTGTATAGAACATCTTTGTAAACATTAATCATCGTACTGTAATTTTTTGTCAAAATGTCCAAGTTCTTGAAGTTATTGTATAAACAAAATGTAGATAAAATGACGGAAGAGCAGAGGTGTACATTTCAGTTGATTTTGTTAAGCATGTAAATAAATCGTGCTGCATATTTTGTACGAATTATGTAATTTTCTGAATGTCATAGATTCTACAAAGATAATCTTCAGTGTCATAAAGCGTATGATGAAACTAGATTTATATAATTTTCATATGTTGTTTGAATACAATGTAGTCCTTGACTGAGAATGTTAACATAGTCATTGCAAGATTGTCCGTAACAATTTTTACCACACTCCCTCAGTCCACGTTTGCACCTCTTACCTTGTGTTATGTTTTAGTGTATTTTGTAGCGTTCATAACAATCTCCTTGTAAAATACATATTATAGTTACATTTAAAGCATGTCGGATTTTGTATCAATGTATGGTTTGTTTCAATATTGGTCAGTCTCACTCGTATTCTGTCAAAAATGGATGCGCTGTGTGTAATGTATAGCTAGATGTAACTCTCCGTGTTGTTCTTCGTTTTGATGTCATTGGGATGTTTGTTCATGAATGACTGTTTCCCCCTATCCAGGATATCTCACATTATTTATAACGTCGCTGCTTTTGTCAAGAGCTATAACTGTCTCGGTTTGTTTGGTTGAGTGTCTCAGTTTTAATCAGCCCGGAGAGAGAATACTTCGTAAACAGTCTTCTATAGTGACAATGCTTTGCGTACTACTTCTTCCCCAGTTAATAGCAGTTCACGTACGTTCAGCATCCTCATATAGTAATCGTCTCTTGCTATCCCCGGCCCGAACTTCCGCTCATTTATTTTTTTTTATTTGTGGTAAACTAGTTCCACATTTATTAGACTATATCGACGTTTTGCTGAACGGTTCCCAGTACCGCGTAATGTGTGACATTTCAGCGTTTTATTCTGGGCTGTAAGCTACAGCATTGTGATAAATTAAGAACCTGTCATCAGTACAAAGAACTGGCACAGCAGAGTTCGGGAGTGTCTGAAGCCACTGCAGTTCTTGCACAATATCCTGTACATTGATACAACAATACGATGGAACAAATTTTTTCCCCTCTATTTCCTGTTTAGAGTAAAAGTACTTGAATGGCGTTTTAGACGTGGGTCACGATGTTATAGGTAACAGAGACAGGAGAGCGGAGATAGTAAACGTGAGGATAGGCTGTATCGATCGATGCTCCAGGGTGTGGCCGGGGAAGACAGCTAGCTCTTGGCAGTAAACAGCGCGCGATACATGACATTGTGTATGTATGATGCTATGCTTTGTTCCCTTCAAGTCTTCTTCTGGGAGATGGAGGAGGACAGACAGACAGGTAATTAAACACAACAGGATACACGAGTGCAACGTTTCCTACTTGGTGCCTCGCTCTGTTCCTTTCACTCGCAGCCATGCCCTCACTTAGTCCCTTTCACGCTATCACGGATGAAAGCTGTCTGCCGTGTGTGTTTTTATGCCTCTGTTGGCACTTGAGTGGTACATAATTACGTGGGTTTATATTCATTTGATTGCTGAAGTTATAGACATTGAAGCAACTGCTTCTCACTCAGTCACAGTCACATCTCCAGCCACATGTGTGTGTGCCAGGGGGGTGGGAGGGAGGTTTTTTGTTTAAATTTTTGTAAGAGGTCGAATCAGTTTTGGCAAAGTTGTGTACTTGTTCTTGTGCTTTTTGTACCCGTGTGTGTGTGTGTGTGTGTGTGTGTGTGTGTGTGTGTTGGTATGCGTGTGTGCGAATCTGTTAATGTGTGCACGTGTTTTACACTTTTCATGCATTATCACTAGAACCTGCAGTCTCACTCGCTTTCATTTGAGAAGTCAGTTTGAAGAAAGCAGTTACCACCCAACCACAAGAAGAAAACTTGCTGCAGACTTAAAAACCATGTACATTTCTGAAGAGAAATCAGCGATTCAAGCGTACCTGCTGTTAATATAAATCGTCTTAATATAATAGTGAATGCAATATTAAGACAAAAAATTAATTCCAGCATCGGGTTCTTAATCTTGGGAGTTCAACATTCTGTTGGAAGGACTGACGTGAACAGTTTTTTTTTTCTTTCTTATGTGCAAACGAGCTCCACGCAGTGAGAACAGTTATTCTGTACATACAAAACAGATAAGCAAGATAGGACAAGGTGGTGGTAATGATGGTCACAAGCTTTTGAAATGTAGGACAAGGTGGTGGTAATGATGGTCACAAGCTTTTGAAATGATAAGTTATCAGTTATGTCTCACTGATAGACCCAAGTATCTTCAATCATGTAATTTAATATCCATTCATAAAGACATAAAATGAGGCTGAAAAAATGTGTTTTTTCGAAAACTATGTTGGAATTTTTAAGTGCCAGGTGTGTGTCTGTGTGTGTGTGGTTTTGGTTTGTGTGTGGGGTGGGGTGTATTTTTTCAGTTTAGATTATTGGCCACGTCTTGCGTTAAACACCAAGTTGAAATTTGGTTAAACACCAAGTTGAAATTCTTCGGGAGTCTGCAGTTTGCCAGCTGCAATCTAACGCTGAAGAATGGTCTTCCACTTTTGCGTTCTCAATCTCAGCTCACCGATCGCCTCCCCTTAAAGCTGTTCGTCGCTATTTGTCCAACAGAGTTGGAACTTATTTGATTCACATTCTTGCTTTTTTTTTCTTTCGGGGTTCTTTGGTCTCTTACTGTTTAAGTTCCTGTGCTCACATATATACTCAAAATCGTGTGAAGTCGTTACACGCTTTTTCTTTATCAAGTTCGCTCTTTCTACATCTCTCTCTCTCTCTCTCTCTCTCTCTCTCTCTCTCTCTCTCTCTCTCTCTCTCTCTCTCTCTCTCTCTCTCTCTCTCATCTCTCTCTCTCTCTCTCTCTCTCTCTCTCTCTCTCTCTCTCTCTCTCTCTCTCTCTCTCTCTCTCACACACACACACACACACACACACACACACACACACACACACACACACACACAAACACACATACACAAACAAACACACACACATGTGCTCAGATTCAGACATGTGCTCACATTCTATTTCAAAAACACATATATACTCGCGCACAAACACACATGTGCGCTTGCAACACAACACACATACAGACGCACACGCGCGTGCGTTCACAAAATCAATGAAAACCGAGGAAAGTCCCAGTTCCATGAAAATGCTGAACACTCTGGCGTCCTGTTTCTCCTTTCTTGTTAGCCCCCTTCCGGTGCTCCTCGCCAAATACTACCCCCCTCTCTCTCTCTCTCTCTCTCTCTCTCTCTCTCTCTCTCTCTCTCTCTCTCTCTCTTTCTCTGTGCCTGCGTGTGCGTGTACCTGTGTGTGTGTGTGTGTCCAGTATATCAACAACCTGAAGACTAATCCCGCCAGTCCTTTCGCTCATCACCACAAAATCCCAACAACATGAAAATTCACTAACCCACAGCAATCAGAAGGATCAGTGTAACAGTGCATTGTGGTCATGTTGCAGGCCAGCAGGCCCATACCTTCAACAACCAGGCCTTCGTGCATGTGGGCGGACGCCGGGGCAGGGACGGCACCATTGAACGCCCCTTCCAGGGCACCATGTCAGGTGGGGGGCACCTGCTGTATATTGAATGAATGACCTTTTTTGTAGCTTCTGACCCCTTGCAGTGGCGAGAAAGCCTTGTACAGCTTTTTTTTTCCTTTTTCGTTACTCTGTGTCTTTTTTTTTCCACTTTGGAGAGGGCCATGAGAATGGGAGGAAAGGGGGTGGGGATAGGAGGCCGAGTATCGTTGGCTTGAAGTCGTATGCTCTTCAGCAGGTAATGAAGATATTCTGACTAATCACAGTGAAGTTTACCGACTTTCACGTGTTGCATAGCCGACATGTAACATCATGTACAGGCCTGCACAAATCCATATACAAAGTAAAGACAGAGTAAAAGAACAACATATTCTCACCTGGCTCCTGTCCGTTTGAAATGCATTTAGTTTTCAATATAAAGAAGGTAAGTGTTGTCTTAAAGGGCCAGGGGTCATAGAGAGAATCTTCTTCTAATTTACATACCCCCATGGTTTTTCCTCCTAGCATATGTAACAATAATATGTTATAAGAAACAGGTATTAAAGCTAGAGCTGAATTGTGTATGGAAAAGGGATGGGGGTACTTCAAAACTCTTGTTAATTGTCGTAGAGAAAGGAAAATGGGTTTTCTCATTTTTCGGAATATGCCCAAACCCAGACATGGTAAAAAAATTTTAAAAACCCAATCCAGAAGATCCTAACATAAAATCATGCAGATGGGTGGATGGAGGGTCTTTTGGGGAAAGATTGAACAACGCAGTAATTTTATGTCATCGGCAAAAGAGAACAAGTTCAGAATTTAATGGGGACCTGGGTCATCGTTTCTGTTGTTTTTTAACCTTCGTCAAAATGTACAAGAACCTTTGTTGCGAAGTTTTGTTTCACTCCAGTCTGTTTTAGTCTTTTTTATTCTTTTGAATTTTGTTGTCCTTACATCTTTGACCTTTGTGAACTTTCTCTTTCCAGGGCGCATGAACGAATCTTCATCTTGCTCTTGCATGGGCTTTACTCTTGATTTTGTGTTTGTTCTGTCATAACCGGTTGTTTTATGTTCCAGCATCTTTTCTTTCCACCTATGATCTCACGCCTTTCCTTCTGCTGTTTGTGGGAACCACCTGAAATTTGCAAAGTTCAGTGGCCAGACAAAGCCTGTCCACAGCCAGACATACTTACAAGAGAAAATGCTTGTGTCAGCCTGATCTCTGTTTGTCAATGAATTGTCTGTTTCTTGAATTCTTTATGGCATGCAAAATAAATCATGTAAGTCCGTTACTTTTCAGCTAAGAGAAAACACATGCATGTACGTCCAATCAGGCATACAAGCGGCATCTGAACACACTTGTTGGTATAGATATTTAGGTAGGCATACATACATTCACACTGTCACACAAGCCCGCACATGCAAATACATAGACGTAAGTGCGAATGGGGAGACGTTAGTGACATTCAATATGAGGTTTCCATCCAGAGACACACATTTAAGCACGCTCATCATATCCAATACGTATTTTCCAGAAACGTTTTCTGAAGCAGACGATGAATGTTTCTCCTTCCATTTCCACATTGTCCTTGTCACTTTATTCTACTATTCTCTTGATACGTCATTGATATGCTGTCGTATACGTTAGTTGCACAGCACAGGTAATGTCACGTTCCTAGCTCTGTTTCCCTAATGTGTGAATGTTCTGCTTGTGTTTGCGGCGGACACAACTGTTCTTGCTTTCTAATCCCTTTTCATTCCAGCCTCCTATCCTCCCTTCCTTACTCTACAATTCTTTTCCCCCGTCTACAAGGTGCGTATGGATGAGTATTGTATCGGTGTATGGGTGTCTGTGCTTGGATCCGTCTCTGAACAATGTGTCGGCATGGATGTGTATGTATGAAGACTGGATACGGATGTGTGCGTGTATGCGTGAGAATGCCACGGTGTGTTGGTGCATAGGTAATGGAGAGGGTGAATGTGTGTGCGATCTTGTGGTAAGTATGCATAGCGTGCTGCACTGTGGTGTGTATTTGCACGTGCGAATCCTCGCGCAACCACCGTACAGTCTGTTGCTGTAATGTTACCGACGAACAACGGGAGGGAATCCATGAGAGAAAGAGAGAGAATCCCAGTATGTTCTCAAGGTACTCAAATGTTAACTGTTTGCTTTCAGTAACACTGTGTTTTACTGACTGAAACAGTTGAAAAAAGGGGCTTTAATTTAATACAAAGAAAAAGAGAGAGCCAGTGAGAGAATGTTCCAGTGTCTTCTGAATGTGCTCCAATGTCTACAATTTCATTTCGGTATAACGGTGTCCTATCGACGGAAACTGGAAACGTTTGGACATTGATGTATCAGAAGAGGAGGGGGTATAATAATGGGGCCAAATGTATACATTACGCTTTCAGTACCACTGCATTCTAGTGACAGAAAAGGACAAAGATTTGGCCCTGTAAATGTCACTTCAAACAAGAATAAGGCCGAAGAGAGACAGAAAGTGCAGTCTGTGTTTGAATATTCCCCCATGTATCCCACATGGCGAGGACGCTTTGAAAACAGCTGAAGAGGTTGGGCACATTACAAAAAGACCGCTTGTGGGAAAGAGTGTTGGATCGAAGGAGGGACTGAGAGATGGATTGTCTGGATGCACGTGCCCTCAGTTTTTACTGTCTGAGAGCTTGGTCCCCTTCCTTTTAGCCAAGACGATGTATCCTTCAGATGAGGATGTCATACACTTGAAACGGCCGTAGTTGTCGGCATTAAACAGGTACCGTGGGGCGTCTCCAGAGGGAATCGTGTTACTAGGTCTATACACCTTACTCTCGCTGTGATATTCTTCCCAAAGATAAAACAGTTATACAGCCCTTTGCGGTCGGCTAGACTATAAGCAACATGAGTTGACTTGATATCGGGTTCGAATATTTCCCAAATCTCTCTCTCTCTCACTCTCTCTTATTTCCCCTGATACTCTCATAGTTGAATGGATCTCTCTCTCTCTCTCTCTCTCTCTCTCTCCTCTCTCTCTCTCTCTCTCTCTCTTATTTCCCCTGATTCTCTCATAGTTGAATGGATCTCTCTCTCTCTCTCTCTCTCTCTCTCTCTCTCTCTCTCTCTCTCTCTCTCTCTCTCTCTCTCTCTGCCAGTTATTGAATTATGGAGAAGTCATTATAGAGAATTAGTACTGGTAGAATTAGCACCAATGTAATTACAAAAATAGATTGTTGGCTGAAGCAGCAACAACAGTAGTTACAGCAGTTATGCTCATTATGGTGACAGTTGGTCACATAGTTTAGTATCTGAAGTATTAGCAAGATAAAATAGCTTTACCAGTAAGGTAATTCTACGAAGAGCAGTAAGAGTGGCTTTTTATAGTAGCTTATGATAAAAAAAAAAAACCCAGCGACGACAGTATTGGGCGTTTTTGTTTGTTAAAGTTGTGAAATTTTGTTCATGAAAATGTTATTGATGACAGTATCCTCAAAAGAGGAATGCCTTTGCAACAAAATGGATCAAGGTCCGAACTGTCAGTACCGTTAATAGTTGACCTGGTTCTAAACCTGTTGCAATGGTAGCATCTGGAAAAGAAGCAGAAGCAGCATTGGTGGTTGTGTGCAACAGAACCATAATGATACTGTGCGTGGCAGAACAGCGGCATCGATAATCTGCGGTACTTTTTAAACTAGTGTTCCCTCTGCTGAAGACTTTGGAAACAACCCAGCTATATGCACCATCAAAAGCAGGTGCGAGGCATTTCATGAATAAGAGCAGAATGCGGTAGACGAAAACTTAGCGGTGGTAGTCGTGGCAGATGCGAAAGTATAAACACGGCAGCTGCAGCAATAGCAACAACACTTACAGCAACACCTTTAGCGATAGCAGCAGCGCTGTTAACAGCCGCAGCAGATGAAGTCGTTAACAACAGCGGTGGCAGCAGCAACGGTATTAGTATTCTCAGTAGCCGTGCATGCAGTGTTTGGCAGTGGTAGCAGCAGTCGTAATAGTAGCAGCGTCGATTTCTTTTACGACTGGTGCTAGTAAATATTTCTTGCATGCAGCAGTATCATAAGGAGTTATGATAATCTCTAAAGCATTTCTAGGAAGCCAATGATTGTCGTATGCACCAGCAGTCTCGGCTAAAGAAATTACCGCAGTTGCAGCACTTCATGATAACTGCTTGTCGTAGCAGTCGCTGTTCAAACACGAACTATGTCGATGGCAGTAGCGTTGGCACATTGGCATTGTATTTAGCAGCAGTCAGAGCATAGGCAACAACTATAGTAGCAGCAGCAGTTGTAAATTTAGCAAACGATGATTGCATGTAGCAGCCTTATAGCAGCAGTCGCAGTCAAAGCAGAAGCGAAAATAGCAGTCGAAAATACTCTTTTCTGAAACACTACAATATTTATGATTGCAACGCAGTGGAACCTTTAAATGATGACATCCTGAAATTTTTTTAAAGTACGTCTGAAAAAGAGAGAGAGAGAGATAGGTGGTGGGGGGGGGGGGGGGAGGGGAAGGGCGCTTTAGTTAGGAGATAAATCTAACAAAAACAAATACGCTAGGGAAAGAAAAAACATGGGTGGGGAGAGAGTGGATGTGGGGAATTGGGGAGGTACGTCTAGCAGAGAAGTTCCAGAAAGAGGAGCAAGACTGATTAAAGGGAGCGAATCTTTACTAGGTGTGTCAAGTGGTTTTCAAAAAAATGATTCCTTAAAGGGAGAGAATCTTTTCTTTTGGGGAGGTAAGCAAAAGTTAAGAAAAACAAAATGATCATGAATTAAATGGAGTAAGGATGTCTTTGTCTTTTTAGGCAGACAAAACAGTATGTTTTAGGGGGGAAAGGTTCGTTATAGGGAGAAAATATTAAAGGGGGTATATGTGATAAAGACAAAACCAGTAAGTTCTACAAAAAAAAGGATGCAGTCAAGAGAGGAATCCTTAACTTGCGGACACATTTACTATAGACAAAAACAGGTGATATCCGTAAAGCATAATCAGCAAAATGGGGGAATTTTTATGGTAAATTTAATGCAGACAAGGCATATAAATAAGTTCCAGAATAAAAAGAGAAGGAAAAAAACCGGTTTACCGGAGAGATGGATTTTTTTTTAGGTGGATGTGGTGTGGACCAAAAAAAGCGATTTTAAAACTCGTTGAAGGCTGAGGTCTTTATTGGCTGTGAAAGAAAATCTAACTAAAGTCGAAAGTGTATCATAAAAAGAACTCTTTATTGGTTGTTACATCAAATCTAAAGTCAAAAGTATGCCATAGAAATAGAACTCAGGTCGTTAATATAGAGCGAGCCCTCATAAAGGGGGGGGGGGGGGGGGAATCTAGTTCAAGCAAGGACAAAATTCTTACAGGAAGAAAGTCAATAAACAGACAGGGTCATTATCAAGAGGTAAAATCTGTCAACAAGACAAATATGCTCCACAAAAATAGGCAGTCTTAAATTGGACAAACATCCCGCAGGAGAAAAGTCTGTAAATACACAGTTATTTTCAGAGATAAACAGTTATTTTCAGGAGATAAAATCGTTGGTGAAGACAAAAGTGCTTCACTAGAACAGGAAGTCTCTACTTGGGAGGTAAATTTAGTATCAGAAAAGGTGTTTCAGAAAATCGGGTTCTTAAAGGGAGAGGGTCTATTGGGGGAGATAAATCCAGTCTAGACAAAGTCAGAAATGTTTTTTAAAAAAAAAAAAAGGTGCTGAATGGAAGGAAATCTTGTAAAAGAGAGGTAACTTTTGCATCAACAAAGACAAAAAATGTTCCATTGAAACACGTCTTGGAACTGCGTTGTCCTTATTGTCTCGTGTGAAGAAAATCTTTTCAGAAAAGCAAGTAATCACTGGGAGGCAAGTTTGATACAAACACAGAAAAGGTTACAGAAAGGAAAAGCGTGAATTGGACAGTCTTTATGGGAACGTAAGTCTGTTTATTACAAACACTAAAACGTTCTTCAAAACCAGTCTTAGAAAGAATGGAAATTTTCTTGGGAGGCAAATCTAGTACACACAGACAGTTGCAAAAAAACCTTTTGAAAGAAGAAAGTCTCTGCTGTTGGAAGGGGAGGGGGTAAATACATTATGTGAAAGACAGCAGAGTTTTAGGGGGAAAAAGCATGCTTTAAAGGGATAAAGTCCTAATTTGGACGTAATCCAAGTAAAGACAGAATCAGAATGTAAAAAAAAAAATATAGGAAAAGCAAGTCTTCAACAGGACGGAGCCTGTGATGGCAAGTACATGAAATAGGACGAAGAAGACTAAACGGGAAAAATAGCTATCGGGACGTAACTGTAGTATAAGCAGAGGCAAACATGTTCAGACAACAACTCTTTAAAGAGACAAATTTTATTGGGAGGTCAATCTGATCTAGACTAAGCTAAGACAACAGTGTTTGAAAGAACTCTTTAAAATGAAGTCTTCATTTGAAAGTAAATTGTATACAACGAAACTCCAAACTAATCTAGAACCCAAAAATTCATTAAAGAACGTGAATCTTGAAAGTACATCTAGTTTCGACAAAGACAAAAATATTCACAAAGTCACTAAAGGGTCCTTTCTTTCAATGGAAGGTTTTATTGGTGGCGAAAGAAGTAACAGAGCGTCTGGCGATATGTGCTGAAGGCTGTGCTGGTTGTGCAGGTCTGGTGCTGAACGGGGTTCGAATCCTGGAGATGGCCAAACGGCAAGACGAGAGGGTGCACGTGGTTGGCAATGTGACCCTTCTGTCCCGAGACCCTCCCCCGCGCAAAGGGTAAAGAAACTGCTCTCTCTCTCTCTCTCTGTTTCTCTGTCTTTCTATCTCTCTGGGTGGTTTTTGTGTGTGTGTCATATATCTATAGCTAGATTGATAAATAGATATGTATAGATAAACATAGATACACGTGTCTATATGTATGTAGTGTTGTCGCCTGGCATGTGCGTGTGTATGTGTGGGGGTGTATGTGTGGATAGTTAGATATGTGTGTGTATATGCGTGTGTGTGTGTGGCGTGCCCCACCATTTCCCTCAAGCACTTTGTATTTGGTCACTCCAAAAATTGCCTTAGAAGCAGGCATTGGTCCATTCCAATCCATTTGATTCATGTCTGAACGAAAAGAGTCTGAGTAATCACCCATTTTCGATTGGGTGGGGTGGGGTGGGGTAAACTTTGTGTTGGCATTTTTCAGCAGGTGCAAGTATTTTCGTATTCAAACTTGGTAAAATGATAAATATTTTGAATGTTTTTTCCAGCCACCCCCTTCGTGAAAGTTTCACAAAAACATGACGTATTTTCAGATGTGCAAAATAGCCATTCTCTCACAAGGGTTGTTCACATACATTTTGTTTCCTTTATATGCCGATTAAAGACATGTTGAATAGTATATGAAAACAATGGCACAAATATTATATGACAAGATCAGTCTACTTTACACAATCTCTACTAAGCAAAAATGGATATGTCTTAAAATGTATTTCACAGACTACGACAGAGCACACATAAACATGTTTTGCCAAATATAGCCAAATAACACAATGAACTCAATTATGAATTAAGCAAGTCAAGCTACAGAGAGCCACAAATGAAACTGTCTTGGCTATTTAAACAATAATAGATCTTTACAAACACTATCTGAAAGCATTGTGCAGGTGTTTTTTGGTTGTTGGATTTTTTTTTTTTTAATAACCAGAAAGAGCAGCGCGAATCTAGGTCAGGACACATCACACTGCTGCTGTCAATAGCAAACGCACTGCGCAAAAGGGGATTGAAGGTAGGGGTTTGAGAATGGACTGGCGACCTAGAAAGTGGATTTGTAGGATGGGGCGGGGTGAAAGGAGACAGGAGAAAAGTGGGAGGATCGGTATAGATGATAGCACTCGGGGCATTGAAGAAATACGTGTTCAACAACACATCCTAAGAAGTGAAAATTTCGCTGCTGCTACTGTTGGTGTGACCGCCACGAGTACGATGTGTGCTCTGTCGTCAGCTGGTGGTGTTGGAATTGTATCTGTATGCTCATCTCTTTTCCCAAGCACATGTGTCTTTCATCTTGATGTTGCATATATTCATCATATATGAGTTGCATTGAGAATTTGTTTTTCTAGTTAATGTTGACACGTACGTTCATGTGCGTTGCTGTCAGTCTTGAATACCGTCGCTGTAAATCATATGACTGTCATGTTTGATTTGTTCTCTGACGTATTGGTTCATTATCCGATGTTTTAATGATTAAATCAGACGAATGTTGTATTTTGTCAACAGGAAAGATGATACCTCAGAAATGCAGTCCACGATGGGTCTTGGGGTAAGTGTGTCGTATGAATTCCGTATGTCCGAGGGCGGCGTGTGTGGGTAAATAAGAGTAAGCAGAAAAGGGTTTGTGTGCATAAGGAGCATATGCAATTATGAAACAAATATCAGTTTCAATACAGCCTTGTCGTGCATTTCATGCAGTTAGAGTTGTGAACAACCAGTGAACCAGCATTTTCCTTTTTTTGCAAGAGTCTTTTTTTTTTTTTTTTTACTTCAGACAAAGTACATCACGACCTTGGAAATACTACAGACGATTTTGAGATAATTGAACACAAACTAATTTTGATCCTTATCGCCTTTTCTTGAGCGGAGGGTTAGTCTCCCAACCCTGCCAACAAGCTCCAGTCTCATTTTTAAGCTTAAAGCTGCTTAACGTGAATTCCAAGGGGGTAGGGTGGACTTTATGTGACAGAAGAAGGTGAAACAGTATCTACTTTAACAGGAACAGTACTTGCGTCAACAAAGTTTAAACGGTGTTCATAAAATCCGTTAGGTTGCATCTATCAACCCTGTTGTTGAAATCGATGATGCATAGTTGACAGACGAAATGGAGTTGTCTCCCTTCAAGCGTACACGCATATGCCCTCATGCGCACGCGCGCGCGTGCACACACATACACACACACGCGAGCGCGCGCGCACGCACGCACGCACGCACGCACGCACGCACACACACACACACACACACACACACACACACACACACTAATGACAATGGCGTGTTGCAGACGACCACAGGGAACGGGGTGACTGATGACATCATCTTCACGGAGTCTGGCTCAGGCTGCCCCAATGACGACGAGGAGGACTGTGCGGGAACTGACTCCGACACCACCGATGACATCATCAAGCCGTCCGTCGTCATCCAGACCACCCCGCCCCCTCCCACCACTACCACAGTGTAAGTGACCAAGATGGTGTAGGAGTTGTAGGGGGAGGTTTGTTGGTCCTGCCCCCCCCCCCCCTTTTATTTGCCCCAATTCCCCTCCTTTCCATCAACTCACTATGCTGCTCTCTCTCTCTCTCTCTCTCTTTCTCTCTCTCTCTCTCCTCTCTCTCTCTCTCTCTTCTCTTCTCTTCTCTTTTCTCTCTCTCTCTCTCTCTCTCTCTCTCTCAAATGATAAGATAACATCGCTTATCTGCTTATAAGCCGATGTCCATGTTCTTTTCCGATGGTTTCCCATCCGAGATGCTGACTGTTGCATTGACTTCGCAATGATTTTAGGAAGCGCTTTCTCGTTTTCTTAATTTCCAAGGGAGAACGTCAGATTCAAACGTTGCCTCTATGCTCCAAAAATAATTCAGTTTGCATCCCCTTTGATTTCATAACCAGCCCCAAAACTGCTTTTTTGACAAGACAATGAATCACTTACAAAGTGAAATAATCAAGGGAAAAAAGCAAAGAAAAAAGAAAGAAAACCTCCAGAGAAGGGATTACGGTGGGCAGAACATGTCCTGTTTGTCATGCGAAAGGCCCATCTGTTTCATTAAGAAGAAGAGACAAGCAAACTTCTCACCCCCTCTCTTCATAGCCGTCGATGTTAAACAGAAAAAAAACTGCTCACTGTCTTGGTTTTAAACACAAACAGGGTGTCACTGGCTTGATTTTGAATAGACAAAGACGCGTCTCAATAGACAGACAAAACCACTTCACTATCCTTAATGGTAAGCAGACAGATTGCATCACTCGTAACTATCCTTGGCTTCAAATAAACGAAAAGGTATCCTTGGTTTTAAATAAAGTGCCATAATTTCAGACAATCAAAACATTATCTAATTGTTTTTGATTGAAAACAAGCAAACCGTCTCATTGCCCATGATTTTTAACAAATAGAATCGTCTTGCAGCCTTTAATTTTCAACAAAGAACTTCCGGTTGCCCTTCCTTTGAAAGTTTTAAAGTTTCTTTCAAACAAACGAGAATGTATCTTTGCTCAGATTTGGATTTTAAAATATGCTCCTTCATTTTAAGCAGCATAGTTTTCAACAAAGCTAAGCGTTTCAATGGCTTTGGATTTTCCCCCAAAACAGAAAACCCACGCTTTCCATCCTGAACGGTAACTTCTTCGACGTGCTGTGCAAAGGCCCCAACTGCCCTCAGACCGGCGAGATGAGTCACCACACCGACACGCTGTCCACGCCGGAGGGCGGCGCGAAGGAGGAAATGACCCTCAAACCTCCCATCATGGACACGGACAAGGTGAGCTCCACCAGCGAGAGCGGCCTCAACATCGGCCTCATCATCGGCATCACCCTCAGCGTCACCGTCGCCGTCACCATCCTGTGCATCGCCCTGTACAAGTTCCAGCGGCGGGACGAGGGCGTGTACAAGGTGGACGAGAGTCAGAATTTCGCTTCCTTAGACAGGAAGGCGCCTCACGGCAACGGGGCTCTGTTGGGCCACAGCACTGACACCAGCAAGAGCACGCGGAAGAAGAAGGATGTGAAAGAGTGGTATGTATGATGCTGCTGACGACCAATCAGAGATGCTGTGCGTGAGTCTGGCCCCAGTGTATAAATGTGGACTTGTACAAATGGCCAGGGTTTATCGTCTGCTAGGTGTACACGTGTTTGTATATATGTATATGATGCTGTTGTTACCTTGAGCTGTTTTCATCTCATTTACGTTTACGGACGTGGCCATAGTGATTCCAAAGTGTCGGACACTCGGACAAGGAGACAGCAAATGCGTGATGAATATGAGCAGCACCCCGATGTCTCAGCCGCAGCGTGAGAAAATATTGAAACACTTTTCTCCGAACATTCGGGCTGTTTATCGTGTGTGGTTGTATGTCAGAAGTACTAAACTTTCGCTGCATGTGAGAGACAGTTCTCCAACCTGGTCAATGAATCATCAGAAGCGTTGTGCATTACATTCTGCAGTCATACTTTCACTTCTGTTTCTCTCGTCGTCGGGTACAGGTTTCAGTGGAAGAGTTTTGTTTTTCTGTATATGAGAAAGCAGATGACGTTCGTGGCTATTTTTTAGCTAAAAATGGATGTATCTGATAGGTAGAAATGTTGACAATGCAAGCACATGGTTTGAAAAAAAATGGTACAGCCTGCGTATACGGTCACAAAAATAATTGCGTGAAAGAAAAGAAACGGAAATTATAGAAAAGGTGGGGGAAGCTGGGAAACATTTTGTTTTTGTGTTCTTTTCTTCTCAATTTTAGTCTGCTGGTTGAAAAAGAAGAAAGAAAAAGGTCATTTTCTGCACACTGTCAAGACCCAGTAATACGTATTTTTTCCCTCACCTTACTAGGTAAATTACATCGAGAGTTAACGTGTGGTTCAAAGTCAAAACGAATCAAGGCCTTTTTTATACACTGTAGTGTGTATCAGATTCTTGTTCTGAATATTTGCGATACGCAATTGCAGCAAATTCAAACGGGCAAAAGCATTCTTTATCGGAATATGCGGTGGAGTTTATTGATCCCAAACAATGAATCGTGCTTAGATTAGCAGGTTTTATCATTATTCTGTCATTGCTTGCTGTTGTTAGATCTTTTTCATTTATGTAGGTGTATGCTTATTCCTTCAAATCTTCATGTTTTGAACAAGTGGACGTATTTCAACTGTAGAAGTTACATTGTACATACTTCGATCTATGGTTGTGCATTTGTTTCAAAACATGAGAACGGCAATAATGTCAAATGGTGACAGCGACAAAATGAATACTGTGCTATTCATAGACTCATGTTAGGCAGTATTTGTCTTGACACTGTATCCATGAATCAACGGGTTTGCCTGGAGAGAAAAGTTGTGATTTCTGTTTTCTCGCCGTTAATGCAGAAATACATTTTCAAAGGACTGGAGAGTGAAGAGAAGGACGGGAACAGTACATACAGGCGCCGCTTCTCGGAGTGTGGACAGAGAAATGAATACAGAGTTTGCTAGCGCGCTTTCAGTATGGGTCAGGAGGGGTAAGAGGTGCAAGAATTTGGACACTGTTTCGCCCTCTCATCAAGTGGACTATACAAAATGAAATGTGAAAGGAAACGTGGGTGTTGCTAATGTATACCTGTCTGCTGATAATCCTTGATCATGACGACTTTCTTTGGTTTTCAACAGCCGTCATCATTATGTCCAAGTGGTTATGCGATATGCGTGTGGTCTGTCAGATTTGAACATGAAGCATACATAACGATAGAGCGACGTGACTTGTGCGTTTGACGTCTTAAACAGTGTACAAAAACATTTTGTAAAAGGCTTTCAAGTGGCCAGTCGGCGCTTTAAGTTTAACAAGCTGATCGTTTAACTCTGGGTGATTGAGATCCAGGTTATGCATTACTGTTGAATTGTTGTGACAATGGTTCCTGTAAACTGAGTCAGTGTTGTTGTTAAATATTGTTGTGTGTGATTTTTTTTCCAACAATTTAACTATATGTTCAGTGATTTGTTCAAACACCCGCTGGCAAAGTGTTAATACAGGTCTTGCAAAAAGAATCAAGCTCAGAGTCGGGCCACAGTCAAGCCAGCTCTCTCTAAACACATTGTTTTCCTCTAGATCTTGAGCAGTGGAACAACTGCCAGACGTTCACAGGTATGAAAAAAAGAAGGTAAGGACCTTTGTCAAGCACTGTGTATTGGTGTGAATGAAAGAACTTACGGTAGCAAAGGCCGCCTTGTGAGTAAACGATACAGGAGAAGGCATTTTGGTACACAAAGCAATATTATTATGCAGTATATCATAAGGAACACGCTCCATTTTCCCTTTTTTCAAAGAGAAAGAAAGCTTTAAAGATAACCGGTGAATGAAACTGAAATTACCAAGGAACATGAGCATTTGTTTAAAAACTCGGATAGTATCCAGTAAATGTGACTCTAGTCACATTTGTCATGTTATCCATTTTCAAACTAATTGTTGAAAATGGAAGATTTTCACCTTTCTGCACCAATGTATTTTCGACATGGTATTGCCATTTCTTGGCGATGATCATGACGTGCACATGCAATCGTGATCGCTACCCCTCCATTTTGACCATGTTGGTCACAGGAGCTGTCCTAACATGCCTCTACAGACAGCGATGATAAGACTAGAGGTCCTTCATTTTGTATATGTATATGACATGTACGCCCACGATTCAAAATGTGATCAAGCCATGTAACCATCTTCCAGTTCGTATAACTCAGTAAACAAAAGGAGAATGTACCAAACTCCTATTAAATTTGACATGGATGCAAGACTGCCTGAACGTCACAACATTGAGCGGATGTTAACTTTATTTCTCTCCCCCCCCCCACCCCCCCCCCCCCCCAAAAAAAAAATGACGTGTTCAGTGTGTTCTTTGTGAAATAACCATATCAACTTGAGTAAAGATTTTTGAGGTTATAGCTTTGAGATGTCAGACCTATTCTTCGCCCCAAAGAACTGCCGTATCAACAGAATTAGCAAGGCCCTCAAGTTATCTTGCCGTCACCCAGCCATCCACCCTTTTTGGGGGGGGGGGGGTTCAAATTCACTCCCGAATTTTACCCGATGCGATTAATCTTTTAGCCTCCAAGGTCAGATTGCTGTGTGAGTGATTTTATATGAAATGGAAATTTGTTTACATGGCTTGACCAGTTCATGAATCTTGTGCCTAGAGTTGAAAAGGGGCTTTGTCTTTCTTTTAATTGAATGCATAAACTGTCACTAACTGACGCCGCAATCTTAACACTTTATTTTCAGCACTGACACGAAGTTGTCAATTGTCGATTTGCAGTTTTGAAAAGTAACATTTCTTCATGATGAAAAAAACCCTTAGATTAGTATTTTCTTATTTGTTGTCTATTTTTGTAATTTTGTAAACATTATTGGACCATAAAGCAAAAAAGAGAGATATATATTTGCAGTATTGGGGAAAAAACCCGTCGTTTTATACCAACTGTTTTTACTGTTTATATGTTGAAACAAAGTGTCAAAGGGAAATGACTCTTGTTTTCGGACCCGGCAATGACGAACTGATCGTTACACTCCATTTAAGTTTCTTTACTCACACGTTTACTTGTATTGGGGGAAAAGTGTGGTTTACATTACCTCGAACCCCCAGCCCTCAACCCCCTCCACCTTTGACCCCATCATGGAACTGTGCATCCAGGTTGTCTGTGCAATCAGTGTTTTCCTTCATGGAAGTTTCTACATTCATACCTCTGCTCATTTACGGGAAAATTGGTTCACATAGAATCCCCGCCCCCCTCCCTCCCCTCCCCCTCTCCCCCGCCTCTCTCCCCCACCCCATCTCATTCATCATGCATCCGGATTGTCTGTCCATTCAAATTAGACAGTTCTGTTCTGGTTTTACGACCACAGACTTCTGAGGTGATTGACAGTCTAGGACTCTTGTCCTAGAGAGTAGGGTAGGGGGGCTATGTAACACTTTATTGACGCCACCAGAACGACAACCGTCAACGAACAGCCCATTTTGATTATGGGCGCCAGCTTACATTGAACGCGGGATGACTAGTATAAGACCTCGGTGGTTTCACCACTGAGCCAAAATGGTACCTGTCCAGTAAAAAGCATGCTGTCTCTTTTAATTTCCTTTTTGCTTTGGGCAGAACAGCTTTTTTCACCATCAGATGCAGCCAGCTTAGAAAATGGGACAGCCAAGAAATGGCAGTTATGATGCACAGACAACGCTGGAGGGGAGGGGCATGGGGGTAGCATGCTTCTACCTGATTTGTTTGTAATTTTCGTTTTTTTAATTTCAGAAGTAGTTTGCGTGTACGTATCCTTAGTTGTGTCGGACAAATGTAGATCTTAGTCGTCCACGACTGCTTGTCTACACTGCGGCCAAATACATGCTGAATGTACATTACATTACTGTTCACCACAGGCAGAACTTCTTTCATCACACGTCACACGGCGAACGTCTGGTCGGTAAGGGTGATTTGTGATGCTTCGACTGGTTCACGTGAGGGCTGTTGGTTGGGGTTTTTTTTAAATTTGTTTTCTGTTAAGAAATAACAATCGAATGCATAAATAGACATAGAACTTTGCTGTAATTCTTTCAGAGGGACCTACCATCACATTGAGAATTTTGGAGTGATTGGCGTCAAGATAACTAGCAGAGTTCTAAAATCACGATATAAATGTTCAGTTTCTG
>CM031598.1:60560162-60562662 GCA_018398815.1 Conus ventricosus | reverse complement strand
TGTGTCAGTCATCGTGTTCGACGGGAAGATGCTAAAAAGTGTTAAGACTGATGTGTCATGGAGTTATGCCATATTGAGAATCTCGCATCATTCCATGAATCAAAGACTGCACAGTGTGTACTTGATATTGCATGCTTCCAGGGTAACCATGCAGATTGTTTGGTTTGTTTGTTTTTTTGGTCTTGTTAACATTCATTTTGCTTTTTTTTTTCTTTGAAATTTGAATCACGTACGTTTGTTTTATTGTATATAGATGTATGAACCGAACAAACGTAATCTTTAATGCCAGTATCGAGTTTATGTATGTTGAAAACATGGTGATACAAAATAAAGGTTCAAAATGAAATTGGTTGTTCGGATTCTTTTTAGAGTGTTTGTGAAGACGGGAAGGGCAGGTGGCAATTTTCCACGGTTGTTTCCCTTGCCTTGGTTGCTCCCGGGAGTTTCTCTGTCTCTGTTGCTCCCCCCCCCCCCCTCTCCTCTCTCTCTCTCTCTCTCTCTCTTCTCTCTCTCTCTCCTCTCTCTCTCTCTCTCTCTCTCACACCCACACACACACACACACACACACACACATACACAAACACATGCACGCATGCATACACATGCATACAGAGAGAGATAATACACAGCACAAGATATTCTAAGTTAATTCAATACGAATATACTATTAAGTCACTAAATAATGTTTAGTCATAATCAAGTAAGCCTGCGGAAGCCTGACTGCAATAGATCCATGAGGAAGTCATGATCAAAGAAAGGGAGATACATAAAGACGAAAAACCAGAGGTGCGGAGATAGAAGATGGGGGTGTACTGGGATGAGTTACCTCTCGCAATCAAACAAAAAACTTCTGCTGATCCATATGTCTTCAGGATTAACAGATAGCATTCACATACGTTTAACACGCATACATATCATACACACGCCACTACCAAACACACACACACACACACACACACGCGCACGCACGCGCGCGCACACAACACACACAACACACACACACACCAACACACACCACTATTACTGCAACACACAAGTCACAACCAAAACACACACACATGCCACTACCACACACACACACACACAAAGCTAACACCACCACCCCTCCCCCGCCCCCACCCTCTGGTCCTCGCCCCCATCCCCCACTCTATCTTAACACACACATAGCTACACCTCAACATACACGTGGCTATAAACACGCACACAAACCAACTCATGCACCTTTTTTCAATAGTTAGTAGCAAAATACCTTATCTATCTAAAAATAAACTGATCATCACAACAAAAGATGTAAAACGCTATGCTGGCGAACAGCACGTCAGAATGGACTCCTAGTGCCCATTCCCGTGGCGACAGTCGCAACACATAGTCGGGCCAGACCCACTCAGTCAAAGGTGGTGTATCTGTTTAATATCATGGTTAAAAAAAAAAATAGAGGAAACAAAATGTCAGCAGTAATACAAAATCAACAAACGCTCAAAGAAATGGCTCGGTGTTCCACCCGCTCTCACTGATCTTGCACTGCTACTGCCGCCAAGCAAAGCTGGAGCTACCCCTGACATCCATCCTCGGGGAGTGCAAAGTGAGTAAAGCGAGGTTACTAACCATGCATGAGGACTCGGGAGCCGAGGCTGTGATATCGATTCTGCCCAAGCCCACGGATGGCGGAAAATGGTGATTCCAGGAGCCTATGGACATGGTAAGGGAACCCCTCAAGATCAGGGAAACAACCGGACATATAAGAACGAACAGACAGGGGTGGGATCAACAGAAATGAAATGGTTGTCAAAGGGGGAAAGGAAAAGCAAAATACAGGCATGGTGATATGGGAATGGAAAAAAAAAAGAGAATGCCAAAACAATCCAGAAGGCAGTCCAGCAAGGCCATCAGGGACAGAGGACCACTTGAGAAAACACTCTGCAACGAAGTCAGCTGGAATAAAACATGGCACATGATGCCTCTTAGGGTCAACTTCGTCCTCAGTTTGCATATGACTTCCTACCCTTGAATTCGAACCTGGTGAAATGGGGCAAATTAGATTACTCTACGTGTCCGCTCAGTCAGGGCAAACACACTGTGCAACATGTCCTGGCTTCATGCAAAGCGGCGCTAACCCATGGAAGGTACACATGGAGACACCGAATGGTTAAAGAGATGACACATACGGTTAGCACTGCCACAGGAGACGCTACGCCATCAGAACCTCCAGAAACAAAGTTCTACGCGGCAGGAGCTCACAATTCATGTCCCGAATAGCTCGAGGTTAATATACTGGATGGAGTGAAAGACTGGGAGTGCACAGGAGACCTTCCAGGATTGGAAAGAAACCATGAAGACATCATCAGGAAGAGGAGCATGAGACTGGACATTGTATTTCACTCGGGTGCAACAAAACAAATGATTCTGATTGTACTCACTGTGATATAATATTGAAACAGAATGGAGCAAGCTCACAACTATTGAGGGAGTATGCCAGTCTCGGCAGCAGCTTAGGGAAAAT
>CM031598.1:60535162-60545162 GCA_018398815.1 Conus ventricosus | reverse complement strand
CTAACTATGGCCTTAAAAAGTCAGGTCTGTGTATGGGATAGATGGTCGGTCGTTCTTGTTTGTTTGTTTTGTGACATTCCAGGCACGATGATCAACAGCTTCATTTTCTCAGAAATGATAATGACTGAGAACCTAAACGAGAACGCTGTTTCAACTTTCAGATTTTGGAGAGGTGTAAAGCTCAGAAAAGTTCAGGGTGGGTAAGGGTTTCAGCCAGCTAGAGCTTCCAGAGCGAACAGGGAGGATGGGGAAGCCTTTACCTCCAGACAATTCAGTTCAGTAGTTTTATTTAACGTCTTTTCATCGCAAGATGATCTTAGACCTTTAAACTGCAGTGTACATTCCATTGTACTACCAGCACCTTCCCCCACTCCCCCCAACGGGAACAACAACAACGCCTCAGAAACAGCTCCTTCCAGAACAAGGTTTATATGGAACATGGAACTGTCAGTCAGTAGTCTTTGAAAGAAAAGAAATTTCGAACAAGGTTCGACAGAAAAGGTCTGTGCCAGACATCTGTCGGAGTATTTACTGAAAGAAGCAAGATGAAAACGGATCTCCAGTGTTAAACAAGGTGCGTAATTGGTTGTCTTGCAAATTTGGAAAGATCTCAAACGTCTATTTCAGCGTTTTAAACATGGGAAGAATTCGTTGTCCTTACAGCGAAATAGTAGTACTGGGAAGTTCTTCAGATTTCTTCTGCAATTTTGGGTGAAAAAAAAAAAGAAACAGTCATAAGCAAGGTTCTTAGGTTTGTATAACAGGCTAAAAGAACAATGTACGGTGGAGATAATACATGATTCCTTTGTCTTAGTGTACAAGCGGTGAGCGGGGGCGATACCAAACGCCCCCAGACTAAATCGATGCACGTGATAGTGCATAATTGTGGGATGCGAACGTCTGGCACAACCATGAATAGCACAGCTCAGTCCAATTTGGGTGGATTATAAATCCTGTTTTAACACAGCAGAGTTTGATCCTCAGCTCCCCAGTCTGTGTGCGCCACGATTCGAAGGACAGTCTCTGCTGCCTGACAGCAAGGTTTTAAGAACTGGATCTGACTTTTCTTCAAGCTGTGTTCTTTTAATAGAACACAATTCAAAATAAAACTTGACTTGTTTCATAACTGTAATGGTCGTTTTTCTCAGCTGAATTACGGAGTCAACAAAGCACTGTCGAAAGTTGTGAACTGCATGCATTAAGTTTTAGCAGTTGAAGAAAAAACCGTTTTGCACAGCCCACTCTCGGACTTTAACAAAGCGCTGCGAACGTCGGCGTAGTACACCTGCATAGGTGATTCAAAGCCATCAAACGAACAGTGGAGATCCATCACCGTGGTTTGTTGCTGTGACTCTATCATTAATCTGAACATTGAAAAGAACATGGGAAAGGACGCTTCCCTGAGGAGCACCCAGCGTTGCCAATGGATGTCAAAGGGCGTGAGGCCTAACGGTGTACACATTGAGACTGTCAGCTTAACGGTTCAATTAGAGAGACTCCAATCCCTGTAATGTACCATTGTGCACTGGTTCTGAACAGCTGCCCTTATCATGCAGATATCATGTGGTTTGAAAATAATCACAGCAACAACAACAACGACAACATCCTCGAGTCTTTTCCCTAGAAAAAAAAGGGTAGAGAAAACACTTGAACCCACTTGGGAGGAGAAACGTTGAGTACTTCGGTTCGTAGAACCTTCAAAGCAACTGAAGAGAGCAGGTGCACTTCTGTGGTTGTTGAATTGTGTTCACTGGCGCTGTAGTACCCAGATGGTGAATGATCTTTTTCTCCATATTTTTTCTCTTCAAGAAGTCTCCCATGCTGTTGCGCCAAACCACTGCAATAGAGAAGTGGTTGATGCTGTGGAGGTCGGTGTTGAAGTGGGCTGCCACAGGGGTTTGTTTTCTCTGGAGGATGCTGTCCCTGTGCTCCTTGCAGCGCTCTTCCAGTGTGCGGTAGGTCTCACCTACATAGAGACGGCCGCATAGGCTACAGTGCACTATGTAGACCAAGTCACTGGTCTGGCAGGTGAAGCTGCTCTTCATGGCAAACTGGCGTCCTGAGGGCCCCTTGAAGGTGAGTGTCTTCGTATTGAGAAAGGGGCAACACTTGCACTTCGGTCTATCACAGCAGCTGTTGCCCAGGGAGTGACGGTCCTGAGAGGCTGTAGGTTTGAAGGATGACCTAACTAGAAGGTCGCCAAGGTTTCGGTCTCGTTTGAAGGCTATCGGGGGGGGGGGGGGGGGGGGGGGGGGGGGGGGGGGGGGGGCTCTGGAAGATCTTTCCAACCCTGGGGTCAGTCTGCAGGATGGGAAAGTTCTTGAAGAGAATTTTCTTCACTTCAGGTTGTGAGGGTGGTAGGTCAGGAGGGTACGATCATTGTGATCTTCGTTTTGGTGTTAAGGCCTCCTCTCTGGGGGTACTACAAGCGCCAGATGGCCTCAACATTAAAGACTAGATCAAATCACAGCTATCCCTACCCCCCCCCCCCCCCCCCCCCCCCCCCCCCCATTTTTCCTATTTGCTCCTCCCTCCCTCCCCCCCCCTCATCTTCCCCAATCCCCCTTCCCCTCACTATCTAGATTCTTTCTCACCTCTTTTTCCAACTACCACCACCAACTTTTTTTTTCTGCAGTGACAGTGATTTGTGTTTTAAAAAAAAAATCAGTGAGTGAACACAATTCAACAACCACAGAAGCTGCACCCACTCTCTTCAGTTGCTTTGAAGGTTCTACGAACCGAAGTACTCAACTTTTCTCCTCCCAAGTGGGTTCAAGTGTTTTCTCTACCTTTTTTTTTATATCCTTTGTGAAAGAACCCAGGCCGTCAAAACTTTTTATATCCCCTACATACAGTACCTTCTTTTTTACGCACAGACGCAAGCACACACACACACACACACACACATATACGCGCGCGCGCGCGCCAGCGCGCGCATACACACACACGCGCGCGCGCACGCACGCACGCATGCACGGACGCGCGCACGCAAGCACGCACACACGCTCACACACACACACACGCACGCGCCAGTGGGTGCGCAAATGGACATTTATGTAACACACGCGCGCACTCTTGAACACACACACATACACGCGCGCGCGCGCGCGCGCTCATACCGAATTTTTGTTGTTGTTTTTTTCAGAAAGAGGCCTCCTTCTTGAAGTGGAATGCACAGGTAGCTAAACCAAAGCCAACAGTCCCATGGCATGCAGTAAGGCAACACATCATGCAGTCCCATGGCATGCAGTAAGGCAACACATCATGCAGTCCCATGGCATGCAGTAAGGCAACACATCATGCAGTCCCATGGCATGCAGTAAGGCAACACATCATGCAGTCCCATGGCATGCAGTAAGGCAACACATCATGCAGTCCCATGGCATGCAGTAAGGCAACACATCATGCAGTCCCATGGCATGCAGTAAGGCAACACATCATGCAGTCCCATGGCATGCAGTAAGGCAACACATCATGCAGTCCCATGGCATGCAGTAAGGCAACACATCATGCAGCCCCATGGCATGCAGTAAGGCAACACATCATGCAGTCCCATGGCATGCAGTAAGGCAACACATCATGCATCCCATGGCATGCAGTAAGGCAACACATCATGCAGTCCCATGGCATGCAGTAAGGCAACACATCATGCAGTCCCATGGCATGCAGTAAGGCAACACATCATACAGTCCCATGGCATGCAGTAAGGCAACACATCATGCAGTCCCATGGCATGCAGTAAGGCAACACATCATGCAGTCCCATGGCATGCAGTAAGGCAACACATCATGCAGTCCCATGGCATGCAGTAAGGCAACACATCATGCAGTCCCATGGCATGCAGTAAGGCAACACATCATACAGTCCCATGGCATGCAGTAAGGCAACACATCATGCAGTCCCATGGCATGCAGTAAGGCAACACATCATGCAGTCCCATGGCATGCAGTAAGGCAACACATCATACAGTCCCATGGCATGCAGTAAGGCAACACATCATGCAGTCCCATGGCATGCAGTAAGGCAACACATCATGCAGTCCCATGGCATGCAGTAAGGCAACACATCATACAGTCCCATGGCATGCAGTAAGGCAACACATCATGCAGTCCCATGGCATGCAGTAAGGCAACACATCATGCAGTCCCATGGCATGCAGTAAGGCAACACATCATGCAGTCCCATTGCATGCAGTAAGGCAACACATCATGCAGTCCCATGGCATGCAGTAAGGCAACACATCATGCAGTCCCATGGCATGCAGTAAGGCAACACATCATGCAGCCCCATGGCATGCAGTAAGGCAACACATCATGCAGTCCCATGGCATGCAGTAAGGCAACACATCATGCAGTCCCATGGCATGCAGTAAGGCAACACATCATGCAGTCCCATGGCATGCAGTAAGGCAACACATCATGCAGTCCCATGCATGCAGTAAGGCAACACATCATGCAGTCCCATGGCATGCAGTAAGGCAACACATCATGCAGTCCCATGGCATGCAGTAAGGCAACACATCATGCAGTCCCATGGCATGCAGCAAGGCAACACATCATGCAGTCCCATGGCATGCAGTAAGGCAACACATCATGCAGTCCCATGGCATGCAGTAAGGCAACACATCATGCAGTCCCATGGCATGCAGTAAGGCAACACATCATGCAGTCCCATGGCATGCAGCAAGGCAACACATCATGCAGTCCCATGGCATGCAGTAAGGCAACACATCATGCAGTCCCATGGCATGCAGCAAGGCAACACATCATGCAGTCCCATGGCATGCAGTAAGGCAACACATCATGCAGTCCCATGGCATGCAGCAAGGCAACACATCATGCAGTCCCATGGCATGCAGCAAGGCAACACATCATGCAGTCCCATGGCATGCAGCAAGGCAACACATCATGCAGTCCCATGGCATGCAGCAAGGCAACACATCATGCAGTCCCATGGCATGCAGCAAGGCAACACATCATGCAGTCCCATGGCATGCAGTAAGGCAACACATCATGCAGTCCCATGGCATGCAGTAAGGCAACACATCATGCAGTCCCATGGCATGCAGTAAGGCAACACATCATGCAGTCCCATGGCATGCAGCAAGGCAACACATCATGCAGTCCCATGGCATGCAGTAAGGCAACACATCATGCAGTCCCATGGCATGCAGCAAGGCAACACATCATGCAGTCCCATGGCATGCAGTAAGGCAACACATCATGCAGTCCCATGGCATGCAGCAAGGCAACACATCATGCAGTCCCATGGCATGCAGCAAGGCAACACATCATGCAGTCCCATGGCATGCAGCAAGGCAACACATCATGCAGTCCCATGGCATGCAGCAAGGCAACACATCATGCAGTCCCATGGCATGCAGCAAGGCAACACATCATGCAGTCCCATGGCATGCAGCAAGGCAACACATCATGCAGTCCCATGGCATGCAGTAAGGCAACACATCAGCAGTCCCATGGCATGCAGCAAGGCAACACATCATGCAGTCCCATGGCATGCAGTAAGGCAACACATCATGCAGTCCCATGGCATGCAGTAAGGCAACACATCATGCAGTCCCATGGCATGCAGTAAGGCAACACATCATGCAGTCCCATGGCATGCAGCAAGGCAAACAATCATGCAGTCCCATGGCATGCAGTAAGGCAACACATCATGCAGTCCCATGGCATGCAGTAAGGCAACACATCATGCAGTCCCATGGCATGCAGTAAGGCAACACATCATGCAGTCCCATGGCATGCAGTAAGGCAACACATCATGCAGCCCATGGCATGCAGTAAGGCAACACATCATGCAGTCCCATGGCATGCAGTAAGGCAACACATCATGCAGTCCCATGGCATGCAGTAAGGCAACACATCATGCAGTCCCATGGCATGCAGTAAGGCAACACATCATGCAGTCCATGGCATGCAGTAAGGCAACACATCATGCAGTCCCATGGCATGCAGTAAGGCAACACATCATGCAGTCCCATGGCATGCAGTAAGGCAACACATCATGCAGTCCCATGGCATGCAGTAAGGCAACACATCATGCAGTCCCATGGCATGCAGTAAGGCAACACACATGCAGTCCCATGGCATGCAGTAAGGCAACACATCATGCAGCCCCATGGCATGCAGTAAGGCAACACATCATGCAGTCCCATGGCATGCAGTAAGGCAACACATCATGCAGTCCCATGGCAAAGCAGTTTAAAGGCAACACATCATGCAGTCCCATGGCATGCAGTAAGGCAACACATCATGCAGTCCCATGGCATGCAGTAAGGCAACACATCATGCAGTCCCATGCATGCAGTAAGGCAACACATCATGCAGTCCCATGGCATGCAGTTTAAAGGCAACACATCATGCAGTCCCATGGCATGCAGTAAGGCAACACATCATGCAGTCCCATGGCATGCAGTAAGGCAACACATCATGCAGTCCCATGGCATGCAGTAAGGCAACACATCATGCAGTCCCATGGCATGCAGTAAGGCAACACATCATGCAGCCCCATGGCATGCAGTAAGGCAACACATCATGCAGTCCCATGGCATGCAGTAAGGCAACACATCATGCAGTCCCATGGCATGCAGTAAGGCAACACATCATGCAGTCCCATGGCATGCAGTAAGGCAACACATCATGCAGTCCCATGGCATGCAGTAAGGCAACACATCATGCAGTCCCATGGCATGCAGTAAGGCAACACATCATGCAGTCCCATGGCATGCAGTAAGGCAACACATCATACAGTCCCATGGCATGCAGTAAGGCAACACATCATGCAGTCCCATGGCATGCAGTAAGGCAACACATCATACAGTCCCATGGCATGCAGTAAGGCAACACATCATGCAGTCCCATGGCATGCAGTAAGGCAACACAATCATGCAGTCCCATGGCATGCAGTAAGGCAACACATCATACAGTCCCATGGCATGCAGTAAGGCAACACATCATGCAGTCCCATGGCATGCAGTAAGGCAACACATCATGCAGTCCCATGGCATGCAGTAAGGCAACACATCATGCAGCCCCATGGCATGCAGTAAGGCAACACATCATGCAGTCCCATGGCAAAGCAGTAAGGCAACACATCATGCAGCCCCATGGCATGCAGTAAGGCAACACATCATGCAGTCCCATGGCATGCAGTAAGGCAACACATCATGCAGCCCATGGCATGCAGTAAGGCAACACATCATGCAGTCCCATGGCATGCAGTAAGGCAACACATCATGCAGTCCCATGGCATGCAGTAAGGCAACACATCATGCAGTCCCATGGCATGCAGTAAGGCAACACATCATGCAGTCCCATGGCATGCAGTAAGGCAACACATCATGCAGCCCCATGGCATGCAGTAAGGCAACACATCATGCAGTCCCATGGCATGCAGTAAGGCAACACATCATGCAGCCCCATGGCATGCAGTAAGGCAACACATCATGCAGTCCCATGGCATGCAGTAAGGCAACACATCATGCAGCCCCATGGCATGCAGTAAGGCAACACATCATGCAGTCCCATGGCATGCAGTAAGGCAACACATCATGCAGTCCCATGGCATGCAGTAAGGCAACACATCAGCAGTCCCATGGCATGCAGTAAGGCAACACATCATGCAGTCCCATGGCATGCAGTAAGGCAACACATCATGCAGTCCCATGGCATGCAGTAAGCAACACATCATGCAGTCCCATGGCATGCAGTAAGGCAACACATCATGCAGTCCCATGGCATGCAGTAAGGCAACACATCATGCAGTCCCATGGCATGCAGTAAGGCAACACATCATGCAGTCCCATGGCATGCAGTAAGGCAACACATCATGCAGTCCCATGGCAATGCAGTAAGGCAACACATCATGCAGTCCCATGGCATGCAGCAAGGCAACACATCATACAGTCCCATGGCATGCAGCAAGGCAACACATCATGCAGTCCCATGGCATGCAGCAAGGCAACACATCATACAGTCCCATGGCATGCAGCAAGGCAACACATCATGCAGTCCCATGGCATGCAGTAAGGCAACACATCATGCAGTCCCATGGCATGCAGTAAGGCAACACATCATGCAGTCCCATGGCATGCAGTAAGGCAACACATCATGCAGTCCATGGCATGCAGCAAGGCAACACATCATGCAGTCCCATGGCATGCAGCAAGGCAACACATCATACAGTCCCATGGCATGCAGCAAGGCAACACATCATGCAGTCCCATGGCATGCAGTAAGGCAACACATCATGCAGTCCCATGGCATGCAGTAAGGCAACACATCATGCAGTCCCATGGCATGCAGTAAGGCAACACATCATACAGCCCCATGGCATGCAGTAAGGCAACACATCATGCAGTCCCATGGCATGCAGTAAGGCAACACATCATGCAGTCCCATGGCATGCAGTAAGGCAACACATCATACAGCCCCATGGCATGCAGTAAGGCAACACATCATGCAGTCCCATGGCATGCAGTAAGGCAACACATCATGCAGTCCCATGGCATGCAGTAAGGCAACACATCATGCAGTCCCATGGCATGCAGTAAGGCAACACATCATGCAGTCCCATGGCATGCAGTAAGGCAACACATCATGCAGTCCCATGGCATGCAGTAAGGCAACACATCATGCAGTCCCATGGCATGCAGTAAAGGCAACACATCATGCAGTCCCATGGCATGCAGTATAGGCAACACATCATGCAAATAGCATTCTGCATTATTTAAACAGAAAGCAATATACTGCATCGTAGGCAGAAACAGACAGACAGACAGACAGACAGAAACAGAGAGAAACAGAGAGACCGACCGACAGACAGACAGACAGACAGAGAGCACAAATAAAGGAAAGAAGGAATAAATGAACGAAGGAATTTAACAACAACAAAAAAGAGAGAGAGAGAAAAGGAAAAGGAAAGATAGACTGAACAAAGAAAGACCGATTGAGCAAAGAGAGAGAGAGAGAGAGAGACAGACAGAGACAGAGACAGAGAGAGAGAGAGAGAGAGACAGAGACAGAGACAGAGACAGAGACAGAGACAGAGAGAGAGAGAGAGACAGAGAGACAGAGACAGAGAGAGAGAGAGAGACAGAGACAGAGACAGAGAGAGAGAAGGAGAGAGAGGGGGTAAACGGGGAAAGAAGGAGGGCAGATTGTCAACCCGTGGCAGCCAGTTCTCTCTCCCCACGCCACATCAATATCGGGAGGTCATGCCTTGTTCCGGTTGAACATTTGACATTATCAGTAGAACACAACATGCTGTCAGTCTGAGCAGCAACAAGTCTATGGCTTTCGGTCCCGTAGATTTGACAGAGAGAGAGAGAGAGAGAGAGAGAGAGAGAGAGAGAGAGAGAGGAGAGAGAGAGAGAGAGAGAGAGAGAGACAGACAGACAGACAGACAGACAGACAGACAGAAACAGAGACGGAGACAGACAGAGACGGAGACAGACAAAGAGAGAGACAGACAAGCAGACAGACAGAGTGAGAGACAGAGACAGACAGACAGACAGAGACAGCGATAGAGACAGGGACAGACAGACAGACAGACAGAGATAAAGACACAGATAGAGGGAAAGAATGAGAGAGAGAGACAGACAGACAGACAGAGACAGAGACAGACAGACAGACAGACAGAGGTAAAGGCAGAGAGACAGACAGACAGAGATAAAGTCACAGACAGAAAGAGAGAGAGACAGACAAACAGACAGACAGACAGACAGATAGACAGACGGACAGAAAGACAGACAGACAGACAGACAGAGAGGCTGCCTGACAAACCAAAATAAAACTGTTAGGAGTGCATCAACTACTATTTTAATATTGGTCCAGCCGTCGTGTTTTCATTTGTTTTTTTCTACTTTTATTTCGGATACCACTCCCGCTTCAGATGCATAATTTGCACGCGCTTAATTAAATAACATCCTGTATCCGGCGGAAAAGAGACAGGAAATTGTAATGATTTCATTGTGTTCACT
>CM031598.1:60522662-60530162 GCA_018398815.1 Conus ventricosus | reverse complement strand
TTATTTGAGTACTTCCTTTGCCAAATGAATTTATACAGAGTACGGTTTATCTCAGTGAGAATATTTTCTGGTAATCCAATTGATTGCATTACGAATATAAACTGGCTTACTAAGAAACTCTTTACTATGACTATTTTTCCACGTATACTAAGATCTCTACGGCTCCATAATTTTATAAGACTATGCATTTTATCCAATCTTTTTATCCAGTTCTCTTCAATATACTGGGCTCTTGTATTGTTTTTAAAAATAGCCCAAGAATCTTGATTTTTTTCTGTAAGTTCAAACGGTATGTTTTCTTCGTCGTTGTGAATACCAATCCGCAAGGCTTTGGTTTTCGTGTGATTCAACAGAAGACCTGAAAATTTTGAGAATTCTGTGACAATCGAAGAGGCGTTTACAATGTCTTCTTTGTTTTGAAGAAAAAGTGTCGTATCGTCGGCAAATTGTTTTATTTTCAGTTGTTCAGTTTGTTGTCCATTCTGATTACACTTAGGTAAACTTATTCCGTTTTATGCTACTGTTCCTAATTTTAGCCGCTAACAATTCAACTGACAGTATAAAAGCGAGGGGCGAAAACGGACATCCTTGCCTGATTCCGCATGTTACTGGGAATGGTTGGGAAATCCAGCCTCCATGATTAACACTACAAAAAGTATTGCTAGTAAGAATTGCTATCCATTTAATAAACTGTTCGCCGAAACCAAGATATGGAACGCATTTAACATGAAAGTACGTGATATTGAATCAAAGGCTTTTGAGTAGTCTAGAACTAAAAGATAACCAGCTTTGTTTGTGTTGTTTAAGTACTCAATGACATCGTCGATTGTTCTAATAATTGTTGATATACTCCGACCTTTAAGATATCCAACTTGGTCTTCATTAATTAATTTTGATATTACTTTGTTTAATCTTCCTGCCAAGACTTTTGCTAGTATCTTATAATCAGTGTTCGTGAGTGTAATTGGTCTCCAGTTACTCAACTGTTCACGCGCTAGCTCTTTCCCTTTATGTAACAGAATTATTATACCTTGTTTCTGTGTGTATGACAATTCTCCTTTTTCAAACGACTCGTTGAAACAGGACGTTAACAGAGATTTTATTTTGCCCCAGAAGAATTTCATGAATTCTACAGTTAAGCCGTCACAACCTGGAGATGAGCCATTCTTCATTGCTTTCAGAGCACAACTTACTTCTTCTGTAGATATTAGTCCTTCACAAAAGGCTGCTTCCTCATCATCTAGCGTAGGGAGTTGTACACCTGCAATGAAGTTATTCATAATTTCCTGTATATTTTCTGTATCCGTGCTCTGGTTATATAAATTAGTATAATAATGAGTTTGTTCTTCCAATATCTTTATTTGGTCGGTTATAACTTCACCGTCTTCTCTTTGTAACCTTGTGATTACCTTTTTCTTACCCCTTACTTTTTCTAGGTTTACGAAATATTTTGTGTTTTTTTCCCCTTCCTCTATCCATTTTACCCGAGATCTAACCTGTGCAACCCCTAGCTTTCTCAAGAGCTAATATTTCTAACTGCTGCTTCAGTCCAAACATTTCCCGTTGCGTTTGAAGATTAGTTGGATCGCTAACTATTTGTTCTTCCAGTTTTTTAAAGCGACACTGTAGTTCCAGTGTTTCATTTTTCTTTACGTAAGCTTTATACTTACCATACTCTGTACAAAACTCTCTTATTTTAATTTTGCAAGATTCCCATATTTCTGTGGGGTTACTCTTTGTTTGCTGGTTAATTTCTACAAGAGATTCATCTAGTATTTCGTTCATACGCTGTTGAAAAACCGTGTCTTGTAAATAGGAATTGTTAAAGCGCCAGTAACCTGGGCCCTTAATGAACTGGTTATTATTTAGTTCAGTCAAAACGGCTTTATGGTCAGTGTTTGGGACCATGGTTACATCACACGCGAAGCAAAAAGGCAATAGTTCTTGGTTGACGAAGCAGTAATCTATTCTACGTGCGATGAAGGGATGATGTTTGCACCATGTGTATTCTTTTTGCGTACCGTGAAGGATCCTCCAAACATCAGTTAGGTTGGAACTCGTTTATCAGTTTGTTAAGACTGCCTACCTCATTTTTTGAATGTGGGTGACCTGATATCACATCGAGTTCGCTGTCTACTGTGCAGTTGAAGTCACCAGTTACCAGAAGTTTGTTATCCGAGTACTGACGTATGATTATTCTGTAGTTCTGTGAAGAAACGCACTTTATCAGCATTATCGTTCGGTGCGTAAATATTTATGATGATGACGTTGAGTTCTTGGGTTTTTACTGAAGCTATCAGAATTCTATCGTATTTGTTTTCTATCTGTACTTCGCCGGAAAAATGCTTGGAGACTAAAATGACTTCCCCTCTACTGTGCTTTGTTCCTTCATTATGTATGATTTTCCCTCCCCACTGCTTTTCCCAAATATCAATGTCTTTTTTTGTAATGTGTGACTCTTGGATACATATAATATCACATTTTCGTCCTTTCAAATAGTTGAACATCGCCTTTCTTTTCATGTTGTTTCTTAGCCCTCTGGCGTTGATAGACAATACTTTCAAAGCGTCATCATAAAACATAATATGTTCCGGCATTTGAATCACATTTCAGAGCACTTAGTCGATTGACATAGCTAGGTCCGTCAAACGAAGAGGCAATGAGGGGGGGGGGGGGGGGGCTAGCCTAGGGTGGTCATTCATTTCATGAAATACGGTGTCATCGTCGTCAGTGTCACAGTCCGTGTGTTCCGCTAGTTTCGGTCGTTTGTCTGTCTGGTCCAACGGGGAATCCTTGGACTGGGGTCGTTTTAACCGATCCGGAGCCGTTCCTTCTATACGTTTTTAGTGTAGTCTGTCTTTGCTTTTTCCTTGATCTGCTGCGGTCCAAGGAACTGTCTGTATTGTTCTTGGTTTTGTCCTTTTCACTGTCGTCCACTCGGTGTTCGGTCATGGCACTGTCTTCACTGTTTTCAGTCGTGTGCTGTGCATTGTCTGTTGTCGTGAGGTTGGTTGTAGCATGACTTGTAGTTTCGGCATGCATGCCACACACAGGATCTCCAGCCTTATGTCCGTCGTTGAAGCACTGTCTGCATTTAATTGGGTTTTTGCAGTCTCTAGTGCTGTGGCCCTTGGAGAGACAGTTGCGGCATTCTGCATCTTGCTGCTGTCTGACAAGCTTTTGCTCTTTATGGTACAGACTGGCTCGGAACGGGCCAATCTGCATAGTTTTTGGGAGGGGTTCGATCGGAACTCCTACGTAGAGGAAGCATCTCCCTGTTTTCCAGTGAGTCAATCTTCCTCTCTCGTCTCTGTCTCTTTCTAGGATGAGTTTTGAGCGGACCGAGACCCCTAGCTGTTTAACGGACTGCAGCAGCTCGTCGTCAGAGAAGGAAAGCGGAACGTTCCCAATGACGAGTTTAGTCGCTGGCGGCTGATCCTCTCTCTCACCTGATGTGCCGCTGATCGGGTCTCTGATGAGGAAAGGGTTCTGGCTTTTCACGTTGATGTGAATGCCACGAAGAGAAAACCCCTGCGTTAACAGTTTCTGTCTGATGGTATTGTTACGGGGATAAATCCTCCACAAGGAGCCTATTCGTTGAGCTCCGTCCATACTGTTGTGACCGCAGACTTTTTCCGCAGCGGCACAAAGTTCGTGCGTTGTAAATGATTTTTTATCGAAAGCTGGCAGCTCATTGTTAATTACGAAAACAGGCAAAGAACGCTCACCTTCGCTCTCCGACGACATCTTGCAGCAAAACACGCGATGTCAACAAAAGTCAAATCACAACGACGGTGGGGGAAGAAGAAAAAAAATAAATAAAAAAAATAAGAGTGAATGAGGCAAAAAGTGTGGTGAAAAAAAAAAAAAAAAAAACACACACACACACACACCCACACAAGCTGATATTCTTTGAAAGGAAGATACAAGCAATCCCAAAGGGAAAAAAAACAACTTCAAGTGAACTACGTAAACATAGAATTCATTGAACAATGCTTCTGGTCAGAGCGGTGGGAAAAACACGTCCTGCTGACTTCAGCGTGAACACTCGTCCTGTGTTCCTACTTCATCTACGTCATCCAATAAGGAATTTTTTGTGTGTGAAATGAAAACTTGTGTCTTCTGTATCACATTTCAAGGTGTTGACTCGTATCATGTTTCATTTTTGGTTTTTGGTAACATCCACAAGGAATTGGAATGGATTTTTGACTACCTGAGCTAATAAATCAGAAGCAGGTTTTTTCTTTTTCTTTTCTTTTTTTTTTTTTACCGGAGAGGGGATGGGAGGGAAGAAAATGGAGGTGGATATAAAACGATACTGTTACAAAACAACCACTCCTCCTTCATACATCTTCCATACAATCAGAAAGAGACAGACAGACAGGGACAGACAGACAGACAGACAGACAGAGAAGCGAGACAGAGACAATGAGAGACAGAGAGTGATGGGGGAGGGGAGAAAGAGAGAGAGAATGAGAGAGACATAAACAGACAGGGATGGTTGTTAGGATGTGGGTGAGTGAGTGTGTGTGTGTGTGTGTGTGTGTGTGTGTGTGTGTGTGTGTGTGTGTGTGTGTGTGTGTGTGTGTGTGTGTGAAAGAGAGAGAGTGAGGATGGGGGAGGGGGGTGAGAATGAGAGAGAAGTTTAAAAAAATTTGAGGGTAGTTAGGGCATGTGTGTGTGTGTGTGCGTGCGTGCGTGCGTGCGTGCGTGCGTGCGTGTGTGTGTGTGTGTGTGTGTGTGTGTGTGTGTGTGTGTGTGTGTGTGTGTGTGTGTGTGTGTGTGTGTGTGTGTGCGTGCAAGCGTGTGTGTGTGTGTGTGTGTGTGTGTGTGTGTGTGTGTGTGTGTGTGTGTGTGTGTGTGTGTGTGTGTGTGTGTGTGTGTGTGTGTGATGTTTTTCTTGTCTTCCTCTCCGCACTCATAATGAAATATATACCACTGACGGGAATCGATCTTTAGAGAAAAGGAAGAAGAAAAGAAGAAGAAGAAGGAGAAGAAGAAGAACAAGAACAACAACAACAACAACAACAACACACACACACACACACACACACACACACACACACACACACACACACACACACACACACACTGACTGACTGACTGAAACCAATTTATTGTCAGATTAACTCAAGGTTGTACTAAAGGTTGTACACACACACACACACACACACACACACACACACACACACACACACACACACAGGGGGGGGGGGGAGGAGGGGGAAGGAAGAGGTGGAAATGATGAAGAGGAAGAGAACGTTACTGACTTACCGCAAAATGGGGAGATATTGATTTCAGCTGAAATCTTCAGTTTCCAGAACTGCTCGGGTGCGTTCATCATTATACAGGGAAATGAGGGGAAAAGTCAGTGACCATTGAAACAAAACAACAACAACAACAACAACAACAACAACAACAACAACAACAACAACAAAACCCTTCCTGTAAAATATTCACGATTTTGCTGCTCAGCAGGAAAAGAGAGAGAGAGAGAGAGAGAGAGAGAGAGAGAGAGAGAGAGAGAGAGAGAGAGAGAAATGAAAAAGGTAATTGGGGAAGGTGGGGGGAGGGGATAGTACGTACTCCCTTCCCAAAATAGAAGCATTAAGATTGTACTTACTTACTTATGTGGCACAGAATCAATAATGAATATGTTTGGGTTTTCTTCTTCTCTCAATGATGTGTTTATGATATTATCTCACGAGCACGGAAAGCGGATTATGCGTGACACTGCGCGCACTAAGCCCCCTCCACATGACAACATTGCGTGAGTTTTCAGATTTGCTCTTCAAAAGCGCGTGGAGGTGACGTCACAAGCGGTTCCTATGGTTACAAGACGATTTGGGCGCGGGTTGTTTTAATGTGCATGGGTCGTCGTCACGCCGTGTCCAATATCACCGTGCATCTGTATCTAGATACAGAGCGACAGATGATAGAACTTCACCTGATGGTGATTCACATCGATCGGAATCTGGGGTGGGGGTTGAGAGGAAGGGGGGAGAGAGAGGAGAGGAAGTGGACAGGGGTTAGCGGCAAAAAAAAAAAAAAAAAAAATTCTCGTTCAGCGATCAAGTACATTCACCATAAACTGTTGAGCGGGTAAGAAGCAAGAAGATGAGGGAGGGAGGTAGGGAGGGAGGTAGGGAGGGAGATGTGGTGGTAGGACGGGTTAGAGACAAGAGGTGTTGGGAGTGGGGGTGGGGGTGGGCTGGGAGGGGGGAGGGGAGGTGGAGAGAGGTAGGGCACTGCGGTGGAACTTCTTGTTCAGCGACTGGAAAACGCACAGTCTGTTGAGTGGGGAATAAGGGAGAGAAGAACTAAAGAGAGGAAGGGAGACAATGGGAGGTGAAGAGGAGGGCCTAGCTGGGGGTTGGGTGGCTGACAGCGATAGAACAACTTCTTGCTCGGCGACCTGAAGATAGTTGCCCTGATGTTGGTGGTTGAGTTATTAAGTAGACGGGGGAGAGAGGAAGAGAGAGATGCATGCGCAATGCGCAACGCATTATCTGCATATGACCACAAGGTTTGCTAATTATCTGTGTGTGTGTGTGTGTGTGTGTGTGTGTGTGTGTGTGTGTGTGTGTGTGTGTGTGTGTGTGTGCGTGTGTGTGTGTTGTTGTTGTTATTGTTGTTGTTGTTGTTGTTGTTATTGTTGTTGTTTTGTTTTACGTCTTTCCACATAACGTGATATTAGACGGGGAAAAAAAGATCGGGACCGGGAAAAAAAAGAGTCAAAAGAATTAACTTATCTACATCTATAACACAAAAATAGAAAAACCACTTAATCACAGATTTTAAAAAAAATTTAAAAAAAAAACAAACAAACATTGTCTCATCTCACCACTATTATCTATTATAAGTATTTGCCAATTGGACTTTTAGCTAAGCGCAAAAAGAAAAGATATGTTTCACTTGCTGACAGGAACACATTTTGAATAGGCTGTACAGACGTATTTGGAATGAATTTTTTCATTAAGTTACACAATAGAATATGATCATTTCATATGCTATGACCACATATACAATGTACATTTTTGACATACTTTGTCTTAAAACAATCCAATTTCCATCTAAAGATCAAGGAACTTATCTGTCGTCTACGATAAATATTTTGATCGAACTTACTTAACTTTTCATGAATATTTTTCATTTCATGGTGTAAACCAAAACACCCAGTTTCTCTTTCTATCAAATGAAAATTAGAAAATTGTACTTTTTCTATCAAAGTATAGCACTCTTGCATTGACAAAGAGAAGTTTAGAAAATGCGAATCTGATGATCGTTTTGCTCCTCTCTTTGCTAGAACATCAACCTTTTCATTATAATATAACCCATAGTGGGAGGGCACCCAAAGAAATGTTATTTCAGTGTCTCTGACTGAGAGGAAATGTACTAAATTATTTATTTCAGTGATCATCTCAGGTCGAATTTTTAATTTAAAATTCTTCTTTGCAGTAAGAACTGACTTGGAATCTACACATAAAACAACTTTAAATA
>CM031598.1:60490162-60512662 GCA_018398815.1 Conus ventricosus | reverse complement strand
GAGAGAGAGAGAATGACAATGACAAAGAATTCATTGGCAATAGCTCTTTCGGCTCTAATGCCAAGGAAGCGCAAACAAATCAAAATGCAAAATTACATCTGGCGACAACCGAAGATAAATACAAAATCAAATAGCTTTGCAAAAACATCCATTAGTACTGGGTCGTAATTTTCGACCAACCGATCTATGAATCATCAATTAGTGACTTGTCAGGTTTTCAATGGTGGGCTGCTCACACCCTGTTCTGGCGTTCAAATCACCACATAAAATTATGTTAACATTTCCATTCTGAACTAGATGCTGCAATTTTTCTTCTAAGATAAGAATACCATTTTTCACATCAGTGTAGTTATAAAAAGGACTACCTTCAGGGGGAATATAACTTGCAATCAATAATACATCTTTATCCATATCAAATGAGACAGACAGACAGACAGACAGACAGAAGACAGACAGACAGACAGACAGAAGACAGACAGACAGAGATTCATTTCGGCTCTTTGATGGAGCCAGCGTGCCAGACAGAATCCAAAAACTACGCATTTAGCGACACTGCTTACCACGCAGAATCAGTCAGCGCAAACCGACCATCACCTCTGACCTTCTCCGCACATTCAGGTTCCACGTGCACACGGGCAGAAGCGACGCAGTGTACGTGCCAGTCCCCAAATTGACGCAGGTCGCTCACAATTACTCTCGCTCAACTGGAGTGCGGTCAGAATCGTGATTGTGGTTCTCGGTGCACGACATGAGTCGTTCCCAGCTGAGTCAGTGAATGTTTTGCCAGCAGCTGTCACGAAGTGGATATACTAGGTTTGAACAAAACAAAAAAAGAAAACAAACAAACAAAAAAAGCCACGACTACAAATCCAGATTCATTGTTGTTCCTACATAGCTTCTGGTCCTTCAGTGTGTGTGTGTGTATGTGTGTGTGTGTGTGTGTGTGTGTGTGTGTGTGTGTGTGTGTGTGTGTGTGTGTGTGTGTTAGAGAGGAGAGAGAGAGAGAGAGAGAGAGAGAGAGAGAGAGAGATGTTGAACATCTTTGTAGCGGGCGGGAGGGGGGAGGGGCAAGTGCAGGCTGACAATTTCTCCGTCATGACATTAATGACTTCGCAAAAATTAAAAAAAGAAAACAAAAGAAGCAGAAAAACTGAGGGGGAGGAGGGCAGGGTATGGGAGAAAGAAAACAAGAGTGAGAAATCAGATCATCCATGTAAAATCAGATCATCCATGTAAAATCAGATCATCCATGTAAAATCCTTCACAAGCAGCACATGGGGACTCCTGTTGTCCCTGTGAAAACAGAACCATTCATATCACCTGCTCATAGGCCTTTGGTCTGCTTATTCGGACTGCAAGTGCGACACGTATAAAAATTATACATACATAGATACATAGATACACACATACATACATACATACTTATATACATACATACATTCATTCATACATACATACACACATGCATTCATATATACACAAATAGATAGGTACATACATGCATACATATAGACATACATAATACATTCATACATACATACACACATACATACACACATACATACACACATACATACATACATACATACATACATACATACATTACATACATACAAACATACATACCAACATACATACATAGAGCTAGAGGCCATGTCCTCCTAGTCTTATCTACAAGGGATCCTACATTTTGAGTACCTCTAAAAATTATAAAATTTAAAGAAAAGAAAGGTCAGCAGTTGAAAGGCAGGGTCTGCAGTTGAAAAAAAAAAACAGCAAAAAAAACGACCCGGTTGAGAAGACTTGCCAATGGTCTCGCGTGCTGTACTTCTTCGCCCATCTACCCAAAGAGGTGGCGAAGCCGAATTCAACGTCGTCTTGTTTCTTTGTCGTTCATTGCTCTGACCACTGAGTCAGCCCCATGCAGTGAGTCAAGCAACTCATGTATGACCTGGAGGAAGTGAGGATATAAAAATCTGTATAATTATGCAGTGAGTTATAAAAAAAAAATAGTAAAAAAAAAAAAAAACGTGTTCAGAAAATCCAGTCACAGTCACGTGTCATTGCGAAACAACACTTCAATTCCCTGACTAGAAGAGCGCTAAGGAGGCTGCGAACTCCGCCAAGATCGACTGTTATCCTGACTCCTCACTTTGCTCAGGTTCCGCTCTAGGGATCCATTCCAAAATATGCCAGGTTCGTCCCTGGATCACATTACATCTTTTCCATCCAGGTTTTTTTGTTTGTTTGTTTTTTTTCTTCCAATCGATTCGTGGCGTTTGCGTAATCTGGAAGTCAGACACCGACAGACGGAGCTGACGCAGGGTGAAATCATTCGGCTTCAGTCCTTGGCTGGGGGTAATAAACGTGCAGCGCCGTGTCTCCTGCGTGTCTTGTCTGTCCTAGTTGTGAAAGAGATACGTGTCTCGGACTTCCTATCATGAGCCAGTGAACGTCGCTGCGGGTAGGCACGTGACTATGCGTAGACGAAATGAGACAAGCTCGCTTCGAAGTATTCAACGAAGGCTTGGTTTCTGGTCCAATTTATTCTGAAGTCATTGGACCCATACTGCCTTGGTAGATGGCCGAAACGAAAAACAGAAACACGTGGTAATGTATCGCTTTCCGCAGTCAGCACTAAAAATAAATGTAACACGCCCCGCCCCCCCCCCCCCCCCTCTCTCTCTCTCTCTCTCTCTCTCTCTCTCTGTCTCACACACCACACCACACACACACAACACACACACACACACACACACACACACACACACACACACACACACACATATATATATTATATATATATATATATATATATATATATATATATATATATTATATATAGATATATATAGATATATATATATATATATATAGTTGTTAAAAATATTTTTTAAAATGAAGTGTTAAAATCAACAAGCTTGTTTCGAGCCTCTTGCTCTCGTCAGGATCTTTGGCGTTCATTGCCAAAATATTTTTAACAGGTTGCCCCCTAGGGGTTTTGAGCTCTTTGATTTTTTAGGAATTTTTTTTTGTTGTGTATATTTTATAATTATATTATATATTTTTATTATATTTGTAGAAAGAAACCGTGGAGAGTGTGGCGCAGAGAGTCCTCAGAAGAGAACCCCCCTTCAGCAATTTTTCGGCCCCCTTATCCCCTGACATTGGGGGGTTGGGCCCCCCCCCCGGGTTTCAGGGACCCCGGAGCCCCTCTGCTCCCCCCCCTTTTTTCCCCCATTTGGGGGAGAGCCAGGTGGGATTCAAACCCCATGACCCTTGGACATGCTCTTTTTTTTTTTTACTTAATGACCGCGTTTTAAACCACGAGCCACGGGACACTGATTTTTGTAGGGAAATTAGCCCTTTGAAGTTCACTTTTGTTTTTCCTTGACCCGTCCCGCTTGAACACCCTTGCCGCTTCTGCCATTGCTTTCAGGGCTCTGGTTTTTTTTCCCTTCCCCGCAACGGAGTGTTTCATAGGCTGTTGCAGCGTTTCCCACAATCCCTAGCTCCAATTTCTGGTGAGGACTTTTTTCCTGATAGCCTTCTTCCTAGGCGTTTGCCCGTCACTACTTTTCAGTCTTGTAGATTTGAGTGCCCCCTTGTTTCAAAAGGCACCCTGAGTCGATCATGTCAGCGCTTGGTTGACTTAGAGGGGGCTTATGTTGGTTCATGCCACTCTTTTGATTTTTCTTGGGTCCCTTCCATTTTTGGGAGGTCTGCAGTGCACTCCGTCTTGCCCCCTCCCCCGACTTGCCTGCATGTTTTGAGTGGCCTGTTTTTGGCCTGATTTGCTCCTCCCGCGTGAAGAATGTTGCGGGTGTTTTGGGTCCTGTTTCCTTTTGTGGTGTTGGTACTAGCCCAGACTACTTATACAATCTCTTTGAGCACTTGGTTGTGCCTCCATGTGTACCTTCCTTGAGCCAGGGCTACTTTACATGAGCTTAGAACATGCTCCACTGTTTGTTTTTCATGGCAGAGGGGGCATGCAGGATCGTCTGTTTTCCCCCACTTCACCAGGTTTGCATTTGAGGGCATAAGGTTATATGCAGATCTGAGAATGAAGCTGATCTGAGAGGGGCCATGTGCCAAATGTCATTCCAAGTTAGACTTCTTTGGAGTGTGCATTCTCCCACGTTGTCCATTGCCCTTGCTGGCTCTGCTGGACTGCTTTTTGGAGTCTTTTTGGTCTTCTTCTTTTCTCATCTCCTGAATTTATCATGTCTCTTTTGGCTTTTCCTTTGGCCTTTGACCACCATTCAGTTTTGGTCACCCCCAGTCCTTGTCTGTTGGTCTGTGTGTGTCCTGTTATTTCTCTGATCTTGAGACTTTCTTTTGCAGAATCCATCGCCTCTTGAACTTTCCATTTTCTGCCCGTCTTCAGCTGGGGCTTGATTGCTTCTACCACCTTGTCTCCTGAGTCCTCCAGCATGCTTTGAAGTTGATCTTCCCTGCTTTGTATTCCCCCAGGATGGATTTCAGTGGTAGTTTGAGCTTTGCTTGGCGACAGTACAGCGCGATGTCAGTCAGACAGGGTGGGACACCAAGCCATTTCTTGTGAACTTGTTGATTTTGGCTTCCATTGCTTCCACTGTGCTGGTGCAGATGTCGTATATCATCAGAGGCCATAGGAGCTTTGGTATCAGCATGAACTGCAGACAACAGACCTTGTATTTGCCAGGGAGCCCACACTGGTCAATGGTCTCCAAGCCTTCTTCCGCCATCTGCTTGGTTTTTTTTGCTCTTTGTGTGTCTTTCAGCGTATCATCATACCATCTTCCAAGGCTCTTGACTTGTTCTTCTGTGACTGTTGGAATGGCCTGGTTGGCAACACTGAAGACCCAGATTCGGCCACTTTTCCTTTCCTCAGTGAGAGACTCCGTGATTTCTTTGGCTTGAACTTCATTCTGGATGAGGCAACTATGTCGTCCAGCCTCTCCAGCACATGACGTGTCTTGTCTCTCTGGATGAATACTGTAGTGTCATCATGAAGGCCTTGAGAGGAGGACTTGTATCCATCGCCAGGTCTGTTTGTCTGCGTTTTGTTGCTGTTTCAAGATGAGTTCCATTGCCAGCCGAACGTATCGGGAAATTGCACAGCCCCTTTCAATGCCCCTTCCCCAAGTTTATCCCCAAAAGTTTTGTACTCCTTGGGGAGAGGTTGTTTTTAGGTCTTTTTCTTTTGTTTTTGGGGGTTTTTTCTTTTTTTTTTAAATTTGCCCTTTCTTTTAAACCCCCAGGGGTTTTTTTGCTTTGCTTTCCCTACCCTGCTGGCCCTTTTTCCCATTTTTGTTTTTTTGGGTTACTTTTTCAACCCTTTCCCCGACCTAGAGCTTTGAAGTTGTTTTCCCGCTTGTATTCCCCCAAGGCATTTTTAGTTTGGCTTTGTTGGCTTTCCGGGTGTCTCGGGGGTAACAACCTTTTCCCGTAAACTTGTTTTTTGGTTTTATTGCCCTGGGGGGCAGGGGGTCTTTCCGGGCCCCATGGACTTTGGTTACAAAAAGGGAGAAAAAACCCTTGTTTTCCCGGGGGCCCAAAATGGCGGGCTGCTTCTTGTTTTGTTTTTGCCCCTTTGGGTTTTTAGGACTTACCCCCCAAGGTTTTGTTTGTTTTTGTGCTTTTTAAGGGTTTTGGCAACACAAGCCCCGAGGCCCCTTTTCTTTCTCATAAGGACTCGTGTTATTTGGTGATACTGGAGAGGAAAGGGGGGGGTTTGGGGGGGGGTAAAAAGGGTTTAAAAGGGAGGGGGGTTTGAAAGGCGGTTGGGGGTGGGGGGGGGGGGAGGGAAGAGGGGGGAAAGAAAGGAAGAAGGAAAAAACGGGGATTTGGGGGATTGAAAGCCTTTAATATTCTTGCATGGGGTTTTCTTTTGGCAGGGGAAAATTTCCGGCCAACTGTACATCTCAGGGGCACGTCATACTTTCCCCCCCCAAAAACAAACCCCATTTTCCCCTTTTCGGTTTTTCTTTTTGGTTTCCCCCTTTTTTTGGGGGCGTTTCCCGCCACAGCCACCCCCCTTTGGTGCCACCCCAAAATCGTTTTTTCATACTTTGGGCCTTCTGCATGAAGAAAAAAGAGTTCCCTTCGACGTTCGTAGTGTTTGGCCTGAACTCTGATGTCACTTGGTTTTGTTTTGGGATGTACACACCATCTCCCGCTACGGGGGCCGTGATTTTGGCTCCAGCCATCCCGCCCCTGTGGGCCACTCCAGCCCTTGGGACATTTTTGTAACTGGTAAGGTATTCCTTTTGGCCTGGTGATGATTTGGCCTGGCTTTGTCGACCACCTTCTTGATTTCCCAAACGTTGGGGGCTTGCCACGAACTGTTCTCGGGTTTGGGTTTGGCCACACCAGCCTTGAATGTCGAGTGGTCTTTGCTCTGTGGCAGAGTATTTTTTCCCTCAAGGCTGTCAAGAACCCCTTTTGCCACATTAGGTCCCAGTTTTGGGCTCAAACGTGTTCGGCAAATGGAAGGGGTTTTGAAAAAGCGCCTTGTGCTTTTTTTTTTGCTTTCCTCTTCCTCCGATTCCGCTTTTTCTGAGGGCGCTGTTTTTTTTCTTTCAGGTCTTCGTTTTAGCCCTTATAAAGGTTTTAACAGCCTGTAACTGTTTTTCTTCTTTATGGAAAATTAGAAAATTAGCAGATCTTCTGAAATTTGTAGGGGTTCATTGGGTCACGAAAAATAATGCCTGTTTTTTAGTTTTTCCGTTATAGCCGTTAGTAAAAGGCGTAAAGCCTGGAACGGTTTTTTTTTTTTTGGGAATTCGAAAGCCTTGGCGATTCTCTGAAAAAATTTGTTCGTTGTTCATTATGGGTCACGAATAATGCCTGATGTTTAGTTTACCGTTATACCCTTAGTAAGGGTAAACCTGTAAGGTTTTTTCTTCTTTTTGGTATTCAAAAACATTGGCCGTCTTTCTGAAAATTTTCCGCATTATTCGTGACCATAAGAACAAACCCACAAATTTTCAGAAGACGGCCAAGTTTCTTTTTTGGGTATTCTAAAAGAAGAAAACCGTTAAAAGGCCCTTTCAGCCGTTTGTAACGGGTGTAACGGGAAACTAAAAAAATCGGGCATCATCGCGACCTAAGATCATACTACAAATTGTCAGAAAAATCGGCAAGTCTTTTTTAATATTTTAAAAACGAAAAAAACCCTTCAGGTTGTTCGCTTTTGTAACGGCTATAACGGGGGGAACAAAACATCGGGCATTATTCGTGACCCCTAATGAACTACCTGCATTTTCAAAAGATCGGGCCCAAACACTTTTGAATATTCCCTAAAGAAGAAAAAAACCCTTAAGGCGTTACGCCCTTGGAAGGCTCTACGGTAATTAAAACCCGGACATCCGTGACCCCTAATAAATACGAAAAATTTCAAAAAGATCGGCCAAGTATTTTTGGGATATTCCATAAAGAAAAAAAAACCTTTTCGGTGGTAGTAACGGGTGAACGGTAAACTAAAACACACCCTTTTTCATGCCCAAAAAGAACATACGTCAAATTTTCAGAAAAATCGGCCATGTCTTTTTGAGAATTCTTAAAAAAGAAAAACCGTTTCAGGCTGTTACAGCCGTTAGTAAGGCTTAAGTGGTAAACTAAAAAATGGGATATCCCAAAACCCATAATGAAATACCTGTAATTTTCACAAAAATCCCAAGTCTTTTGGATATTCCCTGGAGAAGAAAAAGCGTTACAGGGTTACGCCGTTAGTTAAACGCCTGAACGGTAAAAAAAACATGGGCATCACCTTGACCCCTAAGAACAATTACAATTTTCAGAAAAATCGGCCCAGTGTTTTGTTGGAGGGTGGAACACATTTTTGCCCCGGAACACACAGAGAAGCAAACAACAACACCCACACAACACACCCACAACCAAAACACACACAACACAACACCACACAACACACAACACGCCAAACAACACCAACACACAACACACGAGAAGCTTTCTTCGTTCCCATTCTAAATACTCCCCGTTCTAAAGAAATGGGGTCAAAAAAAAACCACACACCACCACACACACACGCGCGCGCGCGCGCGCCCAGCGCGCAAGCTGCACCCCCGCACCCACGCGGCACCCCACACACCCACACACACACAATCACACACACAGGGAAAACACACGGGGAACCCAAAGCACGCAGCAGTGCGCCGAGCACACCAGCACACACAGGCACCAACACACAACCCCACACACACACAAAAAACCCAAAACACACCCCACAACCCCACACACACGGAGACTTGTCCCAGTGCCCCAAACCTAAAATTTCTGCTCCCTGATCACCGGAGAAAAACAACGGGGACGAAAGAAAAAATGAACAGACATGCTGTTTCGATTTTCGAGTGGGGAATGGCTGGTCGAGGTCCTTCTTTATTGGGGTTTTTGGGGCAGTTTGTTCGACAGGCCATCGTGGCCCGAACAGTGGCAATGGTACCATCTAAAAAACCGGTCTGCAATGGTGACCCAACAGTGGGTGCTGTTGTGGCGCGGAACCTTCCTGCATGAGCGGTCTGATGGCACACACCCACACACCGCAGACTAACCCAAAGAGGGAAAGTGGCCAACACGGGTTTTTCTGGGGGTCGGGACCTTGAGTTCGAAGGAGAGGTCCCCATAGGCTTGGCCGAGCGAGCCAAACCCGCGACTCAAAATCCCCGCCCCCGTCATTTTGGTGAGGGAAAACCCAAAGGGAACCCTGGGATAATGCGGGTTGGGCCTGTTTGTTTGGGTGGGTTTTAATCAAAAGTCCAGTGACCCGAGAAAAGGAGTCTGCGCGAAAGACCAAATGACTGTATCATTTTTGGGGATTAAAAGCACGTTTGAAGCAGCAGCAAAAAGAATGTTTTGAAAAGCTTCCCGACGAAAAAAGAACTTATGTCTGGCATGTTGGTCCTACGGGTCTATAAAAATTTCCCCTTTGCCAAAAAAAAAAAGCTTCGCACTCTTTGACGTAAACAGCCGGTATTTTATCCCAAAAAGTTGCGGGAAAAGAGCGGCACTGCATGCCTGAATTTTCGAAACAACTTTTTTTCGTGGGCGAAAAATATGGGGTGGTACGCTCCCTGTACCCAAACCCCGCCGGCGGTTTTTCGGTAGGACATTGCGCTGTTGGCCTTTCGTTTTGATGGACTCAAATAGAGATGTGTGTGTGTGTGTGTATGTGTGTGTGTGTGTGTGTGTGTGTGTGTGTGTGTGTGTGTGTGTGTGTGTGTGTGTGTGTGTGTGTGTACGTGCATGCGTGCGGTGTGTGTGTGCGTGTGTGCAGCGTGTGTGAGTGTGTGTGTGTGTGGGGGGGGGGGGGGTTGCATGCGAACGCGCGCGCGCGATTTTATTGTAACAATGCCGTTTTGGTGCCGTGCCGGTGCCATGTATATGGAATCGCATCCTAAGTCAGTGCATGGTGCTCCTCGGTGACGAGATGAAACAGCTCTGTTCTGAAACTTGGGAGAAATTAAACAAATTGAAAGCAAACAAAACAAAGCAATACTATCAGAGTGCGCAGAGGATCACACACACACACACACACACACACACACACACACACACACACACACACACACACAGCACACACACACACACACACACACACACACACACACACACACACAACACACACACACACACACACACACACACACACACACACACACTGCTGGGTCACATAGTCCCGGACATACATACAGCGGTAACCAACTCCTAGAGATTTGAATCTTACATTGGTCTTCTCTCTCTCTCTCTCTCTCTCTCTAACGCACGCACACACACACACACACACACACACACACACACACACACACACACTAACTCACATACACAGACGCATAAACACACGCGCGTGCGCGCGAGGAGAAATAGAGGGGCGGGGGATGAGTAGAGGAGACAGAAGGAGAGATTATGTTTAGTCTGTTCTCTTCTCCGAATCGCCACAAAAAAACAAAAAAACGAAAAGGAAAGGAAAGAAAAGAAACAGTGAACATGGAACAAAAAGCCAGGGATGTCAGCACGCCGTTCTCCCTCGCAAAAGCTCGCCACAGGCGCGCGCAACACGCCTATCTCGAAGACGACGCCCTTTCTCAGTCAGTCAGTCTACCTGTCGCTGCCTGTGGCCATTTTCACCCGATCACGCCTTCGTGCACCTCGGTTTTGCGGAAAAGTGCGGAAGGTACCGAGGACGAACCGAGTAGAAACACGGCAGTCACGCTCGAACCGATACTCAAGTGTGCCTCAAACAGCGGCAGACGACTTTCCGACTTCCTAGTGAAACTACGAGGGGTAAAACTGGACCACGATTGAGGATGCATGTCGTGTGGCCAGACCACGACCGTTGAACAACTGCGATTTCACAATGTTTGAACTTCAGTGACATCAGTGTCGGTGTTTTTATCTCGCGCATCTCCCACCCTCCCGCAGTGGCTTTCTGTAGGTGTGTTGCCGTCTGCTCAGCTGAACAGGGAGAGAATTCAGGCAGCGCAGCGTATCTTGTCGTCTGCTTGTAGATCATGTCAACGTGCGCTTCGCGTTTACTTCAAGTGGGGAAATGAACTTCTAGCTACGCGACCAAGAGGGTAGGACTGGACTACAAGAGCTGTGTCTCCTCAGTCTGTGATCTGTCTCCGAGAGAAAATCAAATTCTGATGAAAATGGGAACGAAGTGGTTGGTGGCAATCCGTTGTTTGCAACGGTGTTGTTTTAAAGGTTAACCAGTGTAAGAGAGTTGCTCAGTCACTTTTACTCGAAAGGACGAACTGACACACAGTGCAGCCGTAATTTGTGAGAGAGAAAAAAAAATCATTGAAGTTGGGTTGTGAAGAGGAGATAAACAAGCAGCCATGGCCGGTGCAAGGCATGTTCACGTTGTACAGCTGAAGCCCAACGTTGTGCCGGAGACTCTCCTCAACGGCAGCAAGTTCATCATGTGGAACGACGTAAGTGTTGACCACGTCAAACTGGTTTTTCACACTTTTTTTTTAAAGACGCAGATGCGTTCCAAAAACGTTGTCCATAAAGTTAGAAACACACAGAGGTAGCTGTGCATTTTTCAATTTCATCAGTTCAGTACTTTGGGGAAGAAACTTATGAAAGTGGGCTGACCGGCACATTCATGTTTGATTGGTATACAGATCAGCTGATGGAAGATTGTTTACTTTTACTCTGTGTATTTAGCAGCAATGACTGAACAGGAGCGCTGTGAGGCTGGGTGTGGTTTTCTCTCTCTCTCTCTCTCTCTCTCTCTCTCTCTCTCTCTCTCTCTCTCTCTCTCTGATTTCATAGACTAAATCTGATAAAGTAAGAAAGCCATGTTACTTTATGGAACACTGATGATCAGAAAAAAGTGTTTCCGTATGTGGATCTGTAAATTTGTTTTTCGTTCGTGAAGATTACTATCATTTTCATCATTGTTATGACAATATCAATATGTTATAAAGTTGTTTGTAATAACTGCTGTTGTTTTCATCGTTGTAAATTCTGGTTTGAGATTTAATCATGATCAGTGGGATCAGGAGATAATGTTGAAAGGAATTTAACACTTTCAGCTTCCATTACACATGCATTTATACGTGACCATGTATAGTGATGCTGTAACTGTATTAACAGTAAGAAGTGTTCACTGTCTTGTCTTTTGTGCCTCCTCTGATTAGCATTAACCCCGTACCACTCATTCCGGCTCCGCCATATACGACCACACCTAAAGTTGTTCTGTCATAGTCTCGGAGACATTTGAACTAAATCAGTGACAGCAACCATTTGTTGAATTCTTTGGGTTACGGATATAGAACAACAGATGGTATTACTGCAAAACTTAGCATTGAAACTGTGTGTGTGTGTGTGTGTGTGTGTGTGTGTGTGTGTGTGTGTGTGTGTGCGTGGACTGATTTATTGATTTTTTTTAATTCGTTGATTTGGCTTCCTTTGCCGTCGTTTGAAGATTTTGTGACAGATCATTCGAAACAAAAACTGATCATGAAGAAATGGAGTGGAAACGTATTTCTCTTTATTTGTTGTTTGTTTGTTGCTGTTGTTGTTGTTGTTGCTGTTTTCGTGAGGACAGCAAACTCGTTCAGTCCTGGTGTTTACCTCCGATGGCTGAGCACTGAAGTAAGTAAGATTATCTGGTTCAGAAATCGTTTGAAGCACTAGGGAGTGAACGATTCCGATTGAAGCTGTTCAGGGTGGCTCCGGGGGAGGGTTCGTCGTCAACAGTCTTCATTCAGGGTAGTTGGGCAGGTGTGAAAATAACATACCTCGACCCCCTTGTTGTGAGGTTCGAGTGTCGTCTTCACGACAGGCTGGGAGAGTTATGCAGCACGGCTCTTCTTTCAGTGTGTGTTTGCTTACATTAGCGGGCGTTAAACAGGTGTACATTCACAGCGTACTGCCACGATGCGGCCCCCAAACCGTCGTCCGTATTATCAGTGCCTGTCGATAGTTTACGTTTGTCCGAATATAAACTCGATGAAACGGCAAGGCTTTAAGTAGGTCAGGGGAATTTTTGTCAAATGTACAATCTCTCCGTAATGCGACTCAGTTTTGACTGAACAAGCAAACTCAAGTCTTAAGACTGTCTCTCTCTCTCTCTCTCTCTCTCTCTCTCCTCTCTCTCTTCTCTCTCTCTCTCCGTATGCGACTCAGTTTTGACTGAACAAGCAAACTCAAGTCTTAAGACTGTCCCCATCTCTCTCTCTCTACTCCTCTCCTACTCTTCTCTCTCTCCTCTCTCTCTCTCTCTCTCACCCTCCTCCCCCCCCCCCCCCCCCCCCTCTCCGTATGCGACTTAGTTTTGACTGAACAAGCAAACTCAAGTCTTAAGACTGTCCCCATCCTCTCTCTCTCTCTCTCTCTCAATCTCTCTCTCTCTCTCTCTCCTCTCTCTCTCTCTCTCTTCTCTCTCTTCTCTCCTCAAAAATCACTTGCTTCCACATTTGCTAGCCCGCTCTCTTCCCCACCTTCCCCGTCCTCCCCCGATCTTACTCGTGCTCCTTCTTCATTATCTTCTCATCCCACTTCTCGTTTTAGTGTGCGTGAGAGAGAGAGAGAGAGAGAGAGAGAGAGAGAGAGAGAGAGAGAGAGAGAGAGAAAGAAAGAGGGAGAGAGAGAGAGAGAGACTCAAAAAAAAATTTTTTTATTCAGATAAAGGCTAGGCCCCTTACTGAAGGGGGATGTTCACATAACTAAGCGAGAGAAAAGCCAGTGACATATACCAAATCAACAATTAATAAACGAAATAAGATTCTTCATTGTATACATTGAAAACTAAACATTCTATGAAGTAACGATTTTCAACCTTTTTTGCGCCAGATAAATATACATTGCTAAATTTTCATTGTAGTCTCATTCTGTGACGACATAAGTAAAGTTAACCTGAAATTGCATGGAGCCTTATAGTATTTCAGTTGTATAAATTTTTCTCTAAGATCATTCAGAGCAGGGCAGCAAAATAAAAAGTGCAAATTCATCTTCTTTTCCAGTGTTGCATAGACGGCATGTAAGCATATTTTCATTTCTGACGCTGTATCTAAAGCAATGGCATGCAATACGAGACACACCAAATCGAAACTTGGTCAATTCACTTTTTATATATCTATTCATTTTTAGCTCAATATACAGTTCTCTCAAATGAGTAGTTTTAAACAACCTGTACTGTGCAAATCTGTCACTAGTATATATGTGATCATGCCAGTCCTGCCATCTGCAATCAATAATTCTTTGCCTAAAAGATGTTAAAAAACCTGATTTATTTTGGGCACCCTGGTTGTCCCAGACATACGCAAATCCATAAGAATTTAAACAATGACGAACATTTGTAACCCAAGTCCTCTTTCCATGAGAATCTAAATTTAATAACATTTTGTATGCCTTAAACGGTAGCCTATCTTCATTCATTCTGGTCAGTTTCAGCCAATACTTAATACATTTCATGTATGAATTGAGGTAAATTGGATATCTGCCAAGTTCACCATAAACAAGATCATTTGGTGTTCGACTATCGACATTAAGAAAGCGTTTCAATGCAAACAAATGTACTTTTTCTATTTCTGTCGTTTTTTCAAAAGCCCATATTTCCGCACCATACTGTAGCATTGGCTGAATCTGAGAGTCAATAGTTTACTAAAGACACTGAAAGCATTGCAATCTAATTTTTATAAGACATTTAGCAAGAGAAAAACCGCTTTCTTCCCTTTATTAGCTATACTTTGGCAAGCAAAACTAAAACTGAGTCTTGTTGAGAAATAGATTCCAAGATACTTATACGCATTTACTACTTGTACTCTCTCATTTCCATACGTCCATTTCTCATTTGCGACAAATACCCTCCCTTACGAAAATAATGATATTAGTTTTCTTCATATTTACTTTCAGTTCCATTTACTCGCAGCATTATATAAATTATTTAACTGTCTCTGTAAACCCACTACTGTTATAGACAATAGAATAATGTCATCAGCAAAAAGTAGGATAAATAATTCTATGAGATCAAACGTAACTCCATGAAGACTTCTCATTATTTCCAAAGCCAGTTCATTTATAAAAAGTGAAAACAAAACAGGACTACAGACATCACCCTGCTTGACCCCTCGTGTACAGTTCAACGCGTCAGACAGTGTTGCCCCAGACCTTACTCTTGCCTTTACTTCGTTATACATGCTTTTAACACAACGATACAACTTACCCTTAATTCCGTTTTTGATCAGAACTGGCCACAATAACTTTCTAGATATAGAATCGAATGCCTTTTCAAAATCCACAAAAGCAACATATAACTTCCTATTATAGGCGAATTGTTTTTGGATAGCAGCAAGCAAAGTAAAAATATGATCGATTGTCGAATATCCCTTTTTAAATCCGGCTTGGTACTCACCTGTAACATCATTCTGGGTAGTCCATTCTTGTAATCTACTATTAACAATTGAACTGTATAATTTGCATACTAATGTCACATAAGGAAATACCTCGATAATTGTTAACGTCATGACATGACCTTTCTTATATAAAGGAATGATTACGGATTCTGTCCAATTTTTCGGAAAAATTCCTTTCTCAAATAAATAGTTAAATAGTGAGACTAGGAAATTAACAACTGGTTCCCCGGAATTTTTGAAGAACTCACTTATAAGTCCATCTGGACCAGCTGACTTACCATTCTTTAGCTTTCTAATGGCAAGTAAAACTTCTGCTCTCGAAATTGGCCTGTCCAGTTCATTGTCTTCATTGTCTTCAACGTGGGTGATATCAATTATCTCTTCTTCGTCTTTTTCCAAAACACTTTTAAAATGATCATACCATTCATTCATACATATATCATTTAAAGGCTGGGATTTTCTTTTCGAGATCTTGTGCATTGTATCCCAGAAGTTCTTTTGACTTTTTACAGAGTTTGCCAATTCATTTACTAACGATTCGTTATGATCTTTCTGTTTTCTTATATTTAGGTTCTTATACTGACGTATGCAATGCAAAGCTGGCTTCTAATATTAATATCCAATGTTGTTCTAACCTTCTCAGCAGTCTTCATACTCCACGTCTTGCCCGTGTACATTCTTGATCGAACCATTCCTTCTCTTTGACCTTTTTACCTAGCAAGACTTTTCTCTTCATATCAACAGCTTGTTCTTTAACAATCTGATTGAACATGTCAAGGGATTTATTCACATCTCTATATATAAAAGCTTCTGCCATATCAAGTTTCTGCTGCACATGATATGAGCTCATAGACATAGTAAATCGTTCCGCATACATCTCTTTCCAACAATATTTTGTCATAAATTGAGCTCTGTCTATGCTTGGTTTTCTGTTAATACATTCTTTTTCTGTTTGCCTTTGAATGGATAATAAAGGGGTAAGTGATCGGATTCGATTCTTTCAAGAACTCTTAATGTTACACGGTCATTCAAGAAATTGAACAAGTTCCCAGATGATAGAAAGTAGTCATTAAACACTACTTCCCGAGTCCGAAATAAACGTGTAACGACCTTCAAGGTCACCATACATACACCATTGTAAATATATAAACCAAATACAGTACACATGTTAAGTAGTTTTTTCCCATATGAATTCAATACAGTGTCCTCAGAACACCTCTGTATTTTGTTGTCCAATCCTTTACATGGTTAATGTGGAGTTCCCCATCATGTAGAATATCAGGGAAAATATTGGAAGTCCTTGCATTTAGATCACCACATAATAATAAATCAAATCATCGACACACAGTGATTTCTCCATGACACATTCCTCCAACATATCTATTCCACTGCTGTAACCGTATAATGAAATAATATGGGGAATTGTCTGGGGGAACAAAGTACATATAAGCAGACATTCTTACTCAGTCCAAAAAAATCTTTTTCCAGCATAAATGATAAACAATACTTATAATCACAATCAAGCGGATGGACACAAGAAAGAAGAGATTTACGAACTAAGACTATTTATACCCCCGGAACATCTCCCTTGCGTTGCCAGTTTTACCGCAGGTTTGAGGAACAATTTATGATCTTTGAATATGCCAGCATCAAAATTTTCCACAAAAGTTTCCACTAAACACACAAAATCAAAGGATGTAACAAAGTTAACAAAATCTGCATCATTCATTTTCGACAAAAGACCACACACATTCCAATGTAGAAGGATACAGTATTCACAAGATTGTCTAGATTTCCAGAGTTTTCACTCAAAAAGCTATCTCCATCCTTATCACTCACATACCTTTGATCATCCATTCGCACATAATCATAGTGAATGTCATCAGTTTCATTTGATTTCTCACTATTATTTTCACAAAAACCATCGCGTTTACGTTTGTTTTTAAACTGATTTACATTCCCCACAATCACAGACTTACGACTTCTACTATCCTCGCCAAAATAGCTTTCTTGACTACGTGTTTGTGATCCACTATTTTCATGTTCATTTTCATAGGCACAATTATCAACCACACAGTCAGCTTTATTTCCATTTGTTCCCCATTCATGCAGTCATCCTTACAAATCGTTTCATTCCCATCAATGTAATCACCGATCTCATGATCATGTTCGTCTGTTACATTTACACAGCCCCCATTGTCATTCACACACTTACCATCCTTGACAGTTACATTTACTGACGTACTATCGCAATCACTTACAGTGCAGTTTTTAACCACACTGTCATTATCACTGGCAGCCCTCAACGTGTTGCAACCATGAACAATATTACAAGGAGCAGTGTGTTTGGGGGACATCACATAAAATAGAACAGTTATTTACAGTATCATCATATGAAGTGGTCTTTCTTTTAGTATTCTCGTCATTATTATCATCATCATCATCATCATTTACAACACAAGGAACACAATCAATCGACACATTCCGCATGCCATGTTCATTTGACACATTGACATCTGAGAGAGCATCCAAGTGCGCAGGCTGTCTAACGTTCGAGCCATGCCTGTCCTGCACGAGCGTGTCGCACGCCGGTTTCAACTCACCACGGTTCGCTGACCCACTGAATCTTTGCGCTCGTGTGTTTTCTGCCCTGACACCGTGCGGTGTCCTTTTATTTTTGTTACCACTTAAACGTTTGGAATAAGATAAACTTAAACCACAGGGCCGGCCGGACCATTATTGAAGTGGGACCAGATTTTCGCTGTCATCTAGACCATATTTTACTCCTTCAATGACAAGGTGGTCATATATCATTGCAACCTTCTTGTTTTGGGTTCGGGCTGACTTTAAGTGAGGCGATAATTTTCTCCTTATTTCTCTCACTCTGAAGGAAAAGTCTTCTCCAATGAAAAGCTGGGTACCCTTTAATTTCTGTTTTGCACGCAGGATCCTCACTTTGTCTAAAAGGTACAGCATGCAATAATGGGAGAATCGGCCCTGGAACTCAAACGGTGTACCCGATCAAATTCACAACATCCCAGAGAGTTCCAGTTTATCAGTCAACATTTCCCTCAGAGCATCCTCACTGTCCTGCCAGGTCTCTCGTTCTCTACGTGGAACACCATGTATAATTATGTTGGTTCCGTTTGGAACGGCCCTCGAGATCGTCCACCTTCCTGTCCAAAGTTTCAATGTTCTCATTAAGTCTCTTTTTCTCACATTTCAAATTTTCATTTTCCTGTTTTAAGTCAGATATTTCATTTTTGAGTGACATAATTTCTCCTTTAATACTATCACACACTCCTTTCACCTCTCTCATATCTCCACTCATCTGCTCACACTTACATTTCACATCACTCATCATTGTCATCAAGTCCTTCAGAGTGGGCTCCATGGGGTGCGTAGATGGCGTATCCTGCGTAGATCCTGTCCTGTCTGCAGTTCTTGTAGCGTGGTCAGGATCAGAAGCGCAGAACGGTCAGTACTTGCTGGGCGTACAACACCATCAGAGGTCAGGCGGGACTGCCTCGTGGAGCTGCTGGACTTGGGTCCGGGATTTGACTCGACATCGCCGCATCGAAGTAAGAGGTCGCTGAAGAAGAAGCAGGTGAGGACCAACCTACCATGACACCGGCGCCACGGGTGTGTACATTTAACACACGAACGTCATGGCCAACTTGAATCTGGCTCTCTTTGCCATAAAGTTGATAAACACCGGGATAAATCCGCCACATCGTACCTGAAATCTTGAGCTGCCGATGGCATGATGTCACTACCACTGACTGTCAAGGTCTTCACTGATCAACAGGGGAGTAATCAACGAAAAAACGTTAATTAATTGCGGAGCTCAAAAAAACGTGTCTTTCTCTCTTGAATGACGACAGGTCACCCCCGAGAGAGAAAGAAAGAGAGGGAGAGAGAGAGAGAGAGAAGAGAGAGAGAGAGAGAGAGAGAGAGAGAGAGTGAGAGAACCAGCAGTGCAAGGGTACTAATTTTTCCCCATGTATCTGAGCTAGTACGTTTAGTCAAATCGACATAGACAATGGTTAAAGTGGCTCACGTTTAAAGGAAGTGAAAAACACAAAGAACACTAGACAGGAAAGAAAAGCGGAAAACGCCTGTGGGACTGACTCTTTCTCGACCCCGTTAATGAAACAAAAGTGAAGCAGAAAAGGACGATTGTCATTTTGTACGTCAGAGCATGTGCATTGCCACACGTATGTAATTAGAGCCGTCGTGGCACGGGAGACGTCTTGGGAAGAAAGAATCAATACATCTCGAAAGGCATGCTGTTACTGAGTAGGGCATCTGACGCATGAGTCAGCCAAAGAAATGCCGTAGCCTGTTTCACGTTGTTGACTGTTTAAACTTCTCTATTGGCGTTGGAACTGTGTAGGGATTTGACTTTGACAACATGACAGCCCTGACATGGCTCCTTGTGGTCGGCTGCCCAGCATTACATTGAATTTGGAAAGGGTTCGCTTTCACGTGAATTATATTACAACGTTTATCACAATTGGCTGGCGTTGATGTCTTAGTGCTCAGAAACCGATGTTTTTTGAATGATCAGAAGACATGGATGAATAAATGATCAGAAGACATGGATGAATAAATGAACAGAAGACATGGATGAATAAATGATCAGAAGACATGGATGAATAAATGAACAAATAAATGAATAGACAAGTAAAAGCATTGAAGGCCGTAGACAGTGTAAAAGCATTGAAGGCCGTAGACAGTGTAAAAGCATTGAAGGCCGTAGACAGTGTAAAAGCATTGAAGGCCGTAGACAGTGTAAAAGCATTGAAGGCCGTAGACAGTGTAAAAGCATTGAAGGCCGTAGACAGTGTAAAAGCATTGAAGGCCGTAGACAGTGTAAAAGCATTGAAGGCCGTAGACAGTGTAAAAGCATTGAAGGCCGTAGACAGTGTAAAAGCATTGAAGGCCGTAGACAGTGTAAAAGCATTGAAGGCGTAGACAGTGTAAAAGCATTGAAGGCCGTAGACAGTGTAAAAGCATTGAAGGCCGTAGACAGTGTAAAAGCATTGAAGGCCGTAGACAGTGTAAAAGCATTGAAGGCCGTAGACAGTGTAAAAGCATTGAAGGCCGTAGACAGTGTAAAAGCATTGAAGGCCGTAGACAGTGTAAAAGCATTGAAGGCCGTAGACAGTGTAAAAGCATTGAAGGCCGTAGACAGTGTAAAAGCATTTGAAGGCCGTAGACAGTGTAAAAGCATTGAAGGCCGTAGACAGTGTAAAAGCATTGAAGGCCGTACGGTAGGAGCGGACAGTGTAAAAGCATTGAAGGCCGTAGACAGTGTAAAAGCATTGAAGGCCGTAGACAGTGTAAAAGCATTGAAGGCCGTAGACAGTGTAAAAGCATTGAAGGCCGTAGACAGTGTAAAAGCATTGAAGGCCGTAGACAGTGTAAAAGCATTGAAGGCCGTAGACAGTGTAAAAGCATTGAAGGCCGTAGACAGTGTAAAAGCATTGAAGGCCGTAGACAGTGTAAAAGCATTGAAGGCCGTAGACAGTGTAAAAGCATTGAAGGCCGTAGACAGTGTAAAAGCATTGAAGGCCGTAGACAGTGTAAAAGCATTGAAGGCCGTAGACAGTGTAAAAGCATTGAAGGCCGTAGACAGTGTAAAAAGCAATTGAAGGCCGTAGACAGTGTAAAAGCATTGAAGGCCGTAGACAGTGTAAAAGCATTGAAGGCCGTAGACAGTATACACGCTGACGTATTCATTACATACAAATCCGATAAGTTATCATTGCGTTAGCCTGCCGCTGTGTCAAAGTCCACAAAGGCAGCTTTACCAGTTACCACACCATCCTGGACGTTACACGGCAATAATTTTGAACATTTCTATTATCCGCAGGCCTGCATGGCATGTATTAACATATTCAAGAAAACCGATGTTGGCAACTGTTCTAGAACAATGGTTGGCGTCGCGTGATTGATTGTGGGCTGGAAGTCTTGGGGTCGAGTTCTATTAGATATCCCTTGTATGTTCTTTCAGCCGAGCTGGCACTTAGGCCCTACTTAGTGTTGAGTATGCTGTTGGATCAGCTGAAAAGACTGGAACCACGGGATCAAATTCCGTCCACTTGAAAAAGAAAATGCGTCTGTGATAGTATAGCTCAAATTCCTGACCAACAATAACGCAGGTGTCTATGTCTGTCGGGTTTAGTTAACGCCAGGGTATATCATGCCGAGGAAGGTAGACCAGGCCATGAGCCCTGTCATGTGGTCTCAGACCCACAATGGAACTCCGCCGTCATTATCCTCATCCGCATGTCCTGCCCTCGGTTTGACCTCAGCTTCGATTTCTTCTCCTCGCTTTTGCCCGCCGTGAGTTTGTGTCGTTGTGGAGTTGTCGTTATTGGTAAAGTCCATGGGACTGTGGTCTGATGGATGTCCTTTAGGACGGGGACCCTCAGTCACGCTGACTTCGCCACCAAGCAATTACTGTCGACAATCAGTGCGGGGCATGGCTGATGATGTCCTGCGTCTGTTGGATCAGAATAGGCTGCTCTGAAGACCAGTGAAGTGAGTCGGCAGCCGTCTAGTGACTCTTGGTAGGTTGCCTCATGACAATCTGACACTGATTGCTCACTGTGGAGGACCGTCGGTGCTGAACCTGCGACACGACGACCTTGGTGTAGCTGGGTATGTGTAGCTGGGTATCTGACGAGAACGAACTTTTCTTTTTCGAAAAAAAAACACATCATAATTGTGTCCACACCACCACCACCCCTCCCTCTCAAACATACATTTCAATCCGTTCTTATTTATTCTTATGACGTTTCATTCCATGTCAGTGCACAAAGGCTCCATCAGTAACAGTAGCGTCAGTAACAACACGCAAACAGAAATCGGCGAGTTCCCCAAGCAGCTGCGAGCCAGTTGTAATACTACCGTGTTTCCACGTGTAGTATGAAAGGAAACAAGAGCAAAGGCGATGCCGGCAGTGGTCAACAGTTAACATTAGATGTTCACATTTCAGACAAGCATCAGGGCTCGTAGCTTCCACTCAGTGGTACTTTGAACGTCGCAGCGCCAACGATCGTTGTTGCTGCGTCGGTGCTGCAAGAGTTGAAGCATCACAGACTGAAAGCTGAGAGTCCTGTTGCTTGTGTAGGGAATGTAAACAGTGATTTGTCAACTGTTGACTTCCAATACGTTCTCTCTCCTCTCTCTCTCTCTCTCTCTCTCTCTCTCTCTCTCTCTCCTCTCTCTCTCTCTCTCTCTCTCTCTCTCTCTCTCCTTCCGCCCTCACTCCCCCACCTCTCTCTCCCTCCTTCCCTCTCCCTCCTGTCCGTCTCCCTCCCTCCCTCCCTCCCACCTCTCTCTCTCTCTCTCTCTCTCTCTCTCTCTCTCTCTCTCTCTCTCTCTCTCTCTTCTGCCCACACTCCCCCCTCTCTCTCCCTCCTTCCCTCTCCCTCCTGTCTGTCTCCCTCCCTCCCTCCCACCTCTCTCTCTCTCTCTCTCTCTCTCTCTCTCTCTCTCTCTCTCTCTCTCTCTCTCTCTCTCTCTCTCTCTCTCTCTTTCTCCCTTCACTCATTATTCCTCGGCTGGAACTGAGTTTCACCATTGGTGATTTTTTTTCATTTGGGGGTGTTTTTGAATC
>CM031598.1:60480162-60485162 GCA_018398815.1 Conus ventricosus | reverse complement strand
GAGAGTGAATTTGAAGAATACCGCTTAAAAATAGAATAAACAAGGAAAACGAATTGATTCAATAGGCATAAAAAAACACTGTCCTGTCTTTACGAAGCAGATTATCAGGTTTAGTAAATGGATGATTAGGGTAGAATAAGAGTTCTGAATTCGATCAGTGTTGAATGTAGAACAACAACAGGAGAACAACCCACAGAAAACCCACCCAAAAGCCCGAAAACCCACCCCAAAGCCCGAAAACCCACCCAAAAGCCAGAAAACCCACCCAAAAGCCAGAAAACCCACCCAAAAGCAAGTATACAGACTGCATTTGATGTTCAGTGAATGACTGTCTACAACCCGAGTTATATCGCAGTATGTTTGGACTTTCATGTGCTGTTTCGTTGACTTTTTCCTTTTTCGTTGTCATTGCAGTTATTCAGTTTTCTTTGCGCACCGTTTAGCATGGAGAAAGAATCATCATCACCAGAGGCATTGTCTACTGTATAATATTGCCTGCGAAGCTGTATTAGTAATAATGCAGTTATTACATTAGTAATTCGCGCGATGAGTGGCGAAAACATTCTCAATCGCTGACATACTTCCATGCATATGTCTCAGTATTATGACCATTGTTTCTGTTATGACTATTGTTTCCAACAAGGGATCGGGATAGAGAGTGAACGCTGAATATCTTCTCTGCCGAAGATCTTCTGTTCGACACTTGTGTTGTTGTTTTTTTGTTTTGTTTTGTTTTTTGGTTGGTTTTGCTACTTGTTTAGGAATCTGGATATGTTTCAAGTCCACTTCGCCAAAACATGTATATATGGATATACTCTTGTTCTTGTGAAATAATGATAGACGTTTTAGGCATTTTATATTGCCACTCGCGCATGCTCTCATTCCTAATTCCTTACCTTGGACAGCCGGTTTGATCGTAAGAATGTGACCACACATAGATCTTTTCAACAGGCACAATTATCACCTTCACACACGCACGCACGCACACACACACACACACACACACACACACACACACACACACACACACACACACACACACACACACACACACAAAAGCACGTTCACGCACGCACTCCCACCTTCTTCCCTCGTCCAAACACTCGCAGGCACGACATTACATGGACATTTATAAACACAAGCGCTTCATTGATGTCCCAGTTGCCTTACAGCATCTGAAGAAAAAAATGTTGAAAGTGCCATAAGAATGTCCTTCTTTCCTTTCCTTCTTAGCCATAATAAACAAAGCATACACAAATAACAAAGCATGAACGGAGGATAAGGAGTGAAGCAGACGACGACAAAACGGATTTAGAAAGAAAAGGGGTTAGTTGCCGCCACAGAAACAGACAAATAGATTACATACAGGACGACACAACAAACAAATCTAGGCTCGAGGTCCGTCTATCGAATTTTAACGTTCATTCATCCAGCAGGAAGTTCGACATAAATCTTTTTCTTCCGCACACATTTGCTGAATAATACTTCTTTGTATTTAAGTTTCCGTTATCCACACCCACCCTCCTTCCTTCTCTCTCTCTCTCTCTCTCTCTCTCTCTCTCTCTCTCTCTTCTCTCTCTCTCTCTCTCTCTCTCTCTCTCTCTCTCTGTCTGTCTGTCTGTCTGTATCTATCTATCTATCTATCGGTGTGTGTGTGTATGCGTGTGTGTGTGTGTTGTGTGTGTTTCTTGCGTGCGTGCGTGCGCGCGCGCGCGCGCGTGTGTGTGTGTGTATGTGTGTGTGTGTACTTGCTTAACAAATAAGTCGTGGAGGGAAAGAAGTGCAAGGCTGACATTCCCTCTGTCATTATAACAGTGACTTGGCAAAGACCGAAAAGGAAAAGAAAAAAAGGAGAGAGGGGTGGGGGGGGGGGGGGGGGGAAGCAGCACGGCGACAGAACATAAATATAAACAAATGGGAACTTTTTAAGTTCCTGTTACGCATTGTTCAGAATGCAGGAAAAGTCCTAACATGTATTTGTTTATTTTCAGAAAGTGGAGGTAAACTCTGTTCGTGTATTGGTTGGTTGGTTTTCAGGAAGTGGCGGCGTACTCTGCGTGCACTTGTTGGTTTATTTCAGTACATAGTGGCCAACTCTGTACGTGTGTTTGGTGGTTTACTTTCAGAAAGTGGTGGCGAACTCTGTTCGTGTACTGGTTGGTTTATTTTCAGTACAAAGTGACCACCTCTGTACGTGTATTTAATTGGGTTTTTTTTCAGAAAGTGGTGGCGAACTCTACTCGTGTATTGGTTGGTTTATCTTCAGTACAAATTGGCCAACTCTATACGTGTTTCTAATGGTTTCCTTTCAGAAAGTGGTGGCGAACTCTACTCGTGTATTGGTTGGTTTATCTTCAGAACAAAGTGGCGCACTCTATGCGTGTATTTAATGGTTTACATTCAGAAAGTGATGGCCAACTCTGTTCGTGTAATTGCTGGTTCATTTTCAGTACAAAGTGGCGAATTCTGTTCATGTAATTGCTGGTTTATTTTCAGCACAAAGTGGCGAACTCTGTACGTGTATCTGTTGGTTTATTTGAAGAAAGTGCGCTGGCCAATTCTGTACCTGTATTTGTTGGTATATTTTCAGAAAGTGGTGGCGAACGGCAGTGTAAGTGTTCCTATCCTAAACGGTGTCCACAGTGTAACCTTGGAACAGACAGGGATCATTATTTTAGTTGATGGGCAGATTCCGTAACAGATTTTTTTTTGTTAACTGCATGCATCTTTCTAACTGTTGGCAATGGGGAAAAGTTCGTGTGTACATAGCGCTTAGAGGCACTGTTTCTTTGAATTTTTGTTCTTATTGTATATCTATAATTTTCATTGGAATAAGTTCCTTTTCCACGAACAGATTTATTGCTTGTTTGATTTTATTTTTTCTTATTCTGTGTTGTTGTTGTTTAGGTTGAACTCTATTCTGTTTATTTCCCCGTTCTTTTACCCGACATTGATGTTATAGGCACTTGTTCGTATAAACGCACAATTATAATCATATATTCATGGTTTGGATTGCATAGATATACAAAATGTGATTGTATCTATGAATGGATGTTGCTATTTTTTCTTATTTCTCTCTCTTTATCCTTTTTTTCGTTGTTGAAAAGAGAGAACTTGTGTATCTGTGGGGTTTACTTTTAAAAATATTGGCAGACGAGAAATGCAAGTATGTGCTATGTCATCGATGACCAAACTGAGACGGCGAAACGAACACATGGAAACAACAACGACAACAACAACAACAACGACAACAACAACAACAGATGTCTTGACCAGCAAACTGAGCTTAGTGTTGTAAAGACATTTGTCTTGTTTCTATCAACGCCGGCTCTTACAACAGTCTTTTTTTTTTCATTTGTACAGTTCCTTTTACATGAATCTTCTGTTGCGTAAACCTTGTGTTGTTCGTTACATTAGAATCCCCCCCGCTCCTCATTCTGTACACACACACACACACACACACACACAACACACACACACACACACACACACACACACACACACACACCACACACACATACACACACACGCGCGCACACACACACACACATTCACACATTCACACACACACACAACACACGCACGCACGCACGCACGCACGCACGCACGCACGCAGACACACACACACACACACACACACACACACACACACACACACACACACACACGTGCGCACACGCACATTCACACACTTACGCACACGTGTATAATTTTCTTCCTTCATGGTCGCACCAACCTCTTTTCACATCCTTTTTTATTATTAGATTTTACCCAATTACAGAAGAAAAGTATTTGTGTGCAAACATAATCGTATGTGTGTTTAGACAGGACCCATGTATTACTCTTGATAGTCCATGTACTTTTTCTTTTATAGATGCGTGTCAGAGCACACAAATGAATGTTCCCCCCACCACACCTGCACTTTGTTGTTGATGAGGAGAATATGTAAATCTGTTGTTTATTCTCAATTAAGAACTGGTATTTTACAACCCTCTACGCGAGCACCGCTCAGACACAGACACAGACGCAGACATAGACACAGAACACACACACACACACACACAGAACAAACGCACTCTCTCTCTCTCCTCTCTCTCTCTCTCTCTCTCTCTCTCTCCTCTCTCTCTCTCCTCTCTCTCTCTCTCTGCGTGCGTGAGATAGAGAGAGAGAAGAGAGAGAGAGAGAGAGAGGTTTACACAATGTTTAACTTTCGTTATTACGTTATGATGTTACTGACCGTACGTTGTATTTCAGAGAATCGTGTGCGTGCGCGCGCGTGCACGTGTGTGTGTGTGTGGTGTGGTGTGTGTGTGTGTGTGTGTGTGTGTGTGTGTGTGTGTGTGTGTGAAAGATGGAGCGTGAGTGTGTGTGTGCGTGTGTGTGTGCGCGTGCGCGCACGTGCGCGCGTACTCGTGTGCGCATGGCGGAAGATAGGACTTTTCAAATGAGCTTGCAGTTGGCAGACTCTTGAGAGCAAATATCCATGGAAAAAAATGAAACAGAGAGCAAATGGAAGTGGTTAAAAGAGAGAAACTAGTGTGTCAGTATGCATTCGTTTTGCATTTCAAGACAAAGATATTAAAAACCATGTGTGTTAATTAATGCACGCGCTGTTATTATGAATAATACAACTTCACATTATTCTCAAATAATTACATGACTGTGTTTCTGATGGATCAATGAGGTAGGTGCAATTTCCTGGTGTTCTTAGTGTACAGATATTTGCACACTAATTCCGCAGTTTACAAACTGTAACAAAGGTGACCGTAGCTTCGACGAATTGCCAGGGTTTGGAGGATTTCAAGGAGAACAGGTTCCACTGTCTAGAACAGGAAAAACATACAGTATCCACTCTGAATAAGATGTGTTTCTGCATCAAATATGAGAGAAAAGTTGCTGTATGATCTGGAGGGAGACCATAGTTTGTGCTACTTGGAAACACAAGCTGAACAGGTATGAAAATATGTTTTGGTAATAATTGAAGAATTTCGAATTTAAAA
>CM031598.1:60467662-60470162 GCA_018398815.1 Conus ventricosus | reverse complement strand
GTGTGTGTGTGTGTGTGTGTGTGGCGCGCGCATGCGTGCGTTCGTACCGTGACTTTGTATTATCTGTTAAGGTGGAAAGAGGGACGGACAGACAGAATTTTTTTTCTTTTTTGTTTGCGAGGGTGTGGGGAGGGAGGTAGGGAATGGGCAAATAGTTTTATTCATGTTATTACTTCGTATGTTTTCAACAGTGTCTGTATGTTTGTCCGTCGGTTTGTCAGCCATTGATTACGCAAGAACGTTCAAATCGGGTTCAACGAAACTTGATGGAAAGAGTTGAATGTAGGCCAAGGACGAAATCATGAACATTTGGATCAAAAGGCGGATTGAGGAATGATTTGGAGGCTGTGGATGGAACCTGTGTTTACAATTTGATTGACAGCTTGCCGTGACTGTGGCGGAAGTCTGCGCTCTCCCGAATGTCCCAGTTGTTTGGCATTGGTTTGTTTCTTTTCCTGTGAATTTACCTGTACAAAGGACAGGAGGTGAGTGGGAGGGACAGACAGGTGTGTTTCTTTCCTGTGAATTTACCTGTACAAAGGACAGAAGTGAGTGGGAGGGGACAGACAGGTGTTTCTTTTCCTGTGAATTTACCTGTACAAAGGACAGGAGGTGAGTGGGAGGGGACAGACAGGTGTTTCTTTTCCTGTGAATTTACCTGTACAAAGGACAGGAGTGAGTGGGAGGGGACACAGGTGTTTCTTTTCCTGTGAATTTACCTGTACAAAGGACAGGAGGTGAGTGGGAGGGACAGACAGGTGTGTTTCTTTTCCTGTGAATTTACCTGTACAAAGGACAGAAGGTGAGTGGAGGGGACAGACAGGTGTGTTTCTTTTCCTGTGAATTTACCTGTACAAAGGACAGAAGGTGAGTGGGAGGGGACGGACAGGTGTGTTTGTAGAGGCAGGGCTGGAAACGGGATGAGGATGGGGATGGAGGTGGTGGAAGTGGTTTGAGAGTGCGTCCAGGGTGAACGGTGAGAGTGCGGCGCGTTGAGTTTTTCTGACGCAGGGAATACACCGTGTTTCAGAAAATACTTGTCATTGTCAGCATAATTTTGCGCCAGAAATACTGTCCATTATTTCTTTGACATGGTCATTATAAATCATGAGTATGTTACCCTTCTCACCGTAACTTGCACACGTTAAAAAGTAAAAAAAAAGAAACGCGCCTGTTCAAAACGTAATCACGCCTTTGCGGGGAAACGGACAGCAGCATTGACAAGACTACCGGTACATGGCCCTGTCCTTAACCCAGCACATTTTCCCTTCGAACCTGTACCTGTTCGTCCCTGTACGCTGCACGCATGATTACATCTGAATGGCCACGGACCGACTCCTGCCTTGCAACGTCCATTCTATCAGCCCCCCAAGTAAAGACGGGGGAGGGGGAGGGGGAGGGGGACGGAGGGAAAAAAATGGTGATTTGGGTTTTGGGGGGTCGGGGGTTTGGGGGCAAGGGAAAAAGGGTCCCAAACACTAAGCCGGGCCCTAACCTACAGTTGGTTTCGTTTTGTACCCTGCTCAAGGTTTTTTTGCGTGATTGGACGTGCGTGGGTTTCCCCAAAAAAAACCAAAATAACACCACCCCGACCAAAACTTGGGGGAAGTAAAATTCCCCCTCAAGGGAAAAAAAAACCCGGGCCGAATTTGGGTAATTTCAAACTGTATATTTTAAATTAAAACAAGTAATCCAAAATTTAAATTTTTTTAAAAATTTTCCTATGTGCTAAAAAAATTATCATTCCCGCGTTTTCCCTTTTTTTGTTTAAATTTTCTTTTAATATCCATTTGTTTTTTTTTCCCTTTTCTTTCTTTGGGCCCCGGGTTGGGGGAAAAGGGGGGGGGTTTTTTTTCATTGTTTTTATGTCCAAATTTCATAATTTTGTCCGTTCCCCCCTGTTTACTACAAAGAAACGAGAAATTTTTTTCTTGGCCCAAAAATTTAAACAAAGCATTTTCCCTTTAACGCCCCCATAATGAAAGGGGGTATTTCGCTTCCAAAAAATTTCGTGAAAAAAAATTAAAACCGGGGTGGGGCACTTTTTTAAAAATATTTTCAGTCATTTTTCGTCACGACCTGTTAAAAACCCTGATTTTTGTGTGACAAAGCATTTTTTTTCATTTAAAAACACTGTCCCCCGTCACTAAAAACATTAGGGCATCTGAAATTTAGGATTCAGACCACCCCCCTGCACCAAAACCCGAAGGTGGGGTTTTAACTCTTTTGGGATGTTTCCTGGAAAACCAAAAAATGAAAAAGTGTGGTTTTGGTGGTTGTGTGTGTGTTTTGGTGTGGTTTTTTCTTCCCTGGGACTAAACCCCTTTTCATGAGAAAACCAAATTTTTTCCTTTAAAACAGCAACAAAATTTTGTAAAAAAATTTAGTTTTTTTTTTTTCCGGTTTTTTTTTTATGCCTTTTAAAACGGAGGGTTTTTTTTTTCCCTTATAAAGTTTGGGGGTTAGAGGGGCCTTTTTTCTCATTTCATTAGCTGAAAGA
>CM031598.1:60460162-60462662 GCA_018398815.1 Conus ventricosus | reverse complement strand
GTTACACAGTTCAGTTGGTCAGAAATGTGTTTGTGTGTGTGTGGTGTGTGTGTGTGTGTGTGTGTGTGTGTGTGTGTGTATGTGTGTGTGTGTGTGTGTCTTCATACAGCTCTGTCAGCCTGTCTTTGTTGTATACGTCACTGACTGGCTAAAAAAAAATTCTTTTCACTGTGTTCTTATCGTTGAGGCATATTGACATTTTTTTTTTCAAACGGCGTTTCTGTAACATGTTGTCGTTTTCTATAAACTACCTTGAAAGGTTTGTTTTTGTGTTGTTCTTGATGTTGTTTTATGAATGACATCGACACTCCTATTTTTTCATATGTAATATGAAACTCCGTGTGATGCCGTGTCATGGCTGTTTTACTGGCATGACAGTGTTTCAGCATCGATGCTTTCTCCGTGTCTTGGTCTGTCTGTCTGTCTGTTCGTCTCTCTCTCTCTCTCTTCTCTCTCTCTCTCTCTCTCTCTCTCTCTCTCTCTCTCTCTCTCTCTCTCTCTTACTTTTTTTCCCTCCTTCCCTCCTCCCCCCCCCATCTCTCTCTGTTTCTCTGTCTGTCTGTCTGTCTGTCTCTCTGCGTCTCTTGCTGTACTCCCTACCTCCCTCTTTCTCTCTCTCTCTCTCTCCCTCACACACACACGCACACACACACACACACACACACACACACACACACACACACACACACACACACACGCACGCACGCACGCACGCACCCCACGCGCACGTTAGGGAAATACTATACCACCGTCATTACATGTACATTCCCTCGACAGCCAAGCTACACGCAGTCACTCTCTCGTCCTGCCCTTGAACCAGATTTATGTCAACATGTTCTCTTTGTTTTGTTTGACATTAGTGCACGATTAGTGATCCCGTGAATAGGTGACAGTGTGTGTGTGTGTGTGTGTGTGTGTGTGTGTGTGGTGTGTGTGTGTGTGTGTGTGTGTGTGCGTGCGTGCTGCGTGCGTGCGTGCGTGTGTGTGTGCAAGTGCTTGTGCGCACGCGTCAGTGTGTGTATGTGGCTGTATCTGTCTGTCTGACTGACTGTCTGTCCGTCCGTGACTGTTTTGTCTGTGCCTGCGCGCGAGGCGAGAGTGAAGGAGTGGTAGAGATACATGAAGAAAAGAATTGATTTGTATACTAGGGCACATACACATACACACCCTGACATATGCAAGCGCGCGCGCGCGCGCACACACACACACACACACACACACACACACACACACACACACACACTCACACTCACACACATGCACACACATGAAAGCACGCACACATACACGCACGCAAGCGCCTGCGCGTACTCGTACACTCATGCACACACAAGCAAGCGCGCACATACATAATACACACACACGGCGCGAGGACCGACTCTCTCTCTCTCTCTCTCTCTCTCTCTCTCTCCTCTCTCTCTCTCTCTCTCTCTCTCTCTCTCTCTCTCTCTTCTTAGAATCCTTTAATTTACGATTGTAAGAAACGTTTAGAATGTTTGGTGCTTGTTTTGCCCTGTTGGTATTATTGTGTGTGTATGTGTGTGTGTGTGTGTGTGTGTGTGTGTGTGTGTGTGTGTGTGTGTGTGTGTGTGTGTGTGGGAGTGGGAGGGGGTGGGGTGTCGGAAGTAGCATGTGGAGAAGAAGTGGGGTCGGGGAGGGAGTCAACGTGTGTCTTGAATTCTTCAGGAATAGGCGGAGGTGGTTGTTTCATTGTGTGTGTGTTGTTTTTTTCCTTTGTTGTTGGATTGTTCTTTGTTGTTGATCAAGTGAAGGATTTGGGTGCCTGGTGTGGGGGGGGGGGGGGGGGGGGGGGGGAAAATGAGTAAGTATGCACTAATGTGACCTTTCGATCTCTCTTTTCAGCTGGCTGAAAGACTGATGAATTCGGTTGCTATGGTTACTGACAGCCGCGCTGAAGACAATAATCTCCTTATGATGAAGTCACTGACCGCTTCTAAGCACCGTGCTTTTCCCACTTTCCCTTGACCCTCCCCCCCCCCCCCCCCCCCACTGCTCCCTCCTTCCCTATCTACCCTTATACACACCCCGCCACCTGCCCACCCATTCTATCTAATCTTCCTACTTACTTTCCTGCTCTCTCCGTCTGCTTACATTCAGCGGTTTCCATTCTCTTTTATTGTGAGAGCTATCTAATGGACTCTTGACATGTGCCTGTGTGAGTGTAATATGAGTGAGTGAGTTGTGTTGTGTGGTGTGTTGTGTGTTGTTGTTTGTGGTGTTGGTGTGTGTGTGTTGTAGTGTGGGTGTGTTGTGTTGTGTGTGTGTGTGTGTGTCTGTGCGTGTGTGTGTGTAAGAGAGAGAGAGAGAGAGAGAGAGAGAGAGAGAGAGAGAGAAAGAGAGAGACTTTTTTTCTACTGCTTTATTTCTGGTAGTTGCATGTGCTCGAACTCATATGTATATTTAGATACAAGATGGAAGGTTCGTAGTTTCGAAGGTGGGTTTATTTTGATGTCGTGAACAGGTTCTGTCTCGTGTAGGT
>CM031598.1:60450162-60455162 GCA_018398815.1 Conus ventricosus | reverse complement strand
ACAGAACTCAGCCCTCCGGTGAGACTTTCAAGTTGTGGTTTTGTCAATCAGCTCTCGGTCTTGGTTTCGAAATGTATCGTTGCAAGTGGAAGTAATACGTGCTTGAAGCCGCAAGATACTGAAATAATTTGCAGCATTAATGAAAGCACTTGCAAACACACAGAAACAGAAAGCAAATAAACCATCACTACGTCGGGGAAAACAAGTCAGCTACTCACAAAACAGAAAGCACAGCAAACAATCACTGCGTCAGTGAAAACAAGTCAGCTACTCACAAAACAGAAAGCAAAGCGACAATCACTGCGTCAGTGAGCACAAGTCAACTACTTATAAACACACACAAAACAGAAAGCAAAGGAACAATCACTGCGTCAGTGAACACAAGTCAACTACTTATAAACACACAAAACAGAAAGCAAAGGAACAATCACTGCGTCAGTGAACACAAGTCAACTACTTATAAACACACAAAACAGAAAGCAAAGGAACAATCACTGCGTCAGTGAAAACAAGTCAACTACTTATAAACACACAAAACAGAAAGCAAAGCAATAATCACAGCGTCTGTGACCATAAGCCAACTACTTATAAACACACAAAACAGAAAGCAAAGGAACAATCACTGCGTCAGTGAAAACAAGTCAACTACTTATAAACACAACACAGAAAGCAAAGCAACAACCACAGCGTCAGTAAAACAAGTCAACTGCTTATAAACACACAAAACAGAAAGCAAAGCAATAATCACAGCGTCTGTGACCATAAGTCAACTGCTTAAAAACACACAAACAGAAAGCAAAGCAATAATCACAGCGTCTGTGACCATAAGTCAACTGCTTATAAACACACAAAACAGAAAGCAAAGCAATAATCACAGCGTCGTGACCATAAGTCAACTGCTTATAAACACACAAAACAGAAAGCAAAGCAACAATTACTGAATAACACCCTGGAAAATGAGTGAATTTAGACAGAAGATGTGAGGGTTTTTGTTTGTTTGTTTGTTTGTTTGTTTGTTTTCTTTAGACGAGGCAAAGAACAGACACGTCAGAAAATAAGAAAAAATATGCTACCACGGATGGCAATGGGCAGACGAATTGTAATCAAATCAAAACTGCTGTTTGCCAACTGACTGTCATTAGGGAAGGACTGATTTTTTTTCTATGCCTTTAGGCTTTTCAAGGACCTGCAGTACGAAACGTTGCCGTGTTCTCCCCTTTGGGTCTGATGTATTTCTCTCTCTCTCTCTCTCTCTCTCTCTCTCTCTCTCTCTCTCTCTCTCTCTTCTCTCTCTCTCTCTCTCTCTCTCTCTCTCTCTCTCTCTGTGTGTGTGTGTGTGTGTGTGTGTGTGTGTGTGTGTGTGTTGTGTGTGTGTGTGTGTGTGTCTCTCGCTCTCTCACTCTCTCTCTCTCTCTCTCTCTGTCTCTCTCTCTCTCTCTCTCTCTCGCTCTCTCTCTCTTTCTCTCTCTCTTTTTCTCTCTCTCTCTTTCTCTCTCTTTCTCTCTCTTCTCTCTCTCTCTCTCTCTCTCTCTCGCTGTCCTCTCTCTCTTTCCCACCTCTCTCTCCCCCCCACTCACTCCCCTCTCTCTCTCTCTCTCTCTCTCTCTCTCTCTCTCTCTCTCTCTCTCGTGTGTGTGTGTGTGTGTGTGTGTTTCTGCATGTGTTGTTTACGACTTCTGATAAAGACATATGTCAAAAATTCACTTATCTGTATTATTGTATTGTGAGAAATAAGCCTCACGTTGGGCTGTGTTTTTGTGTCTTTAGTTGATTTTGGCTCCCGAACCGACAGTTTTTACCAACACTCAGGCTATGCGACTGACTAAAGAAGGGTTTCCTAGAAGAAACAGCTTTTTTTTTGCCACACACAATCAACGAAGCTTACATTCATCTATCTATCTACCTATCTGTCTATCTTACATAAATGAATATGTATCTGTATATGTATATATGTATCTATATTTATATATATGTATACATATATATATATGTATCTATATCTATATATGTATACATATATATATATATATATATATATGTAATACACGTGCCAATAAATACACGTGCCAAAGTACATGTGTGCACATACATACATCTCACTCTCTCTTTCTCTCCGCCTATATATATATATTTTTGCCACACACAATCAACGAAGCTTACATTCATCTATCTATCTACCTATCTGTCTATCTTACATAAATGAATATGTATCTGTATATGTATATATGTATCTATATCTATATATGTATACATATATATATATATATTATATATATATATATATATATATATATATATATATATATATAATATATATATATATACTGACTTCCATAAAAAACGCGAAAAATTGAAAGGCTATTTTTCGGGTGAAAAGGGGTGACTATACAATATTGAACCATTGTGGCAAATTGTTTGGGTCCAAGACTCACGTGCAGTGAAAAAATTGTGTGAGCAACACATCAATCCCGGCATTGGAGAGTCAACAAAAATGGCAAACTGGTTGCTGCATGTGAGGCACGTGCACACTATGCAGAGCAAAGTTAACCAGCTACAAGTACACAGGCATACAACCCTTATAAAGCCGCGCTACAAGGTTCAGGTAACGACTTGCCGTCTGAGCGCTACAGAGATGCCAAGACTACGAGCAGAGGAACGCAATCGTGCCCTAGGCCATCTGGAGGCTGGTGTGGATGCCAGGCAGGTCGCCAACATCTTTAACGTCCACATCTCAACCATCTATCGTCTGCAGCACTGCATGCGAGTCACTGGTACCACTGATGATCGTCCCCGGCCAGGCCGTCCTCGGGTCACCACACCAAGAGAGGATCGCCATCTTGTTCAAACCCATCTGCGGGACAGGCGGCAAACAGCCGCTAACACTGCTCGACAGGTGCCTGGGAATCTCCAGCAACGAATCAGCCTCAACACTGTGCGGCGGCGTCTTCAGGAGAACGGGCTGGCATGTAGGCGTCCTCGCAGAGGTCCGGTACCGACACCAAGACACCGGCAGGACAGGCTGCAGTGGGCACAAGCCCGAATCAACTGGGGCAGGCAGCAGTGGGGACGCATACTGTTCTCAGATGAGAGCCGTTTTTGTATTGACATGGCTGATGGTCGTGCCAGAATATGGCGTCGACCTGGTGAACGCTATGCTGACTCCCATTTGGTAGAGCGGAACCCCTGGGGAGGCCCGAACGTTATGATATGGGGTGCAATTGGCATTAACCACACCATAGGACCAGTCATCTTTCAGAACATTGGTCCTGGTCGCGGACAGGGTGTCAATGCACAGCGCTACATCAACCAGGTGCTCAGACCCCATGTCGTTCTTTTTTTTTTGCGCAACACCCAAACTGGACATTCCAACAGGACAATGCAAGAACACCCACTGCCAGGGCCACCCAGCAATTTCTTCAGCATAACAACGTCAATGTGCTGCCCTGGCCAGCCCTCGGTCCCGATTTAAACCCAATACAACATTTTTGGGATGAACTTGGCAGACGGCTGGACCTCCTGCGTCCACGACCAGCAACAGCGGCTCAACTTCACCAGGCCATCGTCCATGTGTGGGCTGGTGTGCCAAGGGGACGCATCAACCACCTGGTCCACTCAATGAGCCGCAGGTGTCAAGCAGTTGTCAACGCAAATGGTGGCCACACACGGTATTAAGACTTCAAGCTGGTTTGTCACGTGACCTTGGATTTTCCACACAAAAGACATATTGATTGCTGATGACATTTTCACACATTACCGGTGTAATGAATCAAATCACGTTGAATTATCGCTTCCACTCTGTACAATTGTGACCAATAAAATTCACCCCCAACCTTCAGCTTGTTTTGTTTTCGCGTTTTTTATGGAAGTCAGTATATATATATATATATATATATATATATATATATATATATATATATAATATATATATATATATATATATATATATATGTATCTATATCTATATATGTATTCATATATATATATAATATATATATGTATCTATATCTATATATGTATACATATATATCTATATATATATATATATATATATATATATATATATATATATATATATATATATATAATATATATATATATATATGTAATACACGTGCCAATATATACACGTGCCAAAGTACGTGTGTGCATATACATACATCTCACATGCATATATATATAGGCGGAGAGAAAGAGAGAGTGAGATGAATGTATATGCACACACGTACTTTCGCACATAGTTTTACATGCATGAGCAGATACACAGTAGTTAGTATATAAAGATGTGCCCGATTACCTAGAAAACTTTCATGAAGAGGTTCAGGATTTGCACACACACACGCGTGTGAATGTGATCTGTTTGTTCTCGTGTATGTCGCTGGCGTAGAGTGTGTGTCTGAAGTTGGTGGGTGTGTTTGGGCAGATGCCCTTGAAGCTTGTGTGTCTATTTGAGCGTATTCGTTTGAATTTGAGGACTGTCTCCCAGATAACAGCATCTGGAGGCCATGCAAAGCGCTCCCACGAACACGCGCATACGTGCGCCCCCTTCCTCTCTGTCTTTCTCTGTGTCTGTCTGTCTGTCTCTGTGTCTGTCTGTCTGTTTCTATGTCTGTCTGTCTGTCTGTCTGTCTCTCTCATACACATACACACACACACACGCACACACACACACACATACATACACACACACACACACACACACACACACACACACACCACACACACACACACACACACACGTACACACACGCGCGCGCGCGCGCGCGCTGACTTACTACTGGCAAAAACCAGTTTATCATCGGTTTATTGTCAGCTTAACTTGGCCTTTGGTTGTACTGGCATTTATGAAATGAAATAATTTGACAGGTTTGGGGAAAGATGACAATTTCAACTCATTAACATCTGATGAAATAGTAATTAGAAGAATTCCCATTGTCTCCTAGATCCTCCCATTCCCATTCCTGTCGCTGTGGAGTCCCTCCCCCCTCCTCCATACATACCCC
>CM031598.1:60446471-60450062 GCA_018398815.1 Conus ventricosus | reverse complement strand
TTTGGTCCAGGGGGGACCCCCTTTTTTTGCAAAAACCAAATTCAGAAAGATTTTTAACATTTTTTTCACCGGGGAAAATCGAAAAGGGAAAGAATTAAACAACACTTAATTGCAAAAAAAAAAATTTTGGATCTACATAGTTTGGTACACGCTCCAAATAAATGGTAGTGGTTCTCAGAAAACTAAGCTTCGGGAGCGAACCACAAAAGCTGTCAATCTTAGGATGCCCAAAGTGTAACGTGGCCCGCCACGCCTGCACTCCCAACCCCCCCCACTGATCGCTCTTGCCATTCCCAAGATTTTTCCCCTTTGAAAAATTTTAAAGGAGACAGACACTATCCAAAAATATACTGGCAACCAATCTTGGACTATATTGATTGGGTCAAAATAAAAAAAAGGAAAAAATGCACTTCCAAAAAAAGAAAAAAACTATTCAAGAATAGGACCCTGTAAAATTCCCTATCAAGTGAAATAACTCACAAAAAATATCAGGAGTTTTAAAATGATTTGCTTGTCACTCCAAGTGCCTTGGATGTGCCCTTTTCTAGTGTTAACTGAACTTTTTCACGTGGGGTTTTTTTATTGGCTCAGTCCTTCCTCCCCCGGAAGGAATTTAATCTGGCCTTTTAGGAAAGGTTTTTTGTCACTTTTTTAGTTGAAGATCCCATAACACATAATGGGGACACCATTTTTCTTCAATATTTAGTAACAAAAATTTTCCCGTTTGGCCTCTCTCTCCTCTCCTACTCTCTCTCTCTCCCTCTCTCTCTTCCTCTCTCTCCTCTCTTTCTTTCCTCTCTCCTTCTCTCCCCTCCCCTTTCCTCTTCTTTCCCCCCTCCTCCTTCTTCTTTCCTCTCCACTCCCCCCCTTTCTTTCTCTCTCTTTCGCTCCTCCTTCTTTCGCTCTTCCCCTCTTTCTCTCCTCTCTCTCTCTCTCCCTCTCCTTTTTCCCTTCCCCCCCCCTCCCTCCCCCCACCTCCCTCTCTCTCCTCCTCCCCCTCTCTCTCTCTCTCCTCCTCTCTCTCTCTCCCTTCCCCCCTGCCTGGTTTTTGGGATTTGGGGGGGTTCATGCGTAATCCCTTTTTTTTTTCCCCCCAGTGGATAGATCTGTTGTAACACATGGCCCCTTTCTAAAACTTTAAAGAAAACATCATTTTAAAAAGAAAATTTTCGCAAGTATGAAATGTTGTGTGCATTTGTACAGTATCCCAGGATGTTCCCCCCCACCCCCCCCCCCCCCCACTAGGTGAGCAGTCAGTCATTTCCTCCCCAAGGACAGTATGTTAATCTGTGCTCTCGTTACTGGAATGGTTTAAGTCACTTTTTAGTTGAAGATCCATAGACGACATAAAGTGGAGCACCATTCTCCTTCAAAGTATTAGTAACAAGATATTTTTCCCTGCGGTCGGCCTCTCCTCTCTCTCTCATCTCTCTCTCTCTCTCTCTCTCCCTCCTCTCATCTCTCTCTCTCTCATCTCTCCTCTCTCTCCCTCCCCTTTTCTCTCTTCCTCCTCTCTCTTCTTCTTTCTCTCTATCTCTCCCCCCTTTCTTTCTCCTCTCTTTCGTCTCTCTCTCTATTCGCTCTCTCTTTCTCTCTCTCTCTCTCTCTCTTCTCTCTATCTCTCCTCTCTCTCTTTCCTTCTCCCCCTCTTCTCTCTCTTCTCTCTCTCTCTCTCCTCTCTCTCTCTCTCTCTCTCTCTCTCTCTCTCTCTCTCTCTCTCTCTCCTTCCCTCTGTCCTGGTTTGGTATTTGGTGGAGTTCATGTTGTAATCCTTGTTTTTCCTCCCAGTGGATAGATTTTTGTTATAACACATGTACTATTATTAAATTAAATAGGAGACTGACAGTTATTTAAATAGAAGTTAGTGGTAAGTATGAAATGTTGTGTGCATTTGTGCAGTATCCCAAAATGTTTCCTCCCCTCCCACCCTTCCTCCCCCCCCCCCCCCCCCCTCCGTATAACCTTTGACAACAATAGACAACCAATCCCTAAAGACAGGAAATTTTTTATCCGTGCAAGACATATATGAGGGTTAGCACTATTTTCTTGCAAAGTTATTGTCTTGCCAAGTATTTAGTAATAAGATAGTTCTCTTAGTCTCTCTCTCTCTCTCTCTCTCTCTCTCTCATCTCTCTTCTCTCTCTCTCCTCTCTCTCTCTCCCTCTCCTCTCTCCTCTCTCTCTCTCTCTTTCTTCTCTCTCCCTCTCTCTCTCTCTCTCCGCTCCCTCTCTCTCTCTTCTTTCTCTCGCGCTCTTTCTCTCTATTCCCTTCTTTTATTATTATTTTCCTCTTTTATTGTGTTATGGTTTTAATTGCAGTTGCGATGCGTGGTTTCTGTTCCAGCTCTGAAGAAGCTTCGGCGAAAATTTAGAAGAATAAATACTGAAGCCAAAGTTACCTCGACTCCAAGTCTTTTATTTGTTGTTCTTATATATATATATATATATATATATATATATATATATATATATATATATATATATGTGTGTGTGTGTGTGTGTGTGTGTGTGTGTGTGTGTGTGTGTGCGTGCTTGTGTGTGTGCGTGTGTGTGTGTGTGTGTGGTTGTGTATATGTATATATATATATATATATATTATATATATATATATATATATATATATATATATATACTGCTGAACAATTAAATAGTGGGAGAAAACAAGTGCAGGTTAACAATTCTTCAGTCATTATAGTAATGACTTGGCAAAGATTTGAATTTAAAAATATATATATATATATATATATATATATGTGTGTGTGTGTGTGTGTGTGTGTGTGTGTGTGTGTGTGTGTTGTGTTTGTGTGTGTGTGCTTCAGATGGGGGGGTTTTTCATATAAGAATGGCGCGAACAAAAGATAAAAAACAGACGTTTCGGACAAAGGATAGATTTTTATCATATTCATCAACCTTCCATTAGCACCAGGATTCAACGTCAGGGGAGAAAACCCACACAATGCTAGGATGCTGACGATCTTCCTACAGAATAGCGGGTTCTGTTAAACAATTCCAATTGAAAGAACGCGATTAGATTCTAGTTCCTGTTCGCTTGTAATGAATTACGAATGAATTTAGAAGATTTGGTCATTCTCTCACAGATGCTCTCTCTCCGTCCCTCCCCCTCTCTCTCTCTCTCTCTCTCTCTCTCTCCTCTCTCTCTCTCTCTCTCTCTCTCTCTCTCTCTTCTCTCTCTCTCTCAGGGTGATTGAAATTCTTAGAACATTGAGAAAATTAGATTCAGTTGAACCATCGATTTTCTGGAAACTTTTCGACACTCAGATAACACCCATATTAACATATGCAGCAGAGGTGTGGGGGGTGCCGGTCAACAACGAAATAGAAAGTGTCCATACATTTGCAATCAAGCGTTTCCTAAGTGTTCTTACATTCTTCTAACAAAATGGTTTATGCGGAAACTACCTATATAAAATGTATCAAATACTGGTTGAAACTGTTAAAACTACCTTACACAAGGTTATGTAAACAGGGGTACAAAATGTTGTTACAACAGCATGAGAATGGAAAGTTTAACTGGGTATCCAATGTAAAGAAACTGTTAACTGAAAATGGGTTTGGCATTGTCTGGCTAAGC
>CM031598.1:60431471-60441471 GCA_018398815.1 Conus ventricosus | reverse complement strand
GGTTCCAACCTTTCCAGAAAGATGCTGCACTATTGCCGGTCAGACTTTACTGGGGGGATCCTGTTCCAGTCTTTCCAGTTTCAGTCATTCCAGAAAGACCCTGCTCCAATATCGACCTTTTCCTGAAGGATCCTGCTCCAGTTTCAATCTGTCTAGAAAGATCCTACACCAATTTCAGTAATATTAGAAAGATTCTGCTCCAAAATCAGCCATTCCAGAAAGACCCTGCTCCAATGTCGACCTTTTCCTGAAGGATCCTGCTCCAGTTTCAATCTGTCTAGAAAGATCCTACACCAATTTCAGTAATATTAGAAAGATTCTGCTCCAAAATCAGCCATTCCAGAAAGACCCTGCTCCAATGTCGACCTTTTCCTGAAGGATCCTGCTCCAGTTTCAATCTGTCTAGAAAGATCCTACACCAATTCCAATAATTTTAGAAAGATTCTGCTCCAAAATCAGCCTTTCCAGAAAGATCCTGCTCCAATATCGACCTTTCCAGAAAGATCTTATCCAGTTTCTACCCTTCCCTGTAGGATCCTTTTCCCATTTAAGTGTTTCCAGAAGGATCCAGCTCCCCATCCATTGCCTTTGTATGTTTTACGTTTTAATGATCACCTGGATCCTCAGTCGTCTTTAATTGATTTTGTCTTTTCTCGAAGAAAATGATGGTGTGGACCTTTAGGAACCAGTCGTCTGGTGGAATTCAGTCCCTCGTCTTTCATGCACCTTCAGCCAAGACGTGAAGTACGGTGGGTGGGGGAGAGAGGGTGAATGTGTAGAGGGGAAGGGAAGGGGGCCGGGGAGGAGAGGGATGGGTGTCAGGGGGAAGGAAGGGAGTGCTGACAGAATTAGGGGCTAATCGAGTATACCGCTGTGCGGATTAGGATGGGGTCGGTTATGGAGGGAGAGGAGAGGCTGGTGGGGGGAGTGGTTAACCGACCAGCCAGTATAGGAAAACTTCATTCTGTGTCGCGAGTAGACCATCGGAACTTTCTCGTGAAACAGAAAATTTCTTCTAAAAATCCTCATGATTTCAGTATACTTATGTTTTCAGTGTGAAATGGTTGTGAAATGTGGCTACTGGAAAAACAGTGTTTACGGTACGTGAAAACGGATGATTATAACGCATGATAATAGGTGACCATGATTTAGTGGGCTGCTTTCACATTGTGCCCCGTAAGAGAAAATTATGTAGAAATGGAAAGAAGCTCGACTGATTATTCAGAAAATTGCTTTCTGTCTGTTGATTATCTACTCTTACGGGGCTCGGTGTGAATACGGCCATTCAGTGCATGCTGGGAGAGGGATGGAAGAAAAGATAGGTGGGAAAGGGGAGGCGATTATGCATGTAGTGTGTCTTTTAAGACAGTATTAAAACTGCCTCCAACTAATTTGTTGATGAGTATGTTTCTTCTTCTTCTTCTTATTATTATCATCATTATTATTGTTATCATCATCATCATCATAATTATCATCGTCATCGTCATCGTCGTCGTCATTATGATCATTATTATTGATCTCATAAACATTATCGCCATCACTAGTGATACTTGTAGCACCTTGGGCGAGGGTATATCTCTAATTCAAATATTTTTTTTTATTATCACTGTTATTATCTCTCATTGTATTTGTTCTGATCAATTTAGTAGTGGGGGAAAAACAAGTGCAGGCTAACAGTTCATCCGTCATTATAAAACGACTTGTATTTGTTTGTTGTTTGTTTTTTCTCCAAGCACTGAACGTGATTCGTCACGTGGTTTAGAAAAAAAGGGTATATTTCACGTAGTCAAGATCATGTCTGCCTTTAGAGTGGAGAGTACTTTTAAACGTGGATATAATATTTTGAACCACGATGCGTGAAGTGCGAACCACTTCATAGATGTGCTCATGGCTGTTAAACTGGATTTTGCTGAAGAACTACCGGCGCAAATCTGTAAACTGCATACCCGTGGTGAAAAGTGTCTCTGACACCAGAAGTTCTACCACACTTTAATGGACTTAAGAAATATGTTCAACACAGGCTGGCAGGAGGTGGTTTTGGCCGCAATGAAGAAATTTGACATTAAAAAAGCTCATCAACACCATCCAGCAGCTGTACCCCAAGGCGACTAGTGCGCTGCTCGCATAGAGATGCTATTGAAGAATGGCTCTATACTTAAAATAGAATTCGTCTGGGCAGTCTTTTATTTCCCCCCCCCTCCCCCCTCTCAAATGTTCAGTTTATTTGTGGAACGCGCCATGGCTGATGAACAAGAAGGTCATACGAGCACAGTCAACACTCGAGAGAGAACCATAACGAACCATCGATTTTCACATGACATTGATGACCCGACGGGCCGTGGACAAATCTCCGCAAGCTCGTTTAACGACCAAATGAAACAAGACATAGCTTGGACATCAGCCGCGAGAAGACCAAGGTGATGGACAGCAAACAATACAGCCATCAATATTGTAGTATGACTGTCCATCGACAGAAGCTAGAAACTGCCCGACCGTTCGCTTTCCTAGGATCACTTTCCATTTCCTGGGATTTCCTTTCATCAACAGTGTGGGGTCCAAACCAGAAATAACCTGAAGGCCAGCAAAGACAGTATCACCGCTGCGCAGGCTAAAATCTATGTGAACGGACAGCACCGCCTCCATGCAACGTAGGATCGGGTTCCTGGTATACCCCGCCTTCCAGTGCGCATGCGAAACACGGCCGCCCCTCACAGCGGATCTGAAAAGAATTCAAGTCATGGAGGTGTTACCGCAAGATACTAAACATATCCAGGTCTCCTGGCATCATGTGGAAGACTATATCGGTATGGCCTTGTAACAAGATCCAGTGGCGTTGCTGAAACAATCTTTCTGGGAACCGTGAAGGAAGGAGACGGAGGGGAATACAGCAGCAACACACATACGCTCACGTACGCGCGCGCATGCACGCACACACGCAACGCACACACACACACACACACCACACACACACACACGCACGCACGCACGCACGCACGCACGCACACATACATGCGCACACACGCACGCTGTCAACCTGGGGGTATGTCAGTGGAGGAAGGACTAGCGCACAGCCCAAACACACTCACAGCTTGCTTACAATCTCGTTCATATATCATGCATTCGTCACATCAAACCACTAGTAAAGTCTATAACTTTACTACACATAATCATGGAAGAAAAACATCAATGCGCATGGAGTCAAACAACATAAAACATTCTCTCTTTTCTTGAACTTCACAAAACCATTTATCTAAATCATCATAACTAACCCGGGTATAAATAGATTTCTACTTTACCTGGCCAGGTGATCTTAAACTATTCACGAATCACTGTCTTTCCTTTCTTCGTTTTTTCTTTTCTTTTCACTGTCACTTTCACAAACACCAGTCACGACACAACTGCTGGCACTGGTCAGGTTGGACTGCTGGCACTGGTCAGGTTGGACTGCTGGCACTGGTCAGGTTAGACCGCTGGCGTTGGTCAGGTTGGACTGCTGATGAAAGTGGCGCTGCCAGGTATGAGGTCGGACCCTGGTTCAGATTGAACAGTGACTATCAGACATCGATCTGTTCTCCTTTCTTTCTTCCTGCGTTAACGCATTGCACTCTCTCCCCTCTCTTCTAGTCTGCTCTATCAAATGGACATGGTTGCTTTTCTTTTCTTTTTCTTTTTCTTTTTTTTTTCTCTTCATCAGTTAGCAACTCTCTCTCTCAACATCTCTCCTTAGTCCTTCCTCTGCAGACTCTATCTAGTGCTAATGCTTCAACTCGGTTCTGTTCACTCCTCTTCTCATCTCCCTGCCTTTCTCTCATGCAGAGCCTACACCCAGAACCTCTTCCTCTCTCTCTGTCTGTTCGTTCCCCTCTTCTCTCCCCTCACTTTCTTATCCCGTTCCCATCTGTCAAAGGGTGAGTACCATTGTCAGAATTTTTCCCGCCTTGTAAAAGGTTGCCTCCCTTCTAATTCCATTGGACGTTCAAATCGTCACAGTCACATCTACTGGCCTTGCTCTCTGTGGTGGTCAATGGGTCATTTAATTAATTAGCTTGATTTTACCCCCACCACACAATACCTTCCCCCTTCCTACTTCAACCGGCGACGTCTGGCTTAACTGTCTGTGGCGCTGGTCGCAAATTGGCTAGATCAGTCTGACCCAGGCGCCGAGACCCGTCTGGCCAGACCCATCGAGACGTCTGTCCAGCCACTTAGTCTGTCTGCCGTCTCCGCAAGAACTAAAAATAGCCTCCTCGCTGTGCCTAATTGGCTGACGCGACACCTTAAGTCGTCTGCCTGGGAACCAGGATGTTTGCGTTTGGACTTATGTCCCATTGAACTGGCTGGCGACTGACCACGAATTCGGTTTTTTCTATTTTTGTCCGTGACAATTTCCCCCTTGCAAAAGACTATGCTCAGCATTGTCTCAAAACAACGGTACAAAAAGCAACAACAACCGAATTTGCTGACACCACAGCTACACGTGCAAGTTTTTGCAAAATTATTTACACAAACGGTTTACAAATTATCAGCATGTATCACTAGTAAATATCACCCCAATGGGTTATCATTGACGTGCGCCTTTACTTTTTTTTTCAACTCATTTTTCTGATAACCTCTGTGCGCACCTATGCAATCCCCCTACCTGCGGATTTGCCACATCTTCTCTTCACAACTATTATGAAAAGCACAATCTAATATGATCACGATCCATGACACCTCACTGAGGAATCCCCATCCTCACTTATCGCGAACAGTGCATTACCACACAAGCGACTGTATGCTTCAAACATAACTACATTTACATGAACAAGTCTCACACAGAAAATATTAACCATAGCCAAATGGGAATGAACCCATATCCACTCAATCTCACTGTAATCAACACATATTATTTACAGAGTAGCTATGCGCCCCGGATATGACCGACTTCCTCTGAGTTGCAGCTTGCTGGACTACACGGCTTAAATATAGTCAGCTCCTACATTCTGTCGACCTGGAATGTACTGAACTCGATACCTGTAGGGCTGCAGTGCCATTGCCCAGCGCAGCACCTTGCTGTTTTTCAGCTGCGCCTATGTGCTGAGTCTCACGCTGAATATATTTGCGGAGAAAATTCGCATGGAAAAGTTTTGGTTTCCCATTGACAACAATTCGGTAATCCCGATCTACCTTTTCAGTGATGGTGAATGGTCCTTTCCCAATGCATCAGCAGCTTGTTGTGATCCGTGGAAGCAGTAACAGGACTTGACCTCCCACCTTGAGGGATTGCTTCCTCACCTTCCTGTCATATTGCTTCTTCTGAACGACCCTAGCCTCCTGCAAACTTTTCCTTGCAACCTTACATGTCTCATACCTGTGCCCACCTTTGGAACAGGCCGAGATTGGGCCAATCCGATCAACAGCCACTCTCCTGAATGGTGTGTCAATTAAAGGGGGATGGTTTAAGAGGCGCCTTCCTCTTCACCCCTCTTGTGGCTGACCTTTGACACACGTCACATGACACGCAGAAACGCTTTATGTCTGCCATTGCACCTGGCCAGTGAAAATCATCAAAGATTCGGTCAGCTGTTTTGCCGGTGCCGAGATGACCCGCCATGAGCGACTCGTGACCCACTGACATGACAGTGTCACGATAACATGTTGGTACCTCTAACTGAGTTGTCACCTTACCTGTCTTCCCCTTGGTGAACACTCGGTACAACAACCCGCCTTTCACCAGAAATTCTGTCTCACCTCCTCTAACCACCTGTTTCTCTCCACCTCTTGCCAACTCCCAAGACTTCACGAGCGAAGGTCTTGTTCCTGCGCTGCCCTAAACTCATCAGGCGACACATCTATGCCTGACTTCCTTGCCGGAACGACTAACGGTTTATCAACCTTTTCCTCCTTCTTGCTCCGTGTTTGAACTGCTGCCCCTGTAGCAGTCAACAACTCAGGATCCCCTGGATCCCTTGCACCTGGAATTTTTCCAATGATCAAATCATAAAGGGGTTTCTCCATCACCAGCGCAGACAACTCGCCTGAGAAGTAAGGGGTACGTACTTCTATCTTAGCAACTGAAACTCCCTCACAGTGCCATCGATTAGAGTACGGGTCTGGATTTGCCCTGTCAAATCCCCTTCCTCGACCAGCGTTGTTCTTACTTACCACCACATGAACAACCAGTGTCCCGTAACACTTTCACCCTCTGCTGGCCAATCCACCCTTCTTCCACTGGTAATGAACCACTCAGCCTAGTGCCCTCCATCCCTGACACTGACTGCTGTCCAGTGCTAGCCATAGGCCGCACTCCACCCTCTTCAGATTGGATCCCTTTTGGTTCCACTGCAGGTCGTTTCCCCTGGCGACCCTTATCAACCTTTGCAAGGCTGCTGCCTTCTGTAACCTCATGCGACAATCCCTCGCCACATGTCCCTTCTTGTGACAAATGAAACACCTATTGTCCCTTTGTCCTCCCTTCTGCTCCACCACTGGGGTTTGCAGGGCTTTGCAGAAAACTCCCCTAGTCTCCTTGCACTCTTCTCACCTGTGCCTGGCACCTGTTTCCCTGCACCTTAGTGCCCAAAACGTGCCTCCCTATACACCTCTGCTAACTTCAGCAACTCCCCTGCTGTCTCTGGGTGTCTCTCTTTCAAATGTATAGTTAACTCTGGACTGCAACCTGACAAAATCTGTTCTTTCATAACCAGCTCTTTCAATTCAGCGAACTCCTTTCTCGTACCACTCAACTCTAACCACTTCTCAAAAAAGTGATCTAAACGTGCACCAAACTGAGTGTACGTTTCACCTGCTTGTAATCTTGCTGATCGAAATTTCTTTCTAACCCTTCCCCTGTGAGGTCAAATCCCTTCATCAAAGACTCCTTCACAGCACCAAAATCAATTGTTGGTCTGCGGGTAACGCAGTGAAAATCTGTAATGCCTTACCCGTCAATAGCGCTGACAAAATGACTCCCCACTCTTCAAAGGCCAACCCTGACTAGTAGCAAACGTTTCAAAACGCTGATTACGCATCAATCGAATCTGACCCTTTCCCGAGAATTTTGGCAACTTTGGTCGGGGGGGCATAACTGCGCACAGGGTCACGGGAAACTGAGCTACCATCATCGGGGGTTCTCCCTCTGTATTCTCACTCTCTCTAACTCAAATTGAATCCTTAATCTTTTTTTCCTGCGTTCGTAAGCCTAAATTCCTTATCTTTCTGTTTCCTGCTTAATCTTTCTGTTTCCTGCGTTGCATTAGCCTGAATCCTTAATCTCTCTGTTTCCTGCGTTCCTGATCATTGTTGGGCCCTGAATCCTTAATCTTTCTGTTTCTTCCTTTTCTACTGCGACACGGCGTTTTTTCCGCTCGCAACTCCTTTCCATCTTTGTTGGGTTCAACGAATGCTCGCAACTCTTTCCCCCGAGTACCTAAATCACGAGCGACGCTCACAATTGTTCAATAGGGTGTTCTTTTCGTCCCGCCATTATATCTCTTTTTTCTTTTTTTTGAACAAGATTTTATTACTACGACAGCCAAACTGGTGGTTACCGACACGAGTGACTAATAGCACAATCCATGAATGATATATTAGCTTGGGAAACAACGAATTAGTTTTTATAAACGCCTAGCGCCTGACCCAACTATGAGAGCGAATTATAGGCAATCTGTGCGAAATAATACTCTGGGGCTGAAATCCCAAGCCTAGGGGTTAACTATCTTGGAAGCAATGCCAAGCCTAGTATTTAACTATCTTGGAAACATACAGTAAGACACTCCCTTGCCTTGGGATTGCAATACTTGAATCCCACCCAGCCTCCTCTCTGAGAAGTTGAACAATAAAATAAATGGGCCAGAATATCCTGGCAGGCTCGCCAATAAATTGTCAACCTCGGGGTAATGTCAGGGGGGAAAGGGAAACTAGCGCACAGCCCAAACACACTCACAGCTTGCTTACAATCTCATTCATATACATGCATTCGTCACATCAAACCACTAGAAAGTCTATAACTTTACTACACATAATCAGGAAGAAACATCACTGCGCATGGAGTCAAACAACATAAAACATTCTCTCTTTTCTTAAACTTCACAAAACCTTTTATCTAAATCATCATAACTAACCCGGGTATAAATAGATTTCTACTTTCCCTGGCCAGGTGATCTTAAACTATTCACAAATCACTGTCTTTCCTTTTTTTTCTTTTTTTTCTTTTCTTTTCACTGTCACTTTCACAAACACCAGTCACGACACAACTGCTGGCACTGGTCAGGTTGGACTGCTGGCACTGGTCAGGTTGGACTGCGGCACTGGTCAGGTTAGACCGCTGGCGTTGGTCAGGTTGGACGCTGATGAAAGTGCGCTGCCAGGTATGAGGTCGGACCCCGGTTCAGATTGAACATGACTATCAACTTCGATCTGTTCTTCCTTTCTTTCTTCCTGCATTTAACGCATTGCACACTCTCTCTCCTCTCTTTTTAGTCTGCTCTATCAATGGACATGGTTTTCTTTTTTTTTCTTTTTCTTTTTTTTTTTTTCTCTTCATCAGTTAGCAACTCTCTCTCTCAACATCTCTCCTTAGTCCCTCTGCAGACTCTATCTAGTGCTAATGCTTTAACTCGGTTCTGTTCACTCCTCTTTTTCCCTCTCCCTGCCTTCTCTCATGCAGAGCCTACACCCAGAACCTCTTCCTCTCTCTCTGTCTGTTTGTTCCCCCTCTTCTCTCCCCTCACTTTCTTATCCCGTTCCCATCTGTCAAAGGTGAGTACCATTGGTCAGAATTTTTCCCCCGCCTTGTAAAAGGTTGCCTCCCTTCTAATTCCCTTGACGTCAAATCGTCACAGTCACCTTTTACTGGCCTTGCTCTCTGTGGTGGTCAATGGGTCATTTAATTAATTAGCTTGATTTTACCCCCACCACAAAAATACCTTCCCCCTTCCTACTTCAAAACCCGGGGACGTCTGGCTTTAAATGTCTGTGGGCGCTGGTCGCAAATTGGCTAGATCAGTCTGACCCAGGCGCCGAGACCCTCTGGCAGACCATCGAGACGTCTGTCCAGCCACTTAGTCTGTCGCCGTCTCCGCAAGAACTAAAAGAGCCTCCTCGCTGTGCCTAATTGGCTGACGCGAAAACCTTAAGTCGTCTGCCTGGGAACCAGGATGTTTGCGTTGGACTTATTCCCAATTTAACTGGCTGGCGACTGACCCCCGAAATTTGGTTTTTCTATTTTGTCCGTGACACAACGCACCGATGGAGTGATGGATGACAACACCGCAGAATGGTCGAGAGAAACATTTAGAGAGACCCAAGCTTGGCACACAGCCGACAGACCTGGAGGAACCTGGTTTAACTGTTCTTCATTGCGGCATCCCAATGGTAATCCACGGGGGTAAAGGAGAAAAAGAATCGCCACACCCTTGTGGGCATCAATGAAGATAGAGACAGAGGGAAGAGATAGAGGGCGAGTCACGTAAATTTAACACACACACGCGCGCGCGCGCGCGCACGCACACACACACACACACACACACACACACACACACACACACACACACACGCACATACGCACAAAACATATGCATACACACACACACACACACACACACACCAAAACACACACACACACACACGAGAGAGAGAGAGAGAGAGAGAGAGAAGAGAGAGAGAGAGACGGGGTGGGGGCAGGTGAAAAGTGAGCAGGAAACGCAACAACTAATTGACTGAATTAACCACTTCCGCTTAAGATCCGCATCAACCAAGATGGAAACTGGGCAAAAAGGTTTATATATATATATATATATATTTTATATATATAAATAATATATATATATATATATAATTAAAATTTTAATGTTTCGCGTCAAATGATTTTTACACTTTTTCCCTCAACACCAGAATGAAAACTAATGATGGATGACGTCGGGGAAAGTTATTACTGTCGTTGTTTCCCGGTCGCACCAGAAAGAAAACTTTGGATTGACGTAAAGGGTTACACTGGATGTTTACATCAGTTCACGCAGTG
>CM031598.1:60420097-60427597 GCA_018398815.1 Conus ventricosus | reverse complement strand
GCGCGTAAGAACAAAGGATTAGGGTGAAACGTGGTGAGGTGAAACATGACCGGGTGAAATATCACTGGGTGAAACGTGATTGGCGTTATGTCGTCTCCAATCTTCAATGACTTCGGCTGTAACGCTGGTCAGTGTTTGGAACAGAATAAGCTGGACCCTAAGGCCCATTATGGAAAAAAAAAACTCATACAAGTATTGTGTATGTTGTACAAAAGTATACACAATTGTCATTAGCCAGGGATCACTTGAAATTTTAACAGTCTTCGTTCGTGAGAGAGAGAGAGAGAGAGAGAGAGAGACAGACAGACAGACAGACAGAGACAGACAAGACAGATAGACGGACAGACAGACGAAAGTCAGTCTCCGAAACAGAGTGTGGCTGCCTGCGTGGTGGTGACCCCATCCCCATGAACGAATAAATGAAGGGGAAAAAAAACACACATGCAGTCCTCTTCCCCTACCAAATGCATTGAAGACCTGAGGGGCCGATTGCCGAGACAGAGTGCATGTAGCGTGGACATCCGAGACAGAGTGCGTGTAGCGTGGACATCCGAACAGAGTGCGTGTAGCGGTGGACATCCGAGACAGAGTGCGTGTAGCGGTGGACATCTGAGACAGAGTGCGTGTAGCGGTGGACATCCGAGACAGAGTGCGTGTAGCGGTGGACATCCGAGACAGAGTGCGTGTAGCGTGGACATCCGAGACAGAGTGCGTGTAGCGGTGGACATCCAGACAGAGTGCGTGTAGCGTGGACATCCGAGACAGAGTGCGTGTAGCGGTGGACATCCGAGACAGAGTGCGTGTAGCGGGGACATCCGAGACAGAGTGCGTGTAGCGGTGGACATCCGAGACAGAGTCGTGTAGCGGTGGACATCCGAGACAGAGTGCGTGTAGCGTGGACATCCGAGACAGAGTGCGTGTAGCGGTGGACATCCGAGACAGAGTGCGTGTAGCGGTGGACATCCGAGACAGAGTGCGTGTAGCGGTGGACATCCGAGACAGAGTGCGTGTAGCGTGGACATCCGAGACAGAGTGCGTGTAGCGGTGGACATCCGAGACAGAGTGCGTGTAAGCGGTGGACATCCGAGACAAGTGCTGTAGCGGTGGACATCCGAGACAGAGTGCGTGTAGCGGTGGACATCCGAGACAGAGTGCGTGTAGCGGTGGACATCCGAGACAGAGTGCGTGTAGCGGTGGACATCCGAGACAGAGTGCGTGTAGCGTGGACATCCGAGACAGAGTGCGTGTAGCGGTGGACATGCAAGAACAGAGTGCGTGTAGCGGTGGACATCCGAGACAGAGTGCGTGTAGCGGTGGACATCCGAGACAGAGTGCGTGTAGCGGTGGACATCCGAGACAAGTGGCGTGTAGCGTGGACATCCGAGACAGAGTGCGTGTAGCGGTGGACATGCAGAGACAGAGTGCGTGTAGCGGTGGACATGCAGAGACAGAGTGCGTGTACGGTGGACATGCAGAGACAGAGTGCGTGTAGCGGTGGACATGCAAGACAGAGTGTGTGTAGCGGTGGACATCCGAGACAGAGTGCGTGTAGCGGTGGACATCCGAGACAGAGTGCGTGTAGCGTGGACATCCGAGACAGAGTGCGTGTAGCGTGGACATCCGAGACAGAGTGCGTGTAGCGGTGGACATCCGAGACAGAGTGCGTGTAGCGGTGGACATGCAGAGACAGAGTGCGTGTAGCGGTGGACATGCAGAGACAGAGTGCGTGTAGCGGTGGACATGCAGAGACAGAGTGCGTGTAGCGGTGGACATGCAGAGACAGAGTGCGTGTAGCGGTGGACATGCAGAGACAGAGTGCGTGTAGCGGTGGACATGCAGAGACAGAGTGTGTGTAGCGGTGGACATGCAGAGACAGAGTGCGGTAGCGGTGGACATGCAGAGACAGAGTGCGTGTGGCGGTGGACATGCAGAGACAGAGTGCGTGTAGCGGTGGACATCTGAGACAGAGTGCGTGTAGCGGTGGACATCCGAGACAGAGTGCGTGTAGCGGTGGACATGCAGAGACAGAGTGCGTGTAGCGGTGGACATGCAGAGACAGATGCGATGTAGCGGTGGACATCCGAGACAGAGTGCGTGTAGCGGTGACATGCAGAGACAGATGCGTGTAGCGGTGGACATGCAGAACAGTGTGCGTGTAGCGGTGGACATCCGAGACAGAGTGCGTGTACGGTGGACATCCGAGACAGAGTGCGTGTAGCGGTGGACATCCGAGACAGAGTGCGTGTAGCGGTGGACATCCGAGACAGAGTGCGGTAGCGGTGGACATCCGAGACAGAGTGCGTGTAGCGGTGGACATCCGAGACAGAGTGCGTGTAGCGGTGGACATCCGAGACAGAGTGCGTGTAGCGGTGGACATCCGAGACAGAGTGCGTGTAGCGGTGGACATCCGAGACAGAGTGCGTGTAGCGGTGGACATCCGAGACAGAGTGCGTGTAGCGGTGGACATCCGAGACAGAGTGCGTGTAGCGGTGGACATCCGAGACAGAGTGCGTGTAGCGGTGGACATGCAGAATGTTCAACAGACAGAGTGCGTGTAGCGTGGACATCCGAGACAGAGTGCGTGTACGGTGGACATGCGAGACGAGTGCGTGTAGCGGTGGACATGCGAGACAGAGTGCGTGTAGCGTGGACATCCGAGACAGAGTGCGTGTAGCGGTGGACATCCGAGACAGAGTGCGTGTAGCGGTGGACATCCGAGACAGAGTGCGTGTAGCGGTGGACATCCGAGACAGAGTGCGTGTAGCGGTGGACATCCGAGACAGAGTGCGTGTAGCGGTGGACATCCGAGACAGAGTGCGTGTAGCGGTGGACATGCAGAGACAGAGTGCGTGTAGCGGTGGACATGCAGAGACAGAGTGCGTGTAGCGGTGGACATGCAAGACAGAGTGCGTGTAGTCGGTGACATGCAGAGACAGAGTGCGTGTAGCGGTGGACATGCAGAGACAGAGTGCGTGTAGCGTGGACATCCGAGACAGAGTGCGTGTAGCGGGGACATTCAGAGACAGAGTGCGTGTAGCGGTGGACATGCAGAGACAGAGTGCGTGTAGCGGTGGACATGCAGAGACAGAGTGCGTGTAGCGGTGGACATGCAGAGACAGAGTGCGTGTACGGGACATGCAGAGACAGAGTGCGTGTAGCGGTGACATGCAGAGACAGAGTGCGTGTAGCGGTGGACAATGCAGAGACAGAGTGCGTGTAGCGGTGGACATGCAGAGACAGAGTGCGTGTAGCGGTGGACATGCAGAGACAGAGTGCGTGTAGCGGTGGACATGCAGAGACAGAGTGCGTGTAGCGTGGACATGCAGAGACAGAGTGCGTGTAGCGGTGGACCATGCAGAGACAGAGTGCGTGTAGCGGTGGACATGCAGAGACAGAGTGCGTGTAGCGGTGGACATGCAGAACAGAGTGCGTGTAGCGTGGACATGCAGAGACAGAGTGCGTGTAGCGGTGGACAGCAGAGACAGAGTGCGTGTAGCGTGGACATGCAGAGGCAGAGTGCGTGTAGCGGTGGACATGCGAGGCAGAGTGCGTGTAGCGGTGGACATGCAGAGACAGAGTGCGTGTAGCGGTGGACATGCAGAGACAGAGTGCGTGTAGCGGTGGACATGCAGAGACAGAGTGCGTGTAGCGGTGGACATGCAGAACAGAGTGCGTGTAGCGGTGGACATGCAGAGACAGAGTGCGTGTAGCGGTGGACATGCAGAGACAGAGTGCGTGTAGCGGTGGACATGCAGAGACAGAGTGCGTGTAGCGGTGGACATGCAGAGACAGAGTGCGTGTAGCGGTGGACATGCAGAGACAGAGTGCGTGAGCGGTGGACATGCAGAGACAGAGTGCGTGTAGCGGTGGACATGCTGAGACAGAGTGCGTGTAGCGGTGGACATGCTGAGACAGAGTGCGTGTAGCGGTGGACATGCAGAGACAGAGTGCGTGTAGCGGTGGACATGCAGAGACAGAGTGCTGTAGCGTGGACATGCAGAGACAGAGTGCGTGAGCGGTGGACATGCAGAGACAGAGTGCGTGTAGCGGTGGACATGCAGAGACAGAGTGCGTGTAGCGTGGACATGCAGAGACAGAGTGCGTGTAGCGGTGGACATGCAGAGACAGAGTGCGTGTAGCGTGGACATGCAGAGACAGAGTGCGTGTAGCGTGGACATGCAGAGACAGAGTGCGTGTAGCGGTGGACATGCAGAGACAGAGTGCGTGTAGCGGTGGACATGCAGAGACAGAGTGCGTGTAGCGTGGACATCCGAGACAGAGTGCGTGTAGCGGTGGACATGCAGAGACAGAGTGCGTGTAGCGGTGGACATCCGAGACAGAGTGCGTGTAGCGGTGGACATCCGAGACAGAGTGCGTGTAGCGGTGGACATGCAGAGACAGAGTGCGTGTAGCGGTGGACATCCGAGACAGAGTGCGTGTAGCGTGGACATCCGAGACAGAGTGCGTGTAGCGGTGGACATCCGAGACAGAGTGCGTGTAGCGGTGGACATGCAGAGACAGAGTGCGTGTAGCGGTGGACATCCGAGACAGAGTGCGTGTAGCGGTGGACATCCGAGACAGAGTGCGTGTAGCGGTGGACATGCAGAGACAGAGTGCGTGTACGGTGGACATCCGAGACAGAGTGCGGTAGCGGTGGACATGCAGAGACAGAGTGCGTGTAGCGTGACATCCGAGACAGAGTGCGTGTAGCGGTGGACATCCGAGACAGAGTGCGTGTAGCGGTGGACATGCAGAGACAGAGTGCGTGTAGCGTGGACATCCGAGACAGAGTGCGTGTAGCGGTGGACATGCAGAGACAGAGTGCGTGTAGCGGTGGACATCCGAGACAGAGTGCGTGTAGCGGTGGACATGCAGAGACAGAGTGCGTGTAGCGGTGGACATCCGAGACAGAGTGCGTGTAGCGGTGGACATGCAGAGACAGAGTGCGTGTAGCGGTGGACATCCGAGACAGAGTGCGTGTAGCGGTGGACATGCAGAGACAGAGTGCGTGTAGCGTGGACATCCGAGACAGAGTGCGTGTAGCGTGGACATGCAGAGACAGAGTGCGTGTAGCGTGTGACATCCGAGACAGAGTGCGTGTAGCGGTGGACATGCAGAGACAGAGTGCGTGTAGCGGTGGACATCCGAGACAGAGTGCGTGTAGCGGTGGACATGCAGAGACAGAGTGCGTGTAGCGGTGGACATCCGAGACAGAGTGCGTGTAGCGGTGGACATCAGAGACAGAGTGCGTGTAGCGGTGGACATGCAGAGACAGAGTGCGTGTAGCGGTGGACATGCAGAGACAGAGTGCGTGTAGCGTGGACATGCAGAATGTCAACAGACAGAGTGCGTGTAGCGGTGGACATGCAGAACAGAGTGCGTGTAGCGTGACATGCAGAATGTTCAACAGACAGAGTGCGTGTAGCGGTGGACATGCAGAATGTTCAACAGACAGAGTGCGTGTAGCGTGGACATGCAGAATGTTCAACAGACAGAGTGCGTGTAGCGGTGGACATGCAGAATGTCAACAGACAGAGTGCGTGTAGCGGTGGACATGCAGAATGTTCAACAGACAGAGTGCGTGTAGCGTGACATGCAGAATGTTCAACAGACAGAGTGCGTGTAGCGGTGGACATAGCAGAATGTTCAACAGACAGAGTGCGTGTAGCGTGGACATGCAGAATGTTCAACAGACAGAGTGCGTGTAGCGGTGGACATTCAGAATGTTCAACAGACAGAGTGCGTGTAGCGGTGGACATGCAGAATGTTCAACAGACAGAGTGCGTGTAGCGGTGGACATGCAGAATGTTCACAGACAGAGTGCGTGTAGCGTGGACATGCAGAATGTTCAACAGACAGAGTGCGTGTAGCGGTGGACATGCAGAATGTTCAACAGACAGAGTGCGTGTAGCGGTGGACATGCAGAATGTTCAACAGACAGAGTGCGTGTAGCGGTGGACATGCAGAATGTTCAACAGACAGAGTGCGTGTAGCGGTGGACATGCAGAATGTTCAACAGACAGTGTGCGTGTAGCGGTGGACATGCAGAATGTTCAACAGACAGAGTGCGTGTAGCGGTGGACATGCAGAATGTTCAACAGACAGAGTGCGTGTAGCGGTGGACATGCAGAATGTTCAACAGACAGAGTGCGTGTAGCGGTGGACATGCAGAATGTTCAACAGACAGAGTGCGTGTAGCGGTGGACATGCAGAATGTTCAACAGACAGAGTGCGTGTAGCGGTGGACATGCAGAATGTTCAACAGACAGAGTGCGTGTAGCGGTGGACATGCAGAATGTTCAACAGACAGAGTGCGTGTAGCGGTGGACATGCAGAATGTTCACAGACAGAGTGCGTGTAGCGTGGACATGCAGAATGTTTCAACAGACAGAGTGCGTGTAGCGGTGGACATGCAGAATGTTCAACAGACAGAGTGCGTGTAGCGGTGGACATGCAGAATGTTCAACAGACAGAGTGCGTGTAGCGTGGACATGCAGAGACAGAGTGCGTGTAGCGGTGGACATGCAGAGGCAGAGTGCGTGAGCGGTGGACATGCAGAGACAAGTGCGTGTAGCGTGGACATGCAGAGACAGAGTGCGTGTAGCGGTGGACATGCAGAGACAGAGTGCGTGTAGCGGTGGACATGCAGAGACAGAGTGCGTGTAGCGTGGACATGCAGAGACAGAGTGCGTGTAGCGGTGGACATGCAGAGACAGAGTGCGTGTAGCGGTGGACATGCAGAGACAGAGTGCGTGTAGCGGTGGACATGCAGAGACAGAGTGCGTGTAGCGGTGGACATGCAGAGACAGAGTGCGTGTAGCGGTGGACATGCAGAGACAGAGTGCGTGTAGCGGTGGACATGCTGAGACAGAGTGCGTGTAGCGGTGGACATGCTGAGACAGAGTGCGTGTAGCGGTGGACATGCAGAGACAGAGTGCGTGTAGCGTGGACATGCAGAGACAGAGTGCGTGTAGCGGTGGACATGCAGAGACAGAGTGCGTGTAGCGGTGGACATGCAGAGACAGAGTGCGTGTAGCGGTGGACATGCAGAGACAGAGTGCGTGTAGCGGTGGACATGCAGAGACAGAGTGCGTGTAGCGGTGGACATGCAGAGACAGAGTGCGTGTAGCGGTGGACATGCAGAGACAGAGTGCGTGTAGCGGTGGACATGCAGAGACAGAGTGCGTGTAGCGGTGGACATGCAGAGACAGAGTGCGTGTAGCGGTGGACATCCGAGACAGAGTGCGTGTAGCGGTGGACATGCAGAGACAGAGTGCGTGTAGCGGTGGACATCCGAGACAGAGTGCGTGTAGCGGTGGACATCCGAGACAGAGTGCGTGTAGCGGTGGACATGCAGAGACAGAGTGCGTGTAGCGTGGACATCCGAGACAGAGTGCGTGTAGCGGTGGACATCCGAGACAGAGTGCGTGTAGCGTGGACATCCGAGACAGAGTGCGTGTAGCGTGACATCCGAGACAGAGTGCGTGTAGCGGTGACATG
>CM031598.1:60387597-60410097 GCA_018398815.1 Conus ventricosus | reverse complement strand
GCATTCTGATCAATACGTATGTCCACAGTCGCTGGCATGATAACTAACATCATCCCATAGGACGAGGGGGGTCCCCGGAATGGCCTGTGTAGTTGCTTAGATTGTTTGTTTGTTGTAAACCAGCGGTTTGAACGTTGATTGAACTATGGCTTTTGAAAGTAATGAGAGATAGGAGAGAGTGAGAGGGGAGGTGTGGTAGTTGTCGATCGGGGGGGGGGGAGGGGGAAGAAATAAATTAGAAAATCAACACGTGGGCATACACAAAATCGGGATCTCCACTGTCATTCTGTTTACGAATGCCAGGAAAAGGAAAGCTGCCATCGAGTCCATACAAGGCAGCGACTTCATTTCAGCCCTCTGGTCAGTGAACTGACGCCCAGAGAGAGAGAGAAGGGGGGGGGGGGGGAGAGTGAGAGAGAGAGAGCAAGGCTTCTCTGAGAGAGAGGAAGAGAGAGAGAGAGGGAGGGATGGAGCGAGACAGAGACAGACATACAGATAGAACAAGTTTGCAACATTGACAGAAGTAATTTCTCTCCTCTCTCTCCTCTCTCTCTCTCTCCCTCTCGTCTCCTCTCTCTCTCTCTCTACCGTTATTTCTTCTCCCCCCACCCCTTCCCTATCCCTGCTCTCACACCCCATACCCCGCTTCCGCTCTCTTTCTCTCTCCTCTCTCTCCCTCCTCTCTCATCTCTCTCTCTCCCCTCCTCTTCTTCTCTCTCTTTCTTTCTTTCTTTCTCTCGCATATGGATGCTTGCACGATCTTGTCGTTTGCTTTTGTGTATTAGTCTGTTACTTCTTACAGTTTGCAAGTTGACTGGTGTATTTACTTTTTCCTCTTGTTGCCATATTGACTTGTGGTTGTCCATGTGTGTGTGGGTTTTTTTTTTTTTTTTTTTTTTTCTCCTCCCCAGGGCTGGGTGGAAAAAAGCATATGCAATTTGCTAATCTCATTACCCTGGTGAAATAAAATTTTCGTTCGTTCGTTCGTTCGTTCCTCTCGCTCTCTCTCTCTCTCTCTCTCTCCTCTCACTCTCTCTCTCTCCTCTCTCTCTCTCTCTCTCTCTCTCTCTCTCTCCTCTCTCTCTCTCTCTCTCTTTCTCTGTGTGTGTGTGTGTGTGTGTGTGTGTGTGTGTGTGTGTGGTGGTGTGTGTGTGATTCACTCAATGTTCAGGCATGACAGCAACAATACATGCGGATGGATAGTGGGTCGGGTAAGTTCTGCATCGCCCTCTCCACTTCCACCTCTCTCCATCACATCTTTATTTTTATTGGTGAGTTACGATCGTGTTGTGTCGTCCCACGCATCCGTGTCACTTCGCCCTTTTCCCGTGTCGATTTCTTTAAGGCATAGTCAACGTGAATAGGTGTTTCATTGCTCGGCACACAGAATTTAAACGGAACGGGATGTCCCTAGTGCGTCCAGCCGTACGCAGGATCTTCAAGGACATCCAAGTAGTCGGTTAAAACACTGTAAACAAGGAATAAATCCGAAGACGTATGCTCGCCATCACGCGGCTCGTGTTGATTTCTATTTTCTGGTGAAGAGGATCACAGAGGTCTGTGATCGACAACGAAGTAGTGGAGTCATGTATTTAGAACTCAGCACAGTGGAGAGGACATGTGTTCAGGCGCGCACGTGAGCGCTCGCGTGCGTGCATGGATGTGTGTGCGCGCTCGCGCGCATTGGCATAGGAACCGAAGGAACGAGGGAATGGGGGTGGGGCGGGCTCTCGCTACCTGGAAAATGAAGGGAGAGGTAGCGAAACTATATCGCCCCCCCCCCCCCCCCCCCGCCTCCCTGTCGCCCTCCTCTCACTGGTTGTCCAGTGCCAGTCGGAAGAAATCCTCACCTCGCTGGACAGAGTTTTCTCCAAGTTGTACCTGAAAATGCCAGTGACAACAGCAACCACAACAAACAAACAAATATGCCAAGGCCTACTTTAGCTTCCCTTTCCCCCGCCCCCTCCTTTTGCGTCGATGTCGTCGTAGACAGGTAAAGAACCTAACCGCATTAAACAGAAGAGACTCAAAGATTGCATGATACCTCATGTGTGTCACAAGGATACAAACAAGCAACATTACCGCGAGGCAGACTGCATCTGCGTTGTGTGTCAAGATGTATTACCCGGCGGAGGAAGAATGGGGTTGAGGTAGAGATCCTGGCGCTTGAACACTCCCCACCCCCCCCCCTGCCCACTCCCTTTTTTTCAATAGGGATAGATTTACACATGCTTGTTCAGCGAATACGGCTGCATGTTATCTTCCAGGAAAGGTCTCCAGTGCAACTCAAACATGTATATTACCTTCAGCGTTAGGGGTGCAGAGTCCCCACCCACCCACCCACCACCCATCCCCCATCACCACCGACTGTCTAGCCGGGCATTGTCCCTGGACCCTACCGAGGCTGAAGCACCACCTTGGACCCCGGCCTCAGTTAGGATTCGCTCGTCACTCCCCCCCCCCCCCCCCCCCCACCCACCCCCCCCCCCCCCTACCCCCGCCTTCCGCCTCCTCCTCTGCTTTCCCCTCAGTCCCCGTCCGGCTTGAAAATCCTTCTACACCCCTGAGAGAGAGAGAGAGAGAGGGGAAGAGAGAGGAGAGAGAGAGAGAGGAGAGAAGAGAGAGAGAGAGAGAGAGAGAGTGTGTGTGTGTGTGTGTGTGTGTGTGTGTGTGGTGTGTGTGTGTGTGTGTGTGTGTGTGTTTACTGTTTTGTTTTGTTTTGTTTTTCGTGTGTAGCCCCGTGCACCAGTTCATGGTTGAATATCGATTGGGACATCAAAAAGAAAAAAGAAGTTGGTTTCGAGCTTCTAGCAATATACGGATGCAGTACGATTATTCTATAGTTATTACCTTGGTATGTGTGCGCTGATTCAGCAAAAAAATGTGCGCTTCTTTTAGAAAAGGGAGCCCGACCTGTGATGCTGTCGAACGATCCACAGTCATAACAAGGAAACGACATTGTAAATGAACGACTTTAAACACACACACGCACGCACGCGCGCACACACACACACACACACACACACACAACACACACACTTAAACACATGTGACTACACACGCACACACGTAAACACACACACACCGCGCGCGCGCGCGCGCCACACACACACACACACACACACACACACACACACACACCACACACCACGCACCGACACGCACGCACGCACACCACCACACACACGCACGCACCACACACCACACACACACACACACACACACCACCACCACCACACACACACACAGACACACACACGGGCATGAGTGCGCGCGCTCATACATGTGGCCATATTTACCATTTTTCTCTATGTAAGACAATAATTATGAAGACAATTTCTTTAGCACTCATTGTAATAACGTAGGTTCTAGAGCTGTACAAATCCTAACACATTCATTCTCTCTCTCTCTCTCTCTCTCTCTCTCTCTCTCTCTCTCTCTCTCTCTCTCTCTCTCTCTCTCTCCACGCACACACACTCTGTCTCTGTCTCTTCTCTCTCGCACTCTATGATTCACTCTCTCTCACTTTCTCTATCTCTCTTTTACACACACACACACACACACACACGCACGCACGCACAGCACGCACGCCGACACGCACACACACACACACACACACACACACACATCACACACAGAGCGCGCGCAGGCTTGTAGGCACGTACGTGCACTCCTATACCCACTCAGCATACCACAGATGCACTGCTGTTGACGCATGCAAATGCATATTTGCGTACTCTCTCTCTGTCAGTCTGTCTGTCTGTCAGTCTCTCTCTCTCTCTCTCTCTCTCTCTCTCTCTCTCTCTCTCTCTCTTCTCTCTCTCTCTCTCTCTCTCTCTCTTTCTCTCCCTCCCTCGCTCTCTCTCTTTTTCCCACTCTCTTTCTCACTTACACACACACGCGCGCGTGCGCGCAAACACATGCACACACAGCGCGCGCATGCGCACACACCACACCCCCAACACACACACCACACCCCGCGCGCGCGCGTGCACACAACACACACACACACACACACACACACACAACAACGCATGCACGCACGCATGCACGCACACACACATACACACACACACAACACACGCATACGCACGCGCGCACACTCTCCACACACACACACACATACACACACGCACAACACGTGCGAGGTGACGAGCTAATTTGTGCCCATGGTTGCAAGTGACAGACAGCAATTCAGCACTTATTCTATAGGTATTCTTGCAACTGTCTTTTAAGAGAGAATTTTTAAGTGTCGACTAGAAAGTCACAAGGAAGGAACATGACTTTGTCTGAAAGGGGTTGAATCCCAGAATCACCGCAGATTTGTTTTCGGTTATAGGAGTGAATGCCAAGTATGCGGTCATCAAAGGGAAAACACGAGGGAGATTGTATTTTTCAAAGGGTAAAGGAAGATACACAGGTGTTTACGTGAGATAATATTGTAGTATGAACAGGCGGTTGTACGTTGAATTCTAAGCTCAGTCTTCTGCCAATGTAATTGCTTCAAAAGATCTTTAATGTGATGTTTTGGCGCCTGGTAGATAAGATGCATGGCAGAATGTTGCACATGTGGAACCGGTGAAATAAGGATGGAGGCCCAGCCAGAAGAAGACCATCGCAATAATCTAATCTTGACAGACTGCAGGAAGACACCAGTGGTGGGATTTAAGCTTGAAAAAATAAACCTGTTTACAGAACTTTGGGATAACTTTCTCAAAGGGTAAAAATGTAAACATTAGTGTGTTTTCTGGTTCGTATATCCATGGAAACTTTCTTGACTAGTGAAAGTGAAGTACAGAATCCTTATAATTTTATTTTATTTTCGTGCGCTTTTGATATTGCTTGTGTTTTTCTCAGAAATGTAAAATAATCTGAAAGTTATCCCAGTGAAACGATGTTAAGGGTCTCTGTTGAATAACTCCAAAAAGAAATCTTTTCAAAAGAATGTGTTGTGTTCACACGAAAGAGGTGCACATCTGAACAGGTCTCTTACGCAAACTGCTGATCTTTAAAGAAACGTTTACGACACGGTCTTGATCTTGAATTCATTAGATTTAGAAAAAGCTTTTGACCGTGTCTGACATGAACGTTTGTGGCAGCTGACATGATGGTACCTCGACACTAACTTACCGCGTTGTATCAGCACTTCACAAAAAGGCAAACAGCAGGTCTACTGTTGAGGTGAAAAACAATGGCTTAGGCTCAATGGGAGTACGCCAAAGCTGTTCTTTCTTGCCCACTCTGTTTCATTCCCTGAGAGAACAGCTTGAAGTTCACGTGAGAAATATGTAGTGACCAGAGAGTTACACAGCACTTGTTTTCATTCATTGGGAGAACAGCATGAATTCCACGAGAGAAGTATAGCGACTAGTGAGTTACTAGGTGCAGATTTTCGATCTTTACAAGAACAATTGGAATTCCATTTGAGAAGTGTGTAGTGACTAGCGAGTTTCACATTACAATCAGGGTTTTTTTTATTCCCCGGGTTAACAGTTCGAATTCAGCACGAGAGGTTATGTAGTGACTTTATAGTAAATGCAGTGCAATGTATTATAGTTGTGTGAGTGTTGTACAACAAAATGCAGTTGCGTTGTAATGCAAAACAGTATGTGTATCACAATGCCATACAGATGAATGCAACATAAGTGCAGTACACCATAACAAAACAGACTGCTGCAGGACACAACTCGGTACACTGCACGGTCAACCCACTGTGTTTTCAGGACACCAAGCTGAGGGATTCGTTGAACATCGGTCAAAAGAACGTGCCACTGGAGGACAAGGCGGTGTCTATATGCTGGGGCACAGACATGATCAACACGGAGTGGATCAACCTCGTCTGCTCCGACAGGGATACAGCCAAGGTCAGTGAGATTTGTTTCACGACTTTCAGCCTTCTATTTAGTAAACCTTGTTGGTTGGTTTGTTTGTTTGTTTGCTTGCTTGCTTTGGTAATTATAAACCTGGATGCAGAATTCCCATGGTTTTTTCTCCCTTTTTATAATTTGGAGCAGAAAAGTTGATACAGTTATCGTAAGGCTGAGAGAAACAAGGGGAAAAACCTCTACTGGTTCACTCTTTATCGATTTGTGTTCCTTTCTGAATGCGGTCATCGGTGACTGTGCGATTTTGCTTTGATGGAAATGTGATTGAGATCCAGAGGACTTAATTCCTGACCATTGCTACCTCGGGAGGGAGTACATTCTTTCACTTATTTCGCACGCACACACACACACGCACACACACACACACACACACACACACACACACACACACACACACACACACACACACCACACACGCACGCACGCACGCATGCACGCACGCACACATACACACACTCACACACACACCACACACACACACACACACACACACACACACACTCACTCACTCACTCACTCACACTCAAACGCACTATGCGTTCATGGCCTCCTTTCCACCCACCTCACTTCGCCCAACAACAAAAGCAATGCTTATTTTGCTTTCTTAAAGTTGGTCGGTATAGGTGTGACCGTACATTGGGCAGTCTGGGTAAGCGCAATGAAGGTGTTACCACCGAGATTCAATCAATCCAAGGACGTGCCATCCCATTTCCCAATACCCTTGTCTTCTCTATACTCTCCCGCCATCCCATTTCCCAATACCCTTGTCTTCTCTATACTCTCCCGCCATCCCATTTCCCAATACCCTTGTCTTCTCTATACTCTCCCGCCATCCCATTTCCCAATACCCTTGTCTTCTCTATACTCTCCCGCCATCCCATTTCCCAATACCCTTGTCTTCTCTATACTCTCCCGCCATCCCATTTCCCAATACCCTTGTCTTCTCTATACTCTCCCGCCATCCCACCTTTCCCAATACCCTTGTCTTCTCTATACTCTCCCGCCATCCCATTCCCAATACCCTTGTCTTCTCTATACCTCCCCCATCCCATTTCCCAATACCCTGTCTTCTCTATACTCTCCCGCCATCCATTTCCCAATACCTTGTCTTCTCTATACTCTCCCGCCATCCATTTCCAATACCCTTGTCTTCTCTATACTCTCCGCCATCCCATTTCCCAATACCCTTGTCTTCTCTATACTCTCCCGCCATCCCACGGCTCACGCTTTGCGCCCATCCCCTCTCTCTTCCCTTCCCCCTTCCCCCCTCCCCCGCCCCTCCCGACCGTCCTGCCGGTGTCGTGTATAATACTGTCGCCGTGGAATTGTATCGCAGCGATAGCATTTCACGTGAAATATTGTTGCAGCGACAATAATTGCTGGAAAAAAATGTCGCGCGACAACTTTTCACGAAAAATGTCCCATAGAATATTGTAGCTGTCCATAAAATGCAGTATTTCCCGGGAAAATACTGTCGCTGCGACACGATTTTATGAGCGACAGTATTATATACGACACCGGCCCCCTCCTCTTTCCATTTTGTTAGTGATCAACTATCTTTTTTTACTGACAAAACACACAGTTTTAAGCTTCTTGCAGCTTGACGACACTCGAGTTCTCTAGCGCTGCGATCAAACGGCAGCAAGTGTTGGCAGTGTTTCTTGGCAAACAATGTCCTGGCATGCCGTGTCCACGCATATCTCTCTTGCAGACAGACCGTTCGAAAGTTGTTAAAGGGTGTGGGCACGGTGGCGGGTACTACATGCTGTGCAATAATCAGCAGCAGCCAGAGGTCGCGACACTCCCATCAATACCAGCCACTAACCACTGTACTAATGAACAGTCCAGTCCCTCGCCCACTTGGTGTTCGTGCCGCTGTTATTAAATTCTGGACCACATCTCTTCGTCAACGGTTTCTGACATTCGTCTCATTAGCTTACATGAGACTGTCTATGGTCGAAATGCATGGATCCAGAGGCTGTGGACATAGTTCTGTTCCATCACACCGTTGACAGAATTGTTCGACTGTGTTTGCCTAAAGCTTTAATGTGATTGTCTGGCTATGTTTTCCCCGGTTCTAAAGGGATTGTTTGCGCCGTATTTTCCACAGGTTTGAAAGGATTGTCGATCCATGCTTTTTCCCCCAATCTTAAAAGATCGTCGAGTCTTATTTTCCGCAGTTATAAAAGAATTGCCAGACTATATTTTCCCAGTACGAAAAAGGATTATCATATTTTGGCCCTTTTTAAACATTGTTTTTAAAGAGATTGTTGTGCCTTATTTTCCCAGTTTAAAAGGGATAATAATTAATAAATGTAATAATTATGGTATTATAATGCGCAAAATCTTGATAAAATCAACTCTAAGCGCAAGGGGGAAAAATCTACACACACACACACACACACACCACACACACACACACACACACACACACACACACACAACCACAATGCACATGCGTTATGGCTCTAAACAAAGGAATAGAAAGGAAAATCATGTACAAAATAAATATTAAACCATAATTAGTATTAATGCACACACACGCTCACGCTGTAGGCCATATGGCTCTAAACACAACTAATTCAAAAAGAAGAAACATTATGTACAAATATGATGGATGCACACCACCACCACTCACCCGCCCCACCCCCAAGGATTGTCAGGACGTAGGTTTTCCTGCTTCTAAATAACATATACGCCAAAATTGTCATCAGTTTTAAAGGAATTGGTGCCCCAGAATTTCCCTAGTTCGAATGGATCGTCAGGGCCGTTTTCCTCCACTTCCACAAGAGGACATACACAGTTTTTCTGCACGTCTACAAGATTGTCAGGACATATTATCCTAGCTCAAGAATATTGTCCAATAGTATTGTTCCTGTTTCCAAAAGGATTGTCAGGTAGGATTGTTCCCGAGTTCCAAAAGGAATTCAGAATAATTTTGTTCCCACCTTAGAGAAATAAAAGATTATCAGGCCATAGGTTGTCACACACACACACACACACACACACACACACACACACACACACACACACACACACACTGATTCTTCCTCTTTTTTATGTTAATAACAGCAGCAGTGGTGCACGGTCGTGACAATCGCCGAATGATGCTCATTCTGGTCCTTTTTTAAGGTCTAGCGCTTTGACTCATCAGCTTGCAAAAGACTGCCCGTCTTCGCAATTGTTAAGTTTCGTTAGCTTTGTATTTTGGTAATCCCTGGATCTAGACGAAGTTGTATACAATTACATCACTCAAAGAATTATCAGATTATATTTTCCCCAGTTTAAAAAGGATAACTTGACTATTTTCCCCTAGGACAGCCATACTTTCACCAGTTCTGAATGGATCACATTTCCCCAGTTCTGAAAGGATTATCGGGCCATATTTTATGTCAGGCTAATTTTCTCCGGTTCTAAAAAAAAAAAACACACTCCCAGTCTGTAGTTTTTTCTCACATTTAAAGATTTCAGGCCAAAGTTTTTCTCAATTCTAAAATCGTTGTCAAGCTATATTTTCCCCAGTTCCAAGAGGATTGTCAAGCCATATTTCTTCCAGTTTGAAAGGGTTACAGGGACACATTTCTTTCTAGTTCTTCAAAGATTGCCAGTTCATGATTTTTTTTCTATGTTTAAAAGAATCATGAGACCATGAATCCCTCCTTCGAAAAAGATTGTCAGTCAGGGTATATTTTCTTAGTTGTACATGGGTTGCCAAGCAGAATGTTCCTCATACCGAGAACTGTTGTCAGGCTTTGCCTTCCCCCCACCCCTTTCGCCTTTCATTTCGAACTCTAACTTATCGTCCCATATTTTGTCCAGTAATACTGATATGAAATGAAACCATATTTTCATCGAATCTAAACTGATTTCTTGGTTGTATCATTCCTAAAATGGTGGTCAGGTTATCTTATTTCCTTGGTGTCCCGTCGGCGCTGTTTGAAAGCTTGCACGTATGGATATTTTTGAGCGTGTAAATACGGCATGATTTGTAGTTGAGTCACAACTTTACTGCATATGACTATATGTGGAAATGTTTGTGTGTGCCATGCATTTTGCATGAGTGTTGCATCCCGTCCATTTTGTATCTGTAAGTGTATAATATTTGTCTGTAAGTAAGAGTTAATGAATGTGCACATCCTCGAGTTACTTACGTAGCAAAAATAAAAAGAGGAAGAAGAAGAAGGTGATGAAGAAAAAAACGAAAAACGAAAGACAGACAGATAGACATACAGACAGACAGAAAGAAAGAAAAGAGAAAAAGAGAGAAGGAAAAGACGTTTTAGAAACAAATGAAAAAAAACCAACTCTAGCAGCCAGGATGCAAGACTGTGCTGTGTATACAGGATCCCAGTGATCAAGCGTTTATGATGCACAGGTCATGGAATCATCATTAACAGAACTTCACTTTGTAACTCTTCGATTCTGAACGGCATCAAAAGATTGCTCGGATCAGTTAAATGGGACGTCGTTTTTTCTCCGTTCTTGTCGAAATCAAGGGCTTTTTGTTGTTGTTGTTGTTTTTGTTTTAGGTATTCGTTTTTGTTAATAACATTTCATTTTCGGAAGTTTCGTCAGATAAAAGATATTTCCTGTCAGTTATTTGTCGTGTGTAAGCCTCCAGTTGGTGGTGTTTTGCAGCTGTGGACAGACGAGTTGCTGGCTTACTCGGTGAACCTTCTCAACGCCAACAGCAGCTCCCTGAGTTTCCTGGAGAAGTGGTACACCAAGATCCTCAACGTGCTGGGCACGGACGGCAAGATTCCTCTCAAACAGTACGTGGACAGCGGATCCGGAGGGGGGGGGTGAGGATGGGATGGAGAAGAGTGGGGAAGGAGAAAATGTTCGTTTTCCGAGGGTTTTTTTTTTTTTTCTTTTCGTACTCTGACTGTACTCCTTTAAGGATTTGGAGATTGCCCCCCCCCCCACCCCCCCCCTCCTCTCCTCTCTCTCTCTCTCTCTCTCTCTCTCCTCTCTCTCTCTCTCTCTCTCTCTCTCGCTCACTCACTCACTCATTTTGTGTATGTGTGTGTGTATGTGTTGTCTTTTTTCTTTTTTTCCAAAAGTTAAATGTTTAATGATACATGAGTTTCTGTGATCACCCTCTGTGTGGTGTGTGTGTGTGTGTGTGTGTGTATGTGTGTGTGTGTGTGTGTGTGTCTGTCTGTCTGTCTGTCCATGGTAAAGGTTTGCACTGGCTTTTTCTTCCCAATTACTAGCGCTAACGGACCAGAATCTGGCGAAGATTAATAATATTAAGATATTTATAGCCATTCCCTGTGCGATGATTTCAGTAAATGCCAATGATCGTAAATTGTTGATATACGTTTTCAGAAAAATTTTCAACGTTATAAACATTTACGTTTTTCTCAGAAATTTTGTACAATTATCGCTCACATATAGGAGTAAAAGGTAGTTTTGTGTCATTAAGATCAGATTATTTATTTTATTAAGATCAGATCATTTAACGCAGTATCTATCGAACGGAGGAGCTGATGTACATACGCATCTACATTGATAGAACATAGAACATAAAATAAACATGCAACAAAGGTTGACCACACCATTTTATGGTGAAACATGCAAATGAACCCACGTGAAAGTAGCATATCAAATAGCCTTACTTGTTTACATATTAACAGTTACTAAACGGTATCAAAACACTAAAACTTGCCTTTGTGGCCGAGTCAGAAAGAAAGAAAGACGAAGTCGGTGAAACCGGAGGGGAATCCGAAAGAGACGTTTTCAGGCATAGGCCATCAAATACATAAATACGTGAACTCTTGAATGTATGAAACGCGGCGTCTAAACATGTACGTGACAAAAGAAAAGCGTCGGCCTAGCTTTGATTCACGGCTTGCTTGTACGCTTGCTCTCCACTGCACCCTCATCTCCGCTCACCGCCTTCCTCACCTCTTCCCCCTTTCATAGCACGTCTGTCAAGACCCACGCATAACGTGAATGAGTTATAACCGTTGAACCAGTGACAGCAAAATGCAGACGTAGACTTCTCAACAGCTCACACACCCCGTTCGGTTTAACGGCATTGATGTTCGTGACATGCTCAGCATGTGACAGAATGGGTAGATTGCATCTGTTGTTTTCAGTTCTGGTGTTTAGATATTTGACACATTTTCTTTTTGTTCTGCCTCCTCTTCCAAGCCCTGGCAGCATCTTTACTTTTTCTCTGCGGGAAGTACACAGGACCAAAGCTCCACAAAGATATGTATCTGATGGATTTAAGCCCATGACCTCTGATCTTACAAACTGTGATAATGCTAACCGTTGCACCCACGGCTGGTAGTTGATTTTGAATCTTTTCAAACTATGCTGCAGAGTTCCAGTTTGATCCAAGAACTAAATGACAAGGTTTGTACTCTTCTCTTCCTTCATGATTGTTCTGGCGCCAGTCACAACCCGAGAGATACAGACACCTGCAGGTGTGGTCAGGAAAGTTTAGCAACACTTTCAAGAGACATCCGTTATGTGTTGTTTTGGTTTCACCATTTGAGCTTAATAGCACCACTAACAACTCGAAATATAGAGTTAGCGTGGACTGATTAGTCAACAAATATAGACCTCTGACGGATGCGAACTATCTGCCTCTCGGCACAAAACATGCGACACATCATACGACCGTTTTATCTGTGATACTTATATGTTGTTGTTGTTGTTTTTTGGGGGGAAGTGGGAAAGGGAGTGGCTGGGGAGGGAGGGGGGTCTGTAATACTCATTTCTGAATTTCTTTTAGTCTGTTATGCTATATTTGTGCCGATTTGGTTTTTCTTTGTTTTGTTTTGTTGTGTTTTTTTTGTGTGTGTTTTTTGTGTGTGTCTGTAATACGTATTTTGTGCATATTAGTCTGAACTACTCGTATTCGTTTTGTTTTCAATATGTTACATATATATTCAATTGTGTTTTTCTTCAGACTTTTTAAAACTTACTTGTGGCCATTTTCACTCTGTAGACTCATTTGTGTCCATTCTGTTTGGTCCGGGGTTCTCAGTCTGTGTCCTTTCTCGTCTGTGATGCTTCTCCATGTGCATTTTTTTCTGTTTGTGATACTTATTTAGGTACTTTTTCAGGATTCATACTCGTTTCTGGCCAAGTGATTGCGATCATTTGGGTATAATGTTGTATACGTGATACTTTACAATGCGCATTGCTTTCATCCGAGATTGTCATGTGTGCGTTGTTTTATCTGAGATTGTCATGTTTTGTGAGCATTGTTTTCAGTCTGTGATGCTTATGTGTGTGTGTCATCTTTTCCTTCTGTGAAACGTGTGAGGTTTATTTTTCAGTCTGTGATACTCGTGTGATAACATTATGATCGTTTGTGATACGTACATGTTAGCATTATTTTTCTACTAGATGCTCATGTGAACCCCGTTTTCAGACTGATTCTCATGTGTAAACATTACTTTCAGTCTGTGATACTCTGTTGAGCATTGTTTCAGTCTGTGATACTCTATGTGAGCATTGTTTTCAGTCTGGTGATACTCTATGTGAGCATTGTTTTCAGTCTGTGATACTCTGTGTGAGCATTGTTTTCAGTCTGTGATACTGTGTGTGAGCATTGCTTTCAGCCTGTGATACTCTGTGTGAGCATTGTTGTCAGTCTGTGATACTGTGTGGTGAGCATTGTTTTCAGTCTGTAATACTCTGTGTGAGCATTGTTTTCAGTCTGTGATACTGTGTGTGAGCATTGTTTTCAATCTGTGATGCTCTGTGTGAGCATTGTTTTCAGTCTGTGATACTCTGTGTGAGCATTGTTTTTCAGTCTGTGATACTGTGTGATATTTTTTTCAGTCTGTGATACTGTGTGTGAGCATTGTTTTCAGTCTGTGATACTGTGTGATATTGTTTCCACCTGTGTTACTTTGTGTGAGCATTGTTTTCAGTCTGTTATACACTTTGTGAGCATTGTTTTCAGTCTGTGATACGTGTGAGTATTGGTTTCAGTCTGTGATACTGTGTTGAGCATTGTTTTCAGTCTGTGATACTGTGTGTGAGCATTGTTTTCAGTCTGTGATACTTGTGTGAGCATTGTTTTCAGTCTGTGATACTGTGTGAGCATTGTTTTCAGTCTGTGATGCTGTGTGTGAGCATTGTTTTCAGTCTGTGATACTGTGTGTGAGCATTGTTTTCAGTCTGTGATGCTGTGTGTGAGCATTGTTTTCAGTCTGTGACACTTTATGTGAGCATTGCTTTCAGTCTGTGATACTTTGTGTGAGCATTGCTTTCAGTCTGTGATACTTTGTGTGAGCATTGCTTTCAGTCTGTGATACTTTATGTAAGCATTGTTTTCAGTCTGTGATACTTTATGTGAGCATTGTTTCAGTCTGTGATACTTTATGTGAGCATTGTTTACAGCCTGTGATACTTTATGTGAGCATTGTTTTCAGTCTGTGATACTTTATGTGAGCATTGTTTACAGTCTGTGATACTTTAGTGACATTGTTTACAGTCTGTGATACTTTATGTGAGCATGTTTTCAGTCTGTGATACTTTTATGTGAGCATTGGTTTACAGTCTGTAATACTTTATGTGAGCATTGTTTACAGTCTGTGATACTTTGTGAGCATTGTTTTCAGTCTGGATACTTTATGTGAGCATTGTTTACAGTCTGTGATACTTTATGTGAGCATTGTTTTCAGTCTGTGATACTTTATGTGAGCATTGTTTACAGTCTGTGATACTTTATGTGAGCATTGTTTTCAGTCTGTGATACTTTATGTGAGCATTGTTACAGTCTGTGATACTTTATGTGAGCATTGTTTTCAGTCTGTGATACTTATGTGAGCATTGTTTACAGTCTGTGATGCTCATATGAACATGCTCTCAGTCTGTGACATTCATTGTGAGCATTGATTTCAGTCATAACACTCGTGTGTAAGTCTTTTTTCAGTCTGTGATACTCATACGTGAACTTTGTTTTCAATCAGTGATACTCATGTGTGAGCCCAATTTTCAGCGTGGTGAAACAAGTGGCCACTCACAAGGACGACAAGAAGAAAGTGGAAAAGGCTTTGGAGCGCTGGGATCGATATTGGGAAGTAAGTACAGGTGGCTTTTTTATGCCTGACACACACGCCAAAACCATGAAGGTAAGTAAAAGTGACTTTCATTTGCCTGGCGAAAGACCGTCGATACCTTGAAGGTAAGTATAAAGGTGTTCTCGGCCTGACAAACTAGAATTGATATTGAGAAGATAGATTAAAGCAGTAGAAGGTAGGTAAATGAAGATAGATTAAGACATTAGGACTGCTTGACAAACGACCGTTGATGTAGAAGGTGGGTGAATGACTGTGTTCTATTTCATGCGTGACAAACGACATTTCATCCTGGGAAGGTGGGAAAAGGTTACCTTTTTCGCCATGACAACGAACGTTCCATTCTGGAAAAGCAGTTTAAAAATGTTTTGTTCCTTACGATTGGCAGTCTGTGTTAAGAATATTAAATAAAGATGCCTTTTTCTCAGACCGACGAACGACGTAAGATGCTGCAAAGGTATGCGAAGGTGTCTGTTTTGTTTTTGTATGTAGCGTTAACGTTTTTGTATAGTGTGCAAGTTTGTCCGTGATTTATGTCAATGTGTGGTTTGCTGATTTGCTCTCAAAAGGCAGTGTGTGACAGTGAGGGTCATCGCAGGTGGGTGTGTTCGTTCATTGAGTCACTTGATATCTTTTCTCTTTCTATTTCAATTTTGATTTCGTAATTGGCACGCCAAACAGGCAAAGAAAATGGAAACGAACTAAACGTGCCTTTGATTTCTCGTACTTTAGAAGAATTTGAAGGAATGGTTAATGATGATGTGTCATCAAAATTTAGTTGGATGATTTTATATGCTGGTGTACTTACAAAAGTGTTTGCTGCTTGATGAATCTTTGACCCCAAAGGCACTAAAACTTATAAATGAATTGGTTTTAACACATCCAGATTTAGTCTGCAAACTGACGATGTACGATATGTTCAATGAATGGTAACAGGTGAGTTTGCTTAAATGCACGAGTCGAGTCGAGTGTGTGTGTGTGGTGTGTGTGGTGTGTGTGTGGTGTGTGTGTGTGCTTGTGTGTGTGTGTGTGTGTGTGCGTGTGTGTGTGGTTGTATATATAATATATATATATATATATATATGTGTGTGTGTGTGGTGTTGTGGTGTGTTGTGTGTGTGTGTGTGTTGTGTGTGTTGTGTTTGTGTGTGCTTCAGATGGGTTTTTTTTTTCATATAAATGGCGCGAACAAAAGATTAAAAAAACAGACGTTTGCGGACAAAAGGATAGATTTTATCATATTCGTCAACCTTCCATTAGCACCAGGATTCAACGTCAGGGAAGAAAACCCACACAATACTAGGATGCTGACGATCTTCCTACAGAATAGCGGGTTCTGTTAAACAATTCCAATTGAAAGAACGCGATTAGATTCTAGTTCCTGTTCGCTTGTAATGAATTACGAATGAATTTAGAAGATTTGGTCATTCTCTCACAGATGCTCTCTCTCCTTCCCCCCCCCCCTCTCTCTCTCCTCTCTCTCTCTCTCTCTCTCCTCTCTCTCTCTCTCTCCTCTCTCTCTCTCTCTCTCCGTGTGTAGGTGTGTGTGTGTAAATCATAGGCTATGCTATAGCATATCTCTCTCTCTCTCTCTCTCTCATCCTCTCTCTCTCTCTCTCTCCTCCCTCACTCTTCTCTCTCTCTCTCTCTCTCGCTCTGTGTGTGTGTGTGTGGTTTACCCTCGATAATACAGAATATTGTCTGTCTTGTCTTCTCTCTCTCTCTCTCTCTCTCTCCTCTCTCTCTCTCTCATCTCTCTCTCTCTCTCTCTCTTACTTCCTTCTTATTCTCTTTTCCTGCTTCGTCGTCTTCTTCTTCTTCTCCTTGCTCTACTTCTTCTTCTCTCCTCCTCCTTGGGAAGGAGTAAGGTGGGTAAGTGCGTGCTGCATGCGTGCGTGCGCGCGTGCGTGTGTGGTGTGTGTGTGTGTGAGAGAGAGAGAAGAGAGAGGGGGACTGTTTGCGCCGTCTGACTGCGTGTGATGCGTACGTGCATGTCTGTCGATTATCTCTAAACAAAGACACACGAGAGCCCTGAAATCCCAGCGCCCCATTTTAAGCCCCACCGAGGCGCGCCGACTCTCACCGCCTGTGGTAATTGGTCGTGAATCATACATGACATTCATTACCGTCACAGCAAAGTTCGCGGCCCGCGCTGTATCATCTTCATTGAAAGCTAGGAATCTGTCATACACCTTATCTTCCACAATCTGTTTTGTAGAGAGGAGAGAAAGAGACTTGATAGGATTAGGGTGTGGGGGGGAGAAGGGTACCTTTAAAAAAAACCACACACACCAAAAAACCTTGGCATGATGGACAGGTCCCTGCCGACATCAACAAGCCGAGCAATCTCGTTCCAAGGAGCAAATGGATGACATGAATATTGAGCAGCATATATCAGTCTTCACGTGGCCTACGCTGTCGGCTGGGCTGTAAATAACACGAGCTGACGTGCAGGCATATATTATGTATGTAGAAAAAGGTATGAAATAACGCAGCGTACCAGAGTTGTACACAAAATCCTCCCTCTCTCCTGTCTCTGTTTCTCTGTCTCTGTCTGTCTGTCTGTCTGTCCTGTCTGTCTCTCTCTCTCTCTCTCTCTCTCTGTCTCTGTCTCTGCTCCTCCTCTCTCTCTCTCTTTCTCTCTCTCTTTCTCCACATACACACACACACACACACACACACACACACACACACACACACACACACACACACACACACACACAACACACCCACACCACACACACACACACACACACACGCACGTGCGCACACTCTCACTCTCTCTCCCTCTCTCTCTCTCCTCCTCTCTCTCTCTCTCTCTCTCTCTCATGCTCTCTTTCTCTTTTGCTCTCTCTCTCTCTCTCTCTCCTCTCCCCTCTCTCTCTCTCTCTCTCTCATTCTCTCTTTTGCTCTCTCTCTCATTCTCGCTCTCACTCTCTTGCCCACCCCCTCTCTCTCTCTCTCTGTCTCTCATGCACACGCACGCACGCGCGCACACACACACACACACACACACACACACACACACACACACACACACCACACACACACACACTCTCTCTCTCTCTCTCTCCTCTCTTGCTTTGAAATAATAATTCGCTTGAGTAGATAAAGAAAGAGAGACGGGGACGGGACAGAGAGAGAGAGAGAAGGGAATTAAATTTAATAATTTTCCTTTTTTTTTTGGAGGGGGGTTTTTTTAAAATGACAGGGAGAAAAAATGTTTCGGAATTTGGGGGGGGGTGGGTGGAAGTACGAAACGGGGGGTTTGGGGGGGGAAACTCTTTTGGGAAAGCAAAAAAATTTTTAAAAGGAAAAAAAAAAGAGAAAAAAATTTTTTGGTTTTTTTGGGTTTTTTTTGTTGTTGTTTTTTGGGGCTTAGAAGTTGTGTTTTGGGGGGCCTTTTTGGGGGGGTTCCCCCTTTTCACCCTCCCCCCCCCCCCCCCCCCTTCCCCTCCCCCCCCCCCCCCCCCCGCTCCCCCCCCCCCCCCCCCCACCCCCCCCCGAAAAAACCCCCCCCCCCCCACCCCCCGGGGCTTTTCCCTTCCCCCCCCCCCAAAAACCCCTTTTTTCCCCCCCCCCCCAAAAAAAAACAAAAAAAACCCCCCCCCCCCCCCCCCCCCCCCCTCCCCCCCCCCCCCCCCAACCCGCCCCCCCCCCCCCCCCCCCCAAACCCCCCCCCCCCCCAAAAAACCCCCCAAAAAAACCCCCCCCCCAAAACCCCCCCAACCCCCCCCCCCCCCCCCAACCCCCCCGCCCCCCACACCCCCCCCCCTAACCAAAACCCCCACCCGGGGTTTAAAAAAAAAAAACCCCCCCCCCCCCCCCCCCCCCCCCCCCCCACCCCCCCCCCCCCCCCCCCCCCCCCCCCCCCCCCCCCCCTTTGGCGGGTTTTGGTAGGGTTTTTTGGGGGGGAGGGAGGGGGGGAACCAGGTAAGGGGGGGGGGGGGGGTTTCCCGGGTTTGTTTGGGACACCACTCAACAACCTTCGTTTAAAAATTGTGCTGCATGATTTTTTTCTTTTGCCCTGATTTGTTTAAGAAACAAGAGTGCCGGGCCCGGCCTGGCCGGGCCCCTGCCGGCCTGGCCTGGCCTTGCCTGGCCTTGTTTTTTGTTGGGGGCGGGACTTGCTTTTTGGAAAACCCGAAATAAACCCGGGTCGGCCACTGCCCCAAAACAAACTTGACTCCGGAGTTTTTCCCATAGGCAGTACCCTTTCGGACACAAATTGGGAGGGGGGGACGCGGTAGTTTGTGTACAGATAGGGGTTATTTCCCTTTTGGGGGAGGGGTTAAAAATGCTGTAAATCAAAAAAGATTGGGAAGGGAGTCCCCTGACCCCTCTTTTTCCCACTCTGGCGGCATTCCGGGGAGACCCAAATAACCCATGGGGATCTTCAAACAACATCCGTCAACCCCAAAACTCACCCTGTGGGTGTGGGGGGGGGGGGGGATTACCACCCTTGGGAAAAATCTTTTACAATACGATGAAATTTTTTGTCATACAAAAAAAAAAATTTTTATTCCACTTTTAAAGGTTAGTGGTAAATTTAAAAACCCGCAAATGACAACCCCTGAACAAAGACCCTTCCTCTAATAAGGGTTTTTAGGTGTTGAGCCACCGGGACGAGGGGCCCCCTCTAGAGGGCGCCACCCCGCCACCCACGACTTTCCCCCATAATTTCCTAAGCCGATTATTTTTGAGAAAAGCTAAACAACAGGCAGGGGCGTGTGTGGAAATTAAAAAAAACAAAAAAGGAGGTTTTTCCCTTTTTCCTTCGTTAAACTCAAAACAGGACCCAAGAGGCACTGACGAAGGCGCGAACCGGGGGGGTTTTTTCCATTAACCCCAAAAAGGGTTTTGTTCCCCATGGGTTGTTTGGCACCCCAGGCCCTCTGCCCGGGGGTTTTTTTTCAGGTGTGGGACAGTGCGGGCAGGAAGTTTTTCCACTTTTTCCAGGGGTTTTCCCCGCAGGGGCAATTTAAAGACTCGCCAATAGGGAAAATTTTGTGAACTTTGTGTTTGCACAGTCGGGAAAGGGGGCCCTTTCCCATCCCCACAATTTCACTTTGGCCCTGATTTTGGGCAGCAGGTAGTATGCATCCTTCTTTTTTGAAGTCCGGGGTGCTCTCAACCATGTTCATTTTTTGTTTTCTCCTTGATAATACTTTTGTTTTTTTCAAAGGAGACTTCCTGCTCCATTGGGGGGCGCTGCCCCCTTCCTTTCCCTTGGTCATTTCCTCTTTCCATATATATTGCAGGGGGGGGTCCCCAAAGGGGAACAAATTTTCTCATGAACTGCTGCAAAATTGCCGGGGAAAGAAAATTTGGGACTTGATTTTTCCTTGTTCGACGATTTTTAACAGCTTTCATACGGGAGGAGTTATAAGGACACGGAAAGTCCAACAAATAGAGGGCTCTGATGGGGTTTCGAACCACCACCCCCAAGCCTGTTTGATGACCACTGCGCCGCGGTGGATGTTTGGGATGATAAAAGTTATTTCCCCCTTTTGTACTGTATCCATAAAAGAATTTTGGGCATGAAACTGACTGACTTCTTTTACTCCCAAAAAGGGGACGTTGTTGAAACCAGGAGGAAATTTAACCTACATTTTTTTTCTTGACATTTCTCTGTGGCAGAGTTTTTTTTGTTGTTTTTTTTTGCGTAAATCCGGTCCAGTGACAACACGTGGTCGGCTGTGCTGTAAACAACCCGACAGAAAAGCAACGGAAGTATATTTGACGTCAAAAAACACGGACCCGGGGCAAGGGGGTCATCAAAACCACCTAAAAATGACATCCGGTGTAGGATAACTCACAAGAAGTGAATGTATGTCGACGACCTTACCAGACACTCCATGTTTTTTTTCCCCAAAAGGCATCGTAAAAAAAGGGATCCTTTAACACGTTGGTTTCCTTTCACTAAATTTTTAAAACCCAATTTTTTGTCCGTGAAGGCGTGAGGGGGTATTTTTTGCCTTTCGTTTCCTGAAATTGTTGACAAACATTTGTATTGCGAAAGTGCACAAGACTAGTTCATCAAACCATTTTTTTCAAAAAAAGACATGTTCTTTTTGGATGTGAAAATACCTGTGCTTAATTTTTAAAAATCCTGTTTTGTTGAATTCAGCTTTGGGGGCAGGGTAGAAGAAAGGGTTCCTTGAGGTAACAAATTCATCTTTCCAACGGGTTCTCTCCACATTTCAATTTTTTCCATAGGACCCTGTTCGGGCCCCCAACCCTTTCCCAGAAAGATCTGCACTATTGCCGGGGCAACTTACTGGGGGATCCTTTTCCAGTCTTCCATTTTCAGCATTCCAGAAAGACCCTGCCCAATATCGCCCTTTTTCCTAAAGGGACCTGCTCCAGTTTCAATCTTCTAGAAAGATCCTACCCAATTTCAAAAATTAAAAGATTCTGCCCAAAAAATCAGCCTTTTCCAGAAAGACCCGCTCCATGTCGCCCTTTTCCTAAAGGGATCCCTCCATTTTCAATCTGTCTAGAAAGATCCTACACCAATTTCAAAATTTTAGAAAGATCTGCTCCAAAATCACCCCTTTCCAAAAAATCCTGCTCCAAACGACCTTTCCAGAAAGACTTATCCATTTCAAAAACCCTTCCCTTGGATCCTTTTTCCCCATTTAAGTTTTCCAGAAGGATCCAGCTCCCCCACCATTGCCTTTGTATGTTTTACGTTTAATGATCACCTGATCCCGTCCTTTAATTGATTTTGTCTTTTCTGAAGAAAATGATGGTGGGACCTTAGACCCCGTCGTCTGGTGGGAATTTAGTCCCTCGCTTTCAGCACCTTTACCAAGACTGAATACGGTGGGTGGGGGGAAGGGGGAATTGTAAGGGGAAGGAAGGGGGCCGGGGAGGAAGGGGAGGGGGTCAGGGGGGAAGGGAAAGGGGGTGCGCAGAATTTGGGTAATCGAGTTACCGCTGTGCGGATTAGGAAAGGGGTCGGGTTTTGGGGGGAGAGAGAGGGCGGTGGGGGTATGGGTTTAAACCCACAAGCCCGTATAGAAAACTTTATTCGTGTCCGAGTAGACCATCGAACTTTTTTCGTGAAAAGAAAATTTCTTCTAAAAATCCCCCATGATTTTGTATACTTTGTTTTCAGGTGAAATGGTTGTGAAAGTGGCTACTGGAAAAACAGTGTTTACGTACGTGAAAACGGAAGATTAAACGCATGACAAAGGTGACCAATTTTTGGGGGGCTGCTTTTACATTGGCCCCAAAGAAAATTACGTAGAAAAGGGAAAGCTCACTGATAATTTTAGAAAAATTTCTTTTTTGCTTTGTTTTTCTACTCTTACGGGGCCAGTGGAACACGGGGCCCTTCATGCATCGGGAGGGGTGGGAAAGGGAAAAATAGGGGAAAGGGGAGGGGATTATGCATGAGTGTGCTTTAAAACAGTATTTAAAAGCCCCAACTAATTGTTGATGATATGTTTTTTCTTCTTATTTTATTTTTATCATCATCATTATTTTGTTTTCAACACACATCTAATTATCACGCCATCGTCATCGTCTCATTTTACATTAAAATTATGATCCATAAA
>CM031598.1:60372597-60382597 GCA_018398815.1 Conus ventricosus | reverse complement strand
GGTTCACTCCACATTCGCCGCGTTTGGCCGGTAGCCGGGGTGGGTGGGGTGGATGCAAGCTACCCAGTTTCTAGAAGCACCTCTTTACAGAATGATGGGTGATTGAAAACTGGGATGTTAACAATTATCACTGTAATTAAAAGGTAATTATTAACGTGATGTTGCTCCATAAGCTCTGCTGCGTGATGATGATCTAGATTTTGCTGGATAATGGATATATTGCTAGGTAAGGATCTCGGTAACATTTGGTAATAATGTATGTCATGCTTTGTAATGATTTCTGTAATATTAAATAATAATCAGACCAAAGTCACGGTCATGCTGCTTAATAATGACCGAGTTGATGGTTATTAATCAGAATTGTATTTGGTTATCATTATCACAGCGCTGGGAATAGTCTCTTGAATATCAGTCGCTAGATTAGCTATGTAATAATCTCGAATTAAAATCTGTAATGCTTGGTAATAATCATTGTAGTGATTAGTGATCATCTCTATGATTAAGGAAATAATCACCATAATAGCTGGGTGGTTGTATGGTGCCTAGTAATGATCATAAAACGCTGAGTATTAGTTATTTGATTGTTGGGTAATTATCACAGTGACGTTGGGTTACAATCACTGCATTGTTAGGTAACAATGTTTGGATGATAATCACAACATTTGCAGGTGCTACCGACCATTGAAGAGTCGGATGATAATAATTGTGTTCATTGCTGATTTGTCGTGCTGATCGGGGGCAGTAATTAGGGAAACAATGGTTGTAGACTTGTGTGTTTTAGTCTCTACATGCTTATGATAGCATTCCTTCGATTGTAGTCCCATATGCCCCCCAAAATGTACTAGGTCAAATCAGATAAGATATTTGATATTTGTTTTTTTTTAAAGCGTTTTATGAGAGAGAGAGAGAGAGAGAGAGAGGAGAGAGAGAGAGAGAGAGAGAGAGAGAGAGAGAATGTAGTATGTAGGGTGGGGAAGTGGAGGCGAAGGAAGGATAGAGAGATAGACAAATACATCCGATGAGATATTTTTGACATGTTGGTCGTGGCAGTCACCTCCGTCACAAATGTAACTCCAACTATCCGGCGACAATGCCATATGATATATACGCCACCCCACACAACCCAGAGCCAGCTTTAATGATATCCCTCATCCGCGCATGCGATTAGGCTTGGTTGAAGAAAGACAGTCGCAGAGGGTGGAGGTCATGTGCTGGTCATGTTAGATGAATGGAAGACCATGTGACCATTCATTGCGTGCCACCAAATGTTGTGTGTGTGTGAGAGAGAGAGAGAGAGAGAGAGAGAGAGAGAGAGGAGAGAGAGAGATGAGCGAGAGAGAGACAGAGAGAGAGATAGAGAGAAAGCGAGAGAATGGTACATGCATGCAGTGCTGTGTGTGTGTGTGTGTGGTGTGTGTGTGTGTGTGTGTGTGTGTGTGTGTGTGTGTGTGCTCGCGCGCGCGCGCATTATGCGTGCATGCGTTTGTGCGCGCTCATTTGCGTATATGTGTGTGCGTAGCCGTTTGGAATGTGCACGCTGAAGTCTTTTGATTATTATTTGACAAATGATCAAAGATTGATACCGTTTGACATTCGACTGCACAAATTACAAAAATCACCATCGTCGTCATCGTTGGCATCAACAGCTACAGCTGTCGTATCAGCAGCAGCATCATGAACAGCTGCAACGAAGACGACGTTAACATTGATAACACCAACCACAAAGCTAACATCCTCAACTTTTAAAAAAAGGACTAAACTGATAACAAAGCGGAGGTACGCTGACGGACGACAGTGAAGATGATGATGATGACGATACGATTTCTGAATGTCATCGGCGAGGTCATTTACAAACTGCTCAATAGACGTTATTATTTTAGGCGTGGCATTTAGGCTGCTACACATGATGGAACAACTCCTGCGCAGTCGATCGAAGCGCGCGTGACTGTCTTCGGAGCGTCCATCTGAGGCGTTCAGTCAGCAAAAAACGCCCATCCAGGATCTATAGAAAACTGCTCGAATCAAAAGTCTGTAGTCACATTGTTAATCCACAAAACGGTCATTTTCTTGAAGGAAAGGCATACCACAAACATATCCCAATGTGAAGGCGCTAGTTTCAAAAAGGACTGCTTTATGATGACGTCATTGCAAGTGATGGATAATATTGTGAAACGAGTAAGTGTGTACCACAGATATGTCCTGAAATATGGGTATCAGTTTCAGTAAGTTCTCCATTTATAACTGTCTTCGTAAAGAAGGAGCAATTTCATCGTGAAACGAATAATGTTGTGCCACAAATAATTAGTCCCATTGTATAGGTACTAGTTCCGTAAAGACTTGCATGCAAGTGTCGTCATAAAGATTACTTCCATGGTGACACGAATGATTATACACGCCTCAAATATATATCCTCAAGTGTAGGAACTTGTTTAAGAAAAAGGCCTGCATTATCATTGTCATTGAAAAAGTTGTAATTTCCAATGCGAAAGGAGTGGATATATACACGTCGAATAAATACCAAACTGTAGGAACTCCTTTAAAAGGTCTGCATTGTATTTACCTCCATAGATGAAGAGCTTTTTAAAATAAATAAAAAGTAATTATACTGCAAGCATATTTTCAAAGGTATAAATAAGTACCAGTTTAAGTGATGCATACATTGTAAGATAATTGCCCTTTAAAAGTACTTTTTTTTATCGTGAAACAGGTAATTGCACATCACAAAAGTTTCCTGCAATTTGGGTACTGGTTTTTTAAAAAAATGACAGCATTATACTAAGGTGCAAAAAAATGTTGTAATTTTCGTTGCGTAAATAGCCATTATATAACCATGAATATATCCAAAGTGTATGCTGGGCCTTAAAAGTACTCATATTCTTTGCGAAAAGAATGATTATACCTAAGATTATATCCAAGATTGTAGGCACTAGTGTCAGTAAGACCTGCATTGTAATTGTCTACATAACAAAGAGCAATTTTAATCGCAAAAACGCAGTCCTCTACAAACATGTCCCATGGACGATCAATTTTTTTTTCCCTTAAGTGTGTTATGATTTTCTCATTGAAAGAAAAAGAAACACCCGCAGGTGCTGGGGAGGACCCAGAGAAGCACTGTCTTCATCCGCCTTTTGAGCAGTTCTGTACCACCCTTGAAGGCCTGCGCTGTGTTGACGATGTTACAGGCACGCGCAGGACACTCCATTAAGATATCAAGGGACATAACTGCTCCTGAACAGAGGTAAATCAGACTACAGGATGCAACTCATAACAGCCTTAAAATAATATCCCCATGGGTGTACCAGCCCGTATTTCATGACTGCAGAGCCCACCGGCAAAAGACAACACCCTCCAGCTGCCGAGCACACCCCACAGACCCAACCACCCCTGCCCACGGACAGATGAAGACAGTGCCATTCCAGACACAGCCAAGCTTTCGGCATACGGTCTTATGTGCCCTAAGAAAGAAATAGTATTTTGTCGTTAAGTTTTTAACCTGTGGTTAAGTTTTTAACCTGCTCCAAAGGAAACTAGTTTATTTGACGGAAATAAAGCCTCTTTCCGGTTTGCAAACAAAAACCTGTTGCCTCAGAGATCACTTTATTATCGACACAAATGAGGGGGGGGGGGGGGGGGTCAAACACCGTACTCTCACTGACATTGTGTGTGTGTGTGGCAGGAAGATGAAAGCAAGGTGTGCATGGTTTCAAATAATACGTTTTTGTACTAGATTGCAAATGCTGGTCATACCTCAAAAGCAAGGTTTGTGTCATCTTAATACAGAACTGATCGCAGTGAGATTTTAATGTCAGAATTATTGCCACGGTTTATGACACCATCGGATCCTATGTAAATCGATATGGCAAAAACAAAGAAACAAAATAAAACCATATACCTTTTGACCAAGAACAATATCTGCAGTGGTCGTCCTTCATCCACATTATTATTATTATCATTATTGTTGTTGTCGTTGTTGTCGCTATCATTGTTATTATTGTTATCATGATAATTGTTAAGAGTACTTATATAGCTCTAATCTTCGGTTTGAGACCAAGCTCAAGGCGCTTTACACTCCACACTTTCCTTTGCACAAAGGGCTGCCTACCTGGGTAGAGCTGAACGAAGAGCTGCCTGCTGACACTACACTCAGTCGTTTCCCGTGTCATTCATCTGTCGGTCAGTAAGTTTGCCATTCATCTGTTCATTATTTCGGAGCATGCTATGTGACTACCTGTCATCTATACCAACGGCCAAACTGTCCTTCCCTTCCAAAGCTGGTGATTGGATATCAGGTGAGTGCAAGATGTTATGCGTGCATTCACACGAGGAATTCGGTTTATAGTCAGAAAGTCTTATTCTGAAAAAAATAAAAATAAAAAAAAAACTTGGATAAGAAATTGAACCAACATTTAACTCCGTTCAAAGAGAGATTCGAACTTGCAATCCCAGTATCATCCGGAACATCAGTCCGGCGTTCTGCCCCTGAACACCACATGTATATCGCGTGCATGCACACATGTGACAATGACCAACTTGTTGCTACCTGTGTTGCGTCGTATCAAAACATTTCGTTTATAGACCGTCCGACCACATGGAAGCCAGATCAGGGCTGGGTATCGTATCAGGGTATCAAACAGCCAGACTGATGATACTCATGAAGCAAGACACTTACTAGGATCTCCTGAAAACTGTGATAATGCAGCTCTCCCCTTTTTTATGATGAAAATTACTTATTCTGAGAGAAAAACGACCGGCGAAAAGTAGAACTTTCGAAGCGACTGGTTTCCCATAAAGAAATTTATCAGTGAGCGCAGCATAAAGTGGTATGTTGCTGTCAGCAGCTTTAAGGGATCTGGCACGATACTAAGACAGATTTCCCGCGCCAGCAGAGCAACAAGTGGATAACATGTCAATAATCTTCTCTCTCCTCTCTCTCTCTCTCTCTCTCTTTTGCCTTTTTCTCCAGCTTTCCTACCTTTGATATTCCGCAAAATATCAATTGCTATATAAAGCCAGCCGGTGACAGCACGCTTAAAATGTCCATAATGGCAAGCGTTGGCGCAAACAAAAGCAAGCAAGAGAGGCCATTGTCTATTTCCATTCACATTTCACGTTGATTTTGTCGTTTGTTGATTACATTATTCTCGGTTGTTTGTTATTTCTTCAAGACGTTACAGATTTTTTTTTTCTCTACGCGTTTAGATCCCCGAGGAGGCTGTATTTCCCTGCATGTTTACAGCCTAGCCCAGGTCCTGTATGGTTGAGTGGGCTGTAGGTAATGGTAACAGACTAACGATCACGTGTGATGACAGAAAGGTGGTGATGAAGAAGGTGAAGGGGATTCGGGGGCTTGGGCAATGGAGACAGGAGTGAAAGCTTCTTTAGCGTTCTTTCGGTTTCCTCGGGGCATATTCTATGAGCGAGTCGTAATCAAGGTAAAAAAAAACCGCCTTTCGATGATTGACCTTCCATTGCATACGCGTTCTTTTGTCCCACAAAACAGTGTCAGCATGGTAGACGATTGAAGTAAAAAGGAAAAGTATGGTCAGCTGCCAGATATCTACGAAAGGAGTGCGGTCCATCTTTCATCATGTAAAGCTGAAACAAATAATGATGCCGCTGATGATGATGATATTGAATGATAACAACAATAATGATAATCATAATCATAATAATCATTATAGTATTTTTACAGCAATGTTATTACTGCAACTTATGATGATGTTAAAAGATCACAAATTAAGGGCTTAACGATAGATCTAAACTAAAATACGCTTGTTTTATTGATTAAAGGAAATAGGTAAATGAAAAGGGATCGTAAGCAAAGGTACACAATGTGAACCTAATTGCTCAGACACACAAGTGTAAGTCTAAGTCTGTCACAACTGTTGTAACTGCGATGCTTTTGACACAGTAAAACTTAATCACATCGGAGAGAAAAGTTGATGTTTGACCGTTATACACATGCATGCGTTCGAGACATAGTGGGAAATCGGTGGCTTTCCACGATATCGTGCTATGATTTGGGGCACGAGTGAATGCAGGCGAAAGAATGCTGGTCACTGAAGAGGAAACGCAGCCATACTTTGAATTGTTTACGGGACTGCTTAACTGGGATACTTGCCTTCCTTTGTCCCCCCCTTTCCCACCTCTTCCCTTCCCTCTCTGTCCACTTTTCCACAGCTCGATTTCACTGCACCATCCCCCCCCCCCCCCCTCTTCCCCCCTCCCTCCCCCTTCTCCCGCTCACACTCTTTCTTTGGGCATTTTTTTCCCGATCTAAGCCGTACTCGTTCGGTGGTTTCTGTAATGAATATCTTCTTTTTGTCTGTCTGCTCTCTCTCTCTCTCTCTCTCTCTCTCTCTCTCTCTCTCTCTCTCTCTCTTTAAAATTTTCAAAATGTTGTTTTCTGTGTGATGTTCTGTTTCCAATATTTTCAATTAAACAGGAAAAAACAAAAACAAAAACAAAAACAAAGAAATAAGTAAAATATGAAATGCGTTTAAAAATAGGTATGATTTCACAAAAATACAGAAAAAAAACAGCACTTACGTATTGTGAACTATTGGGCATTCGTATACGTATATCATTTGGACGTTCTGCCGTCGGTATTTTTGTGGAGAGGCAGGTAATCGGCTGGGTATGGAACAATGTATCTGTCCACGTGTCGAAATGAGTACATGAGCCTGTCTTTGTTCAGTGCCATAGTATTAAATGGAAGACATACTTCAGCTCCGTACCCGGTAATCGGAGCCACTATATAAAGCAAAAGAATTATCACATCCACCTTTACTTCTTTTCCACGTACACTGCCTTTGTGGCCAAACGCTGCTTTATTACTTTGTTTGGCTGCATGGTCTTCGGCATAATGGAAGTGTTAACTTTGGCAAAGAATGAATTATAAATATTTTTTACTGTCTGCTGTTTGAATGCAATTGCATCAAAGCAAAAAGGCTGAGGAGAAAGTTTGAGGCCATTTGTTGTGAGAATATGGCAACCTCTCTCTCTCTCTCTCTCTCTCTCTCTCTCTCTCTCTCTCTCTCTCTCTCTCTCTCTTCTTCATTGTCAGTCTTCATAACGAACAATAATTAATCCCTTTTATTCTGTAACCTTAATTTCTGTTGTGGATAAAAGCACAGTGTGATCAGCCCCTAGCAGGAGTGGAATTTAAGCTTTGGTTGCCGCATTAATAAATAGGTGATATCTTTAAGGTCGTTTATTGAAATAGTTAACACTGCGGGACTTAGTATATTCCCTTAATTAAGGCACATACTTTTTTATACAGGAATAGAGTTTATAACTTCATCCTCTGTTTTGCCACAAGATATAGGGTCTTTATACATATCTTCAGTTATTTGGAAATACTTTCCCGTCTAAGCCAGTCTCACTTTGTTCTCAATCTACACATAATTACACATTTTTTTCTGAAAATAAACAAAAGAGCTATGAAGACGTCTGTTTCCTTTTTTATGGAATGGTCAGTTGTCTTTCGAGGATAATTATGTGATCTTTTATTTTGGAATGTCTTCCAAAACCACCTTGTTCTTTGAATAATACATTTGTGGTCTCCCTTAATGACTTGACAGAAGAGTTTAGGTATGGTTGAAAGCTATAACATCACAATCATTGAGATTACTTGGGTGTCCACTTTCAAAGATGGGAACTCCTATTCCTTCTGCGTGAGTGCGTGTGTGTGTGTGTGTGTGTGTGTGTATGTGTTGTGTGTGTGTGTGTGTGTGTGCGCGCGCGCGCGCGTGTGTGTATATGTGTCTGTGTGTTTGACCACGCTATCTGCCGCCGAGTACAGTCGTCTTTCTTATGATTATTTCATACTTTTTCCATTGCGTTCGTCTACCGAAAGGCACAATCGAAATACGAATGGCTGTTGGCTTTAGGTTGGAAAAACGGCACAGGCAGTTTGAAAAAAGAACAAGATGCAAAGCATATAAACGTACTCCCAATCTGTCCTGAATACGCGTGAGATATTCCATAAAGAGGAAAAACCGTCTTGGGCTGGTGTAACGGTTAGTAATGGCTATTCTGGTAACATCGGCCATCATCTGTGACCTATAATGAACATACTAACAAATTTTCAGAAATATCGGCCAAGTACTTTCTGAGATTTTCCTTAAAGAAGAAAACCATTATGGGCCGTTAATAACGGCTACAACAGTAAACTAAAACATCGGGCATCATCCGTGACCCATAATGAATTTTCAGAAAGATCAGCCAAGTACTTTCTGAGATATTCCATAAAGAAGAAAAACCGTTCGGGGCTGTTATAGCCGTTAGTAACGCTATAACGGTAAACAGAAACATCGGGCATCATCCCTAATCCTTAGTGAATATACCTGCTAATTTTCACAAAGATCGGCCAAGTACATTCTGAGATACTCCATAAAGAAGAAAAACGTTACAGGCCGTTACAGCCGTTAGTAACGGCTATAACGGTAAACTAAAACATCGGGCATCATCCGTGACCCATAATGAACATACCTGCTAATTTTCACAAAGATCAGCCAAAAACTTTCTGAGATATTCCATGAAAAAGAAAAACCGTTACAGGCCGTTACAGCCGTTAGTAACGGCTATAACGGTAAACTAAACATCGGGCATCATCTGCGTCCCATACTGAACATACCTGCTAATTTTCACAAACATCAGCCAAAAACTTTCTGAGCTATTCCATAAAGAAGAAAAACCGTTACAGCCGTTAGTAACGGCAGTAACGGTAAACTAAAACATCGGGCATCATCCGTGAACCATAATGAACATACCTACAAATTTTCAGAAAGATCGGCCCAGTAGTTTTGTCTGGAGCGAGTGGAACACATTTTGACCGCACACACACACACACACACACACACACACACAGCATGTCTTCGTTCTCATTCTAAAGTACTCCCTGTTCTATAAGAACACAAGAGTACAAAAAGAGGGGAGAGTTGTGGTGGCCGAACTTGCCTCCAGGCACATTTTCCCCCACCTGTTAGGACACGTGTACTGGTAGAGACAGCACTCGCGCTTATCCGTGGCAACACCGGTTTCGATTCAACGTGTGACGTACGTGCGGTTTGATTTCAGGACACGCATACGGGTATCGAGTTTCACCTTTTCCGCACTGATGGCTCTACCTGTCCCTCACTCCCTCCCTGCCCATGGCTCCTACCCTTTCACCACTTCCTCTTCACCCTTTTTGTTAGGAAAAAAAAAAGTTTCCGATAGTTGAGATGGGAATATAGTATATATCAAAGTGTATCCATTATGTGTTTGTACATTCGGCTGTACTTTGATACAGATGGAAAGTGGAATTCACATATTTGTGAGGAACACACACCACACACACACGCACACACACACACACACACACACGCAAGCAAACACACACACAAACACACACACGCACGCACGCACGCACGCACGCACGCACGCATGCACGCACACACACACACACACACACACACACACACACACACACACACACACACACACACACACACCACAAATGCATGCATGTATGAGAACAAATGGGGACTTTGGTAACCTAAGCGATCTGAAGCGATCAAAGCTAAGTGAATTTTCGTTGTTTTATTCGTTTATATACCACCTGACGAAGACCTAAGAGGTCGAAACGCGTTGTGTTTTCTCTTGTGACTCGTTTGTCCACGTTCTCTGAGCGGTTCGCTAACATTTATTTAAGATTTGTTTGGTAACTACGTTTTGATCTCTGAAAAACTACCGTATGGATCCTTCTTTTTCATCTTTGCTCAGCTAGAACTTCGATGTTGACCGTCAGTGAGATTTTGGACCGTTTTCATTCCATCATTTTGCGGATGGCATCTAAACACGAAGCAACAAGCACCGATGGTGACCTTAGAAATCGATCAGCGCATGTTCTTTCGTTTTCTTTTCTTTCTCTTTTAATTTTTTTTTTCTCAAACCTCATGCCCTTCATTACAGATGGCGATCGGACTTGGCCTTCTGTTAGCCATCCCTCTACACA
>CM031598.1:60347597-60367597 GCA_018398815.1 Conus ventricosus | reverse complement strand
CTATGAGTTTTATAACCTGTGGCTTCATCCTCGCAAGGAGTCAACTCATGGCTCATCAGTCTAATGTTCTTGGTATCTTTATCTCTCAGCATGAATAACAGGTGCGCTTTTCACCGACTCATGAAGGCACGCACTCTCTCTCTCTCTCTGTCTCTATCGTCTCTGCTCTCTCTCTCTCTCTCTCTCTCTCTCTCTCTCTCTCTCTCTCTCTCTCTCTCTCTCTCTCTCTCTCTCTCTCTCTCTTACAGACTCATTCGTGCTTACTCGGTCTCTGTCCATCTCTCTCTCTCTCTCTCTCTCCTCTCTCTCTCTCTCTCTCTCTCTCTCTCTCTCTCTCTCTCTCTCTCTAACAGACACTGTCGTACGCGCGTGCACACACACACACACATACACACACACACACACACACACACACACACACACACACACACACACACACACACTCGCGCGCGCGCGCACACACACACAACAACACATACACGCGTGCGCGTACGCACACACACACACACACACACACACACACACACACACACACACACACACACACACACCACACACACTGCCACCACCATCACCACCATTACCATCATCACGCTGCACACACACACACACACACACACACACACACACACACACACACACACAACACACAACACATACACACACTTTACAGTCATGAGATGTTTTAGCATGAAGTCTACCTGAATTCATTCCTATTGATTATTTTGCTGCTGGTGGTGCTAGCTAGCTGGTCCTTTCCCCCAGCTTTGAAAATCTTCCACCTATGATTTAGCGCCATCTTACACAGTAAGAAGTAAATTTTCTCCGGGTATTTCATGAGAAGGAGATGGCTGGCAAGTCCATGGCCAATGAAACAGAACGTCTGCTTTGAGGGGGAGGAGGGGGGGGGGTAGGAGTGACGGGGTGGGGAGGTGGTCGTTATGGATAGTTTTGTCTGTGTGAGCATTATAGTTCTCTCATATTGCAAAGCTGTTAACTCTTACTTAGCTGCAAATAGTGTAGCAGTTTGCCATATCTGTGGCGTTCCCCCACCCCTTTTTTGGTTGTTGTTGTTTTTTGTCCTTGTTGTTTTTGTCCTTGAAGTACCAAGGGAGAGGGTGGGATGGGGGGGGGGGGGCTTTGAATTAAGCCCGGTAGTCCAGAAATTACTGTTAAGGCACCGTTGGGATCCAGGAGCAACTCCTAGTAACCCCCCCCCCCCCTCTCCCATCTTACCCAAGACGTTGAAGGTGATGTACATTTCTGGGATGCACTGGGGGTCTTTCCTGACAGACAGCATGGTGTCAGTTCACTAAATACGCATGTTGAAATCTGTCTCCATTCTTCAATACTTTCGGGTGAAAAACACATCAAATGTAGGTGGGTTGTCCGTGCATCCATTCCGTTCCGAATCCGCCACCTAATTAATAACATCAAACTGCGCCTCATGGACACATTTTGCCTCAATGAAAATGTTAGCAATGTTATTGTTGTTGTTGTGCTGATATTGCTAACTATTGATTCCCACTACATACCCACTGCCTTCATTTTGTTTGTCTCCTGGCCGTGTGATTTCCAGGAAGAGTTGGCTGCTGGCAAATCACCTTTGCCATTTCCCAGGTGTAGAGGCTTTCCTCCTGATCGAAGCGCTGACATTTTTTTTTAATGGCCGCTTGCATTGACTGACACAAAGATCTTTAATCTGGGTTGACATCGTGTTTATTGCACAGCGGTGTGTGTTGTGTGAATCAGCTGACTTCACGTTCAGGTTGGTGGAGACTTTAACGCGGAATCTGGTATTCCCTGCTGGGTTTTATTTTTCAGTTTGACAAGTGATCACGGTCAGTTTTGTGTGTTGCAAAACACCTGCTGAATGTGGGCAGACTCAAATTTCACAGTCCTTGTTTAGAATCAGCCTGATAATCTATCCCGGAAATTACCTTTATGTTCTTTTGTTTCTTAACTAAGCCAATAAAGTTACACCAACACGCGCTTATATTTTCAGAAAATGAAAAGTCAACTCCAGATATGAGGTATACAGCACTGCAGTTGGGGGTTTTCACAGGCAGAACGTCTTTGAACAATTGCATCCCGTGTGGTCATAGTTGACACCCCCAACCACCCAGACCATTTCACATGGAGCTGAGGAAAAACAGTGCTCAGACTCAGGTCCAGACCATCACGGTATTGAGAATAGTAGGCTTTAAAATCTAATATACGCAGGGCCAAGTCAACTGTTGAAATTATTTAGATATGAAATGGGGAAGTCATAGTTTCCATGTGTTCAGCAAATCTATCGCTAATCGTTTATTGTCCCGTAATATACATACATACATAGGCCTACATACATAATACATACATATATACATACACACGCACACACACACACACACACACACACACACACACACACACACACACACACATACATAATATATATATATATGTTCAACAATGTTTTAGGCATTTTAAATATACTGATCTCTCTCTCTCTCTCTCTCTCTCTCTATATATATAATATATATATATATATATATATATATATATATATATATATATTGATCTATGTGTGTTCGTGTCTGTGTAACAATGACTGTCTTATCCCATGAAATTCGGCTGTCATTCAACATTACGTTTTTGTAACTGTTTTCATTCATAGTGGTTTCCCAATGTGTGTGTTCTAGAATGACACGCTGGATCCGGACCAACTCACCTTTCAGCATTTCTTCACCTTCTACTGCCAACTCACCGCTCGGTCAGAAATTGACACCATCTTTGCAGAAACGTGAGTGGTTTTCATTCAGCCTTTTACTTCCTCTTGCCTTCCTCTTTTCTAGTTATATTGCTGCTTGACTTGAGAAAACGTCTGTCTCTGTCTCTCTCTCTCTCTCTCTCTCTCCCCTCTCTCTCAGCGCGCATGCATCTCCTTAAACGCAGAAAATATAGGAATGCATTTATACTCTCTCTCTCTTTGCAGTTTTTTGTTGTTTTAAAATGATTGTATGGATATATGAATTCAAATTTGGGGATTTCCTTCATTATTCATTAATTTACTTATTTGCATACTTACTTGCTTTCTCTCATTATTGTTGTTTTTCTATCCCTTTTTCTTATACATATACATGAAAGTAAATCTTTTATAGGGAAAAAAAAACACGTTAAAAGTGCGTTAACATAATAATGAAATGTAATGTTGGACATGAATCTATGTGCATTTTTTAAAGAAAAACGTCAATAACACAGACAACACCTGAATTCCCGTGTCACTTTTTGTTTTAGTTGCGAGTGTCACTCGCTGGCTGCTGAGCAGGATACAAATACGTGCTGTATCTCTCCGTATATTCAGCATGCAGACTCAGAGAACAGTCCATGACACTGTGGGGCAATCTAACATAGGTCTGCGGTTCAGTTGAATGTTATCACTAACATGAATCATCAATCAACCATTTATGATTGTGTATCCCCATGCCAACCACCCCTGGAATGCCAGGCGATTGGGGAAAGGTGGAATGAAGGTGGGAGAGAGAGGCGTGAGTTGTCTGGTGAAGAAATGGAGAATAGTGTTAGGTTACGGCGTGTAGACTAATGGAATAAATGATGAGACAGAAACGGTGCATTTCAGCCCTTAGAACTTCTAACAGAACAACGTGTTTTGATCCCGAGGTACTCTATTGTAGCCACTTCGATTATCAGCTCTGAGAGAATCACTAATTGCTTGTGTGGCAGTGACATTCATATCTAGGCCTTTTTTTTTTAATTACGAAAATTCATCATTTACGGCCAGAGTGTACTTCTGATTGAATTATGTGAACATGATCGGTTGAGCAAAATAGCATGGTTTCCAGAAATATGTAAACATGATCGGTTGAGCAAAATAGCATGGTTTCCAGAAATATGTAGATGTATCTAAGCCAATTAGATCAGATTATTCTATCCATAATACTATTCTTAAAGAAACTAATGCTGCAAAATATTTAGGCGTGATTATAGATAGTCGTCTCAAATGGAAAGAACATTACAATTTAGTATGTAAGAAAGCAAATAACATCTTAGCTTTCTTATACAGGAATATCAATGACTGCCCCCAAAAGGTTAAAGACGACTGCTACAAAACACTGGTTAGACCAGTACTGGAATATGGTTGCTCAGTTTGGGATCCTTACCATCTAGCCTAAAGGACATTGATAACCTCGAAAAGATTCAGAAGAGAGCAGCACGGTTCGTAACAGGGAACCACATCAGAGAAAAGGGGAATACTAGGAAGAACATGAGGAGATTAGAATGGAAACCCTTAGAAGAGAGAAGAGCTTTGATCAAACTTAACATCTTCTTCAAAGGCAGAGCTAAAGTAATTGATATTCCAATGGAACAACTAGTATTGAATAAAAGTAGCACCAGGAGTGGCGGTCAATGTTATACCATACCTGCATCAAATATTGACAGCCACTTACATTCTTTTTATCCCAGTTCTGTACGGCTGTGGAACTCACTGCCGGGTGCCATCAAGATTGCCACAAATGCAATCTCATTTAAAAAAACAAATTGATTCGACAGTTTTGAGATCTGCATATGACGATTTTCTATTTTTACTTCCCCAGATATTTTACTATTACCTGGGCCTGAATTTGGCCATTGCTTTTAACTTCTTGAATATCGAGTGCGACCCCTTGTTGCCAAATTTGCTCCAGGGGCCAACAGTCTGAGTCACACTGTTTTATGTTATTTTATTTTACTTTTTAACATGCGCGCTGGTGACCTACTCGTTTTTGAGTGAACCAGTATTTTAGGAAGAAGAAGAAGAAGAAGAAGTAGAAATTCCAGAACATCTTACCTCGTAAAAATTTCGAGAACTTCTTAGGTATTCAAGGATATTTTATCTTCAAGAATATTTTAGAAATTCAATTAGTGATGTACTCAATTATCTGAATGATGGTCTGTTCTGCGTGTTTAACTGTCTCAATGGCTTTATGTTCTGTGTTATCAGCTGTCTCAGTGAGGGTATGTTCTGTGTGGTTGATCATCTCAATGACCGCATCTTTTGTATATTTCAATAACTATGTTCTGTTTATTAACTATTTTAATGATCGAATGTTCTGTATGGTCAATGACCTCAGTGGCTGTGTTCTGCATAATTGATCATCACCATGACTGTATGTTGTTGTGTTCTGTGCGATTGATCATCACCAATGACTCTATGTTCTACATGGTTAATTTTCTCATGTTTGTATGTTTTGAATGTTTCTTTTATCAATCCATGGAGCGGCCTGTCTGTGGTCATGAGCATTTGGGATGTGGGTGGTCTTAATACAGCCTTCATTGTCAGCTGGGCTGTTATCAGTACCACTGTCACTGTATGTGACCAGGGGAGCCAAGAAGAAACCCTACCTGACCATGGAGCAGTTCATGGAATTTCTGAACGTCGAGCAGAGGGACCCACGCCTCAACGATGTCCTGTTTCCCCCGACCAATGAAAAACAATGTCAGGAGTTAATCACTCTCCATGAAGCCAAGAGCGGAATGGCTGCAAAAGGTAGGCTTGCGCAGTGAGCACAGAGATCGTGAACATCTTAGGCAGCTTGTTATTTTGTGTCTGTTGATGAGATCCGTCGGCTGTTCAGTAATTGTAGATCCAAGAATTTTGTATGGAACGAAAACAAAATGGTCAACAAATCTATTGATGTGTAATAAAAAGAGTATTTTCGCATGCAGCAGTGTCGAAGGTCTAACTGATCCCTCGACCCTCCTTATATCCTCGTCATTGAAAGAGTTCAAAGACGTGCTACAAAGCAATTAAAAGAATGCAAGGATAAATCTTATGCAGAAAGATTACAATATTTGAATCTACATTCACTAAAAGGCAGAAGGTCAAGAGGTGATCTTATACAGACTTATGAAATATTTAATGGATTTGACAATGTTTGTGTTGACTCACTCTTTTCTCTTTCAAAACATAACATCACAAGAAATGCAGAAGGAAAGATATTTATTCAGCACTGCCGTACTAACAGAAGAAAATTTTCCTTTTCACACAGAGTAGCCCCTTTATGGAATGAACTCCCTACTAACATAAAATTTGCAGAAGACACTAACAAGTTCAAGAATCTCTTGGATGTAATTCCAAAGTATAAGGAACTTTTCAACCAATTTGATGATTAAAATGCCATATTAGGCATTGTGTAACAAAATGACAATTACGTTTCAACACCTATACTTTTAACAAAAAGTATTGACAAAGAGGGGGACGTACATAGGCCGCGAGGCCTAGGCTTTTGAGCCAGTCCCTATTACTACTACTACTACATATAACAAGCCCCTGTCTGGTATCCGTCTTCCCTGCACATCTCTCATACCTTTGCTGTCCTTTTTTGGCGTGGCTCCACCAGCTTTTCATCACAGAAAAAGTCATGTCTGTTCTTGTCAAAGATAAATGGTATGTATGTATGTAAACATGTCCATGCTATCTGTTTCCAATTTTATTCTGCAGCAGTTGGCTCTTTTTTTAACATATACAACATTAGATGGAGGGGTCGGGGGGGGGGGGGGGGGGCATTGTATTTTAAACGTATGCGTGTGTATTCTGTTCAGCCCTGATGGATCTTTTATGATTAGACAAGCAACAAACAGCAGAACCATACTGTTTTTTCCTTTCCTTCGGTGCCCACGATCATGAGGATGATCATTCTGGCACATAAAGGGGGGGGGGGGGGGGGGTAGTAGGCAGTCCATTTGTATGCTCTGATCATTGTGATCACATTCACTGTGATTCTCATTGTCCATAAACCATAGTCGGTCCGTTACCGTAAGAGCCACATGGTATCAGTTTGTTACTGTTACAAATATTCTTTGCTAGAGGAACCAAAATGAATAAGGTTTTTAACGAAAAGTTCAGAACATTTTGAAAGATGAATGTACGACTAAAATGCTTTAGAGTGCTGATTATGTTTCATTTTAATATTTTCTAGAACGCGTATGAGACTTTAAACCACCACCACAAACAAATCAAAAGACCTTTCTCAAAATCAATGCCTTTGTATGATTGGTTTTAATTATTGATGAAAATGACTGGTTTTAATTATTGATGAAAATGACTTTATCTCCTTGTGTGATAGTGATAAAAATTCTCTGATTTTGCAGTTATATCCTGATTCCATGCTGCAAAGTTGTTGTTTTCCTCCACACAGTTGTGCCTTTGGAGACTTTGTGTCATACAGGCAAATCCACGAGAACTCCCATCACGTGGGCATTGTGTTTGTCTCCCTCTTTGGGGTGTTGTTCACTCACTCTGACTCCATGATTAAACAAGAATTATCATCAGCTGGAGAGTTAAGAGGTGGTGGTATCCACATATTCTGGATCAGAACACCACTTAAACACCATCAAAGTGACAAACTACAGTGCAGCATCTCCTCGTGTGTGTTGCCCTATGCCAACTTTATATTTCTTAGATGCCCATCTGTGGCAGGTACTTAGACCATGACAGAAAGAGTCTGAATGTGTTTGTGCCAGTGGGTGCCGGAATGAGCAGTTTGAATGTAAGGCTGAATGGAGGCAACAAAAAGCAAAAAAATGAGACTTTGTATTCCCTTTATGTGTTGTGTTGCGAATCACTGTAAGTTAGGAGCTGGCTGTCCAACTCGGCGTTAATCATGGCTACCACCTACAGCCCTGGTATGGTCCCCTGTGGTTGGCTAGGCCATGAAAAACAGGATGTGACTACCACCCATGGTCATGAGACACTGATGATCCTTGTTGTGCTGGCATTGTTACGTTCAGTGCTTGTCCTCATCCTACCTGATGTAAGAACAGTCCTCTCTCGAGGTCTCCTTTTTTTCTCTTGTGTTATGGGATGTTTGATCTTCGATTTTTTTTTGTTTTTAATTTTCAGGCCACCTGTCTCAGGAGGGTTTCCTGAAGTATCTGCTGAGTGAGGAGAACAGCCTGATCCCCCATGACAAACTGGACCGCAACGAGGACATGAACCAGCCTTTGGCACACTACTACATCAACTCCTCTCACAACACGTACTTAACGGGTAAGACTTTTTTTTTAGGTGGAGTTGTTTTTAGAAGAAAAGCGTTTTACTGCAGAAATGCATACTGAGCAATTTACTAGCTTTCAATCATCTTGCGGGATGTTCTGCAAATAGACTGTTGATGGCGATTCACAACCAGAGGTCTGATTTGTCATCTGTATCAAGTGGTGTGGTTTTTGTCAGGTATATGTCATGCAATTTAAAGCTCATGTGTGATGGAGATGAAACGTTACAAACTCTAGGCACCAAACTAAAAGAACATATGAACACCAGAAGACCGCGGTGGAGAAATACTGCAGGAATTAGGTCACAAGGTACCTTTGGACGGTGTAATATTCTTGTTAGGTAATCCTGTACCTCAAGGAGGAAAACCAGGGAGGGCACCTGTCTTGAATGGAAACATTAACTAGGAACTGCCCAATGTGTGGAAAGTAGCACTACCACCACACGACACAGAGTACATGTCTAACTTTCCTTATGTCAGCAGCTGTCACCTGTCGACCTGAGGATGATCCTGCTACAAGACTGAAAGTTGTCAATTGCTCTGCAACCATTTTTTCTGCTTTTCTCTTTTTGTGTCTGCTTAGTGTATCCTCCCAGTGACTTTACTACCACACTGCTCATTCCAGCCTCCCCATACACAACTCCACTCAGACTGGCTCTGCTATTGCTCCAGTATAGTCAATTCAAGGAGAGCTGTCAGTGTCATGTCACCATGAAACTGTCCCCCAAAGTTGGATAACCAGAGCTGGGTCACTTGGTCAGTGCTCAGTGCTCCTCTTCCGATTTCACGTTTGAAGGGCACCACCTTACTAGGTCTGTTACTGACTACTCTAAAACAATAAACACTTCATCTATGTAGATCACACTTTCAAGAAATGCCTTTTTCTTACATACAAGATTTTGTCTTACAGTCATCTGTTTGCATGCAGGAGCTGTTACGATCATTGCGCGCAGACAGGTGTTGTTAGGTATGGTGAAAAATGGATGGTTCGTGTACACAGTAATCCAGCTTCACCATTGAGAACACTCTAAAGCAAACTTTTGAAAAAAATGTACCATTAATCTATCTATAACACTTCTGATACCTCTTATTTTCGCTTGAAGTAATACCAGAAGTTGTTTGTGTGTGTGTGTGCGTGCACGCATGGGTGTGTGTGGGTGTGTGTGTGTGTGTGTGTGTGTTGTATAATTTAAAAAAATTATGTGCATGTTTGTGTGTGTTTGCACTGTTTCTGTAATGACTTCCATGTTGGTGATTATTTGCTGTGTGTGTAATGCACTCTGCTTTTGAGGTTTATGCAATATGGATTTTTTCATTTCATTTTTGTACTATCATTCATACTCATGATTGTTATTATCATTACTTTTTGTTGTTGTTGTGGCTGTCATTATTGCTGTGACACAAAGATTGATATTTTCAATGGCTACCTTTAGTTTTCCTCTTGTTCTCTCAGGTAACCAGTATACGGGCAAGTCAACGGTGGAGATGTACCGACAGGTGTTGCTAACCGGATGTCGGTGCATCGAACTTGACTGCTGGGATGGCAAGGGCCAGGATGAAGAACCTATTATCACCCATGGCTACACCATGTGCACTGAAATTCTGTTCAAGGTAATGCCTCCCATGCACACCATGGACTGATATAAACAGGAAACTCGCTCCATCTGGCCTTACTTTTGTCGTAGCAGATGAAATTGTGTCTGCAAAACCAGTTTCCATTTGAAGGTAAAACTCTGCAAGCCACTAATGACACATGTGCTTCTTTGTGGATGTGAATCTTGGTTTGTGTGCAATATGTTGTGGGTTTTGTTTAATTTCAGTGGAATAAAACACCGGGGCAAGTTTACAAGTTGGAAGATTTAATGTCTGACTGGAGAGACTACAGTACCGTTATGAAGGTGAAGGAAGCCAGGCTGATAGTCAAAGAAACTGCATGCGCTAGTGTTTCTGCTGCTGCCAGGTGACGGGAGGGGAGGGGAACTCTTGTGGCTTCACTGATGGACAGAGGCAGGTCAGACACATGAAAACGTTGTGCTAGTGTTTCTGCTGCTGCCAGGTGACGGGAGGGGAGGGGAACTCTTGTGGCCTCACTGATGGACAGAGGCAGGTCAGACACATGAAAACGTTGAGCCAGAGCTGGGCATGTCACAATTGGTAGGGCTAATACAGGTCGGCCCAAATGTCTTGCTACAATGATAGCTGGAGGTTAACAGAAGCTATTGAACAAACAAAAAAAGAAGAAGAAAAAGGAAAATCGATGTCAGTGAAGAAAGTGTTTCATATAAATGCTGTGCATCTTGTACAAGGGGTATAGGATAAATGACCATCGCGAGCAGCATGTCAACACATTGACTGGCATACAGGAATTTCTCCTGTATTCATCAAATACCGTTCGCGTGGCTGATCGGGTCATACATTTCACTATGACTTTCTAAGTCTGTTCAGCAGGGTATACAGTAGGCAGAGTGGAAGATCCTGGGTGGATAACAAAAAGGACTGGACTGGTTACAACACCTTTAACCTCTTGTGCATGACTGAAGATAGAGGGCTGTGTTGATGCCCAAGTGTTCAAGCATCCATCGTACTGCATACAAGACTTACTGTCATGGAACAGTAAATGGGGAAAAAAAGGCTTTTAAATATAAAATACTGACCGATAGGACAGTTATATTTATTACCTCAGCCGCCAGAAACTTGTGTTGAAATTGCATTGTATTTCATGATGAAGTTTATATGATTTATGTGTACGTGTGGTTCATTGTGGCCTGACAAGTGTAATATGTTCGAGTACTTAACAAGTGAATGTAAAGGTGAAGCCAGCTGATGGGAGACTGTATCTTGACTCAGACTCCTTCCAAAAGCATTTTTCAATGCAGGTACTGAAAAGGCTTTTCCTTGGGGGGAAGGGGAGGGGGGCAATCATTTCTTGTAATACCTGTTAATTGTAATACCTTTCAAGGAAAAATGGCCTTGTCCTGCCTGCTTGATGTAACAGACAGAACAGAAACCCGACTTGGCTGGGCTTCCGAGTCAAGGGAGGCCAGTCATGCTATACTCATAATACTCGTATGAATCTGTCAGCCTATAATTTTTGTTTGTCATTTCAAGATTTTGAGTGTGTCTCACACCACATGTTAATGCGACGTTCACACTAGGCTGTAACCACGGTCTAACCAAGTGGTTACATTGAGGGATCTAATGCGACGTTCACACTAGGCTGTAACCACGGTCTAACCAAGTGGTTACATTGAGGGATCTAACTGCGATGAGACAAACTGTATATTTTTGACACAGCCTGTGTGAATGGAAAGCGTCTAACCAGTCGGTTAGATCTGTCGGCCCCGACAATTTGCAGCGTGCGTGCAAGGCATGCTATTTTGTTGTGACGTCGGAGTTTTGGCTCCGCCTCTATTTCCTGCTCTAACTCATTGGAACCGACGGGGACTAGTGTGAATGCCTTTGTAACCGTATTTGGTCACATCGGGCGATGTAACCTTGAAAATATTTTATCTTCCGAGTCATATTTTGGGGGGCCATGTAACCACCTATCGAACCACAAATCGCGGGTCTTCCCGAAAAATCGTCTAACCAATGGGAACCCACTGCAACCAAAATTGCGTGGTTCCAGTCAGTTACAGAGCGATCTAACCATTTGGTTAGACCGTGGTTACATCCTAGTGTGAACGTCGCATTAACAAAGGCAAGACTGGCCTTGACTGGTAGTCATAAAGGAATAACTGTTTTAAAAGAGGAGATTTCTTTCTATATCTGGTCTTCCCTGTCCTCTCGGTCACTTTATTCTCTCTTCATTCACGGCTCCCCAAGTGTACAACCACAGTCCTGTTGCAGACCCAGCATCAGCAGTGCTCAGGGAGGGATCAACATCAGGTGGTCACGAGGCCACTCACCAAAGGAGACTCTGCACTTCTGCCGAGTCAGTTATGTGTGTTCAGTCAGTGCTTGCTCTGATCCAACATGTGCAGGACACCATCTGCTAAGCCACCCTCGAACAACAGTCTGTACTCTAGGCTTCTTTTCATTGAACACTTTCGTATCAACCAGAAATACAGATGCCGGAGATGTTTGTAAGGAAATTTGAGCAACACTTTCGGAGACATGTTCATTATTTGAATGAAACCTGGCCGTGCAGTTCCATTCTTCCCATTTGAACCCATAGCACACTGAAAACCTCAGGATAGGAACTGCCAGATGCTAAAAGATCTTACAATTATAATCCTCTGATGAAACTTGAACTCATGATTTCCCAGCCCATAACTTACAATGCTGACCACCGCATCATGCCCAAGAGTCCCTTCCTCCCCCCCCCTCCCCCCCTTACCCTACTTTCCCCACCTCCTCTGATGATTTTTGTCATTTTAACCGTACAATCACGAGAGATTTGTTGATTTCTTGCCCAGCATTCTGACCGAAGACAGAAATGGTATGTGTGCAGGACTGCATAGAAGCCATTGCTGAGAGTGCCTTCAAGACATCTGAGTACCCAGTCATTCTGTCATTTGAAAACCATTGTGGGTGAGTACAATATATCGATGGACATATTCACTTGTGTGCTGTTATATTGACTTTTGCTGTCTTTGCTTTATTTTGTTTGTTACTATCATTACTGTATTGTTGTCTCAATGCATTTTTTTAATTGTTGTTGATCTTGTACTAAAGTGATAGTGATAGTAGTGCTTTTCCTTTTTTAAAGTATGTCACTAATTTCAAAGATACCTTCAGTTTTTTTCCTTTGTCAGTTTTTGTAATTTGATCATTTCTTGTGTTCACTAACTATGAGTAGAATTGAAATTAGATTGCGGCCACACTGCCAGCTATAAGCTGCATGGTAGCTACGTTGTGGTCGTATGATGAAAAGGATCTTTGACATCAGTTACTGAGCATGGCTACTGCTCATTGTATGGCTGTAACAGTAACTGGTGACATCCTTTTCATAATGCAGCTCTCACTGCCAGGTAACAGCACCTTTGGTGCGCATCCACTACTCACAAGCTCAAAGCTCACCCATTGCTAGTCTACAGTGCACATCAGAGTGCAACTCATGTGACCAACGCTTTATCTGCATGATTGTGTAGTTTAACACTGTTTATTTTTCATTTGCTTGTAACGTTTCAGACCCCGCCAACAAGCCAAGATGGCCAACTACTGTCGAGCTATATTTGGGGAAATGTTGTTGGATGTTCCACTTGATTCATATCCTGTAAGTTACTTGTCATATCCAGTCTGTGAGTTTGCTTTGCCAGAGTGTTTTCAGCAAAATGTACTGACTTCTCCGACTCATATTCTAGATTGCTAAATAAAGAATGATACTGGTGAAAAAAATATATAAATAAATAAATAAATAACCCCTTCTTCCCCCCACCCCCACCACTCCCCCCTCCCAAAAAAAGACACCAGAAAATGTGAGTCCAAATTGCACCATAAGAGAAAAGAGGTGTTTATGATAAAGTTAATAAAATATTCTAGATAGTGCTAAATAGTATCTATTCATATTCATATTCCTATGTTTTTAAAAGTGTTTTCATCTAAGATGAGTAAATGTGAGCACCTACACTATCACGATTTTAGCAGTGAAACTTGATTTGTGGGATGTCCTCTTCGATTATCATTACAGAATTTCCACTACATGAGCCATTTCCTTCAATGTTGAAATATTTTATTGAATGACCAAATTCCAATCGCCATGCAATGATCATCAGAAGCCTGGTGGAACCTATGACAAAACTGTAGACTGGCCATTCTTGCTCTGTGAGAAACACATTTGTATGTCCAGAATGGAGCCATTTTAATTATCCTACAGTTTTCCATGCATTTCCCACTTAGCTGAATCACGTGATCTTTTGGTCCAATCATGAACTGGATAGGCCTAATTTAGAAAGAGAAGGGGTTAGTTACCGCCAAGGACATTGACAAACAAAGCACAGGACAAGACACTGTGCTTTGTCAATGTCCTTGGCAGTAACTAACCCCCTCTCTTTCTAAATTTTGCTTCGTTCTCCGCCCTCAGTCACTCTATTTTGAAAAAAATGGATACGCCCAGTCTATTTTGACAACCCTTGTTGGTTTTCAGTAGAGAAGAGTTATCGAGCGGAAGTGTTCATCAATTCAGAATGTTCTGAAACATCAAGGAAATTTATGTTTTTAACTTCAATCGTGGCGGATAAGACAAAAGCCCTTTTGCGTGATGCGCTGCTCAGAGTTGCAATGCGTACAGGAGAAAATTAGTGCATCACGGTAAATTTTGGTACATTTTTGTGACGCACTGGCAAGTTTATGCGTCAGAGACGCACATTTGTGCATAAGAATCATCACTGTAAATACAGATTCATATATATACAGGGTTTTTTTTCAAACAAATATATACATTGTGTGTGTGTGTGTTGCATGTTGCTAATGTTTATGACCAACTTTCATCACTCATCTGCTCTGTGATGATTCTGAACATGCACAATGACACACCAGTCTGGATCACCTAAGTCATTACCACATAAGTTTGCATGGATTTTAACCATATCTGGACCACCAAGGCTATTATATAAATAATGAACAAGGAGGGTAACTCTTGCTTCCATGTTGAAACAAGTGCATGTCCACAATTCCTGAACAAATGGTTCATATAGAGCCAGTTCATCTAGCACAAATACAAACACAAAACACAAACAAGAAGACATTCTCTGAACAGGGTGTTCCATAGCTGCCGATATACTCTGCACCAATACATGCACACAGCGGCTACAATGAAAGAAAATGAAGAAACAGAAAATAAAATCTATTCAAGATTAGCATAGCTATTAATTTTGATCTTGCACATTGTCAAACAGAACACACAGTAAAACACAAACAAATGCAAGTAGCCTCAGTTTGATTGATATTGAAGGACATCTTTAATGAGGCAGGGAACAGTAAACAATAAACAGCAACTATTGTCTTGTCTGTTTGCTGTTTACTGTTTGTTCCCTGCTTCATTTAAGAATTTCTTTCTTTGCTTTGGTTGTTTGAATACATACTGACCCATTGATGGGCGGTCATTCTAGTTTCCCCATGCGTAGACAGCCACACCTATACTCATCTTGTCACTGCTCCTTCACCAGCAGTCCATAGAAAACATTCTATGTAGGCAGACAAGCAGACAAAAAAGGATGCTGGTTTTTTAACAGTTTTTAAAAAATTTCTGTTACTAACCTGGCTGTGACTATTATCACATATGTGCATAAACCTTTTCCATCTTCCTTTTTTTATGAATAATGCAAACCTGTTTTTGATGCAGCTGAAACCAGACATCCCCTTACCAAGCCCTGAAGAACTCAAAAGGCGGATTATTGTGAAGAATAAAAAGAAACATTTTCATAAGACAGGTAAGTTGATTTCAGCTAGATCATCGTACATGTATTCTGTTTATTGATGCAGTACATCAGTTTAGCTTATGATTAACGCAGATATTGTGGCATGTGAATCACTAGAACGAAATGGGGAACGTTTTCAAAAATCTTGCAAGGTGTCATGGAGAGAGAGAGATATACAGATGAAGAAGGTGAACAATAGGCATGAATAAATAATTTTCCTGCAGTATAGAGAGGTAGACCGTTGAAAGGTATTCAGTCTTGCTGACATTTGTATTCATGCAACTTTTGCCTTTGTTCTTCAGTCTTCTTTTAGAAAGCCAAAGATTTGTGTACTTCTTGTATCCTTTGAACGCAAGACAGCTACTGCTTTGGAGTATATAGTTCATGGTTTATACAAAATAAATCATTTGGAAGTAATTGAAATGTGTACAGATTGTTGTGCTTTATGTATATCTTTATCACATCACATCAAATATAAACATAGTCCAGGTGAGCATTCAAGCAATGAAAACTTTTCAAAGTAGTTAGATGTTTCCAGATTGAAGATAGGAAGAGTCAGAAACACTGAAAACAGGAATGTGTGTCCTGACTCTCTAAGAACATAAATGTTTCTATAAAATCGGTGTATATTAATTCCTGCCAGCTATGAACTTCAAATTATCTCAGAATCTTTTCAGCCAACTCGGTTCAACTCTTCACTCTCCCTTTCACTTTCTGCTTGTTAAGACTGTGCTCACAGCAATGTGTGCATAAGGATTTCTTTCTGATGATGATAACGTGACCAAAAACATCTAAACTGATGGCATTGTCTGGTTGCAGTGGATGCCCCCAAGTCCAGCTCAGACCCCAAAGAATCCAAGCCAGAATCCCCCAGCAAGACAAAGACGAGCAACGATGATGCAGAAAACGAGGCCAGGGAGGAGGGAGAAGAGAAAGATGGCAGCACCCCAGCTGAGGATGGTGATACTCCCGCCTCACCTAGTCGTAAGAAAACCAGCACCTCAGATGCCTCTCCGACTCATGCTGCGTCAGAGGAGAAACAGAAACCAGCCAACGCTGAGGGAGAGAAAGGGGAAGGGGAACAACCGGCATTTCCTGACAGTGATGACGAGTCCAGTGAGAGTGAGGATGAGGATGCCACAGCAGCTGATATTTCAGAGGAGGAGAAGAAGCGCCGTGAGAGAATGGAGAAGGAAAAGGTAAAGTATATGTTGGAAAATTGAAATCAGTTTATAGGCAAAAATATTGGTCATTGTATTGTAAGTCAGTTTTCTCATTATCATCCATTGTATACATCGAATGAGCAAACATGCCTGTTCTAAGAATTGAATCATGTAACTACATTTTCAGGTTGTCTTTTACTGCAAGAGTTCACCAACTGTTTTTTTTCCAGTGACTGAATCATCACTTTTGGGTTGCATGTTGTCAATTTGCAGGACAGATTGTTGTCATTTTTCTACCGATGGAAATTTCGTGAGCGTGTGTGAAAGGCAAACTCAGTTTAGCAGTGCTTAGCGAGTTAAATATTGGTTATTCAGGTTTAATTGGATAAAATTCACTATCAAATATTGGTTATTCAGGTATAATAGGACAGAATTCACTGTCACTGACAATATTACTAAAATCAAGAACATGCATCCCTAATCTGGCGTTGAACAATTTAGATTCCAAGAAATGATTACATGTCATCAATGGCATGGAACATGTGAACAAAGTAAACAAAAGAAATATATATATATATATAGAAATGATATTTACCAGTGCATAATTGTGTTACATATTGTTCCTTATATAACATTCTGTTATTTATGCTCGGCTACTTCCATGTTTTGATAATCATCTTATCTTTTTCATGCAATTTGTTATTGCTTTCCTTTTTAATTAATTAGACTTTCAGCATTGATGGGGTAATTTACCAAGAGGACATTGAGAGTTCATCACTGTGTTACCTGTATGTCTTTTTTTGTATGGGGGGAGAGGGGAAAGGGTTTGCCAGAACTGATAATCCCAGCATTTTTTTGTAACCAGCAGTTCATAAATGCAAAAAGTTTGGTGTTAGATTGGCAGCCTGCTTATAACACACCAGCTGCAAAGCTGATTTTGCTCTGTACATAATTTGCACCTGTATATTCTCGTGAGCTTCAAATCTGCACCCCACTTCTCTCCCTCTACTCCACTAATGATGCCACCATCTTTTGTCTTTCCTAACAGACACAAAAAACTCAACAGACAAAAAATTCCGGGGGCAACAAGTGTTTTCTTCTATTGCCCTTGTCATCAGGAACAACCCCCCTTTTCCTTCCACCATTCACAGTCTTTGTCATCAGTCGAATCTGTACTTAAACCTATATCTACCATAGCTACAATGATAAGTTCTTCCTACCATGAACTTCTGTTCATTTTCCCTGCTTGTAAATGTTTTCGTGTGCTCTTGCATACATATGCATGTGCGTATTTGTTTGTGTGTGTGTCTGTGAGTGTGGATGTGCATACTTGCATGTCTTTGAATGTGGGAGTAGGTGGCTGTTTCCCTGTGAGAATTATGCATTAGGAAGTATATTATATTTTTGATACAAATATGTTTAAAGCTGTTGATTTGTTTAATTTGTTGATTTGCAAGTGCACTGAGTTTGTTCAAGACAGCTCTCTCTGAGCACCTCCATTGTTGTCATTATTTCACTCAGGCCAGCAAATAGCTGGGGGAAAAAACTGTGTCATCCTCACTTCCATGTGTGTGCATTTATCTACAGGGAACAGAGGTAATGGTAAGAGTAACTGAAACTTGGTTTGAATAACAAAATGCTGATAGAATTTCAGTACTAACTTCTTTTGATACAACATTCTTAAGCAAAGTAGCTTCTATTAAAACCTCCTTTTTTCTTGAATTGATGTGTTAATAGTACAATGCTGTGGGTTTTTTCTGTAATAGGTTCTCTAATCCATTCCTTCCTGTTCATGGCAGATTCCTTTCCTTTACAATTCTTTGTTCTGTCTTTATCAAACTGACTGGAGGTATTGCTAAATGAATAAAGTAAAATTTTACAGTACAGTGCATATGTGTGTGGGTTTTTTTTTTTTCAAATATTGTGTATTGATATAATATTGTTTGTAACATTATGAAGAATTTTCCATATCTGTTAGAATATCGAGTTATTGTCTTTTCTTTGATGTTACATACAAGACTAAGAGAGATTTTTTTTTCTGGTTTGATTTATATCAGTTAATTTTAAACTGCTGTCACGTAAGTTAGGTTGTGCTGGTCTAGGGTCAGACTAACCTACGGACAATTTGCGCATTTGCCATGAGGTGCCTCTTATGGGCACAGAGGGGAAACATTTGCTTCAGAAATCATGCTCTAATTTTGCATTGTGTACTTCTACACAAGTGTTTCTAAGTCATGCACCCACTGCTTTGTGTACATCTACACACGCTAATGTACCATCTCCCGCAATGAGAAGGCAAGCAAGACAAATTAAAGGATGCACCCATTCATTTAACTAATGATTTCTTACCAGCTACAACAAAACGACACAGTTGCTACTTTAGGTCTCAATTGTCAACCCTATATTAAACAAACACATTCACAAAATAGATGTCATCAACACACACTCTCTCTCTCTCTCTCAAGAATCTTTGTTATTCCGAACCAAGCTTGGAACTTGCTTAGCTTTCCAGTTCAGCTAGGGGCACAGCACAAGTTTGTCGTTGCACCGTTTTCTTGTCTGAAACAGAAGTAACCAAAAATAAATAAATGCACTTAGCTTTCTGTAGACAACACGTAGAGAGGAATCGCCCAGGATATCTCCCCTCTACTCGTAAGTCCAGATCTACAGCACGCACGTAGACAGACCCAGCTGCTGGTCCATGTCTGATCCCCCGAACGTTGAGTAGCAGGGCAGTGGTGGTTGCAGTTGGTTGCAGTGTTGGTTGCAGTGTTGGTTGCAGGTCTGCAGATACTACACTATCATAAATACTAATATCAAGCTTCCGCCAGTGGGTCACACACCCTTTCTCATACAAATCATAGCCTTTCTCACAAGTACCATCTCACATTATTTCACCCACACTCCATATCCCACAATCATTCACGTCCATTTCCTCAACTGATACACTGTCTCACAGCACCCATTTTCAATCATTCTCAAATCACTTTCAAACCATCCTTCCCTTTTCTCATAACAATCATTCACTCCTAATTAATCTATATTACAACACCAAAATTTCACCCATACTCACAAACTCAGGAGTCACCAGATTTTACCTACAACAGAACAAGCATTATGATATTAAAGTTCAATACACTCACCAAGCTATCCAGTGTTTCAGTTACACAATGATGAGCAGATCACCTATTTCCATTGTCCAGGGAAGATATCCATTCCCATCCTTTTTTTTTTTCTTTCAACCAAACATCGTCCAACCAGGCAATTTTGCAAGATACATGAAGCAATCTGCTTGCCAGATGGAATTGGACGAATCCACTCTTCCAACTAGGTTAAGCAGGTTTGAGTTCACAGAAGAACTCTGTTGGAAATCACCAGACCTACCACCTCCTTCCTACCTATGCAAATTTTTAACGTAAGACTGGCCACTTACACTTTTT
>CM031598.1:60317597-60345097 GCA_018398815.1 Conus ventricosus | reverse complement strand
TGTGTGTGTGTGTGTGTGTGTGTGTGTGTGGTGTGTGTGCGCGCGCACATGTCAGTGTAGGCATGAGTATACATGCAAATCTGTGTGCTCATAAGTATGTGTGTGTGTTTGTGTGTGTGTGTGTGTGTGTGTGTGTGTGTGATATGAGTGTGAGTGTGCATATGCATATAAGTGTGTGTGTGTGTGTTTTGCTTTGTGTTATTTTAACCTCTTTTCACTATAATATGTTTTTAGACAGGTCTCTCAATTGTTTCATTATCACAGAAAGAAACTTATGATGTGTACACAATTTCTGTTTCCTAAACTTTCCATTAACAAATTTGTGTGAGTGGCAACACAGTGGAACTCTAATGCCCCAGTCAGAATTTGAAGAAGAAAATTTGCTGCCATAAAGAGAAGTGGGCACAAGTCAGTATGTGCACATGTGTGTGTGTTTTCCAAGTTACCAAGTGTCAATGGGTATATAGTAGGGCTCCATCAAATGTTCTGTCGATGAGCAGGGAGAAGTTTGTGACCAACACTGCCAATGCCCCTGCTACATCTTTGACTCTCTGCAATGGCTAGAACAGTGGGTAGTGTGTCACCTTCATTTTATGCACTTAACACACTGCAGTTTGACACAGAGCTGCGGAGAAGGCAGACACAAACCAGCCATCCTTGCCATACCATTCTCTAAACTCCACACATGTGTGCCAAGTTGTCTGACCTCAAGCATAGACATAGACTTGCTGTTTATAGCAGTCTGAACTGCAATGGTGGACCAAAAATAAGAAGAAGAATGTAACCCGTGTCCTTCTGGGTTTTAAAGTTCTTTAGGTCCAGCGAACTTGAACCCTTAACAACCCTCCCTTTCTTGGGTTACAATTTTTGGGTGAGGTGCGTGCTTGTTAAGTATCTTTGTTTCTAACTACTCAACACAACTTCCAATATAACAGACTGGAGTCCACAAATAGTGCGACCAAAACAAAAATGTTTATTTGAATAATAAGGACTAACTAAGCAAAAAAATAATAAAGGGAAACAAAAAAGAAACAAAACTCTTCCCAGTTCAGCCCAAAATATTTCCTTTCAACAGTATGGCCTATCCATACACAACCACAGGGAAAAATTAAACAGCTGAGATCCCGGGGGACTTTTTAGAATTTTACAAAATTTAGAGTTTCAAAGTTTAAAAGTGATTTTAGAAACCTTAAATCTTTATGAGTGTTAAGAGCCTTTAGGAGTTAAATAAGAAACCAGTACTGACCACCAGAAACAAAACCAAGGGTCTCAAGGCCAAAAGAAAAAATCGTCTGAAAAACAACACCAAACATAGTAATTTTCCTGTCGGATCTCTCCACGTTAATTTCTTCCATTAAATCAATGGCTACACATGATACTGAAAAGACAACCATGGCTGAAAAGAAAAGTTAAACTACAACCATAACATCTTAAACATATTAAAAGTACACTTGCAAAATCAACAACACATGTTACAAGTAACCTGAAAACAATGTGAAATAAATATGCCAATAAACTGACTTGCCTAGCCCTCTGCTTTTACAGTAAGGAAACTGTCAGTGAGTTGCATGTCAACCCATGCCACATGGAAATTTTCCCTTTGTCTCTGACCACATGTTTCACAACCCTGCCATTTTGCCAAAACAGCATGGTCATAAATTTCTTTGTCATCCCGTGTTATCTTTTGCCTGTACAAGATTTCTTCCATGAGAAAAATCAAACAAAGTATCCACTGAATGCTACTGAGCATTTCCTGCTCAATAATTATTATCAACACTGTGTCACATCTCCATGTCACAGTGTACTCAACAATTTTGATACGAGGTGTTGTTTCCCACAACACCTCATAATCACTCCATTTTGGTCGCTCCTGCGCCCTTCCCAACATTAATTTCCCAATGGTCATCAATTTCCAAACAGGTATCGCACTTCTCCATTTTTTTCTTCTGTTATTTACTAGCACATTTATATTGTTTTTCCACAAAAATTATACAAAACATGAATACAAATCCCGTATCTTTGAGAGCAACTTGCCCTACTTCAGATCAAATACACATGGACAATATCAGCAAAGATCTTACCAATACAATACACAATAAAAATCTCACACTCTAAATAAACAATAATTCAGAACATACACCAGAATCCTTTCCAAAACATTCACATTCTACTATAAACTATTTCATACCAGTGTCCACAGGTGAAAAGTAGGTTGCATGAAGGCTTGCTTACACTCTAGTCACAAAGGCCTACCAGTCTTTGTTCAGTCTACCTAGAACCATGTGGCCAACCCTGTGGCCCACCAGTGTGCAAATTTCATTTCTTTCCCAACTTCTTTCCTTCTTTGGAAAAACTTTTTGGCTAAATCATTTAGTTACTTAGTTCCTTTTTTCTATACCATAATAAAGCCTGCAATATAAACAAATGTATAAAATTCGATTTCAAAATAAGACAGTCACCCACCTCTGCTGGTAGTGGCAGAGATCAGCCTTAAAGCCCCCTCAGCTTGCTCTGGTTGCAGCTGGGGTTCTTTGTCTCTAAGTAAAAGGATTTGCTAGCACGTGGTGCTTCCTTTTATAACCGGAGGGAACCCACAAGGTCACTCAAACAGGAAGTCACATGGGCGCCTCCCCAGGACATAATCATTTCTTTGTTCTAATTGGAAATTATTTAAAAACCTTCCTTTCTATTTAAATGAGTGACCCTTTAAATTTTTATACAACTAGTAAAGATTTCCTAGATGTTACAATAATAGAAATCCCTAATACAATTATTTCTTTTGGGTTGTTTGTTTATTTTCTGCGGGACTACTTCCTGCTTAGTAAAAATTTCCACCAAACTATACATACAGCATCCGTGCAATTCTCGACTCTTTCTGTTGTTGTTTGCACAGATGTTGTGCAGAACCAACCTGGCTGTAATCTACCACAGAAATTCCTTTTTTTTATGTGGGGGTTACACATACCCCCGGCAAGAAAGGTTTCTCATAACCCTTTATGGAAATCTTTAAAAAAATAGATTGAACTATTGAAATTTTCAATTTCACGTAACGCAAATCTTTGTAATCAAAAGAAAAATGGTAAACAATATTAGCAACAATAGAAGAAAAACTTTTTTTTCAGACCTGGCCCTTGAACAGATTTCTTCCTTTTCTAAGAATTTATGTATGGCTTGTTGCAATCTCTTCATCCTTCCATCCCATGCGAGGCAGCCTAAAAGTGGTAACAAGACTGTCCTGTTCTTTTGGGTGCAACCTATACTGGACACACACACACACACACACACACACACAATTGACTATCTACCAAAGCTAAGTCTAGCAGTCTACAAGAGCTTACAATTTTCCACAAGTCCCCACAAAATAAAGTGTAACCGGATTTCAAGTGGAATGGTATCCCCTTGCTCCTGTAGCCCTTTGAGTGTGATCATGACCTTTTCCAGCTCATGATCCTCTTTGGGTGTTTTCTCTTTTGTGCCCTGATGCCCCAAATTTAGTTTTTCCACTGGCTTCCTCGTTCTCGAGGAACGCCGTGCAGGGGTTTTGCCTTTTCTTCCTCCTCTACATCTCTTGTGTCAGATTCCCCTTCTTCCTCGCCATTGTCCTCCGACATGTTTTGTCCTTCCTGCACATCATGTTTTTCTTGATGTTATCTTCCAAGATATCTGGCTCCTGTGGAGGATTTTCTCTTTGGGCCTCTGCATCCCCTGATGACTCATTCAACTCCCCTCGAGGGTTGTCTTCATCTCCTGCCAGATCATCACCCATATGCGAACTATCCTCAGCTGTCGGATCCTGTTCGTCGGCAATTTCTGCTACCTTCGGTTTCTGATGTGGAACAAAGCTCGGTGCTGCTGGCCTCAATGCCCTTGGGCCAGTGGTCACAACTATTTCTATAGAAGGGAATTCCTCCTGGGCCTCTTCCTGATCCAAATCATCAAAACCAGTGAACTGATTTGGAGTGTCCCTTTTCCTTTTCTCTAACGGAGAAAATTCCAATTTCTCTCTGTCAGCGGCTTCTGTTCCACTTCCAGAATCCTACCGGTAACAGTAATTTACGATGCAAGGTGCGCAAAACACCATCGCCCTTCTCCTTTTGAACCATTTATATACAGGTAGGCCATATCTTTTGGACACCACTGTATACACATCAGGCTCCCATCGGTCGTCAACCTTTGAGTGAATTTTTGCCCCAACTCTTTTCACTAAACATCTGTCTCCTGGTTCTAGTTCTGCGGCATGTGCTCTTGCATCATAGCGTACTTTGTTCTTGTGAGCAGAATGTTCCATAGCCGCTTTTGCTAGATCATAAGCTGCAGCCATACTTTCTTTTAATGATTTGATGTACTGCGTTGTACTGCACTTACGATTTCTTTCCAGATCTATCCCGAAGGCTAAATCCACAGGCAATCTGGGTTGGCGTCCAAAAAATAGATGGTACGGGCTGAAACCTGTACTTTCATGTATCCGTGCATTGTATGCATGCACCACTTGTCGCAAGTATTTCCTCCAGTCCTGCTTCTGAAAATCCTCGAGGCTTCTTAACATTCCAATCAAGGTTCTGTTCCAGCGCTCTACCGGATTTCCAGACGGATGGTATGGGGTTGTGCGACACTTATCAATCCCTGCCAGTTCACAAATACCCTTCATGATTTGGACTCAAAATCTCTTCCTTGATCTGTCAGTATTCGTGCAGGAAATCCATACACAAGGAAGAAATTGTTCCGAGGCTCGGGCAACTTCTTTTTGCCGTTTGGTTCTTTGTCAGAACTGCTTGGGAGAATTTTGTAAAATGGTCCATTACCACCAAAATATCCTGTTTCTGTCCCCGGACCTCTATTGTCAAAAAATCCACTGACAACAGTTCCAATGGATAGCTAGTCTCTATGGACTGCATTGGCGCTCTTTGTGCATGCGCTCCCTTCCTGATACAACGTTCACAGCGTTTTATCTTCCTTTCTATGTCCCTAGCCATGAATGGCCAGAAAAATCGTTTCCTGGCCTGCCGCAGGGCATCATCACAGTGTGTGTGGTACAGATCTTCATGTACTCCCTTCATGGCTTCTTTGCGGTGAGATGGTGGTACAACCAACTGGTGACTTATGGCGCCTTGATCTACAGACTTCCTGTACAAAACCCTATCAATCATATCTAGTCTGGCTTGTTCCCTAACAAATACTTTAAATTCTGGAGGGCATGGGTTCATCTGACTACTGTCTAACTGTTTCCCTTCTTCTATGGTTCTGATTACTACACTCAGTGTACTGTCAGCCAACTGTAGCTGTCTCCACTCTGCGCTTGAAATTGATCTCTTTGTAAATCCTGGGGATCCAACACATCATCCTGAATTCGTGCCGGATCTTTCAGCACTTGCTCAATGGCAGCATATCCCTCATCATCATCATCAAGTGCCTTCGTCTGCTGATGATGGTCTGTAGACATAGACCTTCCTCTTGCTTTGAGCAAGGCGCACAGAACTTCTTTATCCAGCGATATAGTTTCCATTTCTTCTTCAAATTTTTTGGCCTTATCCTGAAAAAATTTTGTCTGTTCCAAAATTCGCTGGTATTCTTCATCTTCTTCCGGGGGTGCCTGAGGGCGTCTGGACAATCCATCCGCATCAGTGTGGTAAAGCTCCCTTTTTATACCTCAGATCAAAATCAAACAACGAGAGTGAAGCCAACCAACGATGACTTGTGGCATCCAGCTGAGCATTTTTCAAAATATAACATAAGGGATTATTATCAGTAACTACAGTGACCTTTGACCCTAACAAATAATCCCTAAACTTTTCACTCATTGCCCACTTCAAAGCTAGAAACTCCCGTTTGTGAGCAGGGTAGTTCTGCTCGGTCTTATTCAAACCCCGGCTTGCATATGAGATGACGCGGAGCTTCCCTTCCTGCTTTTGATATAGAACAGCCCCTAATCCTGTTCCACTGGCATCACAGTGTAGGGTGAATGGTTGAGTTTTATCCGCTATGCCTAAGATGGGCTCTGTAGTCAGGGCTTGTATGACTGACTCAAAGGCATTCTGATGTTTTTCACCCCACATGTGTGATATGTCAGAAGCCAGAGTTAGGGTAGCTTTCTTTCCATTCTTCTTGGCAGTCCGGTTTGGAATGTAGCCCAGCGTCAAATCATTCAGTGGTTTCACCATGGTGGCAATTGTGGGATGAACCGCCCATAAAATCCTGCAAATCCTATAAAACTCTTTAGTCCTTTACCGTACGAGGGACTGGCCACGTTGTCAATGCTTCTGTTTTCTCAGGGTCTGGGCGCACACCCTCTCCAGAAATGACAAAACCTAAATGCTTAATTTCGGTTGTTCCGAAATGCATTTTTTCTGGATCCAGCTTTAGCTGAAATTTCCGCAGCCTTTCCAGAGCCTGGATGGTTCGCTCCTCCAGTTCTTCCAGGGATCTTCCATGAATCAAACATCATCCAAAAAGACAATGAGTTCGGCCAGATTCATGTCACAGAAGACTTTCTCCATTAGGCGCTGAAAACATGCTGGACTGTTTTTCAGACCCATGGCATCCGGAGCCAATGAAAGAGACCAAAGGGTGTTGTAAAGGCTGAAACTTGTTGGGCTCTTTCTGTTAGAGGCACCCGATAGTAGGCCTTGCTCAGATTACAGATGTGAAATATTTGGCCCCGTTCAGCGTGAGAAAAAGATCTTCAATTTTCGGGATGGCGTAGCTATCTTTGACCATGTGGTTGTTAATTTTCCGATAGTCTACGCACATCCTCAGGGCTCAGATTTTTTCCTAACAAGGACATGGGACTGGCATACTGTGAGGAAGAAGGAGCAATGATTTCAGCATCTAGCAACTCCTGAATGTGCTGTTTTGCCTCATCAAAATCTCTGGGTGGAATAGGCCGTGGCCGCTCTCGGATCACAGTCCCTGGTTCCAGTTCAATGTCATGTTTGACAGCGTCTGTTCCCCCTATGTCTAAGTCATGCTGAATGAATACATCCCTATACCCTTGAAGACGCTTTTGAAAGTTTTCCTGCCAATCCGATGGTGTGTCTCCCCAAACCTAAATGTCATGGGATTCTGCTCAGGTGTAGGATCTGTCTGAGGCTCTGATGGTGAAGTTGATGCCTGCAAGTTGACATTTGCATGACTATCCCCAGAAGAATCCTTACCCTCCCCACTAACCACATCATTTAGAGATGATAACACTTTGTCAATGGCATACTCAGCTGTAATGGTGTACACCTCCCCCAAATTTCCTGATTCCTTTTCAACCTAATGTCCTGTGCAGATGTATTCTGGACATACAACCTCACCTGACCCAACTTGTTTGTCTGTTGTTTACCAGATATTATTTGTAAACCTGTGGGTAAAGTGGTCTGTGTTGGTTCCTGAATGAGGACTGCTGTTTGTGTGGAAGGCACTGTTCCATGTATGACCCCTCTGACTTCTGCACATTCCCCTGCTAGAATCTGTACTTTGGATCCCTTCACTTTCAGTGTACCCAAAAGACCATTAGCATTCTTCCCAGCTGCATTTCTATACACAAAGGCTGCTCAAAAACGGATAGGTAAGGTAGTGAAGAAATGCTTACCTCCTGCCTTTTCACAACGCTCTGCCAGTAGCCTGAAAGTGTTGGTTCCAACTATCACAGGTATGCGTGTGCTGAACTTGGTATCGGGGCACACTAAAGCAAAGGTGGTGACTGTCTCATCCGTACCTGCAACAATCTTAGGCAAAGACATGGGTACTTCAATAAAACCTAAATATGGAACTTTTTGACCCCCCGCCCCCAAAATATTCAGGCCTGCGTCTAGTTCTGTAAAGGAAAACTAGACAATTCCCCACGGTAGAAGTCTTCTGCTATCAAAGGTCACCTGTGAACCACTGTCTACAAGACAACAAGTCTGTTTCCCATCAACCAGTACTGGTGACTCACAACTGGGACCTACCAGTGCTTCAACAGTGCTTTCTGCTGTCATTGAACACTGATCAGCTGAGTTAGCAAATTCTAATTCAGCTAATTTACATCAGAGTCAATGACAACAGAATGGCGACTGTTCCTGTTTTCCACTATCACCTTGACACTTTTGTTTTACCCGTGTCCAAGATCTCGGCAGACTTTACACTCAGGTGCTTGGGGAGTGTATCTGCGGTTCGATGGAGGACCTGGAGATCAGCAGTCGATGTCCTACCTGTGATGGGGCCCCGCAATTCCACTTCCTGTGCTGGAGGGATTGTCAGCTGGAAATTACTCTTGAGCTTCACTGGCTTCAGCGTCAAGAGTCCCTGGTCTGCACAGTTCACTGCTGTATCTACTTGCACCTGGGTGTAGGCATCAAGCACTGGGGGACGAGATGATGGTGGGTCTACTGGCTGTCCCTTGCCAGCAGACCATTGGCGTTTAACGCCTGCCTTCGCTGGACTGCTGCCTCTGACGCCTCGCCTCCTCCTGTTCGGCGACTCGCGCCCGATTTGGTGGGTTTGGACAGTCCTTCGCAAAATGCTGCCCTACCACACCACACCTAAAGCAGTGTCCCTTTGGCCCTTTCTTCTGGGGACGTGACTGCACCCCAGCTGACAATCCCAATCATTAAAAGAAAGTATGGCTGCAGCTTATGATCTAGCAAAAGCGGCTATGGAACATTCTGCTCACAAGAACAAAGTACGCTATGATGCAAGAGCACATGCCGCAGAACTAGAACCAGGAGACAGATGTTTAGTGAAAAGAGTTGGGGCAAAAATTCACTCAAAGGTTGACGACCGATGGGAGCCTGATGTGTATACAGTGGTGTCCAAAAGATATGGCCTACCTGTATATACTGTTCAAAAGGAGAAGGGCGATGGTGTTTTGCGCACCTTGCATCGTAACTTACTGTTACCGGTAGGATTTCTGGAAGTGGAACAGAAGCCGCTGACAGAGAGAAAATTGGAATTTTCTCCGTTAGAGAAAAGGAAAAGGGACACTCCAAATCAGGTCACTGGTTTTGATGATTTGGATCAGGAAGAGGCCCAGGAGGAATTCCCTTCTATAGAAATAGTTGTGACCACTGGCCCAAGGGCATTGAGGCCAGCAGCACCGAGCTTTGTTCCACATCAGAAACCGAAGGTAGCAGAAATTGCCGACGAACAGGATCCGACAGCTGAGGATAGTTCGCATATGGGTGATGATCTGGCAGGAGATGAAGACAACCCTCGAGGGGAGTTGAATGAGTCATCAGGGGATGCAGAGGCCCAAAGAGAAAATCCTCCACAGGAGCCAGATATCTTGGAAGATAACATCCAAGAAAAACATGATGTGCAGGAAGGACAAAACATGTCGGAGGACAATGGCGAGGAAGAAGGGGGAATCTGACACAAGAGATGTAGAGGAGGAAGAAAAGGCAAAACCCCTGCCACGGCGTTCCTCGAGAACGAGGAAGCCAGTGGAAAAACTAAATTTGGGGCATCAGGTCACAAAAGAGAAAACACCCAAAGAGGATCATGAGCTGGAAAAGGTCATGATCACACTCAAAGGGCTACAGGAGCAAGGGGATACCATTCCACTTGAAATCCGGTTACACTTTATTTTGTGGGGACTTGTGGAAATTTGTAAAGCTCTTGTAGACTGCTAGACTTAGCTTTGGTAGATAGTCAATTGTGTGTGTGTGTGTGTGTGTGTGTGTGTCCAGTATAGGTTGCACCCAAAAGAACAGGACAGTCTTGTTACCACTTTTAGGCTGCCTCGCATGGGATGGAAGGATGAAGAGATTGCAACAAGCCATACATAAATTCTTAGAAAAGGAAGAAATCTGTTCAAGGGCCAGGTCTGAAAAAAAAGTTAAACTACAACCCATAACATCTTAAACATATTAAAAGTACACTTGCAAAATCAACAACACATGTTACAAGTAACCTGAAAACAATGTGAAATAAATATGCCAATAAACTGACTTTGCCTAGCCCTCTGCTTTTACAGTAGGGAAAACTGTCAGTGAGTTGCATGTCACCCATGCCACATGGAAATTTTCCCTTTGTCTCTGACCACATGTTTCACAACCCTGCCATTTTGCCAAAACAGCATGGTCATAAATTTCTTTGTCATCCCGTGTTATCTTTTGCCTGTACAAGATTTCTTCATGAGAAAAATCAAACAAAGTATCCACTGAATGCTACTGAGCATTTCCTGCTCAATAATTATTATCAACACTGTGTCACATCTCCATGTCACAGTGTACTCAACAATTTTGATACGAGGTGTTGTTTCCCACAACACCTCATATCACTCCATTTTGGTCGCTCCTGCGCCCTTCCAACATTAATTTCCCAATGGTCATCAATTTCCAAACAGGTATCGCACTTCTCCATTTTTTTCTTCTGTTATTTACTAGCACATTTATATTGTTTTTCCACAAAAATTATACAAAACAATGAATACAAATCCCGTATCTTTGAGAGCAACTTGCCCTACTTCAGATCAAATACACATGGACAATATCAGCAAAGATCTTACCAATACAATACACAATAAAAAATCTCACACTCTAAATAAACAATAATTCAGAACATACACCAGAATCCTTTCCAAAACATTCACATTCTACTATAAACTATTTCATACCAGTGTCCACAGGTGAAAAGTAGGTTGCATGAAGGCTTGCTACACTCTAGTCACAAAGGCCTACCAGTCTTTGTTCAGTCTACCTAGAACCATGTGGCCAACCCTGTGGCCCACCAGGTGCAAATTTCATTTCTTTCCCAACTTCTTTCCTTCTTTGGAAAAACTTTTTGGCTAATCATTTAGTTACTTAGTTCCTTTTTTCTATACCATATGATAATAAAGCCTGCAATATAAACAAATGTATAAAATTCGATTTCAAAATAAGACAGTCACCCACCTCTGCTGGTAGTGGCAGAGATCAGCCTTAAAGCCCCCTCAGCTTGCTCTGGTTGCAGCTGGGTTCTTTGTCTCTAAGTAAAAGGATTTGCTAGCACGTGGTGCTTCCTTTTATAACCGGAGGGAACCCACAAGGTCACTCAAACAGGAAGTCACATGGGCGCCTCCCCAGGACATAATCATTTCTTTGTTCTAATTGGAAATTATTTAAAAACCTTCCTTTCTATTTAAATGAGTGATCCTTAATTTATACAACTAGTAAAGATTTCCTAGAATGTTACAATAATAGAAATCCCTAATACAATTTATTTCTTTGGGTTGTTTGTTTATTTTCTGCGGGACTACTTCCTGCTTAGTAAAAATTTCCACCAAACTATACATACAGCATCCGTGCAATTCTCGACTCTTTCTGTTGTTGTTTGCACAGATGTTGTGCAGAACCAACCTGGCTGTAATCTACCACAGAAATTCCTTATTTTATGTGGGGGGTTACAAGAAGAAAAAATGTCCAGAAAGTGAATGAGAATTATTCTTGAAGAGAGGTATCTTAGTGAACGGTGTCTGCCCCATGAATGTACATTAATGTAGTGTGAGACTGGCCCATTATGTATGGCAAGGTGTTTTTGTTTGATACCAATTCATTTTGATGTTGTCGTCTGGTCATCGTTGCAGAGAGGAAAAAAATCCTATGAAGTCTCATCCTTCGTGGAAACGCAAGCAACAAATCTGTTGAAAGAATTTCCAGTGGAATTTGTGAAGTATCCTTTTGCTTGTGAGTGTGTGTGTGTGTGTGTGTGTGTGTGTGTGTGTGTGCGTGTTGTGTGTGTGTGTGTGTGTGCGTGTGTGTGTGTGTGTGTGTGCGTGTGCGTGTGGTGTGTGTGTGTGTGTGTGTGTGTGTGTGTGTGTGTGTGTGTGTTTATGTGTGTGTGTGTGTGTGTGTGTGTGTGTGTGTGTGTGTGTGTGTTTATGTGTGTGTGTGTGTGTGTGTGTGTGTGTGTGTGTGTGTGTGTGTGTGTGTGTGTGTGTGCGTGCGTGCCTGCATGTGTACCTGCGTGCGTGCATTTGTGCCTGTGTGTGTGTGTGTGTGTGTGTGTTGTGTGTGTGTGTGTGTGTGGTGTGTGTGTGTGTTGTGTACATGTTGAATCTCCAGTCAAGTTGAAGTATCTATTTGTGTGTGTGTGTGTGTGCATGCATGTGTGTGTCTGCATGCGTTTGTGCGTGCGTGTGCGTGTACCAGCGCATGTGTTTGTGCATGTATGTTATGTTTTTTTCTGTGTGGTGTATGTGTGTGTAAAAGTCTAGGAAGGGACAGTCTAGTGAGTTATGTTTTTCTTGGGATACCTTGACCCGTTGTAGCTACAACAAACGACAACTGAGTCGAATCTACCCAAAAGGAACTCGTATGGATTCCAGTAATTTTTTGCCTCAGATGTTCTGGAACGCTGGCTGTCAGTTGGTGGCCCTCAACTTCCAGACATTAGGTGAGTGGAGAATCATGAAGACTCTCTGAGGGTGCAAACACATACAGAGAAGAAAATAGTCAAAAGTAAGAAACTTACCAAATGTACAATGGTTCTCACTGTGTAAACTGGTTTCAGTTTAAGATCGTGAAATATGGTAAGGACTGAGAAAACATGGATAAGGACAAGTCTTGGACTTGAAGTTTACTGTTATGAGTATACTCGTAAATCTTCTTTGAGTGCCACTCTTCTGTTGCAATTTATCATGCAATTCGTGTGGTGGGAGTTAAGTCATTGTGAACTCATGGCTTAGAAGATGTGTTATAACATGTGTGGACTATAGTCCACACACAGTGACACATCACTGATGAAAATAAATCGGAGTGATGTCAGGAGGAAGAATAACTAATGAATTGTTTTTCTTTTTTTTCTGGGCTGAGAATGGTTCATACTTTTATTTGATGCATAAAACCTTTTGATTACTCATGTAATATTTTTTCATTGGATTTTGTTCCATGATGTTGTTGATTTACCGCAAATCTTCCTATATAAGACAACAGTAATTTGATGCTGCTGGACTATAGTGTCAGTGTTGGATAACATTCACGAGTATTACACTCTGAGGAATCAGTCCTGTGACTTCAGAAAGAGATATTTAGGTCTGTCTGATAAACCAGTATGTTAATGTGCTGAGTGACTTAAAACAAAAAGGACCCAGTGTATAGGGGAGCTTGCATGAGTTATGTGGGGATGATGCCACTGAATGGCCGTAGAAAATGCAAGAGAGAAAAAACATTTTCCCCCTTATATGTGTGTATGTTTTGTGAGTGGCAGGCTCTCTTTGCACACTCTAGCAGTGATTGAGGAGAGACGTTGTCAAAGAATTGCTAGAGTAACTTGGGGCTCTCTCACATGTGAGACAAAGCGGCTGAAACACCATCAAACCTCTGATTGGTGCTTGAAAAGAAGTAGCATCCTTTGATTGTGCGTGGAATGATTAAACTCTCACTTTATAAGAGCTTGAAGAGGTGACCAAAGTGTTAATACACATTTTTCACCTTATCGTGCCTGTCACTTGTCTCACTGCAAGCAAACACTAACTGCACACAAATTCTGACATTAAAAGAAAACGCCTCGGACGTTGTGGATGTCCACTTTAAGAGAGTCGTTTATCTCTCACTTATTTTTTTGCTGTCAACAAGGGCTGGGATTTACGCTGAACTGATAGTTTACTTAAAATGGACAACCTTGTCATGCCTGTGGTGAAGTATGCCCACTATCTGCTCGTGTGAAGTAATCGGGTTCTAAGCCGGCTATTGCTTCAATTTGAATTCAGTCCTGCTATTTAAGAGCATGCATCCACCAAGTATATTAAAGGCATCCAGGTCTAGTCAGTCATACATGAGAAAAGCAGCTTTCTCCAACAGACTAGGAAAACACTGAAGTTTGGTCTTTTTTTTATTTTATTGTGCAGATCTTGCCATGCAGATTAACCTGGGTATCTTTGAGTACAATGGACGTACGGGGTATGTGTTGAAGCCTGACTTCATGCGGCGCCATGATCGGCGCTTTGACCCCTTCGCAGAGTCCACAGTGGATGGTATTGTGGCTGCCACTTTGACCATCAAGGTACAATGTCTTTGATTCTTAAACACCTTATTCTCTCTTTCACACTCTCTCTCTCTCTCTCTCTCTCTCTCTCTCTCTCTCTCTCTCTCTCTTTCCTTTTTTTTTGTTCCTTTCTGACTGTTGTTCATCCAACTGGTTTGTCGTTCATATTTTTCCCTCTGTTATAGTCTGATGAATTTTCCTCTCTTTCTTTATCTCACTGTACCTGTTTCTTTCTCTCTTTCTCTCTCAGTTTCTCTGTATACACATATGAGTCAGTGGATACGATTGAGTGTATTGCGTGTGTGTGCATATATGTGTGCATGAGTTTGTGTATGTGTGCTGTGAGTTGTTAGATATGAATGGATATGTTCCATGTTGAAGATGTTTGTGCACATACATGTTCAAGTGTCTGTTCATGCAGTTGCACATCAGGCTACAAACAGAAACTGAGAGAGGATGCAAACAACCTTGTGCTGCAGCTCTTGTATAAAATCCCTTCCCACTCACATGACTTGCTCTGTATGTGTTTCAGATCATTTCAGGACAGTTTCTGTCAGACAAACGCGTTGGGACATACGTTGAGTTGGACATGTATGGGCTGCCAACAGACACCGTCAGGCGGCGCTTCCGCACAAAGACCATCCCCAACAACGGCCCTGAACCCTGTCTACGATGAAGAGCCTTTTGTCTTCAAAAAAGTAATGCCATTTGGAAACAAAGATGTCTGATAAGATTAATGAAATTGATCAAATAATTCTTCAACCTCTTACATTCACATAGTTTACATAGAAACTCCTTAGACTTTTTTCCAAAGACAATATGGTTCCTCCATTTGCACAGTGCTATTCATGTGCTGTTCAATTCCAAGAAGTCATATTTGATACATATATTGACTGGTCGTAAAATTCCTTTTTTTAAACTATGTCAGTTTGTGTGCCCTTCATGTATGTTGCATGGGGCTGTCCACTCACTTGTGTCGTGAAGGTAAAATCACAACAACATTATGATGTTAGTTAACAATAACAATCTAATATTCTACTCATGTGTTTGTGTGTAAGAAACTTTTTGTTTCACATTCCATATAACTTAATCCCACCGTCACAATAATACATTTCTGTCATGTGTCACTTAGTAAATATCAACAACTGTCTGTGGCCATATCATTAGCAAGAATCTTTTGCTGTGCAAATCTGTTCTTTTTTTTCCAACTGCCCTTTCCAAAAAAAATGTTAAGCAATGAATAAGGAAAACAAATGGTGTAATGGTCTAGCAGTCTCTTGAAGCTTGTGAATGGCATAAGTTTGCTGCTCAAGATTGCATATTAATTAAACAATCATAGTTTCAAGACATATGTTAGAGTGTAACAAATAATGTTTGAATGCAACAAAGTCAACATGGCAAAACAGTCAGAGCGTACTTACCTACCCCATTTTGTCTAACAACTGTATCAACAATAGTCCAAAACCTGATTGAAAAGGAGTTCATATGAAGTTCCAATCTCAAGTATTTCATCCATTTATAGTAAGACATAAAGGTAATCACTAAAATCATACAGCTATGGACATTTACCCATCATTGACAGGACAGCTGGGCAGCTAAGCATCCTGCACACCTCCCAGTCAGCTTGTAACTTTTGCCGCAGTTTCTGTTTTCTGTCATTCTCTTTCACTTCACCATTTTCTCTTATGAATACCCATCTGTTGTTTTCCCTGCCCTTGTGGCTTCTTGACCTGCCTTAAGTGTCTTTATCTTTACTGCCTTTATTCAATATATAGCCTGCTAGCTATGCTGTTGCCATCTGATGACTTTGAAGTGAGTTTTTCAACACTGGAATTAGCACTACCATCCATTATAGCATGCTTTCCTATATTTCCTGTGTCTCTGGCATGCTTTTAATTGAGTTTTACAACTTATTTTTTCCTATATATGTGGATATTACATATCAACCGTTTTAACTGCCTTAAGGATGTCAGTGTTTAAGCTACTAATTCATGAATAGTTACATACAGTTTTGTATACTTTACCTAAAATTGAAGAGACTGAAGTTTTCTTCTCTGGTTAGCCACATATTACATTAACCAGATAATGCTATATGGACCTATTAGTCCACTTCAGTTAAGCAAAATTTTGGCTTATCTGTTTGGGGGGAAAGCATAAGCAAGTATTTTATAGTTAGATCTTTACTGTATTTTCCTTTTTCTTGTATGTAATTGTCCAAACTGATAGCTTAATTCTGTTTGACACTGACGCATATTTGTTAACTAGGATGGGAAAAATGTCAGTGGAGCTAAAGGCATGTTCTCAATCAATTGTAAGTAGCAATGTAGGTATACTGTTTTTCTCTTCCTGAAAGACCTGCTTGGGATTTTTGTTTTGTTTTGTTTTGTAATGTGATATGTTTTAAAATGAACCTGTATGTTGTAAGGAGTAAAAAATATAAACAAACTTAATAATGAGCCTGCATGCTGTAAGGAGTTTTAAAAAAAATTTTTTTTAACTTATACTGAAACTGTTCAGGTTGTACTGCCCAAGCTGGCCATCATTCGACTGGGGGTGTACGAAGAAACAGGCAAGCTGATTGGCCATCGAATTATTCCAGTGGATGGCATAAGACCAGGTAGGGAGATGTCCCTTTTGGATATACACAGTGCCTGGCTTTTGTATGTCTTTCATGCATCTACATTGTTGATCTGTCCACTCGCCCTCCTTTTTCCACCAGAAAATTTCTCTCTCTCAGTGTCTCTCTCTGCCTGTCTGTCAGTCCGTCTGTCTGTCCCTCTCTCTCTCTCTCTCTCTCTCTCTCTCTCCCTCTCTCTCTCTCTTCTCTCTCTCCTCATATCTTTTAATCTGTTCCTCATCCCATTCCCCTCAGACTCCTCCCTTACTTCTCTATCCTTTCATCCCTCTTGTTGTTTGTCTTATCTCTCACTTTAACTTTAATTCTGAACAAACAGACACAGTGTGTTCCTGGTATAGATATTTTGGGAGGGGTTATCTCAACGCTATCCCAGTGCATGTCTCTTTTGATCAAACGAAATACCAAGCAAACAAAAAAGGAGAGAATTGACCTAATTCAGTTAAATCGTTTGATACAGGTTCTGATACTGTTGATGCATAATGTGTAGTGCGCAGAAAAAAAATCAGTTTACATGAACATTGTTCGATCGTTCAAAGATATTTATCACATGACCCATCATGTATATATAAAAAGCATTACGCATTTGTGTGCATGTACAAGATATATAATTACATTTTTGTTTGATGATTTACTGAACATAATTGTTCATTTTGACTGTTTTTCAAATCAGGGTATCGCCACATCCCACTACGCAATGAGTGCAATCAAACGCTGCCTTTGCAGACAATATTTGTTCACATCCTGATCAACGATTACATACCCGATGCTCTTGCTGGTGAGACACTTAAGAGAGAGAGAGTATGTGTGTGTGTTATGTTTTTTTTTTTTTTTTTTTTTTTTTTTTTTTTTTTTTTTTTTTTTTTTTTTTTTTCACTATCATCAGTGTTGTGACATCTGTGACTTTGAACTATGATCGATCAGCAGTATCATTTCTTCTTTTCACTCATTGCCATTTTGGGTAGGACAGAGGACTGTTGACCTGCATTGGTAAGTTTTACTGATTATAAACATCATGTCAAATGGTCAGTGCCCAACATCATATGCCGAACATTATTGCCGCTTGACATTTGAATGTAGTGGTAACAGATGATGAAGGAGAGGTTGAAGAAAAAGGTAGAATATGTTTGTTGGCCAGGAATGGGAGAAAACCAAAATGAACTGTTTACACCCAGGCGAGTTTGACTTTGCAAGGCAGGGGAGATTACCTATTAAGTATGTGCAAGAATGCTTGGATTAGCTCCCCTCTCTCCCATTTTGAGAGGTAAAGGTATGACATGATTTAGCCAAGTAGGATAAAGACATGTACGGACAAGATTAAAGAGGGGAAATATTTCATGTAACTGAGGAATTGTAATAAGCAATACAATTGATTTTAAGATACTTTTTGCCAGCCTAGTGGAGTGAATTGTGCTGTGTGTTGAGAATAAATTGTTTAATAAATGTCTTTGTGTGCAGCCTATGCGGATGCTCTGTTAAATCCCATTGCCTATATCTCTCAGCTTGATAAGCACGCACAACAGCTGGAAGTGCTCACTGAGGAGTTTGATGATGAAGATGTAAGTAATGGTGTCCATAAGATAATGTATGCATAAAATGAGGGGATGACAAATCCATTTCTTCAAGTCTACCTTGCCCGCCCCCCTTCCTCTCTCTCTCTCTCTCTCTCTCTCTCTCTCTCTCTCTCTGTCCTGTCTCCTGCTTTTTCCTGTAAACCCCTCTCTTTCTGTTTCCAGAGTAATTAATCTAGATAACTCCATGGGAATTTGAGTATATGTGCATGAAAAAAAATGAAAGAGAGTTTACATTATACAAGCCATATGGTGCAGAGAATGCTACATCTCTGTTTGTCTTTTTTTTATCTGACTGGTTTGGATGTTATGACATCGCTCCCAATAGGTGACCTTTTTTTTTTCTTTTTTCTTTTTTTTTTACAGTATTCTAAATGTTTAATACATTACACTCTTGGTTAATGAAGGTATATAAAGACCTCAGAATTACGTGTTCTCTTCCCACCCTCTATTAACTAATGATTTTCAGATTGAAAGGGTGACAGACAAAGAGATAGGGAGTTCTATATTTGTAAGTTCTACATTTGTAAGTGTGCGTATGCATCTTCTTGCCATTCAACAGCCGGGATGTTGAATACATAACTGCACTTAGGTACTTATTTTCTTCAGATTTTGCCAACTTATATTTTCTTTTGATTCTGTTTTGAATTCTTCTGATGCAGTCAGGTAACAGTCATTCGTTGTTCCCGATATACTTGCCTTTTTTGCTTCTCTGTTTCTTTCTCTCACTTAACACTACCACTTTCCTTTCTGAAGACTTTCTATGGGTTATTTTCACTTAACACTACCACTTTCCTTTCTGAAGACTTTCTATGGGTTAGTTTTACTTATGTGGCCAAGTTTACCACTTATTTTTATCATTTGCTATACAAGAATTACAGCTGCTTTTCTAAGAATGAGGTATGGTTTTCTCCAATTGTTTTCTGTGAATTTTGAATCTCTGTGTATTGTTGATCAGGAACAGCCTGCTGAGGAGGTGGAGGGGGAGGAGGAAGGGGATGTAAGTGGAGAATGGGGTAGTCTTTCTTTGTTGTCAACCTGTTGTGTGTGTTACTTATTTGGAACGTTACAGCAACACATATTGTGTCTCAGTTTTCAATAGACTAGTCCTTTTTTTTTTTTAAAAGTAAAGATCTGAGTGTTACTCGTTCTTAGTTGACATTGACGTAGGATGTGAATTTTCCTTGTTGTCGCCTTATTGTAAATCTGCATGTGTTGCTCATGTGAGATTTGACAATGATGTGATGCTTATGTACCTTTTTTTTAATATCTAGTGGCCTTATTGTCAAAAAACTTCCCTGTGTTGCACATGCAGAGTTTGACATTGATGTGTAATGTTGACTTGATGTTGTTTTTGTTGTTTATTTGTTGTTGATACGGAATGTCAGCAGCTTGTTTTATTTGGCTGAGTGTTTGTTTTTTAAGTTGGCTCAGGAAGTGTAGAAAAGAATATGTACTTTCATGCAGACGGATACAAGAACTCAAAATGACACACGCACACACACACACGCACACACACACACACACACACACACACACACACACACACACACACACACACACACACACACACAGAGTTGTATGCATGCGCACACACACAGACACACACACAGACATACATACACACACACACACACACACACACACACACACACACACACACACACACACACACACACATGAGCATGCACATGCATACATACGCTTACACACAGATGTACACACCAAAGAACTATGTTTTGACATCAGTGTCTGTGCTAATTACTAGTTTGAAAAATGTCTTGCAGCTGATAGCATTTTTTTCGTGCATTTGCTTTGTCTTTGACCTGAAGTTGGCTTCCCAAATTCTTTTCTGGTTAAAAACCGTCTAATGAATGAAACTGGACAGAAACTGCACGACATTTTGCCCAAATCTGTCTTTTAAGTGGAGTTTGATGGCTGCATGAAAATGTGTTTAAAACTTTCTTGTTAATGGGTCTTGGAGGTTGCATGAAATTTTTTCAAACTTTTTGTGAATGGAGCTGGTTACAGTATGAAATTGATGTCAAACATTTTTGTGAGTGGTACCAGTTGACTGCATGAAAATTTGTTTCAAACTTTCTTACGAGTGGAGGCTGGTGACGGCATGAAAATTTATGCCAAACTTTCTTATGAGTGGAGCCTGATGACTGCATGAATTTTGTTTCAAACTTTCTTGCAAGTGCGGCCATATCAACCAGACGAACGTCCATTTTTTACTGAGTTTGTTCCAGACATAGTTTCTTGCTGATGGAGCCTGGTCGACAGAATGAAATTCTGTGGAAATTTTCTCGTGAATAGGGCCTTGTTAACCAGATGAACGTCCATTTTTGTTGAGTTTGTTCTGAACATAGTTTCTTGCTAATGGAGCCTGATTGACAGAATGAAATTCTGTGGACATTTTCTCATGAATAGGGCCTTGTTAACCAGATGAACGTCCATTTTTGTTGAGTTTGTTCTGAACATAGTTTCTTGCTAATGGAGCCTGATTGACAGAATGAAATTTTGTTTCAAAAAGAAAGTATATTTTTCGCTTTCTTTTCTAGCTTAAAAATAAAATGCTTTCTGTCTAATAAAGGTGCATGATACAAAAAGAAACATCCATTGGATGTATTCAGTAGGCTATCCTCCAAATATATAATCTATTCTGTGGAAACTGGAAACGGATTCCCCTGATAAAATTAATACATTGATTTACTTAAAAATCTTGTTTGAGATATGTCTTAAATTAACTTTTCCTTGATGTAATGCATACATACATACGTACATATTCTAACGCATACACTAATACATATATACATAACAAACTTATGTTGCTACTTTAACCTGTAGAGACTTTCTATGCAGACACAATAAGTTTTGAAAATCTCTTTAATAGATGAATGGTGTGCATGTATCTCTCCAAATAAAAAAAAAATCAAAAGAACATAATTCAATCATTTTGGTATGTGAATAGATCATAACAAATTCAAGTGGTGGTGAAAAATGTCATCTTCCATGTTCATCAATGACTTTTTTTTCTGTTTCATGCCCAATTCATGATTCTTTTGGAAACTTTGAAATGAAGTTAAGGTGATAGTGTTTTCTGGACACTTTCAACAATGATTTATGAACCAGATTCCATTTTGCTATGTTTTGGTTTGGTGTTGTAGCAGGCACAGATTTCTTTTGTTGCTTGGTGTGGTTGTAATCCTAACATGGCTGTACACAGCAAAGTAAAGAATAAAGAAACACTGTGTTATGTATGATTTTTGTGTGTGCGTTTACATGATTATTGTGCATGTTTAGACAAAACGGTCTTTGACATTCAAGTGTTGTATAGATTGATATGTGTACACTTTATGGCAGTGGCTTGAGGTGCATTATATAAGTATTTTTGACAGTGTCAATTTACCAATATGCCTCTAGTATATATAAATAAAAGACCAGCAAATTGACAGTTGCAACATCTGTTTTAACACAGGATTCGGGTTCACAAGTGAATTTTTCTCTTTCTGGTTCTTTACTTCCATATTTGTTTGTAAACATAATTGTCGGTTATCTTTCATTTATAACCCTTTTTCCATTGTTTGATAGCATGTAATTGTTGCTCAGATTTGAAACACTGGTACATATTGATCTTTTGACTGCCTCAGCTGCTAGCTCATGTTAAGCTGTTTTTGTATCATAAGGTGCCTCAGAATATGTCTCATGTGTAGCACTTCTGTTGCATTATTTCACAACAAACTGAAAATAATGAAACACTGTGTGGTCACACAACAGATCTGTTTACATTAGTTCTCTATGATCAGTGAAACTCGTCTGCAGAATGATGGAATTCTGTCGGCGGTGGCGTTCCCCTTGCTGCTTGTCAGTCATGGTCAGACGTTGGTTATGCACACCCCAAAATGGACAAAGGGATTAAACCTCATTGGACCATGTGCCCAAGCAGTGCTTGGATAGCATTGAATAGTGCTGCAAACCTGTGCAAAAGTACTGCACTGGCAACAGACCTGATGTACTTAAACCAGTATTACCCAAAACTATGCAAGTCACAGTTTTCAAGTTTGACAAAATTGAAAATAAAGTCATTGGACCACAACTGAGTCTACCATGTACATTCAAACGTGAAGTTATGTAAAAAGTAAAATAATATTTGAGTTTGCAGAAGCATTGTGAGTCCAAAGATACATAATATGATATGGAATTTTGACTTGTTGCCAGACAGTTAATTCTGATGCTAGTGTGGAGATTTTCACAACTTGAGAAGATAGCTTTCCAGACATTTATAGTTGAATTACCCAGTCTGTTCATGGAATAATGAAACAATTGTTTATCAAAGCACAGAATGTCTTAAAGCACATAATATTACATAAAATAGTTTCACATCTTGCCACACAATGATTTGGCAATAACCAAGATATCTTTTTTCCTCTGAACAAAATTTCTTATTTTAATTTAAACGAATTATCCCACTCATTTAAGAAGATCGGCCAAGACTGGCAGGCAGGAGAGGCTGCTGAGGCTGTGAGCTCGGAAGGGTTGAAATTGTTAAAGATGTTTAACTGACCCAACCTGTGTGGCTGTGGACAGGACGAGAAGAAGGATGCAGCAGACGGCCTGCCCAACACAGCCATCAAGGACATGGGCGACAAGATGCAGAAACGCCAGGGCTCCGTCATGTCCAGGAGCAGTGCCAGCACTGTTGACATGAGTCCCAGTGCCGAAAACAAGAGCCTGCCAGCCCGCCAGTCCATCAAACGCACCGGCTCAACCAAGCAGGGCATAACCAAACAGGCGAGCGTCAACTCTCTCAACAGCCAGGGCAGCGGTGGCTCGGGTGAGGATGCTTTCCCTGCCAAAGTTTTTTTTCTTTTCTTCTTTAGTTTCTGTTCTTTGTGTATAGTTGGCTGGATAGTAGAGAACTAATCTTAATGGACAGCCTGCATTATTTCTTACTGTTAAATTGAACATTTTGTGTGTGTGTCCGGATTTTGACATTTACAGATGAGGATTCTTGACATTACAGATGAGGATTCTTAATCTCTACAGATGGCAGTTATTAATGTTTAGGGATGCGAATTCTTGATATTCATAAAATATTTGACTTTTGACCTTCAGAAATAAGAGCTCTTGACCAAAAGAACTGAGGATTCTGAACACTGAGAAGAGGATTCTAGGCCTTTAGAGCTTGCTCACAAATGTAGGATATCTGTTCCTAGGGGAGTGACAGGGGAAGTGTTACATGTGCTTCATCCTGTTCTCTTTTTGATGGTGTGCGAAAGTGTTCATTTTTTCCATAAAGCCCTTTGCTCCTGTACTTCCAGTCTAGGACCATGAACTGATTCTGTAAGTCAGAAACCTGAGCAAAAAATTCTACCTTGACTGGTTTTGTACAGAAACCTAAAAGAGTTCTGTATACTACGATCGTTATTGGACAACCCAGCAAAATTACTTTTTGGCATTTTTTTATCTTTTTGCAACTTTATCTTCTACATAGTAGTACATTTTATGTTTCTGGATTCTTTGTTCTTGGAACATGGTTTTGATTCATTAGTTTGTGAAAGGGTGTTGTTTGTAGCTAGGGGCATGCAGATATATTCACTTATCCTCATTCATTAGCACAAATACAGTACACACACACACACACACACACACACACACGCTCATTATCACTCACTCACTGTTTCCCTTTCTCATACACATCTATGCACATGCAAACACACATGCACACTTGCACATACACATGCATACATGTGTGCACACAACAGGTATGCATGTACACATGCATGAATGCACATATGAACACACAAACAAGCACACACACGCACACACACACAAAACACACACACACACACACACACACACATTGATGTAAATATGAATGACACTGGCAGATTACATTGAAAACATAACCAAGCTCTAATCTGAGTGTAATTTTAGTCACTGCATGATTGTTGTGAACTGTGGTTTTTGTTAAGAAATTCTCTGTGTGGAACATATTTGTGCATGTGTGTAAAGACAAATCATTGGTGTGTTTGCTAACTGATTTGTCTAGGGAAAATGCTGAAGGTGTCTGATGCAAACCTGCAGTTGTTGTTGTGTGAGTAGATCCAGCACCTAATGCCTTGGTGAACTGAAGGCTTGAACACCATTTACCAACTGTAAACAGAGAGAAAGGGCAGCAACTATGTCAATCAAGAATTATCCTTGCCTTGTGCTTTCTGTTTTCCTTTGGATACTGTCTGTAAAGACAGGATGAATAACACTTCATGCATTTTTTCTTCTTTTTTTCCCCATGATTTGTTAATAGTGGGGGGTTTTAATGGCAAATCCACACGGCAAATGTATCTTTTTTTAATCATTTTTTATTCTGTTTTGGGGATTTTTCATGGTCTTTAAAAACCTGTATGAAAATAAGTATTCTTCCATGCTTTGAAAAGGGAAAGAACAGAATGGACTATGAAACCAGAGGTAAAATTCTTGATTGATTGTAGTTCAATCTGACCCTTTATGATTATCACCCCTTTAAGCGTGACCATGTACAGGACTATTATGTCGATGCAATCATCTGCTACTTGCGTCTCTTTCATCATTCATGCATCTGGTATGTAATCCAGTGAGCTAAATCTGGCTGCACAAGCTAAGTATGCAAAACTGAATGTCTCCTGCCCTGCTGTAAGTACATCTCATATGCTTCACTTTCACAGATGCTTTTACAGTAGATAATAATGTGGAACTAAATGTGCTGCTTCACCTTGTAGAAATACTGGCAGGGAAAAAAGAAAGATCAGTAAACTTGTCTGTTACAAAGCATATAAGGATTATGACATCATGTGTTCATTGTGATGGCATGGACTGATTTGTACAAGATTTGATGTGAACCAGTGTAATGACTTGACTCATAACTACATTGACGTTGTACCACACCTGTAAATCAATATTTCATCATGTTGATAAAAACACAGCTTAAAAAATGTATATAGGATGATATCCTTAGGCAGCTTGATTTATCTGATCATGGTAAATATTTGACTTTGCTCATTTATGACAGAGTGTGCTTATGCTTGTGTTCCTTGGTTCATAGACATTCAAGTTTGATTGACTGATCAGATCTGTTAAATCATGTCAGTGAGAGCTGGTTCCATATATCTCAAAACAGCACATGCATCATTGTCGGTAGGTATTCATATGCCTGATGGAAGACTGCAGTTTGAAATATAACCAACAGTAAAATAAAGGATATGTACGCTTGTCCATAGCGAATAGTCCTCTTCTGTTCTGACTTAGCTGAATTATAATAGTGCATACATTGTTGTTTTTTTCTTTTAATGTAGGAATCACTGTATTGTCAGTCAGTCTATTTATGTATGAAATCCCACTTCTCCCTTTCTGCCCCCTCCCACCACCCCCTTCCACCCTCCACTTTCCCTTCCCTTTGCTTCCCACCTGTCTCCTGAAGTACTTGCACTGCAGACCCAAGGCAGAAGCTTCCGATAAGAATAAAGCTAGTCTGTCATTGGATGGGTGTCAAGGTACTTTTTGGGAGAGGGGTAATGCTGTAACTAAGCCGCGGTTGTCATCAGTAGGGGGCCTAGTAGGTGGTGCCCTGCATGTGCTGGATCAGAACAGGTGCCATTGAACACCTCCAGAGTGGTTCAGCAGCAGTGCTGAGTCTCCCAGAATTATCCACCTGATGAATATCTCTGTGTACGATCCCAAAGCAACTGTGACCATGATTACGGATGCTACAGTCAAGATGGTCCCTTCCTTTTTTTCTTTGCGTAAATGAGTATACTGCTATTTTGAAAGGCTTTCTTCCGCAAAATCATGAATTGAAACTATTTACTTTCGAAGCATATTATTCATCTTGAATTCAGCTTTTTGCTGTACATGTAAAGATTGAACCTTTTCCATTTCTCTGCTAATTCATTCACCATGTATTTCTATGTACCCTTGCCTTTTTTAACCAGATGTTGTGAAAGATGTTATGATGATGATATGATGATGTTATGATGATGGTATGTATACCTGTGTGGATGTATATTTGTATCAAGCGCTCTCTCTCTCTCTCTCTCTCTCTCTCTCTTCTCTCTCTCTCTCTCTCTCTCTCTCTCTCTCTATTTATTTATGTATATTCAATTATAAACAAAGCTTGCTCATATGTCCTAGATTGAAGAAATAGGGGAGATAAGCATTCATATCTGCAGTGGTAGATAGTTCTGCCTAACTAACAGTATGTGCTTGAGTGGGTCAATGGGGAAAAATAAAATGAAATAAATGCTTCTCAAAATGAGTCTTCACAAGCTTGTGTGTGTGTGTGTGTGTGTATATATATATATATATATATATATATATATATATAATATATATATATATATATAAATATAATGTGTGGGTGTTTGTGTCTTTTTACATGTGTGTTATGTGTTGATTTTTTTTTTTCCTTTTTGGATTGTACGGGTAGTGAATGAGAATAAATGTGTTCTTAACTCCTGTTTTTTAATTCTTCTCTCTTTCACCAATGTCTGCTATTCCATTGTCCTCAGCCAGCTTTCCTCCTCTCTCTTCTCTATTGAAGCATCTGTCTTCCAGTCCACCTGTGTCACCCACCCACCTCCCCATTGATCTGCCCCATCCTCTCTCTCTCTCTCTCTCTCTCTCTCTCTCTCTCTCTCTCTCTCTCTCTTTTCCTCTCTCTCTCTCTCTGTGCGTGCAACATACAGGAATTGTGCTTTTTAGTCTTGCAGTACTTCGTCCTGTACAACCTGACAGCAATTAGTTGAGTGCACATTAAATTGTAAGTGCATTCTCAGTCACCTATTTCCGAACCACTGCTGTGGTACCTAATCTAACCAGTTTGTTTGATTGATTTTTCTTGTTTTTTTTTGTTGTTGTTATTGTTGCTGTTTTTTGTTGTTGTTGTTGTTTTCATTATTTATTTTTCTTTTTTTTGTACGTGTCCTTTCTTCCCCTTTCTATTTGTTTTTTCCTTTTACTTGTGCACTCAGGACATAAAATGACCACAAACCAGAACTCATGGCCATCGAGAGATGGACTGAGAATTTGCCATTTAAATATCAATAGTGCAGTCAGTAAGATCTCTGATATCTCGACCCTGATATGTAACCACCAAAAGCCATTCCATGTTCTGGGTCTCTCCGAATCAGACTAAATACCTACATTAGTGATAAAGATATAGCAGTCCCAGGTTATAATATCGTTCGAAAAGACCCTACTAAAGACAAAGAGACAGGTCTTCTAGTGTATGTCAGTGATTCTCTAAACTTCAAGAGACTTTCCCACCTAGAACAGCATGACGTAGAAGCAGTATGGCTACAATCACACTGAACAAATCGATCTTTAGGTTC
>CM031598.1:60225835-60313335 GCA_018398815.1 Conus ventricosus | reverse complement strand
CACTACACACAACCACAAGCAGCCGGCTGGGCCTCATCCTGTTGCAGTCTCAGTATTTACATCCATAGTATGCTGTCAAGATCAGGTGAAGACACCAAGTTTCTTTTAGCAGGACCTCTGATTAAGCCTGCTGCTGATTACTTTCATTGCTTCATTGTGGATGCAGTGTCCCTCTTTTGAGCTTGATATCACATCTGTTCAATGACAATCCTCAGGAACTTTGGGCTATCTAGTGCCTTTTGTTTCATTACATTTTTGTCCTTTTTTTCTGCTGCAAGCTGTCATCTCTCCTCTACCAGTCTTGGCCAGTGTACTGTGAGTAGCTGGTCCTTTGAGTGAATAGGGGGAGGGCGGATAATAGACGTAGCTGCCTGCTAAAACCTGAGCAGCTGGAGTTTTTCTTAGGTGTTCTCCCTTTGATTAGTATGTACAGTTGTGTCACGGACTAGTTGTGTTTGTTACTTTGCTCAGTTATCATAAGTAGTGTTTCTGCTTAGGCTCTTCACCTCCCAGGAGGCATAGGATGTAAGCAACAGCTCTCAGTTAAACATGATACTAGGCTGGTCTTCCCGCTTCTGTCCTGTTGGTTTGTCTGCTTCAGCTCTACCTCAGTGTTACGCAATCATTGCTGTATACACAAATTCAATTTATTTTGAAATATGATGCAGATAGATATTCATGGTGTGTGTGTGTGTGTGTGTGTGTGTGTGTGTGTGTGTGTGTGTGTGTGTGTGTGTGTGTGAGAGAGAGAGAGAGAACTGATATAGATCTGTTTACTTAACAGGTAACATCCTCTGGATAAGACAGTCTGCTTTGTTATTTGTCAGGATGCCAGTGGAAGAATTTTCAAATATAATGAAACATCTGCAGACATGAAGCAAGGAATTCAGTTTTACACATTATGCAGAATTTTTGTAAAAAACGTGTTAAAAAGTTACAAAAAAGAGACGGCTACACAAATAACAAATTCATACTGTGAGGGTATATGTGTGAAAGAAGAGTCACAGTAAGGGTCTGTGTATTGCTGTGTGTACCAGGTCCGAGAAGTCACCGATGATCAGCAGCAGGTGCAAGTGGACAAGCTGATAGTGTCCCAGACTAAAGCACGCATGTCCCTGGAGAAGACCCACACCAAGACCTTGAAGAAGATGGCCAAGTGTGGTGACAACACAGAAGAAAAGAAGCAAGCCTTCAAAGGGGAGATGGAGACATTGCTTCAGACTCAGGATCAGGAGGTACGAGGGTGATTTAAGAAAAAAATAACAGTTATAATGTTGATTTCTCCGGCAGCTGTGTCCTTCAGAAAACCAAATGTACTCAAGGAACTATTTCCCCAAAGACTTCTTTTATTCATTTCAAATTAACTCCCTTGCACTCCTGATTTGGAAGGCAGACTTAACAAAGTAAATGGTTTACTAATTAGTGGAATTCTTAATACTAGGGCAGAGTTGCAAAGAATGGCTGATGGTAATGTTTCATTAACATTTGGCAAATACTTTTTAAAAGAGAGCACTCTAAAACTACTTGCTGAGTTATGAATCTTTGATCAAAAGGACGCTTAACAATCTTACTGAATTTATTTTTAAAAGCATCTTTTTAAAAAGGTGTTTCATCACAGCAAGTATTTAACTGAACGTTTGCTTGACACAAGTATTCATATAAAGTGTTAATGTTTTTTAAAAAGTAGAAATGGTTGACAACCGTTCAAGGATCCATTACTTAAAATGTTTTTCACAGCTGACATTACGTTCTTAAACAATTGCTGGAATGTATAATTCTGCCAATGGGTATGATTTTTTTTTTATCCCTCTCTTTGTTGCCTTGTCTGCCAAATCATTATCAAAAATTCTACAATGTGGTAGTGTCCCCCCCCCCCCCCCCCCCTCCGAAATGAATACCAGCCCCTTTTGAAATAAGCTGATGATTGTTGTGTTTATTTCACTAATTACTGCTAGCAACAGTATCAGTGGATTGCATGGCATACAAAACACTTTGTGATTCCCATGTGTTCCACAGCTAGAACTTCTAGATTCAGTTGCAAAGCGAGACGACTGCAGGCGGAAATCTAAACAAATCTTAAATAAATGTTAGCGAACCGCCCAGAGAACGTGGACAAACGAGTCACAAGACAAAACACAACGCATTTCGACCTCTTAGGTCTTCGTCAGGTGATATATAAACGAATAAAACAACGAAAATTCACTTAGCTTTGATCGCTTCAGATCGCTTAGGGTTCAGCGCAAGGAAGAAGGCGTTGAATGAGAACGAGGCCTCGTTCTCATTCAACGCCTTCTTCCTTGCGCTGAGCCCTAAGCGATCTGAAGCGATCAAAGCTAAGTGAATTTTCGTTGTTTTATTCGTTTATATATCACCTGACGAAGACCTAAGAGGTCGAAATGCGTTGTGTTTTGTCTTGTGACTCGTTTGTCCACGTTCTCTGGGCGGTTCGCTAACATTTATTTAAGATTTTTCTAGATTCAGTTTTTGTATGTGTGACTGTTTTGAATCCAACCATGAAGGCAGACATATTCAGTTTTCAAGGATCTTTAACCACTCACAGCCTTTATACACTATGCAACACACTTGTGGAGAGCTTAAAATGAAGTGAAGTGCTGTTAGAGTTCTTTATTTATTTTACAGTGTTCCCCTGTTGAAAGTTAAAAACCAACTGTTTTATTTTCTGTTTTACTCCTGAATTTGAGCTCACAGCTAAGACTTGAATTTTGAGTTAATAGCAGGTAAGAATGATAAATTAGCCTCAAGAGAAGAACATTTTTGATCATGTGTTCTGGAAGTGTCATTATGTACAGTTATTCTGGAATAATCTCACTGATTTAATGAAAGAAAGATGTATGAATGCACAAAATGTGCGGCTAACAGAGTCACTGATACTATTTGGTAATGATGCAGCAATTTCTAGTGATGTAATCTTTTATTTTATAATTCTCTTTGCAAAATGCTATATATACACTTGTAAAGTACAAAACAGTTTACCACAAATAAGTGCATCTATAAGGAAACTAAGGAATCGGTATAAAATTGAAGACATCGCATACTTAAAATAAAACCATGCAGATTTCACTGTGAAATGGTCAGTGTACAAACCATTATTTGTGAATGATTAACTATTTAAACATCACTCGATCTGTATCCTATGACCCATATTCACAGACTTAAACGCTTTGTCAACTTTTAGTAAACTGTTATGCTCTGACCTCTGCACACACAGACTACCTAATGTTGCAGATGAGTCTGTACATGTGTCTGTTCTGACATCATTATTATCTCTTTTATTGATGGTTATGTTTTTGTTTTCTGGCCAGTGTGATTTACTTTGTGAAAGTAACTTGTGTCAACATATTGATTGAATGTAATCCATCCAACATGTCCCTCTCTTCTGTCTCTCTCTGTCTCTTCTCTCTCTCTCTCTCTCTCTCTCTCTCTCTCTATCTCTCTCTCTCTCTCTCTCTCTCTCTCTCTCTCTCTCTCTCTCTCTCTCTCTCTCTCTCTCTCTCGCTCTCTCGCTCTTTCTCATCTTCTCTCTTTTTCTCTACCCCTCCCTCCACTTAATAATAATAATAATAATAATGGGGATTTATATAGCGCCTTCCACGGCACAAGGCGCTTTACAAAGGCAGAAAAAATGCAATTGCTAAATGTAAAGAAAATGCATTGAAAAAAACGGCTCAAAAATGAAAAACAAAGGCTCTCTCTCATTCTCTCCCACGCGCACACACACTCTCACGCAGAGACACACAATACACAACAGCCGCAACAAGCACAAACTACTAAGCAATCCACAAAATAACAAAAGTCAATCAACTATCTGGTAATGACTGTCTTCTTAGTATTCTTCTGCAAAACCTACTTTTCTTTTCTTTTTTCTTTTTTTTTTTCAAATGAGAAATGTTGAATTTGTTCTTGCTTGTGTGATTGCTGAATTCTCTTTTTTCCAAAATTCTTACTGCTTATGTATGTTCTATGTTCATGTAAATGTTTGAAATGAAATTTTTAAAAAAAAAGAAAAAAAAAAAAAGAAGAGGGAATAGCAGATGAAAACCTGAACATGAATAAACAAACACATTAAAGCAAAAAAAACAAAAAAAAAAAGAACATTTTTCTTAACTGGAAGTAGTGTTGTTTTTATGAAAAGTATTATTGTTGGTACTTGATAGAAGGTTTGATTGACATTTTTTTCCCTTTTTTTTTTAAATTTCATAAAAGTCAGTTTTGGAGGTTGTTGGCTTGTTGTTGTTGTTACTTATTTGCTTTGCAAACCTACTGTGCTGTCATTAAGCTCAGTAATACTTTGCAAGCTAGGCTTGTCTGTTCTGGTACATTCCATAGTTGTGTGCGATGAATATGATATCATTTCAGCTGCGTGAAATGCGCCACAAACACGCCGACAAGCTGAGGAAGATGGACTGTGACCACTTCCAAGCGGAGGCGGAGATACTGAAGCGACACCACAGCACTGTCTATGACGCTTTCTTCGAGGTGCTCACATCCAACCACAACTGCCACAAGAAATCGCTGCAGGAGATCCACGACCGTGATGTGGTGAACCTGAAAAAAGCCATGGACCCTCAGATCAGGGACCACATGAAGCAGCTGGCCAAGAAACACAAGGACAAGCAGGAGCTGGCCAGGTAGGCAGGGGTCTGTTAGTGAAGGAGGGGGCCAGTTAATACAGTTCATACTGTTCACTGTCCAACCAGTCTCAGAAGCCGTCCTAGGCTTCAAAGCATGTCTTAAGACTGAGGCTTGTGCAAAGTTAATGAGAGAGGCAGTTGATCAAATTCCACTGGTGTAAATGAATGCACAATCATCGAAAGGGAGAACGAACGCATGGCAGAGGATGGATGAAACAAACATGGAGAGGAAAAGAGGCAAGCATGTTCAGTTTGAGTGACAAAAATGTCAGGCTTTCAAACAACAATTAAATTGGTGTACGATGTGCATAAAGGAAAGCCCAGAATTTTTTTCTTTAATTGTTAGGGGATGGAGTGGGAAGGGGAGAGGGGGTCTGTTTGCAGTGCACTGCCAGTGATCCAGAGCTTTGTGTGAACAACCTGATCTGCAGTTGAAGGTTGCAGACAGTTCCCCATTCCTCAGCTAACGAGGATGTCATCACATGTGAAGTTGTTTGTCACCAGCTTATGTCACACACATGATGTTTCATTTTCTTATGCAGGTTTTTTTTTTTTTTTTTTTTTTTAGATTTCCCCCTTGATTTTCTGCAATTTCATATGATTGTTGTTGTTGCTGTTTACATTTTCTCCCTGATTGTTTGCCTAATTTGTTTGATTTAGGTCAGAAAAGCCAGTTTATGATGAACTCATATAATATTTTTATTATTTATGGTGATGCTATTACTTTGCTGTTTGGATGTGCAATGTATCATTCTTATTTGTATGAAATTTAGTCTCCTTTCTGTCAGTTGTCAGAGTGTAAAAACCAGGAAGTTATTGTTGTGGTGACTTCTCTGTGTGTTCAGGAGATGTTTCAACTGTCAAAACACAAAATGCTTAATTATGGTAAGCTGCGATTCCCTTCAACCTGTCCCAACTCCTCATCACCTTTTTCAGTCTCTAGTTATTAAAAAAAAAATTCTTTGATGAAACTTGTCAAAGTGTGTGAGTGTGTGTGTGTGCTTCCTTGTCTGGAGTCCTGTACATATTTGCATTTTCAGGGTTAAAGTGATAAGCTCTAACATACTCTGTCAGACTCTTATGAATGCATGTATTTATAGAATCATACATGAGGCCTGAAATGTGTCATGTAGACTTGTTTGTGTGACTGGGTTATATTTTTTTCAGAATCAGGTATGAGATTTTCAAGATATATCAAGTATGTAAGAGTCTTGTACTGTTCAGTATTTTCTTTTTTCACAGAATCAAGCGTGAGGCTCAGCAGAAACATGTGCAGGCTGTAGTCGCCGAGATTCAAAGGGTAAGATGAATTTAACATTGGAAAATGTTTGACATCAATCATATGATCAACTTTTTGTTCCTGTTAGCAACAAAGAATGCACATTGAGAGGTAACGGTGCTTTGCAGTGATTCAGTTACTGATTTAAATCAGATGGGACCTCATGAGAGTGCTGACCTCCTCTAAGTCAAACAGATCCTGGGTCTGTCTTTCGATCTGGATGCGCCCCATGACCTGCTTACTCAGACCCCCTACCCCCACCCGCCACTTCTGGCCATCAGCTGCCACTCTCCAATGGAGCCAAGTCTGAGCGGTCCTCTGTGCCTCTGATGGGTTGGTTCCTTTCTTCCTTAGCTCTGCTGCAGGTCTTCAGGGTGCCCACTTCACTGTGTATGTGTGGATTTCAGCAAGCACTGAAACTGAAAATTAGGAAGAAGTTTGTTTTTTTTTCACAGGAAAAAAAATCAGTGAGGAAAAGAAATCAATCGAATTTTCATAGTTCTTGTCACATGTTCAATATGCTAGCAGACAACACTGATGTCATGAGACCTTGTGTTTATCATGAGAGCAGCCGTGGCCGTTTTGTTTAATCAGTTCAAGGCCGCGAATGGAAACTAATGTCAAGCTGTGATGTCGTATACTGGCAAGACGCTGTAAAAATGAAAAGTATTGACAAAGCTGTACAAGCAAGGGGTTCTGACTGCAGCTGGACTGAAAGTTGGACAATGCATGTGCCAGACCCCTCAAGAACTTCAGGGATTTTTGCTTTTCCTCAGTGGGATCTCGGGTCTTTACCACCTGCTTCTAGGTTGTTTCCTTTTCCTTCTTCCTGGGGGATTCCAGATCAAACTCTGGTAGGTGCTGGCTTCCAAAGAGTGTTTCCCGTCCAGCACCACTTCTTCCAACCAACAGACCTGCGTAACAATGTAACTTTGTTGGATGCAAATAGCCTGACTTTCCTCATGCTTTTTAATGAATACAAGAAAACATAAGGACTGTGATTTTAATTCTGGTGCATTTTATAGCCCTCATTTATAAGTTCATTTGAAGTCAGAGGGCAGCAGATGATTTGACAGGTGTTGTGTTTGTCATTTTCAGGTGGACGACCTGTTGGCAAAACGCATGGAGGACTTACAGGTGAAGCTGGATGAAGTACGTAAGCAAGCTGAAAATGAAAGAGACAAGGTATGTGGATTTTGCGTTCATTTCATTCCAGTATTGTTTTGAAACATTTGGTTGTAACTGTGTTTATTTCGTTTCAGATACTGATTGTCATTGTATTTTGCTGTTAGAATCACGTTTTGTTTTTGTTTCCATGAGATCATTTACAATGCAGTGTTAGCATCGACTTGGCACATCATGATCAACTGATCCATGTTAAAACATGACTTATCATCATTGTAATACGGCCTCATTGGTAATCATGTCAGAGTTTGATATCAAATGGACCTTCGGAGCTATATAGAACTTTTCAGTCCCACCTGGTTACACAAATAAAGCTTTCCCCTGCACCAAGGGGTTTGAGACATTCTCACCTAAAATCAACAAAAGTTTATAACTTCACTCAGTCAAAGGAGCCTTTGTGAAAAATTGTGTACAGTTTTGCTCTTACATCTCTGCCTTTGAACTCAAGATCAGACAGAAATGTTTCTGTTAGCGGTTAAGGACAGTATGTACATCAGTGAACATAAGCAGATCAAAACTTCACTAGAAAATTGGTACCAACTTTTTGGGGGTTTGTTTTAATATTGCCAAAACTGCACCCTTATAGTTTAGTGGGTTTTTTTGTTTTGTTTTGTTTTTTTTAAACGATGCACTTTGTAGAGACATTTCTGATTTCAACAGCTAAAAGGCATGTGTCCTTTCCTCCACTGCCACATTCCCTGAATACTATCCCGCAATCCTCCATCAAAAGTACCCCCCCCCCCCCCCCCTCTCTCTCTCTCCTTCTTTTCACTGAGGTGGCTCACTTTCCCCATGTTCCTGATAATAATGCTCTCACCAGCAATGGAGTCAGTCTGATTGCTGATCAAATGTCAGCTCATTTATCATTGTGACCGAGCTCCCAATCATGTAGACTAAACTGGATATGTATCCTGTCCTCTGCAGTTTCCAAAACATCAAACAAGATCAGATTCACAGCCCTTTCAATAGTACTAGACACCTCTGTGATTGAATGACAAACTCTTTCCTTGTGCCTCTGGACCATTCAGACCAGTGGGCTGTGTCACTGACAACTTTGCCCTAAAGCATACGTGAACATTGTGAGGGGGCTACATTTTCAACAACATTACCAATGAAAATATGATGCGTTCTTAACTAATGTCTAATGATTGATGGAGTACAAAGTATTCATAAGTATGCAATACATCATGAAGACTCACAACATTTTTTCTTGGGGGAAAAAAAAGGAGAGAAAAAAAAACCTCTAACTGAGTGTGATTATTTTCCAGTTGAATATGCTTTTAGCTGACAATCCTCATTCACACCAAGCTTGTGAGGATGTGTTTCACAGGGGAGTTTTTTCCCCAGAGTGCTATGCTTGGTGAATACCAGCCACAAATAACCAGACAGCCATGATGGACTCGCCTGATCTGCCGTAACTAATGGCATGCACACTTTTTTCAGATGGCACGATTCCAGCTAACATTGCCACCATTACTCACCTGCTTACCCTTCCCACCCTCCTTCTTTGTGATCAGCAGCTGACACATTGTTTGACTTTTAAAAAGTCCTATCTGTATTATAAGCAAGATATCAAATCAGCGGCAGGAAAGAAAAAAAAACAGAAAGAAAGGAATGCACAAACATTTATGTTGTTGATGATCTTTATCTGTGCTTGTATTAATTTGTGTCTTGGTGTTAGTGTGTGTACCTCTGTGTGTGTGTTGTTCTTCAGTTTAACGTTCTTCCACTAAAAGTGATTCAGACAATATTATAGTGTAGAGTGAGCTTAATGTAAGGAATGAGAGAGATGCATTTTTTTAGGGAGTGTAAGGGAGTGTAAGTTTTAAAGTGGTACGTAATGAATGTAATCATAACCCTCCACCCCACCCTATTCATCAGAACATTTAACTTAAACTAAAATTGTAACTGTAACAATCACAAATGCTAAAGATAAATATTAAGTGAACAGTCTAATAAACATTTAGAAATAGATTCAAGAGTAGCAAAATTGTTTAATATACTAGATAGTGGTAAAAGAGTCGATCCATCAACAAAACCCTCAATACCTGATTTATTAAAAAGCTCTTTCGTTTTGGGACAATGAATCAGTAAATGATTGACACTTATAGAATCCCCACACATACATTTAATATCTTTGCAATATTTTGTTTTAAACGAATTTAAACGAAGCCTATGGATTAGACTTTCAATCTCCCTGGATGAGAAAATATATCTTTTGTATGATGTAATCCCATTGTTTTTGTCGTTACATTTGATGCAATTGTTATAATAATATATGTCCGAGTTCCTCAGTGTTTTTGTCGCATTATCATGAGATGTTTTATTTATGATAGAGAAACATTCTGTCAGATCTAAGCGAACGTTTATTGTTGCTGTGCCGCTAAGGTTTTGAGCTGCCTTTTTTGCAACTTTGTCTACTTGTTCATTTGCCGATATACCACAATGAGAAGGCACCCAACAAAAAGTAATATTAATGCCTTTTTGGGAAAGAAGGTGTACTATATGATTAATTTCAGTTATCATGTCTAATCGTACACATGAACTTGAAGACTTAATACCATTCAATGCTGCTTTTGAATCAGCGCATATTACAACTTGACTGTTATTTATGGGGAAATTCAAAATGAAATCCAATGATTTGAGTATAGCAAGTAATTCTGCGCTATATGTAGACAGACTTTTTACCAAGATGAAATAACTTTTCTATTTTTAAGCTAGGAATTATGAAAGCTGCTCCCGTGCTATTATCATCTAATACTGAGCCATCTGTGAATATTTTTAAGTGATGGCTGTACTTATTTTCTAAGTGAGTGTGGACAAAATTTCTCAAAATGTTGGGAGAATCCTTTTTAGTTAAATTATTGTAGTCAATGTCAAAGGAAGCTTTTGATTGTACCCATTTTGGAATGGGTGAAAACGTAGGTTTTCCGGCGATATTATTTTTATCTATTTTTGTATCTTTTAGAAGATCCGAGGAAAACGAATAGATAGATTTTGTGGATTGTATATATTGTGCACGTTTTCCAAAATCCTTTTCCGAATCTAAACATACCTCTTCTGAGCAAAAATTTTTTTGTGAGAAACTTTTTAAGATGAATTTTAAAGTAGAAGCTTTTCTAATTTCAGATAGAGGTAGAACTCCTACTTCGTTGTATGTCCCTAAGTTTGACGTATGTGTGGGTACCCCTAGGGAAATTTTGAAGGCTTTGCAATCAGTGCTCTGAAGTTTATTTAGGAGATATTTTGGTGCATTAAAAAATACTTCCTGAGCATATGTAAGTCTTGAGCGTACAAGGGCAGTTGCTAAAACAGTTAAACTTTTAGTGTCTTGCCCCCAAGAGTGTTTACTGACAATTTTAAGGAAATTCAGACTTTTCTTGCTTTATTTAAAATATGGTCAATATGAGTATTCCATGTTAGTTTACTACTTAGGATTACACCTAAGAATTTAACGCTTTTAACATAGTTTAAATAAGTGCCGTCTAGTGTGAAAACTGGAAGCTTATTTGGATCATTTCCAGAATTAAAAAGCATCAAATTCGTTTTTTCAGGTGAAAGGGATAGCCCGTTTTCGTGTAAAAATGTACTGATTTTATTTAGTTCGTGTTGGTATTTAATTTTAATATAATTCAGTGATCTTAACGGAGTATTTCTTTTCATCGTTACTTTACTCCATAGACATATATCGTCAGCAAATTGGGCTAACTCTGTATCTTTAGAAAGACCTTTGGGTAGATCAGAAATCAAAATATTAAACAAAATTGGAGAAATTACCAATCCTTGGGGTAAGCCCATTTGTAAAGGTCTTGGGTTAGAATAGGTATTTCCTACTTTTGTTTGAATATGCCTACGATGAAGAAAACATTGAATATATTTGTACATGTTTCCGTTAATACCAATATTCTTTAATTTAAACAAAAGCCGCTTGTGCCATACTTGTTCATAGGCTTTTCGTATATCAAAAACGTTGCAAGTACGTTTTTACGACGTGCAAACTGATGCTTTACATGCGTTGTGAGTCTGACCAAATGTTCTATTGATGATCTGCCTGTCTGAAATGCAGCTTGGTTGATTGGTATGATTGTATGTTTATTACAATGATGAACAAGTCTTTTTAAAGCAATCTTTTCCATCAATTTACATGTATTTGATGTTAATGCAATAGGTCGATAACTATGTATATCTCTGAGTGGTTTCCCCTTCTTGTGAATTGGAACAATAATAGAATGCTTCCAAATTTGAGGCATGTTGCCATCTGTCCAACATTTTTGAAAAATGATTGCAAAAAATATATCATATTTTGTGGAAGATGACTTAACATTTCATTAGAAATGCCGTCTAGGCCCACTGATTTATTCTTATTCAAATTCATAATACATTCTTTGACTTCCTGCAATGTTATTGAAGTATTCAGACAATGATCTTCTACTGGCTGTGGACTATTATATATATTTTTCTTTTCTTCATTTTCACGGTGTTTATTAGTTGTTAAGTTGTCAATGCTACTGTTTCTTGCAAATAGATCAGCAAAAGCTTCAGCTTTATCAAAATTTGATGGAAACTCTGAATTGTTTAATGTGATAGGGCACTGCGGTAGATTAACCCCATTTTTCATTGTTTTTAAATGTGTCCAAGTTTTTTGGATATCTTTAAAGTTTGACACCTCATTCTCACAAAATGAAGACCAATATTGCCGCTTTGCTTGTGCATTTACTTTGTTTTGTGCGTTTCTTGCTCTTTTCTTCTCAAGAAGCTTTTTAGCTTTTTCCTTGGGATCTTTTTCTCTTTTATATTCTTTTATTTTATTCTGTTTCTCTTCTTTAGCCTCTTGACAAGTCTCATTCCACCAGACATTACCCAAATGTTTCTTTGATTTTACAGATTTTACTGTTGGAATTGATTCACTAGCAGCAGACAGTACAGTCTTTTGAAATCGATCATACAATTTTTCTACATCTTGACTACTAATTTGTTCTTCATCAATATAAAATGAGCTTAACAAGAATGAAAATTTATTCCAGTTAGCAAATTTATAACAATATTTTGGAACTTTATCGTATGTTACATTGTTTGTTTCAGGTCTCATCGTTTCAAATGTAATGACAATAGGTAGATGGTCACTATTTAATGTGTCATTAAGAGTTTGCCAATCACAAGAAACCGCTAGCTCTGGGGATATTAATGTTAAATCTATGGCACTAGGATTATGTTTGGGATTGTCTGGAATGCGAGTTATATTTCCATTGTTTAAAAGGTAGAGAGATGAGTCAACTATGTTCTCAATAAAGCGGTTACTAGTTATGGCTTGACATCCTTTTTCCCAAAATGGCGAATGGGCATTAAAGTCACCACTGACAAGATATTTATTTGATTGGTCTGGCTGAATCGAGTGAAGCCATTCTGTGTTTGTATCATTTGGACCTTGTGGTAAATAAACAGAAACAATGGTTAGTACATTACAATTTACCTGTACCTTTACTGCACAAGCATGCAGTCCGGGAACGTCTGGTGGAACAGGACTTGTGCATGGCAGGTATTTTTCTCCTTCACGAATATATATTGCTACATTTATTTTTTCATGGTTATCTACTTTTTGAATAATCGGTGGAAAATAATAATTGTCTAATATAGGTAACTTTTCCTTCCGTACATTTAATGATTGTAAAGCTAAGACATGATATTTTTCTTCTGATAGTTGTTGTACTAATTGATCAAGAGTGGTTGTGATGGATTGACAATTCCATTGAAATACCTTAAAAACTTTATCTGTCATGAGTAAAATAAGAGGACAAAATATTGATTAATGTACTTAATTTTTTTCTTCTTCTTCATATTAGGCATACATAAATATGTAAGGCTCAAGATGAGGATGAATGTATGACAGTCCTAATTATGTTGATTTCAACAATGTTTAGAAACCAAAATAATGTTCATTGCTTAAATATAATAGGGCCGATCGTGTATGGTGCTCCAAGGGTAGACATGCAGGTCATTCGGGTGGGGATGGAAGGGCCTAGGGTTGAGGTAGCGGCACCGTGCAGTCTTCTTTGGCCTGGTCCAGAGTAGCCCATTCAGGTGATGCCCAATTGTCCTGGCGAGGATACTGGTGCCCGTGAAGGTAGGGTGGAGACCGTCATGGAGGATGTTGGTCGTAACTGGAAGCCGCGAGTGACTGACAAGGGAAACGTTTTCCATGTTACACAGCTCAGAAGCTACTATGGCGTTGAACAAATCCGCCTTTACATTCAGTTGGGGGTCCTTGACAGGCGTCACCTTACTAATGACCAATTTCATTTGGGGACAGCTGTTAGAAATGTCTCTGATGCTTTTCACAAGTTCATCAGCGCAGCTTGCAGGTGTTGTATTCTTTAGGTCATTGATTCCACAATGGACTAGCAGTGCATCGTATGATTCGTCGGCTTTCTTGAGTGCTGGTTTGATTTCACTTATTTTGAAAGCTTTTTCCGTTTTGCCTCTAAACCCGAAAGACTTCCCAAGTGTGTTCTTGTTGATTTTTGAAAGCACAGAGCCATGGACAAACAGCACATTTGGAAGTTCCCTTGTTTCACTTTCATCTTCACCGCGTTCTCTGTCTGAGCGATGACGTAATTTGCCGTGATGACTTCTGACGTAGTAGTTCTTATTTTTGACGCTCTTCTCTTTTTCATGTTCTGTTTTTGTTTTTGCCTTTGGATTCTTTGCTTTAGATTGGCACTCTGTTGATTTTGACACTTCTTTTTCACTCGGCCTTTGTTGAAGAGCAATATTTGATGGGTTGACAGGTCTAATAGGCTCGGAACGCAAGGCATCTGCGTAAGACGGGTGGTGAAGAGTCTCGGTTTGTGTCTCTTGGTCTTTGGTTTTGTGCTTTGACAAAGTCGACTCGATGATTTTGCACTGGTTCTCGATGATTTTTTCGAGATTATAGACTCTGTCGCTTAGCGATTTAACTAGGCTTTTCACATCAAGCATCTCTTCCACTGTTTTTTCAGCATTGTCGCCAATGTGAAGAACTTCTTTGTCTTCCTGTTTGTTCTGGAAGATGTGCCGAACGGCCGTCGCCACTCAAACTGAATATTTTGATTCTGCTCTATACTGCTAGGGTTGATTTGACTCTGGCTACTCACATTTTTTGACAGCAACGATAGAAGTCCAGATTGAGCACTGTTTTTCTTGTTTTGCTTCTTATTCATTGTACAATGTTGATTATTTTTTTAAGCCATCTTCAAGGGGTTTTGACTGTGGCCGCCATCTTGTTTGTCCTGTGGTGTGTGTGTGTGTGTGTGTGTGTGTGTGTGTGTGTGTGTGTGTGTGGTGTGTGTGTGTGTGTGTTCCATTTATTGGCAACTGTTTGATTCTAAGTTTCTTCTCCTTCCCATCCCTTTCTGCACTTAGGCAGAATTTTACGTACATTCTTGTATACATGTTGCAGACTATACAGGATTCTTGTATACATGTTGCAGACTATACAGGATTCTTGTATACATGTTGCAGACTATACAGGATTCTTGTATACATGTTACAGACTATACAGGATTCTTGTATACATGTTGCAGACTCTACAGGATTCTTGTATACATGTTACAGACTCTACAGGATTCTTGAATACATGTTGCAGAGTCTACAGGACTACCAAGAAGAATGTGACAAGAAAGCCCAGAAGGCGCAGGAAGATTTTGATGCCATGGTGAAGGAACTGAAGGCTGAGGAGGAACAAGACACCACAGAGGACAACAACCCGGACAATGCCACTGTCGGTAACGGCCCAGTCCCTGTTATTAATGGGCCTACCGAGAATGGACCAGTAGAGAATGGACCTGTGGAGAATGGACCTGTGGAAAACGGACCGGTGGAAAACGGACCGGTGGAGAATGGTCCTGTGGAGGACACGCCGCCAGCCCGCGGTCCCTATGTGTCCACCATCATTGTCAAAGGGCCCAGCAGTCCTGTCAGAGACAGTGTCACACAAGGCAGTGAGGAGAATTCTGGTGAATAAATAAGACAGAACAACCCAAAAAGCCAGCAACCAGAAGGACCTGATCATAATGGACCCCTGAGTGGTGTTTTTTGTGATCCTGTGTGCTGAAAAGCATGAAGACTGGACTGGACAGCGTAAGATATGTCTGTACGCAACAGATGTGTCACCAGAATTACTGGTGTATAATGGCTGTGAATGAAAAACGGTGATATTTCCATATACGCACACTGAACTGGCTGGATGCTGACAGTGATTGTTCAATGACAAATGTGTATCAAAAGGTGAAAGATTTATATGAAAACAATTTCAAATGTACAGTTGGAACATAAACTAAGAAGTTGTCCGTTTGTAATCAAATGAAGTGAGACCAGGAAGTGCTTGAGATAGTGTTTATTTCATGAAGCGTTCACAGACGTTTAACTGTTATTTTTGTATGTGTGTGATCTTGCACAGCTTTGCACAGAATGACCTTCGCCCACAAAAACAAACACAATGTTTCATGTCGTTCAGTTGTACATGTGTCATGTATTTTACTAACTGTTAGGAAATGTGTTTTACGGGTAGTGGTAGCTTATGTATCAGTTGTATCAATATAGCTGTTATGGTGTGTATTAAACTTCCATCAACTGGACATTGAAACAAGTCAGAAATTTATTGTGTTTGGGAACACATCTTTTATCCAACATTACTTTCTAAGAGACATCAGTTTCCGTCTTGATTCAAACATAAGATTAAGAAGTAAAAAGCATTTGGTGGTAAAGTCCAGTGGAATGAAACTGAAGAAAAATCAACAGCTTCTGCAGCAAGGATAGTTTTATCCTGAAAATGTGCTATTCCAGTCGTTGCTGACATGCACGTCTTCTATGCAACAAACATTAACAAAGCCCACGGACATAAAATCAAGGCTTCAGAGGAAGACGGCATTCAAAGTGGAGTAATTAGAGAACTTGTGTATTACAATGGTCAATATTTGATAAACATTAGATAATATTGAATAGCATACACAACAGAGTAACATGACTCACTGGCCTGAGAGGCTGTGTGAGTCATGAGTACTGTTTTGTTCAGCTCTAGATCCAATCTGGCGCAGTATAAATTACACCTAATTGAAGGCCATGCAGGCAGGAAAGAGGGTGTCCAAGTGCCATGCATGATGTCGCTGGTGTCACTGAACTGCCACATGCCTCACTGCAGAGCATTCAGGGGGTGAAAAGGAAAAGTAGGTCAAATGCTTTTGTCTTGCTTTAGGTGACTGCATTTCAATGCACACACTGGTTGAACGAAGCCATTCAACAGTGTTGCGGTCTCTATGAATGGTTATTATTCAATGAAAATGAAACAAGAAGAAATGTTAGCAGTCAATAAGGTTACTAGCAAGGTCAGAAGAGAACATATGTATGCCCTGAACTACAGAAACTGGTCCTTTCAGTTAGTCTCTCAGAACAGACTTTAAATTCCTTGATCGAGGCATGGCTTGCACACACAGCTTCAAATCCATTTGCAGGAGCCATTCATGAACCCTTCTGACTCCATATCCCTCTGAATGTTTTGTGCTGGAGTATCGTTTTTCTTTGATGCTGTTGCTCTGTAATTTACTGTCACTGTTTTGGACAAACATAACTATAATGTATATTTGGGAAACAGACAAAATGACAGCTTTTTAACATAATGCGAAAACTTGGGCCAACCCTAGATTCAAAATTTGTTATGCAGTGAAAACAATACTGGCATAAAAAAAATTAAACAAACAAAACCACATGGTTATGCTACAGTGACCATTATTTGTGTTTGTGTAAAAGCTTTTAATGATTATCATTGTTTCATTTTTTTCCATACATCTTTCATGGCATTTGTGTGTTATTAAGATTTTTTTGTGCACCAATTTGTGTTAACATTTTTAGAACTTTTTGTCATATTGCGTGTCTGCCAAATCATTACTCCGAATGATACATACACTGAATAGTACATACATTTAGAGTTCATATTTTCATTGGTGAAATCAACTTCGGGCAAAGTAAACAAACTGGACTTGCATGCAATAAATACATTCTATAACCTTGTTTTAGAAGTAGAGGATAATATTAACGTAGTAATGATAGAAGTGAACCATTGTTATTCATATGCTGGTTTTAATTTCCCATGGTCCCAGCCTTAAAATTAACATTGCTACTCAGCCTTGTGGTTCTTCTAAAGTCTGTTTGCAGTTATGCCTCACCCAAAAAAGTTTGAAAATGTCTATACTTGAACCAGTATGTGTGCACATGTATGTGAAATCATACTTTTTTCAATGTGTGCATTGCTATCATCAGTAATGACTCTCTCTGTCTCTGTCTCTGTCTCTCTCTCTCTCTTTCTCTCTCTCTCTCTCTCTCTCTCTCTCTCTCTCTCTCTCTCTCTCTCTCTCTCTCTCTCTCTCTCTGTCACATCTATCCACCCAAAATTTCTCACGCTGTCTCTCACCCTTGGGTTAAATGGCTGCTTTGTTTCTTGTTTGTTTGTTTCTTGCCTAACTTAATCTTGCTTCAAGGGGCAAAATGCAGTTATGTGTACATGTAATAAAAGAGTGTTTAAATGTGAGAGATACAATAAGAAAAGTTACAATAAAATTCATTGTATTGTTTGGTCTCACCAATATTGTTTTGTACCCTGTTTACACGATCCCACATGAAATATGATATGATGAAACTCTTCGTTGATGGCATCAGACCAGCAATGGTTTAAGCAGTCAGCTGGGTACAGGCAGTGAAAACTAAAGTGATGAAGGTAAAAAGTAACCGCTGAAACTATGTTTGTAGCGCCAAGCTTGACCCCAGTTTCTGTGATGGTAGCGTCTTATCAGAAGGATGATGCCTTTATGGCTGTTGGAGAAAATTCAGGAGCATTTGCTGAATTTCCATTGAAGATGGACCATAGAAAAAGCACAATGGAGAGGTGTACTGCAAAAGAAAGGAAAGAACGCATAAAAGAAAATGTGTGTGTTTTAAGTGAGTGTGGGCTTGTGTGTGCGTGTGTGTGTCTGTACAGTCGTGTGTGTGTGTGTGTGTGTGTGTGTGTGTGTGTGTGTGTGTAAGAGAGAGGCTAGACTTGCTTTTCAAAATGCTTGCATTTTCTTTTGGTTTTGCTTTGTGTAATCGGCAATCTCAGCATGAAGGTGTCTTGTAAGTGTTTGTTTTTGTTTTTTTCTGAGTATCACTGTCTTTTATGAAATGTATGTACTGTGCCTAGAAAAAGTAACAGAAAAAAGACATGAATTTTGTGTTGTTCTTGTAGCTTTGTATCCTGTACACACATTATTTTCTTGACACTGACTGTATCCAGTAGACATGACACACAATTTATTTCGAGATGGTAAGAGCACTTTTTATGAATGCATGTTGGTGAAACCTACTCTGCATTTCTGACCATACTTTTAATTTAGCAGAATCTATAAGCAGTGTCACTGAGCTGCTCTTTGTGTAGGGCCTCTGAACTGCATTTTCTCTATGCAAGCATTTACAGCTCTGAGCCAGTCTAAATAATAGCAAATATGAACTTATCTCAGTGATTTATGCAAGTTCTTAGGCCATCATATTTACTTCTTTTTTTTTTTAATCACATCTATTTGTTTAGATCTGGCATACTGTAGGCCAAATGAATATGCCGTTTATTGCCTTAGCAGATTCAGCGGCCTATTATAACCAAAGGAATGTTATGCTTTTGTTTTCCAAAGTGTCTTCTGGATATTTTGCTGATCTTTTCTTTTGTAATGCCATTGGTCATTGTACTGCACATTGCCTTCTGACAAAACATTCCAGGAGAGCTGGAACCATGGTTCCATTATGTCTGGACATTGGGACACCATTCTCATTCCATTATTATTTGGTTCCTGCTGCTCATGTACAACTTTGATCCAAAGATGGCAACCCAGCGGTACTTTATTAATTCACAAAGCGAACCTAAACTTGTGCTGTTTTCTATTGCCGGCAGAATTAGAGTCTTTTCACTGGGCAGTCGAGATAATACTAGTCCCATTCTGCACAGCGTGCATTCTGCTTTGGTTGCCTCAGTTGGTGTTGGTGGCATTGGCACTCTCTACTCCAGGTAAGTCTAGTGTCATGTATATGGATTACAACGCATACCTTCTTCTTCACGGTTTGGAAAGATCTGTACAAAAAGGCACTTTGACCAGCCGGAGGGAAGTGCAGAGGAACTACATTCACAAAAACTACAATATTTGTGAGGTGGAGAATTTGTGGATAAAAATCAATGCACAGATAATAGAATATCTGTAAGCAATTCTGCTGTATAACAGCTCACATGAACCCCAGAATCAGTAATGGATCTTGTCTGATCACCTGAATAATATTGTGTTTTTTCTTCTTTTTATCTTTGTCATATCAGCTGCACTTATTTGTACCAGTAACTAGTGCACCAAAACTCTCTAATCATATTATAGTTATGAACGTTAATTCTCACTTAAGTTAAATAAAACCCTACATGCTTACAAAATTCATTGGTGGAGAGAGGAACAAGGGATTGTAACAGAAATTAACACAGATATATATCACTAACATTTCAAACTTGTTCAGATTTGCACCTGCAGTCGCCTCACTTTGCAACAGATATATATGTATATGTACATCAACAGAATGCAAAGACAAATCATGAAAGAGAATGATGGTGTTGACCTTAAGGTGGTTAAAAGAATTATACAACACTGATATGAAACTAGTCATTTTATGCACTGTAAAACTTGCTGTCATGAGTTAAGGTGTGCTAGTTCTAATCTACAATTTCACAGGCATTGAGTCATCAAGATTTGTGGGGTACTCAGCAAACTGCTCACTCTACAGAAATTGTTCGCACTTTGGGGGAAAAAAAAAACTGTAGCGTATCCGTTTACTGTTAATTTACATCATTCTGAGGAGAAATCATTTTCTTTTGTTTTTGGTTTTATTTCTGTCCAGTTTCATGGGTGGCCTTAGGCTGGAACACTGTTGTGTTCAAAGCCAGCATTTCATCAGTCCATGTGTGTGCACACATGTAAACAGCTGACTGCCTATCTCTCTGTAAAGTCTAGAGTTCTGTCCCTAAAAAGATCCATGTTCCAGGGCATTTTGATGTGCAAGGTGGTAATCAAAGCCCCTGTAGGAATGCCAGGGGCTCTTTCAGTAGAAATTGTATTCCCATTTGCCGGAATTTCTTTGCTTGTAGTTTCCTGTTTATTGTTACTCTCTTTGACTCTCCTTTTTCAGTTTTTTTTTTCTGTTTTGTTTTTTTTTCTTTTGTATACTGCTATCTGTCTTTGTGGTCCGTCCTCCTGTCTGTACTGCTATGTGTCTTTGTGGTCCATCCTCCTGTCTGTGTTCTAGACATCTTTTCTCTGGTCTCAGTCGCAGTATGTCAGCTTTCTTGTTGTGGTCTGGCATCTAGGTAGCAAAACTGTACACACTGCACTGTCCACAGCGAACTGTGGAAATCCAGTCTGCTGTCTGTTTGGCCAAGCGGCTTGTTTCACATGTACTTTTGTTGCATTTATATTCTTTTTTTTCCTTTAAGTGAATGGGAAAAACAAATATATATATATACAACTGAAGAGGTTTGCTGTACTGTGGAGACTTTAGAATTGTCCACTGAATATGAAGACCACAAGCCCCAACAATTTCCCAAAGCATTTCTCACAATCTGTATGTTATTGATGAACACTGACAAAAGAAAAACACTGACCAAAAAAAATCCAGTCAAACAAAGATGGCGATACCCATCAATGAATCAAACAATAAATCCTCATGTTGACACTTAAGAATCATTTGCAAGTCTTGGAAGCCATAATTTTGTTTTATTGAATTGGGGGAAACGAAAGTAGTGAGACAGATACAAATTTTAAAAATCCAATGCTTGTTACAAATGTTCCATGACTGAATAGTCCAGTCTGATTTTAGTTTGACAACCAGAGCATTTTGAGGTTTCATTTTTGTCCTTATTCATCTCTCATTCAGACACCGTACTGGATAATAGAAAGAAAAAGAGAGAGAAAGTTTGGTTTGGTGAAATGAATGCTTGTTCATGTGCCAAACGAATGTCTTTTCAATAGCTGATGGTGTGAACATTGTTAGTTCTGACATGGTGTCCTGCTGCTACTCTGGAACTGTCTGCCTGTTCTGTTGTTGTTGTTTTGCTATGCATCTCCTCTGTTGTCCCTTTCTTTCCAAGGTTGCCTGTTTCCCAGTTCTGTCTGAAGGTCCTTAAATATCAACCTGTGCACAGTAGGTCTGTATGATCGTCTTTGTGATAATTAGCAGCCAGTAAGGTTATGTCCTGTAGTATCTGTTCTTGAAAGAGATTTATGTTGTTTGTAATATATCTTTTGCTCTTAAAACGATGTAATGTCAAGATGTGATAACTAATATTCAGGATTATGCTTATGAATTCATTATTAGCTTTAATATGATAAACACACATTCACATAAAACGAGCCCAAATGCACACGCACTCATGCACATGCACTTATGCACATGTTCACGTGCATGCAGCCATGCAGATGCACACACACACAAACACATGTACTTGGTCTCATGCGCACATACAATTTGATAGACATTACACACTGGCATTGTTGGCAGTGAATCATTAGTCTTCAAAACTAGGTCACCTAATCAGAAAATGCTTTGAAATATCGTCGTTGCAAGTCAAATGTGTGTCGCGAATCATCTTGAAATGTGTCATCACCTTGTGATATTCTGTTGTTGAAATCAGTTGTGGATTTTCATGACCTAGGTTGTGAATGCTGTGTTATTGTGCACAACTGATTATCAAACTGTTGTAGTAACAGTTTAAAGATTTTGGGTTGTTGTTGGTTGACTTATCAGCTGTTGGTGATGTTTATGCTGCCTTTTATGTCATTCTTTAGTTCAAGAAATTTTAGTGACTCTGCCTTCATTCATATTAGATGTCCAGATCGGTGATGTATAAAACTGAGAAAACAAGACTTATCCAAATTGTTGAAATATTTTGTACACTTTTTTCCTTAGATAACCATGCTGGATATGGATTAATATTTGTTATATCTTGGAGATAAATTTGCTCATGTCCTTCATCAGTCCTGCATTTATTTTTGTTCATTTATGAATTTTGATCATTTGTCAAAGTGAAAATAAGATTGATACACAGATTGCATTGAAGATAGTATTGGCGTAGAGTTGAAAGCATATTCTGGAATCCCAATCGTTCCATATCAAAATGAATTCATAAGAATATTCATCACAGTAGTTTGTCAGGTAATATAAACACCGTAAACATGGAACAGACTCCTGTCAATAAAAGTATCAAACATTCTGCAGTGTTTACCCCCATCATTAAGCATTATTGAGTGAAATTCCTGTGACAATGGTTTGACCTATTTGCAATTTTATGCAAATAATTGTAAATAAGGGGATCCATTTAACAAGAATAAACAATTGTGATAATATCATGATGCTGTTCTTGTCACCGATGTTAGGATTTTGGACAGTACTGTGTTAAGAATGTAGAAGATGTGACACTGCAAAACACACAAAAGCAACTTGAAAAAAAATTCAATTATTTCATTGAAGGTGAAGAAAACGTTTTGTATTCAGTTATAATGAAATATTTGGCGTGGGGCATTAATAATAACAAAGCAAAATGGCAATAGAAACAACCAAAGGTTATGTATCCAAAATCATACTGTAGTGTGTCAAGAAGTTTCAGTAGCATGTTTGGCCACCATTGGTTTGGATAGAAGCTGTGCACATTCTTCTTATGCTCTGCAGAAGCCTTCTGAGCTGATCCTGGGGAATATTCTGCCACTCCACTTGCAGGAGGATGTCCAGCACTTCCAGGCTGTGCAGAGAAGGACTGTGAGCACTCTCTGTACTACTAAGAGAATTTATCACAAATTTTCAATGGGAGTCTGGTCTGGAGACCCTTCTGGTCATAGCAAGGTTTTTAAACATGATGCATTTCAAAGTAGTCTTTAACAATTCAAAGTCCTTTAGAAGTCTCCCAGAGCAGTTTTGACCACACAAACTAGGCTATGTAAAGATGCTCACTTGACGCCCATGTGCCTGTCATGCTCCTAACATTTATCATGTGCAAATACGCTCAAAGCTAACAGTGCATGAAAGTGGTTCATTTCAGGAGGATATGCACCAGTTTTTGGTTTTCAAAGCGTATGAGATCCCTTCACAAAAAGTTTAACTCAGACATTCTATTTTTTTAAACACTTTAAGCATTCAACCCCATAATCACATTGCAATGTGTTGTCTGTACCCCTTTTTTTTAACAACTTTTTTGTTGTAATACCTTCGCTTTCAAGCTTTATACTAGCTTTATGTGCTAATTTTAGTATGTGATCATGTTATGCCTCTGATGTCGAGCTTTACAGATATGTTCAGAATGTTGTTAAAGCATGTTGTGATGATATATTTTAATGACAGGCTGCTTCCAACTGTGTGGTTATCCCAGTATGTAATCCTGTTGTAATGCTGCCCCTTAGATACCAGGCTCTTGAAAGCCATGAAACTCGGTCGGGCGGTCACAGGCCTGGATATGTAATGTATGCTAGCCAGTGACTATGCCACCTATTGAACATAGGATTAAACTCTTAGAATTACAGCCATGATGTAATTTGACATTTGATATATTCCTACACTTGTACATGTAGATCATTCTATAATCTAGTGTGCAAGTTGTTTATTTGTGAGGGAAGGTGACAGGAGTGAAGAGGAGGCGGGGGGGGGGGAGGAAAGGGTGGGACTGGGGGTTACGTACTAATACGAATGGTGAAATATATTTTGGAATGGTCAAGATTATTTGACACTAAATTGGTGAGAAGATGTCTGTTTGTGTTTGTGTCTATTTGCCTCGAAAACAAAAGAGAAAAAAAAAAAGGACAAAAATTGATCTTTTTGCATACATTTTGATGTGGTATTTAACCTATTAATTTCGTAATCATCATTTGTGGACGGTGATTTGTATCAGTTCTCATATGGCCTCGTGGAGTCAACTTGGTTGTCGAGTCACATTAACAAGTAAATGTGTAAATGTAAATGTTGTTATATTTCAAACAAATATATATACATGATGTAACCACCATTTTGAGAGCACCTTTTTTGTTGTAAAAAATTATGTTCATTTTTTATTCTCAAATTTTCCTTCTCTGGTTTTTGTTTTGACCGACCTGGATTTTGTATACTATGTAAAACCTGCGAATATGCATGTATAGCAAGGTGTTAATGAGTATTGATATATCTTCAGTGTCTGTACCTTTGTTGTAGAATGTAGAGGGTTTCTTCTGGTTTCTTCTTGTAATGTCATGATTGTGGTTTCTTTTCCCACAGCAGAATTAAGCCACACGTTTATTGTTGTTTTTATATTTCCCTTTCATTGTTTTTTTTTGTACATGTGCATACCGTGTACATGTTAGTGTGTGTGTGTGTGTGTGTGTGTGTGTGTGTGTGTGTGTGTGTGTGTGTGTGTGTGTGTTTGCGAAGGTACTCATTGAGGATAAGATTTTGTATATCTTTGTGTACTGAGAAGAATTCATATGGCGATGATGTCTCAGCAAAAATTATACTTACACTTACACTGTGATGGGCAGGATTGTACGGTTTTAGCCATATGTCTGTGAGGGATTTTGTTTGTTTTTCTGAAGAACAGCCCAAAGCTTCGAATTTGGTTCCATTGTCATTTTTTAGGTTCTCCAGGCACTGAATATCCATGTCTATTTGGGCATGCATGTGTGTGCCTCTGTGTGTGTGTGTGTGTGTGTGTGTGTGTGTGTGTGTGTGTGTATGTGTGTGTGTGTGTGTGTGTGTGTGTGTGTGTGTGTGTGTGTGTGTGTGTGTGACACCATGAATAGAAGTATTCGTTATTGTCTTTCAGATATGGCGGTATGTCCTGGCTGTACTGCAGAGATTGATATCTCTCTAAAGTACTTCTGCATCATGCAGAGAACAATTTGGGTGTCAAGATCTGTTGAGATTGTTTTATGTTTGTTTTGTTACAGTGTGGGGTGATATAGATATAGATATATATATATGTATATACATACATATATATCTATCTGTCTATATGTATGTGTATATATATATATATTAGCTTTTGTCGTTGTTCTTCTACTTTTTCAGTAGGTGGGAGGGGAGATTTTGTTTTGCTGGTATCTATGGCGCTTTGTTTTGATCTATGTGAAAATTTATAGATGTATATAGACTCCTGTTTTTTTTTTCTTCTTTTTTTTTGTTCTTTGTTTTTACTATTAGTGTGTGGTGTATGTGTGTGTGCGGATGTGTGTGTGTGTGTGTGTGTGTGTGTGTGTGTGTGTGTGTGTGTGTGTGTGTGTGTGTGTGTGTGCGTGTGTGCGTGCATGTATGTGTGTGTGTGTAAGACTCACTTGTGTTGTTGCTTCCTTACATCCTTTTTAATTTTTCATTGATGGGAGTATTGTGCTGCAATTTTATAGGTGACAAATTCAGATGCTATTTTTCACTTAACTTAAACATTACACATTACAAGTTTGAATCTCTCACTCTCTCTCTCTCTCTCTCTCTCTCTCTCTCTCTCTCTCTCTCTCTCTCTCTCTCTCTCTCTCTCTCTCTCTGTGTCTCTCTCTCTCTCTCTCTCTCTCTCTCTCTCTCTCTCTCTCTCTCTCTCTCTCTCTCTTATTTATTCATTTATGCTGTCATTTCATTCTCTCTCAGATCTATTACATTGCACTTGAAGGTAAAGTTTCAAAAACTGTCCTGAACATCCTTGTCCCATTTTATTTTCTTATTTTTGTTTAGTTGAGCCAAAGAGACCCATGACGTTTGTTTCTCCTTGTGTATGTGCATGTGTATGTGTACACGTGAGCATGCACATGTGTGTTTGTGCATCTGGCTTATCAAAGCATGACCATTGCCCTGTGATGATCAAATATCCAGGCATTTTTTCTTTGGATGGTAACCCAAGACTACCATGCAGCGTTTTTCAGAAGGATCTTGTCCGTCTGTTGTTCTCTTCCTCTGCTGTATTGCTCGTACCATCCGTCTGAGTGACGGTTTATACAGCACATTCACTTCTGATAATCTGCACCAAATGAAAATCTGTAATGCACACTTTACACGTTCATCACAGATTGAGAATATGTATGTTTTTCAGAGGGTTTTTTTTTACATTGATTTTTAAGCACATCATCCAGTATGTGGGATAAAAACTGAGTTGCATGTGTTTCACCACCGCCACCCTCATGTCTCTGCTTCATACACCTCAATCTCCCCTTTCTTCCCCTTCCCACCACTTCCCTCCCTCCCTTCCTCCCTCTCACACCCCTACACCCTTCCACCCACCCTTCCTCCTGTGTTTCCTTTGCGGCCTTCCTTTTTCCCCCCAAGTCACTTCAGCCCCTTTTTTCAATGGTAAATCTGTAAATTTTAGTTTCAGTGCAACCAAACCTTCTTTACAGTTTTTCATCTCTCTCTCTCTCTCTCTCCTCTCTCTCTCTCTCTCTCTCTCTCTCTCTCTCTCTCTCTCTCTCTCTCTCTCTCTCTCCCACCAAGGTAGAACTTGCAAAAATTATACAAAACACACATAATGTCATTGATTGAAATATATACACTTGTGCAAGCACAAAAGTTTAAATCTATTAAAGATTATTAGCAAGCATGCTTGGGCTCAGAACACAGTTGCTCTTTTGCACCTTTCTACTGCACTGGTTAGATCAAAATTAACGTATGCACAAGAGGTGTTCTTCAGTGCACCCAAATACTTACTGAAAAAACTTCAAAGTATTGATTCCAAAGCATATAAGATAGCCATGGGACTACCAGTCCATGCCTCTTGTACAAAAGCATACAGTGCTGCTGGGAGATTACCACTGGAAGAATATAGGAATCTTGCATGCACCAAATTTGTTATAAGAAGTTCTACTATAGATAACAATATAGGCCCTGAAATAAATATTAAATCGGACATTGATTTTCCCAAAAGGGCTAAAAATATATCATCTCAAACGACTCTAAGAATATATACTTCCTCGATTTTAGAATCCTCAGATATTAAACTAACATCTATTGCAAAAAGATCTATTGTGTCTCCTATCCCCCCATGGAAACTAATACGAGCACGTTTTGATATTGACCATACAGATTTAACAAAGGCTGAAAATACTAATTTGTTATTATCCAATATAAAAATGCATTTGCATGATCACTATTCCAACCATTTTAAGATATACACTGATGGGTCATTAATCAATGAACATGCAGGTGCAGCATACATTATCCCAGGTCTTAACGAAGAAAAGTCCTATTATCTTGGAAAAAACAAATCTATATTCACTGCTGAGTTAACTGCTATAATTATGGCTTTAAAGTGTGTTATTGATTACCCTCAAAATTTATTTAAAGTTGTTTTATGCGTAGATTCCAAGTCAGTTCTTACTGCAATGAAGAATTTTAGATTAAAAGTTCGACCTGAGATGATCACTGAAATAAATAATTTAGTACACTTCCTCTCAGCCAGAGACACTGAAATAACATTTCTTTGGGTGCCCTCCCACTGTGGGTTATACTATAATGAAAAGGTTGATGTTCTGGCAAAGAGAGGAGCAAAACGATCATCAGATTCGCATTTTTTGAACTTCTCTATGTCAATGCAAGAGTGCTATACTTTGGCAGAGAAAGTACAATTTTCTAATTTTCATTTGATAGAAAGAGAAACTGGGTGTTTTGGTTTACACAATGAAATGAGAAGTATTCATGAAATGTTAAGTAAGTATGATCAAAACATTTATCGTAGACGACAGATAAGTTCCTTGATCTGTAGATGGAAATTGGATTGTTTTAAAACAAAGTATGTCAAAAATATACATTGTATATGTGGTCATAGCATATCAACTGATCACATTCTTTTGTGTAACTTAATGAAAAAATTCATTCCAAATACGTCTGTACAGCCTAGTCAAAATGTTTTCCGGTCACTGTCAGCAAGTGAAACGTATCTTTTCTTTTTGCACTTAGCTAAAAGTCCAATTTGCAAATATTTATAACATATAACAGTCAGTGGTGCGATGAGACAGAAGAGTTACATGTTTCGAGGTTTTTTTGTGTGGTTTTTTTTTTCTTTTTTTTTGTTTTTTTGTTTTTTGTTTTTCAGTCTTTGATTAAGTGGATTTTCTACTTTTGTGTTATTGCTGTAGATAAGTTAGTTATTGTACCTCATAGTGTTAACCGTTTTTTACCCCTCCCCCTCCCCTTTTTTTCCGTCTAATATCACGTAATGTGGAAAGACGTAAAACAGAACAACAACAACTCTATTTTCATTCACTAATAGCCATCTACTTTGAATCAGAGGCCATCCCACAGAAAGTATCAACAAGTTAATTTGCTGTCCTGAACACAAACTCGAAATATACTTTAATTCTCAACAATGCGTTACTCCACCATTGTTTACAGACAGTTGTCTCCGCAAATTAACACATGACTATGTTGCCATTTCTGAGGCTTCCTCCAGTTTAGTACAGAGAATATGACAAGGGTGAACTTTTGTTTTGTCACAACGAGTGCTATACTGTGAGACCCATCATATATCTTAAGCGTACCCTTTTCAGTGATTGTTTGTTTTGTTTTGTTTAAATGGTTTAGTTGTTCTGCTCTTCATTTTCCAAACGTGTTTCATGTTTCAGTATTTTTTGGGTTTGTACATGAGGTAGGTGTATATTTAGTTCATGTTGAATCCACTTCAGACACTGTGCAATTTATTGACATTTGTGGTTGACAGCACCTTTGAAGCAAACTTCAGTGTATACCTAGTTCTCAGTGGTGTGTGATCTGTTTTGTGGCACAGACTACACAACTTTTTTTTTTAATTTGTTCAACTTACTCTTTATTCAGAATAAACTTCCTGTTGAAATTATTGACGACTTAGACTGGTGAGTGAGTTGTTACAGCATGGCGTGTGTGTGTGTGTGTGTGTAAGGGGACTAGAGCCACTTAATGTCAGTTACAAAATCTGATCTTTACCTTTACTGCAGAATAGTTGTCAACAGCAGACATACAGGTAATTACTTTTGAAAACCAGTTCCCTTATATGGCATTTGTATTCCATTATATTTTTTTCATATACACTAGTAAATTGTGACGCAATGTCCTTTATCACTGCATGTACAGAATTGTAGTTGTAAAGACATATACCGACAGAAACAAAGTGGAGAAACAAGATGAGAATTTTTTTTAAAAAGCGTGGGGAGGGAGCATTTGGGAGGGGAGACAACTAAAGAAAGCCGGTTGACGCACTATTGAAATGGAAAAAAAAAAAAACAACAACAAAAAAAGAAACAAAGAAGGATCATGGAAATGCGCTGCCTGTCTCAATGAAATGCATTGCCAGTCTCAGTTTGCAATCTCAACCAAGAACCAAGAGAAGTGCAGAGAACAGAATATGAACCTATTTGCAGCATTCATAGACCTAACGAAAGTCTTCGACACAATCAGCAGAGATGGCCTGTGGAAAATAATGACCAAACTGGGATGCCCCCCAAAGTTCCTTGCAATACTACAACAACTCCACGAAGGACAGATGGGTCAAATCAAGTGCAATGGTGATTACTCTGAAGAAGTCCCAATCAGCAATGGAGTGAAGCAAGGCTGCGTATTAGCCCCTACACTCTTCGCAATCTTCTTCAGCATGATGCTGAGAGAAGCAAAGGAGGATTTAGACGAGGGGGTTTATATCAGATTTAGGACCGACGGCAGCGTATTCAATTTACGAAGGCTTATGGCCCACACGAAGACCTCAGAAGAAGCTATCCTGGACCTGCTCTTTGCAGATGACTGCGCCCTCCCGGCACACACAGAAGAAGCCCTGCAGGTCATCGTAGACCACTTTTCACAGGCAGCCAAGGCATTCGGTCTGACTATAAGTCTGAAGAAAACTGAAGTCCTCCACCAAAAAGCACCAGGGACCGCGTACACTGCTCCCCACATAAGCATTGATGGCCATCCCCTTAACACGGTAGAGCATTTCACCTACCTGGCCAGTGTCATATCGAACGACGCTACGGTGACCAAAGATGTGGACAACCGCCTCTCAAAGGCAAGCAGTGCATTTGGCCGCCTCCAGAGCAGAATATGGAAAAACCACTCCTTGCGACTCTCCACAAAGATGCAAGTCTACCGAGCTGCTGTACTGTCCACACTGCTATACGGATCAGAGGCATGGGTGCTGTGCCGGAAACAAATAAAGCGGCTGGAGCAGTTCCATCAAAGATGCCTCCGGTCCATCATGGGCATCAGGTGGAAGGACTACGTAACGAACATAGAAGTCCTGGAAAGAGCTCAACTGCAAAGCATCGAGTCAATGCTCATGCTAAAACAACTTCGCTGGGCAGGGCACATCACCCGGATGTCTGACACTCGCATGCCAAAAGCAGTATTCTATGGGGAGTTGGTCCAAGGCAAACGCAATACAGGCGCACCACAGAAAAGATTCAAGGACCAACTGAAGAAGCAACTATCCCAAGCGGACATCAACCCCAAGACTTGGGAGCAGTCAGCATCAGATAGAGGTAGCTGGAGAGTTTCAACGCTCAGCGGAACCCAACACTTCGAGGAAACCAGACGTCAGAACATACAGGAGAAGAGAAGGAGAAGGAAAGACCCAGGTCCGCAGCCCAACAATGCAGGCCAGATCTGCACCTGCCCACAATGCCACAGATCCGGTAGATCCCGAATTGGACTAATTAGTCATCAAAAGGCCCATCCCTGGCGGGAACTTCCCACTAATCTTCACAAGCGAACAACTAGCCATCTCATATTTGTTCATATACACTAGTAAATTGTGACGCAATGTCCTTTATCACTGCATGTACAGAACTGTAGTTGTAAAGACATACCAACAGAAAGAAAGGGAGGAACAAGATGAGAATTAAAAAAAAATATATATACTGACTTCCATAAAAAACGCGAAAACAAAACAAGCTGAAGGTTGGGGGTGAATTTTATTGGTCACAAATGTACAGAGTGGAAACGAGACTTCAACGTGATTTGATTCATTACACCGGTAATGTGTGAAAATGTCATCAGCAATAATATGTCTTTTTGTGGAAAATCCAAGGTCACATGACAAACCAGCTTGAAGTCCTAATACCGTTTGTGGCCACCATTTGCGTTGACAACTGCTTGACACCTGCGGCTCATTGAGTGGACCAGGTGGCTGATGCATCCCCTTGGCACACCAGCCCACACATGGACGATGGCCTGGTGAAGTTGAGCCGCTGTTGCTGGTCGTGGACGCAGGAGGTCCAACCGTCTGCCAAGTTCATCCCAAAAATGTTCTATTGGGTTTAAATCGGGACTGAGGGCTGGCCAGGGCAGCACATTGACGTTGTTATGCTGAAGAAATTGCTGGGTGGCCCTGGCGGTGTGTGGTCTTGCATTGTCCTGTTGGAATGTCCAGTTTGGGTGTTGCGCAAAAAAAGGATCGACATGGGGTTGATGTAGCGCTGTGCATTGACACCCTGTCCGTGACCAGGACCAATGTTCTGAAAGATGACTGGTCCTATGGCGTGGTTAATGCCAATTGCACCCCATATCATAACGTTCGGGCCTCCCCAGGGTTCCGCTCTACCACACAGGAGTCAGCATAGCGTTCACCAGGTTGACGCCATATTCTGACACGACCGTCAGCCATGTCAATACAAAAACGGCTCTCATCTGAGAACAGTATGCGTCCCCACTGCTGCCTGCGCCAGTTGATTCGGGCTTGTGCCCACTGCAGCCTGTCCTGCCAGTGTCTTGGTGTCAGTACCCGACCTCTGTGAGGACGCCTACATGCCAACCCATTCTCCTGAAGACGCCGCCGCACAGTGTTGAGGCTGATTCGTTGCTGGAGATTCCCAGGCACCTGTCGAGCAGTGTTAGCGGCTGTTTGCTGCCTGTCCCGCAGATGGGTTCGAACAAGATGGCGATCCTCTCTTTGTGTGGTGACCCAAGGACGGCCTGGCCGGGGACAATCATCAGTGGTACCAGTGACTCGCATGCAGTGCTGCAGACGATAGATGGTTGAGATGTGGACGTTAAAGATGTTGGCGACCTGCCTGGCATCCACACCAGCCTCCAGATGGCCTAGGGCACGATTGCGTTTCTCTGCTCGTAGTCTTGGCATCTCTGTAGCGCTCAGACGGCAAGTCGTTACCTGAACCTTGTAGCGCGGCTTTATAAAGGCTGCATGCCTGCGTACTTGTCGCTGGTTAACTTTGCTCTGCATGGTGTGCACGTGCCTCACATGCAGCAACCAGTTTGCCATTTTTGTTGACCTTCCAATGCCGGGAATGATGTGTTGCTCACACAATTTTTTCACTGCACGTGAGTCTTGGACCCAAACAACTTGCCACAATGGTTCAATATTGTATATTCACCCCTTTTCACCCGAAAAATAGCCTTTCAAATTTTCGCGTTTTTTATGGAAGTCAGTATATATATATAAAAAAAAAGGGGGGGGGGAGCATTTGGGAGGGGGGACAACTAAAGGAAGCCGTGTGACGCACTATTGAAATGAAAAAACAAAAACAAAAAAAGAAACAAAGAAGGATCATGGAATTGTGCTGCCTGTCTCAATGAAATGCATTGCCTGTCTCAGCTTGTAATCCCTGCAATCTCAACCAAGAACAATTTTTTTTCAAATTCTATAATCTCTTTGACCCCTACAGGAATAGTGAAGATTAATTCAAAAACACAACAGTACAACGACTGACGTACTATAAACAATAATTTACTAGGAACGTTTTCTTTGTAAGAACAGATTTTTTCCCTTAGCGTTGACTGAAATGTAGACAAGTAAACAGAGAATCATTTTTGAGCTTTTTGTTGTTTTTTTCTTTAGGTCCAGGGGATTTCGTTCGCGTACTTTATTGACTGGTTACTAATTTGTTTGTTGTGAAATACAAACAAAACAGAAGAAGCTGCAGCACGAACCGAAATAGGATAGTTGGGTGGATCATAATCCACTTTGGGAAGATATGAAAGGAGTGTCTAAGAGAGCAGGGAATGTTCGTTTCCGGGCTTGGGTGCTTAAAATTTATTGGTCGCTTGCCGCTCTCCCCTACCTGCTCCCCACCCCCACCCCTACCCCCAGCTCCGCCCCACTCCACCCCTCTCCCCGCTCCCTGCCCCTCACCTCCCCGTTTTGTTTTTGTTGTTGTTTTTAACAAATTTGTGTTATTAGTAAACAAGAGAGAGAGAGAGAGAGAGAGAGAGAGAGAGAGAGAGAGAGAGAGAGAACACAAAACGAACAAGTTAAATTTTCTTTCCCCCCAACTTTTCGACATGCGGCATGCATCCCCCCCCCCCCCCTCTCTCTCTCCTCTCTCTTCTCTCTCTCTCTCTCTCTCTCTCTCTCTCTCTCTCTCTCTCTCATTTTTTTCTATTTTGCATCACCTGTGAGTCCTTCAAGCTTGTGGGGCGGTGTCAGTGTTTTAAAACTTGACTGTTAATCCTCGTGGACTTTTATTCCGAATTACAGCAAATGCCTTAGAAGCGGGGATTTCCCTGGAAGAGGCAACTTTAGTGCAAAAACAAAAAACAAACAAGCAAACAAACAAAAAGTCCAGGAGCAGGCTGGTCCACCGCCGAATTGTTAAAGTGGGAAGGGAAAGAGACAGAGAGAAGGTTTAATCGGAAATGTTCAGTTTGTAAGGTAGCACTGATATAGTTATAAGAGAAGTCGGCCATATTAGCTCAGATTAGCGGCATTCTGCTTATTCTGTTCTCTCCATTAACTGGCATGCACTCAAAGCGACAAGCAAACGTCGTATGCGCTGTGAAGAAAGATGAAATGAAGCTATAGCTTGAACTGAAACGATTCATTCAAATATCACACAGTACTCTGTCTGTCTGTCTGTCTGTCTGTCTGTCTGTCTGTCTGTCTGTCTCTCTCTCTCTCTCTCTCTCTCTCTCTCTCTCTCTCTCTCTCTCTCTCTCTCAAAATCACACACACACACACACACACACACACACACACACACACACACACTCACACTGGCACATACACACGCAGGCGTGCTCGCGCCCACTCACAAACACATGCACACACACACACACACACACGCACACAACACACACAACACACACACACACACACACACACACACTAACGAGCGCGTGCATGCACGCACGCACGCACGCACACACACACACACACACACACACATAAATACACACACACACACACACACACACACACACACACACACACACACACACACCGGCCAAACATACAGAGAGAGCGGGGAGGGCGGGTAACCTCACCGGCATAGTCATTAAGTGATCATAGCTGGTCGACGAGTGGTTTCTAGGGTTTCTGAACTCGTCCTCCCCCCCCTCCCCCTCCATCCACTGATCGCGAATGGCAAAGATGGTATTTTCAGTTGGCATGACATTGTCCCCATTCCCTCACTGAGGGAGGACCCCGATACCTCTCTTTGGACACCCCCACCTGCTCATCACAAGTGACATTCTGCATATGGCAGTCTTACCATGCAGTTCCGATGTCTTTCGATGTCTTATTCGTTCCCCAGTCTCTCAGTCCAAAAGGTCTAACGATGTACAATGTCAGGATTAGTATTTGCTTGATAATCTCTTAGGAATTAATCTATGTGCTGTCTGTAAGTGTAACACTTGTTTCGGGAAAGAAAAAAAAATTGTTCACAGATTTATTGTTGAACACTCCAACAAGTTGAGTCCAAACACGGCTTTATATTTTTCCAGTTAGTTTTTGTTTCTGAATTCGATCGAAGGGGAAGCCTAAACTGTATGAGAGAAATCAGAAAGTGTACCTGTTCTTGATGGATCGTCTTTAACCTATTTCTGTGTGCTGGTTTATGTTCATGCACGTCTCATCCGCTGCACGAACTGACGAATGTTAGTAACCATAGACAACGGCAACAGGACTTTCACCAGAGAAAGCTGCAGATGCTGTAAATGCCGAGACGTGCATGTTTCTGTTTCTGCTGTTTCAGGCAACCACATTATAGTAAAAAGAGCAGTTTTCGTCATCAGAGGTCACGTTTCGAGGTCAGCTGCAACTGGCCACGCCCCCTTCGTGAAGCCCCAGTGCTCATCAGCTATTTTTGGCGCCTTTTAATGAAACCGCAAAATCCCAGCGTACATTTGCCACCCGCAGCGGTTCGTACATCTAATTGTAAGGAAATTGAAAGTCGAGTTTCTCTAAAAACTCATATTAGATTAAATGGGTCATTTATCAAATGTAAGATTTGTGTTCTATATACTTTAACACAGTCAATGTTGAAGAAGTACGTTGATGTTTTTGTCTCAGTTTTTGTTTTTATTTTGGGTGCCACCTCTTTCCAAGTCAGTAAATCAGTACGACCCATCGGAAACAAAATATTGGTATCAACAAAACAATGAAGCTCGACAGACATTATATATGTGCGTATTATAGCACGCTGTTTTCGATAGGCAAATGCTCTGTGTGATTTGATAATCCATACTTTTATCCGACAGGTTTCAAATAGAAACAAAATCTTACCAATAGTAGGGCCCACGTGGTATGTAGACTGACTGAAAGAAACAGACAGGGGTGCGAACAGACTTTACCAGGAACACGCTAGACACCCCGTTCTTCATGCCAGTTTTTTCCCCACGGGCAATTAGGGAATGGAACAACCTTCCTGCCAGCCTCACTGACTCTCCTTCACTGGAGAGATTCAAGCAAGGCCTAGGCTGTTCTACAAGCCTAGGTCTTCTGTCATAATCCACCAAGGCAGCATTGTACATAGTTTTTAAACTCTTAGAGCCAATGGGACACCACTAAAACCCCTAAATAGGGAACCGGCTCTAAACCATCACTCATTCATTGGATACTAATGTTCATCGAACCCTATCCAGTATTCGGAAGAAGAAGAAGAAGATATAAAACCAGGACGAAATTGGCTTGCATGTCTACGAAAACGACCAGTCATACCATGTTGAACAGCTAAGCTGGGTTACAGCCACACAGAGAGTCGTACAACAAATCTGGCTATCCCTCAGTCAACGGGAATCAGGATTTAATAGTGACTGACGATGTTCGGAAATCTTCATCTCCTTTAACTCCAAGGGGAGTCATTGGGGACCCACACTGAAGAACAGGTCACCGGGATCCTCCCGTTCTGTCGGCTGTATACGAGGACTTGGGTCTCTGCAGATGTTCTTCCCACCCACTCTCAAATATCACCAGTCCATCGTTTTGTTGTTGTTGTTTGTTTGTTTGTTTGCTTGCTTGATTTTGTTTGTCTGTCTTCCCTTCCGTCTCCCTGCTTCAACAGTTCCCTGGAGGATTGTTTGAGCGAGGCCAGTTGGATCTTGTCACATGGCCACATTTAACATAGTTTCCTTGACATACCAATAAATCTTCATATGGTCCTGTATGCAAGAGCTAAACCAAGTAACATGGGGGACAAGGAAAAATGTAAAAGCAAAGGAGGCTAAACTGGCTAAAGAATCTAAGCAAAACCCAAAAGGATTTTTCCGTTATGTTACGAGTAAAACCATACCAAAAGAATCGATAGCTAATTTACTAAAGGAAGATGGTACCTTAACACAAAATGATTCTGAAAAAGCAAGTGTACTAAACAGCTTCTTTGCCAGTGTTTTTACTGAGGAAAGTAACATAAACGTTCCAGAGTTTTCATGTAAAAAAGAGGTTACAGAATTAACAAAAGTGGAGATCACAACCGACCAGATGGAAAAAACATTAAAGAATTTAAACCCATCGAAGTCCCCAGGACCTGACGAGATTCACCCAAGAGTACTGAAGGAGCTGGCTAACGTCATCGCTTACCCATTGAAGACATTATTCGATAGAACACAAGAAAAGGGTGTAATACCGAAAGATTGGAAAGAAGCAGAAGTACGTCCTATTTTTAAGAAAGGAAACAAGAACTCAGCAGGAAACTACCGTCCAGTCAGCCTAACATCTGTTGTCTGTAAAGTTTTCGAGGGTTTTATTCGAGACGCTCTTTGCCAACACTTAACCAAACATGACCTGTTATCTAGAGAACAATTTGGATTTACCACGGGGCGTTCATGTGTTACACAACTACTTGTTACTTTACAAGATTGGTTAGTTACATTGGATGAGAAAATACCAGTTGACGCAGTCTACCTAGACTTGAGGAAAGCATTTGATACAGTTCCACACCAAAGACTGATAAATAAACTGGGAGGCTACGGTATAAAAGGCAAGTTACTATTGTGGATTAGAGATTTCTTAAAAGGAAGATCACAGTTTGTAAGTGTAAACAGTAGTAAATCATCGAAGGTCAACGTGACTAGTGGAGTACCACAAGGTAGTGTTCTCGGACCGACCTTGTTCATATACTTTATAAATGATATGCCTGAGGAGGTAGATTGTAAAGTAAAAATCTTTGCAGACGACACCAAGGCTTACTCTGCCATCCGAAATATCGAAGACAGAGATCATTTACAATTGTGTATACACAATCTAGTGAAATGGACAAATACTTGGCTATTGCAGTTTAATAGCGAGAAATGCAAAGTTCTGCACCTTGGAAAGAATAATCCACACTATCAGTACACAATACTGGAAAATGGGGTTAATAGAACACTGGAAAGTACTATTGCTGAGAAGGATTTAGGTGTCACCATGGACCCAGATTTGAACTTTGAGACTCATATAAACACCATTGTGAAAAAAGGTAATCAAATGGCTGGTCTTCTTGTGAGGACTATTACAAATAAATCTCCTGAAATTATGATTCCATTGTTCAAAGCTCTAGTGAGACCAATTATTGAATATGGAAACTCAGTATGGTGCCCCTATCTTAAAAAACATATAAATATGATTGAAGGTGTTCAACGAAGATTTACTAAGTGTATAACTAGAACGAGTATCTTAGTTATGAGGAGCGCCTATCTCTGTTTAGGTTGCCTAGCCTAGAATTCAGAAGACTAAAAGGTGATCTCATTGAAGTATACAAAATTATGCACAATATTTATGATCCTTGCACCACCTCTTCCTTGTTCACTATGGCTAACTATGAAAAGACTCGAGGACATAACTTAAAAATAACCAAAACTAATTTTGCAACTAACCAGTTTCGCAATTTTTTTACTAATCGTATCATTAATCTGTGAATAACCTTTCCGATGACACTATCAACGCGCCATCAGTAAACGCATTTAAAAATCAAATTGACAAAAAGTTTAAAGACCAGGTATTTTCCACTGAGTTGGATCTTTATTAAGATGATGATAAATGTAGTATACACTATGCCAGACTTAAGCCATGGGACTTTCACGAGAAAGTGATCTAAAAGCACATAAACGGATACTGATTATGAGGGCAAAAGGCTATTAGCCTATAGCCATACATTTCTGTGATTCTGTGATGTGCTGCCTGATGGTTTAACACTCTTGCTTAGAGGCGATGTGTTCAGCACACCTGATGTTTAATAACTTGCAGTACCACTTCTTGGCTTCTTATTTCCAGATCCGCTGTGAGGGTCCATGTCTCCCATGCACACAGGGAGAAATACCAGTGCATGCAGGTGTCTGATCTTGTGTTTCATGGAAATGTCCTTTGTTCCTCCATACAGGTTTAAATCTGGACAGTGTTGTGGTTGTCTTTGTTACCCTCGAGAGGATTTCTCGTTTGGATCCCTCACTGCTGATGATGGATCCCAGGTCAGTGAACTGTTGAACAGATTCTAGCGTGGGACCACAGACAGTTACATCAGTGCTGATGGTGGTGTTATGGCTGGCCACGGTGCTAATTTCTATGCTATGTCTTGTTAATGTTTCATCCGGTCATTCTACAAGCTTGGCGAGTTCTTGTTCACTGCCAACCAGGCCATCCAATTCCATGTCATCTGCAAATGGGAGTTTGTGATGCATCGTTGTGAGTTTATATTATACAACCACTGGATTTTATACAGCCTTCACAGCGAGCATAACTTTTTCTCTCATAGGTTTTATTTTCCTATAACGTTGGAACCTGCACTTATAAACGTGTATCGAAATAGAAAACACCTTGATTGCAACGGAGAAAATGTAAACACACGATTGCATTGACAAGTGTGCATCGTTTAAGTCATTTAAGTTGTAAGTTCTCTGAGTTAGAACAGTCGGTGGATTTATTTCATGCAGCCTTCACAGTGTGCACAACATTTTCTGTCATATGTTTTATTTTTACATGATTTTGAAACAGCACATGTAAAGATATACCGAAAGATGGAACAAACAAATATTCGATTTGTCGAGATGAGGAGGAGGAGGCACAGTTCCAGAATGACTTCTAAAGTTCTGGCTTAAAGGTATGTTTTAAGACAGTAAAATTTGAACCTAGTCTCTAATTTGACGTCACTGAGGCAGACAGCAAAATGGCGGACGCCGAATTGAATGTTGATAGTCTGATCGGCAGACTTCTTGAAGGTTTGTATATGTGTATTAATTCGCATTATGCAAGTTCAGTTGTGGGATTATCTTTTGAACTTCTTATCATTTCGTGCCATGCTAGTGGAAACTTATTGTACTCTCAGTTACAGATTACCCCTTGCTTTCTCAGTTGGGATGTTAGGTTACGAATTGAATGTTTGGCAAACTTTGGTCGGCAGGTAGGCATTAGACTTCCGTGAAGACGAATCGTTTTGAAAATGACTAACGCGCTTGTTATCTTTTGTTTGCAGCAAGAGGATGTCGACCTGGAAAAACAGTCCAAATGTCAGAAGCAGAGGTTCGTGGGTTGTGTTTGAAATCACGAGAAATATTTCTCAGTCAACCTATTCTTTTGGAGTTGGAGGCGCCTCTGAAAATTTGTGGTAAGCACGAGTATCCACGTTGTGACGTCCTGCTAGATTACAGTATGGATAGTGTTATAAAGTCAGTGTGCATGTCCTACGTCATGTTGAATACAGTAAACCATACTTTGATTATTATGATTCCTGAAAATAGTGAAAACAAAACGTTGGGGGAGAGGGGGGGGGGGGGGGGCATGCCTGAACCCATGCACGCGCCTGCACACTTAAGATTACAAGTCACTCATAGATTGTGTAGGAAACTAAATCCAGTGGCTTAAGGAATCAGAGCTTTAAATTTACCACATTCGGCTGGTTGAAGAATTGATGAAAAAAAAACCGCAGGATGCTTTTCACTGGTGTTTTTAATGTCGTCATCTGCGAAGATCGCATACTAGTGTTTGAAATATATGTTTGTTTCTTTAATTAGTGAGGAAGGGGAAGAAAGATGCTATTGGGAACACTTTTGTTGCAGTTGGTTGTATTCTGAGCACCTGGTGAAGTTAGTTGACAGAAATGTGATGGTGAACTTTGATTGTTGACACTGTTTGGAGAGAACCAGAGAGGGAACCGTCTTGCAATACCTGTAGATAGTGCAGTCTTTATTGTCATGCTAAATAAAACAACATATAAGGAGTGAAAATATCCACCTCATAGGTGAAAACATATGCTATAGGTGTTTATCCCATTAGTGTTTATCCCATTAGGTTGTAGTTTACAGCGATATTGTGCACAGTATATAATTAAACAGCACCAAACACTTCACATTTATATTGGGCCTTGGCTGAAGTATTACAGTCACTGTTATTGTCCAGTATGATAGAACAGTCTTTTGAACTCCACACCTTCCTAACCATGTGATTTTACATTCACCTTTCTAAGAACCGTCTGTTATTGACTGGCCTGCAGATGCAGTCAGTGCCAGTGCTAAACATAGTGACTGTTTTCTTAGCTTAAAGCAAGTAAACGAAAATTAGAACTTTTACTGAAATTGATATGAAGGCTCTGGAGAAAGCAGTCAAAAATTCCATGAAGAAGCTGGAAGTATACATCTCCTCCTTACAGCTGAACCGTCCTGGCAGTTAGTGAAACCAAACAATTCCCTAAGGATGACCCAGTGTTGATAATACAGTTGGAATGAACACAGGGTTTTCCCTACTTATGCATATTTCATGCTTTAGCCTTAGGACTAGAAAATACCGCCAATACCGCCTGAAATTTTTTTTTTTTTCAATGCATGACTTTCACCCTTTAGCCATTTGTGCATAATTTCACCCATCATTATTCATCAACACTTGCATGACCAACTATATATATGTAAGGAGATATTTGAAGTTTAGGGTTTATCTTAAGCTCTTTCACTTTGTCCAGCCTGATGTGGCCCTCTGCGGTCGGCTGGGCTATAAGCAACATTATCTTATCCTATCTTATCTTTTACTTTGTCAGTCAATGTCACGGTGCCTTGTAAGCATATGACACTCAACTCACCAACATTCCTACAACAGCCTTTGCTTCAGGAAGCCTAAGAACTTCAAGTATTTAACTGGTCCTTTGAACTATTGTCAGTTGTTGTGCCCATTGACATACCTGCTTCTAATGTAAATAACATTAGCATTACATGCTTAGTCAAAAATAGCGATTCATTTTTGACTTGGGTTCAGACTCTTCATTGCTATTTAAAGGGGAAATGAAGTTTAGGAATCGGAGAATTCTTCTGTTGAGGAGGAGATGAAGTCAGAAGCACTGCATTCTCTGGCTGCGAGACTCTTGGATAACCATTGGAATGGATCTGCTTTGCAGGAGGGAGCCAGGCTATGACTGGAATGAGGTACGGATGGTGTACTGAAACCAGTTTGAAGTTCATGTCATCGTCAAAGAGTAAAATAAGGAACCTTTTTGCTTACAAAAATAAAGGACAACAGTACTTCCAAAAATCAGAACTAACTCGCAATGAAAAAGACCAACAGCCATGGTGGGGTTTATTCAGTAAATGACAATGCTGTTAAGATGGTCACCTTTTGTGTTTTTAACTTATACTTGTATCAAAATTTTGTGTCAGTCAGAATGCTGTTTTCATTCAGAGTTTTTATTTGTAACAACTGGTTGTCTTTCTTCTCTCTCTCTCTCTCTCTCTCTCTCTCTCTCACTCTCTCTCTCTCTCTCTCTCTCTCTCTCTCTCTCTCTCTCTCGTGTCTCTGTTCCTCTTTTTGTTTATGTTTGTGTGTTTTTTTGAGTGTGTAAGAAAGTGTGTAAGACAGGAGAGTATATATGTGCTTGAAAATCTACCTTTGATTTGATAGTCAACATGTATGGGGAGGAAAAGGGAAAGAAGACCAAACTAAGGATAAAAATATCTATTACAAGGTTTGAGAAAGGCTGAGCCCACACCTTACAACAGCACTGAATTGAGAGTTATGGAACAACAGGGGATTCTGGGATACTGTTTTGTGAAGAGAGAAAAGAGCTATATTTATCCACATTAGCATATGAAGACCAGGTTACATGACATTTAGGTCACACACACACACACACACACACACACACACACACACACACACACACACACACACATGCACACAGCCATTCATCTATGGCATACATTTTGAGAAGCTAAGTTGCTGTCTCATTTTATGTACAGGACTTAAAAGTGAAAATTGTATAAATTGGCCAAATTATGTAGGAGAACTTGTTAAAGTCTCTCTTTTTTTCCTTACTTTTATTTGTTGTTTTTTTTTTCAATCCCAAATTCTTAAAGAGTTGCTACCAGGACTGAAATGTGTGTAACTGGACTTCTTCACTTTCAGTTCCAAAGCGCCTTTGGACATAGACCATTTGAGGACTCCATACATTTTATGGAAAGGAAGTCCTTACTAGGAAGGGAAAATAAATACACACATGTGCATGCTTGCACATGCATGCACCCGTCCCCCACTTGCACACATAAGTGCATGCATGCATGCAAGAAAGAGTTGTCATTAACTTAACTAAGAGAAAAGCAGCAGTGTTGAAGGTAGCTGTATCACTGCAAGAATATGACATCAAAAGAAAATGATCCACTTCTAATCTATACCGCTAACTGATCATGTTTGAATTCAGCTAGGTACCGGCACAAGCAGCTTGATTTCTGTCAGCGTTAATGTGATGTCTGTGGCAGCATATTGAGCATACTGTGACTTGGGTTTGTGTTGGCCAGGACTAAATAAACTCTCTGTACCTATGGGCCATTTGTTTCAGATGAAAATGTTTGAAATAAAAATCAATACAAACACAAACTTGTGACAGTATTACTAGCATTATCTTTCATTCTTCTGACATTTTGATGGAATGCTCTTAAAGAAAAAGAAAGAAAAAAAACCTTTAAAGATTCTGCTTACAAATTCAAAAGGAAAGTCCAAGTGGCTTTTGGAAAGTCAAGTTTAAAGACATGCATAGTTGATGATGCATACTAAGCTGACTGTACTCATGCTAGTCATAGAAACATCGCTTGTTATTAACAGTTGGAAGTACGTCACCTCTGTCCTTAACTTTAGCCCCCCCAAATAAAAGTACATGTAAAGGAGACTTCCATGGTCTTACCAACTTACTGCCATGTGATATATTTTGGAAAGTTGTTGAACAGCACAGAGACAATAAACATAAAATAATCACATTCACAGTGCACATTTTGAACGTAGCATTATTAATAGGAACGAAAACATTGTATGTTCTGAAGCACAAAAACAGAAGTACAGTATGAACAGGCTATTTTTTGACACTCTGCCGTTCAGCAAATTGATGGAAAACAAAACTTCTGCTGTCTTGAAAGTTAGGGAACACTCTTTTTCTGTCCTGGTGTGTAGAAAATTCAGGACCATTGACATAATGGCGAGGTTAGTTATGACAAGTTTTGTTAGAGTTGATAGGCAGCTAGACAGTATTACATTAATAACTCGCTGTTGAATTTTTGCTTTTTGTTTAAATTCTAATATCACAATAGTGTCAGAATTCTATTTTGCATTAAAGGCTGTTATCTGAAATCATCAGATTGCATCTAAACATTCTGAAGCTTAGAACTAATAGCTTATCAATAGTATATTTACTATCAGGATGCCTAGGATTAGGAAAGAAAATTTTGCTACAGTGCAACTTTCATTTGTCTTTTAAAACACTGGGGAGGGGAGAGGGGGGGAGATTTTTGCTGACAAGCTATACAGAACTGAAATAAATCATAATGCTGTTTATTTTCAAAGTGATGGCTCGGGTGAAAATTAGACTAAAACTGAAGTAGATAGGGGGGGGAAGTTTGTTTTTCAGAGCAGTAGGTTGTGAATTAGGAGGCAGATTTCAAACTTAACCAAAATTCGCTGATTTGATGTATACAGAGTGCACAGCCAGTGGTTGTCCTTTTTGGCCTGGTGTGTGAACCTTGAGAAGTCTTGGTTGATTTGACTGCCACTGATACAGAGCTGCCTCAGCGACAACTTGTTTTTTTCCTTTAGCAGTATGGTTTCAGACAGACTTGCATTGGTTTCAGATATACCTTCAGAGTTAGTTCCCTTAAACTGGAAGTGGAAGTTGAAACGAACTCTGTTAATGAGTGACAAGATGCATAAATGCTGGTGTAAAGTAACTTTGTCAGTATGTCCCTAAAAGCAGATAATTAGAAGTTGCTTGATAGTAAACTACGACTGCTAATGTGTGACTTAGCAACATGTCATTAGGTCAAGCAGCTGATTTGATTATAAACATTTCAGTCATTTTTAAGAGCTGTTGGTCCAGCCTCTTACGTCCGACACTTAGATGAATCCCTGTATATGTAACAATATTTAAAGAAACATGTTGTTTTTCATTGAGCTTGTCAAAACAATGGACACAGTTCACTGATTTCTTGACCATAGTGCATAACTAGAGGGGTTTTGTGTGTGTGTGTCTTTATATCATTCAGAATTGCACTCTGGTCCTGCAGTTTTATAAAGAAACCTTTACAACTACGTGTCAGTAATTCAGCTGAGGCTATAGCTAGCAGCAAATGTTTCAGTGTCTGAGGAGATTGGATTCCTAAGAGTATTTGAGTATCAGAATACAAATGATCCTTTTCACTGCTGTCAAAAAAGTTCAGCTGGGACAGTCATTAACAGCTGTGCCCTCTGGGGAGGGGGACCCTCACTCATGCTGGCTCTGCAAATAAGCTGTTACAGTTGTCAGTTGGTGACACAGTAGGTGGTGTAGTGTGTATGATGGTTCAGAACAGGCGGCACAGCACGACACAGCCAAAGTAACATGGCGCCTGTAGTACATTGCCTTCTCTTGTGGGTTGTCACATGAAGACCACATGTTCATAGCTCCCTGTGACCCACTGGTGCCGGTGCTGCAGTGGGACAAAACTTGGGTGAAGCTGTGTTTTGGGACTGCAGGAATGAGCATCATGGAGTAATGCCACCAACTGGACATAGAAGATGAATTGGGGGGAGGGGGAAAGGGGCAGAGATAAAGAAGAAAAAAGAAAAGAAGAAAAGGATCAGCTGTTGTAAAGGCTGTTTTAAACGACAGGGATTTTGTTCTGCTGAGGTACCTTTAATTGACGATAGAGTTTGTTTCTTGCTTTTGTTTGTCTTTTTGTTTTAATTTCTTTTGAAAGTTCAGTTGTTGGTTGCTTTGCTGGCTTCCTCAGAACGAAACATTTATGAAAATAAAGGCAGAATGCTGCTCAGCTGAGCTGTGAAAGGCATCAACAATGACTGGGAAACAATGGATCAAATGTTGACTTTGAAATGAAACCATAGATTGCATTCAGTTAATGGTTTTACTTCTGTCTGTCTGTTGCTCTCCGTCTCCCACTCTCTCTCTCTCTCTCTCTCTCTCTCTCTCTCTCTCTCTCTCTCTCTCCCCTCCCCCACTCCCTCCTGCCCCCCCCCCCCCTTCCCCCACACCCCATGTCACACATTATGATAGGTATGGAAAGACTTTGACAGGATCTGTTATTGTATGTTTAGTGGGAGATGGACATAGTGCACAAAATATTCACGACAAAAGTTATGTACATAATAACTTATATCTATACGAACTGCATGCCATGCTTATGCTGTAGCAAAGCTGAAGATCATATTCCAGGTTTTTGTGAAAATCTGCTGAAATACCAGATTGCTTGTAGCTTGAATTAAAAAATGATCGAACAGAAGAAGAAGAAAAGAAAGAAAGAAAGGAATTGTACAGTATTTTTGTTGTTATTTCTAAACCTATGGAACTTCCTTTTTCGCACAGAATTGTTTTGATAGAAAAGGAAAATTGCTACATATCCAGATGTTTAATGGTTGTGCAGTCATACGATGTCAAAAAAAACACAACAACAAACAAGCAGTCATAACTGAATCAGAATTCTATGTCTAGCCACCCCATCACCACTATCCCGCAGTCCTCTCTCCCCAGACTGATGGGCATGCAAACCCACACATTTGTACTGCCATGGATAGACATGAGTGCCTTTGTGTGCAGCACATATCTTGATATGTATTGTTAGTTTATACACACGCACCATTGATGTGATAATGTTCAATTGTATGTCTTGTTAGTTTATACACACACACCATTGATATAATAACGTTCAGTTGTAAAGCAGCAAACGTTGGTGGCAGCACACACACACACAGGTGCACGCGCAATTATGTTGCACATACTCGCCACATACATGCATGCACACACGCATGCACGCGCGCGCGCGCGCACACACACACACACACACATACACACACACACACACACACACACACACACACACACACACACACACACACACACACACACACACACACTTGCACATTATTAATAGTAAATTGATGTGGTGTGTAGTGTGTATTTATGTGCACCAGTAGACATACTCATAGGCTCTTATCTTAAGTAACAGCTCCCTAGCTTACAGTACCAGTAATCTAGGAAGTGACAGGTTGATAGCAGCCTGAATGTTGGGTCTGTTTTCAGTGGCCAAAAAGTGTTTGGCCCTATGGTAAGTACAGAGACTGAGAGTTAAAGTGGAAGGTGAAGTGAGTGAATTGTGGCTGAATTGCCACCTTTCAAGTGGAATGAAGGGTGCAATTCCTGAAGAGTGTTTGCCCCAACAACATTTCTCATGATTGCAGGGACATTGCCACACCGGTTTTGTTCATGTAAAGTGGGTCACACTATGTGAGTGGCATGGAAAGGGGGAAAAAGTGTGAGCTTGAGCTTGTGCTGCATGTAGAAAAGAAAAATGTGAGATTTATTTTAAGAAGATTGCTAAATGCAGAAAACACTTGATGAAACACTACACAAGTCACACACCACTTCTTAAACATTTTGACTCTCTGCTCAAGTGACTTCACATTTAAAGTTGGGGGGGGGGGGGGGGGATTGTTTCTCTCTCTGTCATTGTCTCTGTCTCTGTCCTCTCTCTCTCTCTCTCTCTCTCTCTCTCTCTCTCTCCCTCTCTCTCTCTCTCTCTCTCTCTCTCTCTCTCTCTCTCTCTCTCTCTCAAAGATGTTGGGGAAATAGGTTTTAAGAAAATCTATGTAACATTCAGATCCATTCAGACTTCTCAGTGAAAACCCTCTGACTAAATGCATAAGCAGGTTTTGCATCATATATTGATGGTGTATCACTGAAATAAAAAATCATGCACATGAAAGACATGAACATTTAAACAAAATAGTGATTAATCCAAATCAAAAGAATATGAACATGATATACTGAATTTACAAGGGATCACTTTAATGACATGAACTGGTTTCAGTTGGAGGAAGGTTTATTGAGTGCATAGGAGAAAAGAAATGATGCTTTGGGTTTCATCTTGTGGTAGCTGCAAGAAGTAAAGAGGTTTCTCTCCCAATTTCCATCTTATTCTCTGCGACGAAAGATTTGGTTATACAGCATATGAGAACCTTTGTCCACCTGTCTAGGAACAAGATGCTGTTTTGTGATTGTCAGTTGATAATGATATGATAATGATATGCTATGTGACACCTGTTTTTCTTACAGCCCTGATGTGGCCCTTTGTGGTCGGCTGGGCTATAAGCAACATTATCTTATCTTACCTGTTTTTCTTGTTGCTTTCAGTGAAAATTATGTGATTCTTTCCTCCCTCTCTCTCTCTCCCTCCCTCTCTCTCTCTCTCCCTCCCTCCCTCCCCCCCTGCTCTCTCTCTCTCTTTCCCCCCCTCTTATTTGTAAGTTTGACTTTAATTTTGTTCTTTCAGGTTTTATACACACAGATATGAGATGGTTCTGACAGCTTTAATTTATTTTGAAAAAAGTGTTTCTGTTGCAGTTGGCTCGGCAGAAAGTCACACGGGACTGCACTTGTAAATGATGGTGCAGGCATTAAATCATAGATTTTACGTTCATTATGGCTGATGGTACTGAGATGTTATCAAAACGGAATGAAGTAGTTTGTTTCATTCGTTAGTTTTTCATCACTGAATGTCATTATGCCATTGATCATTTTTAATGTTATACTTAATACTAGTACCATCATGTATTGCAGAAAGTTGAGTTGGTTTCTTCATACATGCATACACTTAAACACACACACACACACACACACACACACACACACACACACACACACACACACACACACACACACACACACTGCGTGGTGTAAGAGGGCATGAAAGTGAAAAGTATATACAGAGACCTATTTCATCTCCATATATCCTTAGACATCAGCATCTCAAACAAAATTTTCCTTTTATCCTGGAACGAAAGTTCCCAGATTTGTGATGTGCCACCTCTGAGACTTTTCAGTATTCTTTCGTGCAAAAAAAAAAAAAAAAAAAAAAAAAAAAATTGGACTCTGGAATGCTTATGTGTTTCCACTTCCAAACTTTCCATGGACATGAGACCTGATGTCTGTCTCACTAGGATGGGGAAACTGCACGCACCTTCCTCCGCCCAACCCTCTTTTACACACTTACACAATACGCTGACACACTTGTGTGTGTGTGTGTGTGTCTCACTGTGTGTATGTATGTGTGTGTGTTATAGATACAGAAATTAAAACAGTTTGTGTTTTATGTAAAGAATGGCATCGTTTCTGTGTACATCGTGGACAGATTGCATTGTGTGCTTTGTTCAGGTGACATTCATGGCCAGTATACAGATCTGCTACGGCTGTTTGAATACGGCGGCTTCCCGCCAGAGTCGAACTACCTGTTCCTGGGGGACTACGTGGACCGAGGCAAGCAGTCCCTGGAGACTATCTGCCTTCTGCTGGCCTACAAGATCAAGTATCCGGAGAACTTCTTCCTGCTGCGGGGGAACCATGAGTGTGCCAGCATCAACCGCATCTACGGCTTTTATGATGAGTGTGAGTGAACTGGAGGCTGTGGGAGAGTTTAAGTTTAATTGTCGAAGAGATATATTTAAATTGTAGGTGGTTTCAAAATTATCTCTTCTGGATTTCACCTTTTACAAAGACACGTTCTTGTATGAATGTTTGTGTGCAAGTATACTTGCTTGAATGCGTACACACTTGTAAACACACAGTTGGGTACACATTCTAGCTTTTACTAGTTTCAGTGATGTAAAATGACTTACGTGGCAGTAGGAATTAGACTAGATGGAAGCAAGGAGAATTGCATTGGGCTGAGAAGAAAAACTTTCTCTGTACTACAGTCTACACACATCATGTGTTCAGTCAGTGAAGATTACTGAAACTAAAAGTAGAGCGATGTCTATGTCATAAGCCATTAATTTTTTTTATCATGTCTGGAAAAATTCACTTGCACGATGTGAGACACAAACATTTTACACCAGAGTCCATGAAAATCCTGTTCAGAGATGTCCCGCCTGACGTGATCTTTGAGTTTTTGAGAGAGATTAACATTTTTCATCTGATTTAAGATTTTACGGAAGAAAGATTTTAACGAAGTTTCTGGTGCGTTCTAGAAGATGTCATTTAAAGAGATGTGTGAAAGTTTGTTTGTTTTTTTAAAAAATGACTTGTGAGTTGATTTTAACGTGGTGACAACCCTGATGTGGTCCTTTGCGGTTGGCTGGGCTATAAGCAACATTATCTGATCTTACCTGGAAAAATTCAGGATTTATGCAAAATAACAAGAGCAACCAAACTATACATGATTTGAAGGTAGTATACTTCCTTTAAAGTTTCTATATGGACTTTTTATATTTGCTTCTTGTACATTTCTTGTGGGGGGGAGGTGAAACAATGTTGCTGCTTTCTTAAAAAGTAATAGTGTGAAAGGTACCTGTCCTTAGAATGTTTTTGTCCTCCATCAGTAAATTGACGGGGGAAAATTACATGACTTTCCCTTCACTCATGTTCCCTTGTTCATGTAAGCATGTTCAATTTCAGGTCCATCATTTGTCAAAAGTTTTATCACCTTTTGCTGCAACAAGTATCGCTTTTATTCCATCATCTTGTTTGGGGAAGATGCAAATGTTGATATGTTTCAAAACGACATAATGAAAGAGAACATTAATCATATTTTAGTTGTTCTGGAAAACCTGTGTATTGGTCACTTGTGAAGCAAGCAGCCTGCCTAGTTTCGTCCTGGTTTCAGGTTCTTTTGTTTGTAAAGAAAAAGCTACATTCTGCTGGTGCTTAAGCCGCATGTGCTGTTGATGCTGAGCATCAGCATGACACAGTGTGTGGGCAATATGAAAAAGCTTAAGCCCACCCTCCCTTATCTACCTCACTCCCACCCCTCCTCCCCCACTCCTATCAGATCTCACTCCGCCCTCTCAGCCACACCCAGGCTCATCCAGCTGCAGGCTTAACACTGACAGTTTACAGTCCGCAGGGAGCTGAAATGATCAATATCAAGTCATGAGGCATTCTACCAGCTGGCGTGACACTCATACGAACACGCCATGAGCATGTAGTGGATGTGGAGAAGAAATCAATACATGGTTTATATGAGAGCAAGGTATGGAAGGCCTCAGAATTTGATACTTTTTAAACAAATTTCAATGATTTCTAGATTTTTTTTTAACGTGCAGATCCATTTTACTTTAGTTGATGTAACTGAGCAAGTTCAGGAGAAATACAGAAATCATGCATACGCTTTAGACATATAGCTCAAAATTGTTTTTGAAATGGAGCCATAGAAGTAGGTCAGAGAGGGAGCTACGAGCTCCAAGTTCACTCAGATAATGATAACCAGATCTTTGACTGAGAACACTCGTCGTCAGCAACATAACCCCACTAAACTTCTTTATCTTCCTTTTCCTCAGATTCACACAAATCAGACTCATGATCAGAATCACACAAATCAGACTCGTGATCAGAATCACACAAATCAGACTCACGATCAGATTCACACAAATCAGACTCATGATCAGACTCACAGACCTGCCAACCATTACGCATTTCGCGTAATTTATTACGCCCAAGTGATAATTCTTACGCATTTAGCCAAAAAATTACGCATTGAACGTTTTTTTAAAAACAAAGACAAAAAAAAAAAACGGACGAAAAAATCAGCTTATGTACAGATACGCACGGCGCCGTGCGTATAATCAGTAATCTTCAAGAAGCGTTTCCAGTCATGCGCAGTTCGTTTCACCATCTTACCATTCAGCGAAGTTGGCGTCTTTTTGAAGTTTTAGCTACGAAAATGTCGAAACACGGAGTGGAAAGTTTTGGACATGATGCGAAAAAGAAAAATCTTGGTCAAAAGTTCCGAAAAGAATACTTGGAAAAGTTCCCCTTCATACGACCTTCGGCTAAAGGTGTAAATTGTGCACGGTGTACCACTTGCGAGTCGGACTTCACAATTTCCCATGGCGGGTTGGTGGGTGTGAAGCATCACCTTGAGTCACGCAAGCACATTGATTCCTCTAATGCGCCGAATTCTTCCAGCATCACACAGTTTTTTCAGACTGTAGACACCTCAAAAGAGGATGAAATTAGGAAAAGGGTAATTCGGGCTGAAGCATTGGTGGCCGGATTTTTCGTCGAGCACCACATCGCTCTTAGCGCAGCTGACCATGCATCCCAGCTTTTTAAAGAAGCGTTCTCAGATTCGGAGATCGCCAAACAGTTCAAGAGCAGTCGAACAAAGACAACACACATTGTAAGGACCCTTGTCATGGAAGCCTAAACTGCTGCTGCATCTCGACTGCAGAATGGACCGTTTGTGTTGGGGACTGATGGAAGTCAGGAAGGTGGGGGGGGGGGGGGGGGGGGACAAATTCTTTCCTGGGGTGGTGCGATACTTAAAAAATGACACAATCGCCACAGAGCTGATAGCCACCCCCACATGCACAGAATCAGCAACGGGAGAACATTTTTTAGGTTATACATTTTCTTAATTTCATGTTTCCAGTTTCTCCACCTTTGAACTCCCCCTCTCCCCCCCCCCCCCATTCCCCCTTCCCTCCTCCTCTTCTCCTCCTCCTCCCCCCCCCCCCCCCCCCCACCTCCTTAAGTCCAAATCTTTGCCAAGTCATTACTATCAAGACAGTTGAGTTGTTGGCCTGCGCTTGTCTTTTTTCTCCCCACTATTAGATTGTTCGTCTATGTATTTGTCTGACTTTATTCAAGTTTAAAAGGCTGTGCCAGTCTTGAATAAAAGTTACTTTGTGTTAGGTTTCCTAATGGGAGCAAATGTTACCCCACTTGTTTACTGTTTATTGTTTACTGTTCCCTGCCTCATTTCATTTCCAATTTTTTAGGTTATTCCTGGCGCACTATCAAGCCTTGGTGTGCCATGCCATGATGGTTTAGGGAATTTGTGTGTGTTTCCAGTGTATTCTACATTTTTATAATTTGTAAAGATTTCTTGTGACACTTAAAAGAAAAGCTTGTTTTTGTAGGAAAGTAAAGTTCACAAAAATTGTGCAAACAATTTCATCGCATCGTGTTTGTTTGAAAAAAGGTAAATGTCGCGCTTGATTACTCTTAGCTCTCAGAAATTACACATTTCTGCCTCACTGAGCTTCAATTCTTACTCATTGGTCTCTTAGGGGGTTGGCAGGTCTGGACTCACACAAATCAGACTCATGATCAGACTCACACAAATCAGACTCATGATCAGATTCACACAAAGCAGACTCATGATCAGATTCACACAAAGCAGACTCATGATCAGATTCACACAAATCAGACTCATGGTCAGATTCACACAAATCAGACTCATGGTCAGATTCACACAAATCAGACTCATGATCAGATTCACACAAATCAGACTCATGATCAGATTCACACAAATCAGACTCATGGTCAGATTCACACAAATTGGACTCATGATCAGATTCACACAAATCAGACTCATGGTCAGATTCACACAAATCGGACTCATGATCAGGACCGAAGTTGATCTCGTCTGTTTCATACCCCCTTTGTCTTCAGCATTAAAATCTTCATTACCGCTTATCGTATCATGTATTATTTCCTCATTTATTTTGTCAAGCTTGAAGACAGATGTTCTGTATTTCAGTTCACCATTGTAAAGCAAAGTCCTGTTTAATGTGTATGTTAAAGGAAAACGTGGAAAAAATGATTCTTTCATATTTGTAGACTTTGTGTCATTGCGGCAATGGAAAACTTTGACATGCTGCATGTTGGCTGTGTCTGTACACACTGTGGATGAGGAATGGAAATGCTTGTATGTCTTGACAAGTGCTATGTACACTTTTATGTCCAAAGCATAACTTAAGAATAGAATTTTCTGCTTTGATCTGATTCAGGCAAGAGAAGATTCAATGTGAAGTTGTGGAAGACCTTCACTGATTGTTTCAACTGTCTGCCCATCGCTGCCATCATTGATGAGAAAATCTTTTGTTGCCATGGAGGTTTGTGTCTACCTTTTAAAAATTATTTTTTCAGTAAGCGTACATACTTTGGCATAAGACAGATGAGGGATCTTCCATATTTAGAAGAATGGTAATTTGTGTGTGAATATTATTGGTGTGAAATAATCAAAGTTCATGACTGATGAAAAGTGACCCAAACTTGGAGTTTTGGAAAGTTTCGACAATTTTGGACATGTTTTGCCTAGATTTTGTTCTTTGTGGACACTTCTATGATGAGTTACATCATAGAATCCTCAGATTGTTTAAAAGAAGTGTATGTATGTGTGAGATGTGTGTGTTAGTGGGAGGGTGCTTTGTTTTATAGTTTTGTCTCGGTGATGCCGTGAGAAGATGACTGACTGTTGACAGGTCTACCCACGCCTTGGCTTAAGGCTGTGTCAGACCAATTGACATAGGCCAGAACACCAAGGCTACATCAAAATGTTGTTATGCTCTGCATAGTTATGTGGGGATTGTCTTCAGTCGTGACAAGCTCCTAGCATAACACAGTCTCCCAAATCCCCCGAAGTCGAGTGTGGCTGCCCATGTGGCGGGGTAATCAAAAACGGTCACACACGTAATGTTCTCATCCCCAGCTGATGCATTTGTGCCATAGTGTTCAAATACTTCGGCTGTTCGGATGATCCCTGGAGTCTTTTAGCCAGGGTACGACAACAACAACAACAACGACAGGTCTACCCCATGTCATGTAAACATTAACCTGTTCGGTGCCTAACTTGACGAGATAACTCGATGGCAAGGGCGTGTACTCTTCGCTGCCGTGGCCGTCGAGTATACTCGTCATGGAGAAGTCCAGAATATTCCTATTTTTATATGTATACTGCTTACAAAACAGAGGATATTTTCAGAGAGGGGAAGTCTCTAGATTCTGTTGATAGTTGGTAATCTCGTTTTCGTCAGTGAGAAAGTCAGAATTTTTTGGAAATATATACTTTTTTCGTGGGGGTGGGGGTGGGGAACCGGTGGTAAATAGGATTTAACTTTAAGCTTAATTCCTAGGCAGCTAAAGAGTTAAGATGACCTGAGAAACTACATGCATGTTTCAACAGTTGGGGGGTAGACATATTGCTACCTAGAATTAGAACAAGTGTCCCAACAGAAGAAAATACACTACTCGTAGCTTTCGACAGCCATCCGGCCATCTTCCTCAGCAATGCTGTTGCTGACTGAGTGAACTCGATTCAGATCATGCGACCAAGGGACATACCCAGGTCATGTGATCGAATCAGTGAAGCGTACAGAGAAAACAAGTGGTTCCAGCGAGGGGTCAAGGAGGCCATCTACATCGCAGCCACAAACCCTCTGCTCAACAGGGACCGGGGCCGCTACACCTTGCCCCGGTGTATGCTTCACTGATTCAATCACATGACCTGGGTATGTCCCTTGGTCGAGTGATCTGAATCGAGTTCACTCAGTCAGCAACAGCATCGCTGAGGAAGATGGCCGGATGGCTGTCGAAAGCTACAAGTGAGTAGTGTATTTTCTTCTGTTGGGACACTTGTTCTAATTCTAGGTAGCAATATACATGCATGTTGTCCAGAATCTTGCTAAAACTGAAGTGTGGTACTTCTTTAACCCCTTCACTGCCACAGTATAATAGCACATTTGAAAATCTGTCTGCCGTGGTAAAATTGAGCTTTTTGGGGTAGGTTCAATGAAATGGTTACTGCTCACTTATTTCTTGACAGATCTCTTTGATTTTTTGCATGTTTTGTTGTTATGCATTTGTCTACAGTGTTCTATCAAAATGGCTTGATTATGTTGATAATTAGTACAGCAGAAATTGACATAATTATAAAAATTTTACCAAAAATAACAGTTTTCGAGTGTACACAAACACATTGTGCCAAACAGAATGAGTCAAAACACTGAAAAAGTGGTCTTACTACTTATTGAATATCAGCACTAACACATGAAAGTCATATAAATCCCAAGGAATGTTGTTCTTGATGATAATCTGCTCATAATTGGGGGTACTATTTTTTAGGTAAAAAGGGGCATAATCATGCTTTCCGCGGTATGTTCACTAACATGTACATTACTCATTTATTTGTTGAGTTATTTGTTAGATTTTCTGTGGATTACTTACTTATACCCTTGTCTACAATTTCACATCATTCAATATTGGTTTTGTTGGTTATGATGATGGTTCACACTAATAACATGTGATAAAACAGTTTTTGTTTTGTTTTCAATGTGAGAGTTTTAGAATAATTGAGCATATAAAAACCCACTAAACACAACAAAAATACCTTTTGGTGTTAGCTCAACAACATTACAAACACCTGGGATTCATATTGTTGTCAATAAATGTCCCTCTGTGTAACAATCTGTCTGTTACTGGGGGGTACCCCAATTCTCCTAGAAAGGGGCATAATTTTACTATTTGGGGTAGGCTCAGTACCTCAATCACTGCTTATGTATTTCTTTACATATGACTTAGATTTTATGGCTTCTCTTTCCTTATACCACAAACTTTGATGCTATATAACAATAATGTTTTGTGAGCCATTAGGGGATGGACAGGGATACATATATTGGTGGTTTTACAAAAAGAACAGTTTTCAGGTATACATAAACAAATTGCACCATATAAAATCAGTGTAAACAATGAAAAGTGATGTGACTAATTGTTCAACATCAGCACTAACACATGACAGTCATATAAATCCCAAGGAATGTTGTTCTTGATGACAATCTGCTCATAATTGGGGGTACTATTTGTTGGGTAAGAAGGGGCATAATCATGCTTTTCACGGTATGTTCACTAACATGTACATTATTCACCCATTTGTTGAGTTATTTGTTAGATTTTTTGTGGATTACTTACTTATACTCTTGTCTACAATTTCACATCATTCTATATTGGTTTTGTTTGTTATGATGATGGTTCACACTAATAACATGTGATATAACACACACACACACACACACACACACACACACACAGACACACACACACACACACACACACACAACACAACACACGCATACACACAAACAGTTTAACACACACACACACACACACACACACACACAGTAAGCAGACCCACAGTTGAGCACACACACACACACACCACACACACACACAACACACACACACACACACACACACACAACAACAACACATGCATACACACAAACAGCTTCACACACACACACACACACACACACATTACACATATGCACAAACACACACTAACAGTATCACACACACATGAATGAAAAACACCACAATGATACAAAACAAAAAAACTGCTGTGGAATGAGTGCTTCTGTGTTATACAAAATGAACAAACTTATATGGAAAACTTGCATACAGAAATAAATAATGCTTAGGTGCGCGCGCGTGCGCGCGCGCAACACACACACACACACACACACACACCAACACACACACACACACACACACACAACTCACACAGTCCCACCTATCCATACAGTCATTATTTGCCATAATTGTAGTTTCAGTAGGAAATGGGGCAAAGAAGAGAAATACAGAAAATGAATAGTCAAGGAATGAAGAATCATGTAGTAAAAACAAAAACAAAACAAAACAAACCAACAAAAGAAAAATAGAGCTACTTGCCTGAAACCAGTTTCTGGTCATGAAGGAACTGAAGACTGGAACTTTGTACAGCTGAAAATTGGCACAGTTGACTTGCAGACTGAATTCCCAGTCAAAACAACTGCAAGGTTGAAGGGCTGTGCACCTCTTTCTCGCCATTATTTGATCAGCTGTTGCTGACCACGCCCCATGCCACGCCCCCGGCCGCTTCCACGGGACCTTCACCGTCGTTCTGAGCCCGTACCATGTCCACCACCCGTTCGTCGAGAAAGGAGGGGGTGCAGTGCTCGTTCACGGCACGCGTTCGGCAATTTCCGCTTCGTCGCCCACCTAACGGCTTCTTTTTACTGATGTGTTGTGTACAGAACAGTGAAGCCACGTCATCACCAGCATGTATCTCCGATAAAAGTGGATAGTGCTGATTCCCATCCGTCTCCTCCTCATCGCTAGTATCAGGATCCGATCCTCAAAGGTCTTCTTCATCACTCTCATGATACTTTATAACGTCATCTAAAATATCAAGGGCAGTGTGACGCTTGGAAACGGGACGCGTCGACGAAGTGCTAGGTTGAGCTGCCATCTTGACTATGCTTATCAGCTGTGACCTCTCAACTCGCAATTTGCATAACATGTGGTCAGCTGGCTGCTCGCGAGAAGGGAAAGGGGCTGTTCCTTGACACCAGTAGAAGAGGTGAGAACATTTTAGAGGGTCGTCTCCCAAGTAGATTTTTCTGTTTTCTGTTACGAAGTTACGACGAGACACTCTCGTTCGGGGCGTAGCGGTTTTCTGTTTTCTGCGGCTTTCTGGACGAGCGTTACTCGTTCCAGGCAGGGAACGGGTTAATGAATGGAATTACTTGAGAAAGCATTGTTGTCACTTTATGCCAGCTCATTTCAAATTAGCAAAATATTCTACATTCAGGATGGATATCCTTTATTTAGAAGCAAACATACTGAATTTGCATTTACTTATGCTTCTTTCATACATACTCACACACACACACACACACACACACACACACACACACACACACACACACACACACACACACACACACACAGATTTAAAGATTTTAATCCTGTGACCCCTTTTGGGGCATGGGGGACTTGAAACAAATCAAACAAATAAAAATGAAACAAATTAAACATCCAAATTTTCCCTATGATTAACACACTGAATGTAATGTTACACAACTTTACCAAGTTTTAAAAACTTCACTAAGTTTAGCAGCTCTTTCTTGCCACCACAATTCAAACGACAATAGTTAAATACGGACTTTGTACATGTAAATTTTCTAGGTATAAACTGATTTCTATTGTCGCTATATTTGTTACATTTCATTACAAAATGAAATTCATCACCAAGGTCATTCTGGTCACAGTCCCGACAGAATCGTTCATCGTGAGGTATTCCAAATCATCTGCCAATTTCTATCATGAGTTTATGATTGCCACAGCGAAACCAAATCAGTGGGTATATATAAACATCAGGTAACATTTCAGTATATTTTTCACGGCGAAACTATTTTAAGATTTCTGTAAGATAAACACTTATTACTAGATTCTAAAGCATCATTCCATACACGTATGTAAATGTCTTCTAATGAATTACGAACATTTCTACAGAGACTGAACAGACGAAAACTTTTGTGTCTCCCACACACAGTCGAATCCTGTTTCTATTAGGACATCCCATATACACATCAACCACCTAGATGTAAAACCCTAATTTCTGTATAAATCATATAATACTTTATAAAATCTAGATGAATATTTGTTTGTTTGTGGAGAAAGTAAGGATGACCAGAATTTTATCATTCGTGCATGTACTTGAACTGACACAGGATACATTCCTAGTTCTCCATATATCAGTTCTTTTTTGGTAGAAAGATTTAAATGAAAAAGATGCTTTAAAAATTTAAGCTGAAAACTTTCCATTAGCTTTAAATCACTATATCCCCAAATTTCAAAGCCATATAAAAGCACAGGCAGTACCATTGACTGGTATAAGTCCAGTACAATGTTTAAAGCAAATTTTGAAATCTTGCCATCGTTAATAAAGAAAACATTGCACATTGCGCTTGGTCATACAAATACTTCTTACATTTATAAAAATTTCCTGTTCTGCTAAAGATTTTACCTAAATATTTGAAAGTGTGTACTATTTCTGTAGACTGGTTTCTGATTTTTTTTTCCTAATATTATTGCGTCCATTAAAGACTACACCCTTTGTTTTTGTTACATTAACATTAAGCTTCCATGTACTACAATACTCGCTTAATACATCAAGAGCATGCTGTAAACCGCAAAAAGAATCTGCAGTAATAACAATGTCATCAGCGTATAAAAGTAAAAGTAAACTAATATAACTTGATAAATCTGAGTCAGGAAGATCTAAATCAATATTTAAGAAAGCACAGTTACGATCTGTGAGATACAGTTCAAGATATCACACACACACACACACACACCACCCCACACATGCATAGTTCACATGCTCATAGTTGCCATGCCCATACTGGTTCAGGTAGACATGAAGACGCACATACTCACATAGTTTTATGTACACACTCGCACATACTAATACACATACACGTAACACACACAACAATCTTTCACACACATGCACAGAAATATGAGTATAGCAGGGGTTTTATCTCTATAATCAAGGTCTTCTCCCTATTCTTAGCATGTGTCCTCCTACTCTCCTAGCCTTGTATGTCTTTCTCTTCATAGTCTAGCCCCCCTTGCTTCTTTTTCACTGTTTCCTGGTTGTGTCAGGTCTGTCACCAGATTTGCAGTCTATGGAACAGATTCGGCGAATCATGAGACCAACAGATGTGCCAGACACAGGTGAGTTCTTCAGTGTTTGCCAGGATTTACACTTGCCTACACCTGTAGGACCCTAACCAAAAGAAACCTTTCTCATAATTCCAAATATAGAGTGGGGAAAAATAGTCTGAACTTGAAAAAATGTTGGGGGAAAAAATGGTTGAGAGTTTGTTGTTTTTGAAGCCACAGAAAATTCTTGTTTTTTATGAGGCCTCCATTTAGTTGTTAAACTTTGGGAATAATATTGATTTCTGTCAGAAGCCAAACTTCCTGAAGTTTGGAGTTTGACTTCAGAAGGCTTGGCAGCCTTGTTTGATGTTTGGAGTATTTTGCCTTCTGTAATTCTGTTTCAGATTACTTTTTCACTACAGAGATCATGACTAGAGATGTTCATGAATAAGTGCTTCGACAGATCCAGTATTATATCTATATAAAGATGATATGACTGATGTCAGAAAGCAAGCCAACACATACGTGGACAAGGACCCATTCACATCTATCTTATGTTGTAGGCTTACCTAGTATGGCGTGGCATGCGTCTTGCTGTAACTTAGACTGGAAGGCATACTGTACAGAGGCAGATTGAAGTTCTAAATTAAAATTATCAAGGACTGGACTAGTTACACCTCAAGCAGGTGTGTGGAGAAATGAAGGCATAGAGATCCCAGCCGAATGATTCAGTTCAGTTTGCAGTTTCAACCTCCAGTTTCGGAAATGCCACGATTATGTGCCTTCCTGTTTCTGGGAGTTGGTTTCAATGTAGATGTAATGAAGGCCATGTATTCCAGGGTTGTTGTGCGACTTGCTGTGGTCTGACCCTGACAAGGATGTTCAAGGCTGGGGGGAAAACGACAGGGGCGTGTCGTTCACCTTTGGTGCCGACGTGGTCAGCAAGTTCCTCAACCGCCATGACCTTGACCTCATCACCAGGGCTCATCAGGTTGGTTTTTCCTTTCTTTTTCCCTGCAGAAATGAGAAGGCTGAAACTGTGATGGCCACTGCTTTTATTTGTGATGGAATTTTAGAATCACGTTTAGTGTGGTCCTCATTAGTGCTGTCTGATTAGGCCAAAGAGCAATCCCCATCCCCCCACTCCCTGCTCATTTCAGAATCCTGTGTACGTGAAAACCAGCGTTTAAAGGTCACCACAGCTTCAGGATCCTTTCTCCTCCATGTCAGTTCTTTTTGGCTTTCCACAAGGCATCATCAGTTCATTGTAGAACAGCAGGATTGACGTAAGTGTATCCTAATACGGATGCCAGGGACTTTTCAGCATAAATTGTATCCGCTCCATATGGAAATTGTGTGCCAGTAATTTCCTCCTTTCTGTTACTTCATGGTATCTGCCTCTCGAAAGCCTTTGTGTGTGTGTGTTTTCCTTTTTTTTTTCTTTTTTTTTTTAAGACTGTTTTCCATCATACTATGTTTTGTTGTTGTTGTAGTGTCTGTTTGCCTTTGTAGCCCTTTGACCTACCTTTGTCCAAGAAAGGTCTACACTTTTTTTTTTCATTTTGTAACGGCTATTCCCTTATGAAATGGGACTCGATAGTGAGACCGTAAAAACTGTCGTGAGTGCTCGTCGTTCATTCTGCAGTGTGTTTTTATTAAAGTGGCCTTTTTTTTATGGCTTTTTTGAAAGTAATTTTTAACTAATTTTAAGGCTTAAAAGAAATCTAGGAGTAATGAATTCAGCAAAATGGCACAAAGGTCCCCAACATGGCTTAGTTTTACATGCCTATGGATATCAGAAGTAGGGATTCCGCTGATGAAAAGCAAAAATTCCAGAAATTCTAAAAAGGGGGGGGGGGGGGGGGGGGGGGGTTAAGGGGATGTGTAGCAGGCTCCCCCGTCTGCTTAAAAAGAAAAAGATTAAAAACTTACTTTCCGAGTGGTGGTTTCATTACCCACTCCGTGGTCCAGCCACAACCAGGCTCATTTTGTTTGTGTAGCTTTTGTCAGTCTATTCAGGCGTGTCAATTGTTCTCTTCTTTTTTTCCCCCCAACTGATTTCCTACCCTGCTGGAAAACTTTAGAACAGCCCTTCCACAGCCTGATCTTTTTTTTTTTTTGTCCACGGATATCAATCATGATATAAAATCTGAATGAAAACTTGATGAAAATATATTTTAAAGTGACCAGAGTGTATTTTGTGATGTCAGATAAGTGCTCCAGAGCATTGCCTTTTTTTGTTCTAGCCATTTGCACCTCCCCCTCCTCCTGCTGCAGTGGTCAGTGCTTTTCCCTCTTCTTTATCTTCAGGTAGTTGGCATACCTGTTTCTTTAATTTTTGTCAAGCTTTGCCCACACAGATGTCAGAGCTGATATTTTGGTTTGAATTGGCTGGCGAAAAGGCTGCTGCCCGCTCATGTGAAGAAGTGCACTGAAATTTCATGACGCAAGTATCATCTGTTCAAAAAGAAAGAAAAAAGTGACCAGCAGTCTGTACTCCACTTCCAGTTTGTTTTCTTCTCTCCTGATGTTTTTTTCTGTGTTAAATATATTTTTTCTGGGATTGCCAGATTTACTTTTCATTTAACTCGCCATATATGCGGAAAAGTGGGAGCCCTGCTAGAGTTCAGCTGTCATATTGTGAACGGTAAACAATTGTATGTTGTTTATTGGTGTTCGGTCTACGTGGTTGGCAGGACTGTGATTACACTGAAACCTGTGCACATGAGCAGAAGAACTCATATGCTTACAAACATCTCCTGGACATTTGGATGTGCCAAAACACATACTATTTTGCATGTGCAAAAGTAAATCTCTTCATAATGTTTTCTCCACATGGTGCAAACTTCATTTATTTGTAGTGTGAGGTGTATAAAAGCATCAAGGAAATGGGTCAAAGGAACCCGCCATCCTGTCTGTCTCACTGCTTGTCTGAGGATGTCATCTGCATTTTTTTTTCCTCAGTATTTGAGTGTTTCTGCTGCATTCATTATTTCGATTACTTTCTCTCCTGTCCCATGGAGCATTGTATGAAGTCAGGGAATGTTGAAAAATAGAATCAGTCGTTATCAAGTTCCTTGGTTACTCAGATGCACTGTAGTCTGTGCTTGTAATTGTAACAGACAGTGTCTTCATGAACCTCATGAATATTTATAATGTTTTTTTCCCCAGTTCTGTAAGTTCACACAAAACGACCACACAGAATGCAAATCTCTTGACACTGTGCAGTGTTTGGGACATTTATGTTTCAGGTTGTGGAAGACGGCTACGAGTTCTTCGCAAGCGTCAGCTGGTGACTCTGTTCTCAGCCCGAACTACTGTGGGGAGTTTGACAATGCAGGGGGCATGATGTCTGTTGACGAGACGCTGATGTGTTCATTTCAGGTGAGACAGCACGTTTTCAGTCCTTACAAAGGTGGTAAGATGAACAGTCTAGTTAAGTACAGGGTGAAATTAATTTCATTCTTTAATGCTGTACTTTATACTGACAGCTTGGAAGAAGGTCAGAGAGGGAAGTAGGGAGAATCGGTCTCAACCAGTCTGCAGAGAAGAAAAGATAAAAATCTATTTTTGTTTAGAACAGTTGCATAGCTGTCAGTGTATCTAATGATTTGTTGATATACCATTCCTTTCACCCTCCCTGCTCTCTCCATTGCTTCCAGAAAGTCTGAAAAAGCGTGGTTGTTTTGACTTGGAGAAATAAAAGAGGATTATGAACATTTTTTTTTTTTTTGCATTCTTCATCCTGATATAAGTTCCAACTCACAAAAACTCAGGAGAATCAGTGTTCAAGTAAACTCTTACTGAGAGAGGTCTTAGAAAAACTTGCCAAATTCAGGAAAATCCAGACACCGCTGTTCTACGAAATCCAGTTACATTAAGCATTGCTGTCTTTTCTTCTCTTGGTCTTTTTTTTTTCTACTTCCTCTTTACTACTGCTTTGGTGCGTCATCATCAGTGTTTTACCAGTTGAGTTGATCCTATTTCCTCTTTACTGGTGCTTTGGTGCGTCATCATCAGTGTTTTACCAGTTGAGTTGATCCTATTTCCTCTTTACTACTGCTTTGGTGCGTCGTCATCAGTGTTTTACCAGTTGAGTTGATCCTATTTCCTCTTTGTTAGTGTGCGTTACAAAAGGGTTGGCAGTGGGTATGGATACGTGTGATGCGATGCAGTATGGTGGAGTGGGGAGGATAGTTACAGGGGATATTACATTTTGCTGTGAATCAAGTCACTCTGTTGTGTATTGTTATTTTGTGTTCTTATTAAATGTTTATCTATTATATTTGCATCTTCATCATCAGCACTGATAGCTTTTAATGTCATTTGCTTGCTGTCAATGACCTGAGGAGTGGGCAATGTGATAACAGACTTTCCCAATCTTGTGTATTCCAGATCTTAAAACCATCAGAAAAGAAAGCCAAGTACCAGTATGGAGGCATGAACTCGGGCCGTCCCATCACACCTCCCAGAGGGGGTGTTCCTCCAAAGAAGAAATGATCTGTTGCAAGATGGCATCAGACCTTGACTGTGCTGTGTTAGCTTCCTTGTGTCATCTTGTGCTCATCCTAGCATCTGCCTGTCTTCCATCTGGTTTGATTTTTTGTGTGGACTTGTCAGTTTTTCCTTTCTTTGTGGTCTCTTGAAGGTCTGTCTGTACATCATTGGAAAAATGAAGGAAACATTGAAGATGTTCTGTGGTCATTGTCCGGCTTTCTTCTTGCATGCTCATGAAAATTGATGGACACAGCATTTACAGTGGTTTTAATATTTAAGTGATGTGTGTATTTGTGTTGTTAGTTGGATTTTTGTTTTTCCAGATTGGGGAAGGGAGGTATGGGGCAGGGTAGGGGCGGGGGAATGTTTGGGCTTTTTTTTTTTTGTCTGTACTCCATTCTTCTCCATGTAGTTTGAAATGCAAACTTTGCACAGTTTGTTGGGGACCATTTGTTTTCTTTTTAGTATGCAACATTTAGATGTTACTTCATAAAGTTTCGTTTTGCTGTCCCTGTGCAAGTCTTTTTGTCTGTTAACAACAGATTTGTAAATGTTTAACTTTGACATCAGTGTGTTTGTGTTTGTCTCTGTGCATGTGTGTGTTTTCTGTCTTTTCTTTTTTTCATGTTAAAGGTTTTGGATGTGTTGAGTAGAATAACCTATGATCTGTTAAGTAGCATTCATTGTCGGTCACCATTTCATTATTTTAATGAGTTATGATTTATCTCTTGCATAATTGGACCACCTGGACCGTTACAACACATTTGAGCCTCATGTGTTTGTAGAGGTTCCTGAGCTGGCACACAGAAGTGGTGACAGTTGTTGATATACAGCGAGTGCAGTCAGTGTCAAAGAGCAGCTGTCGAAGAACTGTTTGAGTAATGCCACACGGAGGAATGTTGTTGAAATGTGGTTAAAATCTTTTTGGAGGAAATACGGATCACAACCAAAAAGAGATGGTTTATGGAAATTTTTCTTCTTTTTTTTTTTTTTAACGGTTTGTTTGCACAAATGAAATGTACATAATTTTATCTTCTGTATGTACGTGTGTGTGAGGGCGCGCGCGCGCTTGCATTCAAAATTATGACGAACAAATGTTCTACATCAATTCTTCACCCACCTTACGAACACTATGTTAGTTTTTATCCAGGTACAGTCTGATCTGTGTATTGCGTCCTGTCCTTTGAAGTTCTTCACATTACCTGAAGGAACAGCCTGTGTTTTCATATTTTAATTTTTTTCCTTTTTTTTTTTCCCTTTCTTTCCGGATTCTCTCTTTGACTAGAGCTTTTATTGTTTTATTTGTATATATTATGTATTTATTTCATGCATTGTTGTTGGATGTTGTTTCATTGGTCATTGAAACGTCTTGCTGATATACCTGCTTTGATACCAGATTAGATGACAATTTTGAGTGTTGTACCATGTGTTGGAATTCGTTGGATATTATTACCACGCACAGAGTGAGTGTGTGTGTGTGTGTGTGTGTGTGTGCACGCGAGTGTTTGCTGTGCTGGTTTCCACAAGACTGCTGGACTGCTCTGCTCCATCTGGGCAGCTCCGCTGCTGACTTGCTTCCGTGTCTGCTGTGAATGGCTGTTGGTGTGAATGGATTGGGGTATGTACATATTCCTGCTGATCATTTTGTCGGTGTACTCTTTTTCCGTTTCCACCCTCCTTTGTGTGCATAGAATCGACAGTAGTTGCAGAACGGATGTGCTCGATATGGCATGGCTGCATTATGGTTCGAGTTGCTGGATAATGCACATGGATAGGGATTAAAGATTTTATCATTAGATAAGTTGGGACGTTGAGTTCAGCTCTCAATGACTGGCACACTTTAAGATCTCAAGATCAGCTGGCATGCTTTAAGGTCATATGCTGGTGCTTCGAAGGATAGAGATCAGCGCTTTGTTTTTGTTTTTTAATCAAGACATCTTTACTTTTTTCCACAGAAGTGCACTTGCACATCAGTTGCACATCACAGAGGTTGTCGATTTTTATGTAGCTGAAGATTAATTAAATAGAATAGAGCACTAGAGGTCGTCTGCACTTAGATCACCAAAGCTGCACCATTTTTAGGTTTCTTTTAGCGTTGCATTGGTCTATGTGGGTAGACTGTCAATCATGTACAGATAGATTTTGATTGGTGCTGCGGCTTGGTTGGTGCAGCATCAGACCTACAGTGGAATAATCGGGTGAATGTAAAACTTGCCTTTGAGTCCATCAGCATGGGTCACATTTGGACTTTACTCACTGATGAAACATTTGTGGATGCAGTAACTTTCAGCTAGGCCATCTGTATTTGGAGGATTGCCATCATTTAATTCTCGCCATACTAGCAGAAGAATGGGGATTACAGAACATCCAGGAGTTGTGACAGCTTCTACAAGATGCAGCAGTGTGGAATAAGTACAAGAGAAAATTGCTGTTAATGGTTTTGAACAGGCTGCATATTCAGGGAAAATGTGCGAGCAGGGAACAAATTGATCAGCTTCATCTAGGCACTTTGAGTGGTGTGATAATTATATGCAGGACTGTCTAACATGAACTATTGCTCTGCAGATGGTTTGCATAGATTTCTTTCCTTTGTAAATTGTTAAGTGCATGTTGCTTTTGCCCTCTGTTGTTCTAGAACACTTGTTTATTTTTAAGCTGGTACAAATAGGATCTGCATGTTCATTAAAACAAAAATTGTTGCGAGGTTATGATTTAGATGTCCGATGGTCGCGAGTGTGGCTTGCCATTGTGGGTTATCAAAACGGTCACACACGTAATGTCTATCCCAGCTGATGCATTTTACCATGTGTTCAAGTATTCGGCTGTTGGATGATCCCTGGCAGTCTTTTGGCAAGGGTACGAGACAACAACCATACATTTTAGATGTGTATTGAGAGAGTGATTATCTGTTTTTTAGGACACACAATAATTACAGCTATAGCGATCAATGGTTTTTTTAATCCATTGATTCAGATGTTATGTTTTGGCAGTTGAGTGTCAAGCACGCACCCAAATGTCATTATTGGAAAAGTGTACTGATGACAGAAGTAAGTGCCTTATTTTTTGTGTACAATGTTGCAAGAAAAGACTGTGTTTAACTTTTTATGGAATTTTTTTTTTTGTACAAAACAATGCGCACATACCTAAAGGTTGGTTGTAAAGCAGCACACTGAGTTATGATTAAAGAAATGACAGAACTCTCGATGTGGTGTCTTTGATCCGAGTTGGGAGTGGCGACATATTGAACAGTGCCTGCAGACATGTACAGTGGAAGCTGGTTTGATGGAGGTCAGCATTACTAAAGCACAAGTATTTCTATCTCAAATCCTCTGTTGAACCGCAAACTTGTGTGCAGAAAATCACTTTTGACTTGGCGATTATGTTTTGACAAAGGTAAACTGAGCCAGTTCGGAAATACGATTGCCCGACTTGGTAAATCATGCAGCAACTGTCCACCGCCAGTAAAATGCCATTGCAAAAAGTGTAAAACACTGTAAAATCATGAGTGGATTTTGACAGGACCAACAGATTTAAAGGCCCTATTTTCATTATCCTTTCCTCTGCCCCCATCCCCCCTCCCAGGCCCCTCCATCATCATCCCCACCTCCCTTGGATGCAACTGTTGCAGTTACATATCAACAACAATGCTGTCAATCCCTCCGTGACAAGTCGAGAGCTCTCGTGTGGGCAAGTGGCAGCATCGCAACAAGATCCTTCAACCTGGAGTTTTACTGTTGTGGACAAGTGTTGCACAGTTATCCTTTACAGTGACAGTTCTGGCGTGTGTGGGTTTGTGGATTCAGTGCCTTAATGTGAAACTTTTATTCCTGTTACTAGTTTTCCTCTGAACACTGGGAGAATTGCTGGCAAAATGATCAAAATTGTATGTTTACATGTCATAGTGAAAGACCAGATAAATTTGCATTATGAGGCAGAGATGAGCATGTATGTTTGTACATCAAATTTCACACATAATGTACACTATGTAATCATAGGCTGCACTATTACATTTTTTTTTTATGTAGAATTTAACGTTTTTTCCATCAGCTCAACCAGGCAGTGCATGATTATATTCATTTCCTTCATGACAAGCCAGGCTGGTGTCTACAATGACGCCAACTGAAAGTTTGGAAAGGCTTTAAGTTGTGAAACAGAGATAACATGTTGGAGCTCGCAACATATAAGAAGGGGTATCCCATCACGGACACCCCAAAATCTTCATCAGGAACAGATTTGTAAAAATCGGGAACAAACTGAAGTTTTCAAGGATGTTTCTGAACAAATTAGATATATGCTTGCATGATCACAATGAAATTTTCAAGAATGTTCGGAAACACTATTCTTACAAAGGTATGCTGGTGCTGAAATTTTTCAAGAATGTTTGGGAACACTGTTCTTACAAATGTGATGCAGATGTACATTTGCATGCTTGCACACAGCATTGTTGAGAACACCATGAGTGATGAAGAATGCGCACTTGTGGAGTGTGCTGAAACTGAAGTTTACCCTCGTCCGTCTTTTTTGGACATGGGTACCATCCGTCATATTATTTCCTGAAGGTCTGATGGGGTAGATTTTGTTTTTCACCGTCGTTTTTTGTTTTATCAATCTTGCATTCTTATTTGCTTATGACAGCTAGTGATCTTTTCATCACATTTCCATGATTACTTTCAGCTCGATTCCATCTCTTTCAATGCCCACTGTGTAAGCGCTATTTCCACTTTCGTTCACATATGTCCACTTATGAAAAAGGATGAACTGATTTGTTGTTTTTGTTCTCAACTACATGTGGTCAGCCTGTGACATCCAGAACAATCATCAAAATTCCAACTTTTTCAGTAAAAAGTGACAGCTTTTCCAGGACATTAGGCCTATGTCTGCACATTTTCTTTCAAAACAAAGAACAGCAAACACAATCGGTGCATGAATTTTGAACAAATGGCCGTGTTGTGAAACGTTTGTTTCTGATGTACATATACATAGTCCTTTTCTCTTTTGCCTAATTCTCGCGTGAAAAATGTGCTGGGCAATTGTAAAGTTACAGACTGATGCGACATGTGGATCATATTGGAAAAGACTGATGAAATTGGTTTTAGACATGGTCTCAAGATCTCTTCATTTATCGAAGCCAATAGAGACAGTTTCAACACTTTATAGGTTTGGTAGCAACAAAAGCCTATTAAACTTGTTGCTCAACTTTCCTGACCAACACCGCAGTTATCAGTATCTCTCTTGCCTGGTTGACGTCAGGATATATTATGAAAGAAAGCATAGAGTACAGCCCTGTCATGCAGTCTCAGACTGGAATGGAAAACGAAGCATCATCTTCATCATCCTCATTCTCTCGATCAGCATTAAAAAAAGAAGTCGCAAATTCTGTGGCCCTTCATGTCCTGTTCTCATGGTAACCTAAATTTCGATGTCCTTTCCAAGTCTATGGCCTTGGTTTGATTCCATCCGAGTTACCAGTAAATTCATGGGGGCTGTCGTTGGATGGACATGGTGGCGCCATCAGGAGGGAGGAGGAGAGAGCTCACTCACACCGGCTCTGCGACTAAGCAGTTATTGTCGTCGGTACGGGGCTTAGTAGGTGGTGTCCTGCATAAGTAAGATCAGAATAGGCACCATTGAATACCACTGAAGTGACTCGGTGGCAGTGTAGTGTCTCTTATGGTGGGTTGCCTGTTGATGGCTTGACATTGACCGCTTCCTGTGGATTGCCAGTGCCGAGGCTGCGGTGGATTGGGCCGGGCTGTGGCTGTGGACGGGGGTCGGAATGAGTGGCATGGTGCTGTGCCACTGAGGTGGCACAGAAGATCAGACAGCAAAAAAAAAAGGCTTATTAAACTGATACTTTCACCCTTGAATTGTTCCTACAGGATGTAACTTTGTATGGTCTACAATCTTTTCCTCGGTGATACGCTGTGGCAGTTTTCTCTACACAACACAAATTCTGGGTTGAACATCTATTTTATTACATAAATTGCTATCGCTGATCAAGCACAAATCTGTTGGAAAAACAAATGGTATCAATCAATTTTATCCAAAGGAAAGAACAGCATTTACGATGGAGGAAGAGGGTGGTTAGGTTACAGGAACATTAAACAGATACACACCATCATACAGAACAGTTGTATAATATCCGTGGATATCGTGATGCCGATGCATGCATGTGTACATTTTGCCTCTGTTCATACCTCCAGAGCTTTGGATGTGATTACTGGAATCCGCATTGCTAATGCGTAGTACAGGACTGTATTCTGACCACAAGTAGTAACATGCTATAAGCATTCATGACAGTTATCTTTGAACATGCATGCTGTAAACTCATGATGGTATATGATCATACTAACCACAGACATCTATTGATGTTTTTTGTCGATACCAACAAAAAGTCATGCATAGTGGATCATTCTTTATTCCCATGCAAAATGCATTCTAACTGAGAAGGCACAGCATGGGGAGATCCTTAAACCAAAAAATGTGTTTTGTGCTTACAATACTTAAAAAATCCATCCATGTTGGGGGACTGGGAACTTTCCTCACGATTCCATACTGAATTATCTTTCTTGCTGCTGTCTGCATGCCTGTCCCTTGTCTCGCTCTCTGTTCCTTACAAATGCATGTATGTGGATGGGAAATGGTGGCAAAAGATGTCAGACGTCGAGTCTAACAAACAGGTCAAAATCTCTCTCTCTCTCTGTCCCTCTTTCCATACTTACAGAGTGGCTGCAAAAATGCATGTCATTGTCCATTTGTGTAGTATGAACATTTTCACGGTTACCAACAGATGTGCATCGCACATGGCCATCTGTCCATGGTTTGTGCGAACATAGCCTTACAGTTTAACACTGTACGGTCTTTTCTTGGAATATTGTCACAGAAAATAGCAATCCAAGTAGCTGCTTTATGTTTTTTTGTTTCAATTGCTCAAGTAAACCTTATAGTGCTTTGGGGAATTTTGTTTCATTTGCAGTTTTCAAATTACCGCCCAGGAAAGTCATGCAAAATCATGCCTATGGCACATAATTATCCACAGTTGACATTTCTCACTGTAAGACATACATATGTTAATTTTACACACTGTTCATTTCATATGGTAGTAAAGTTTCATTCCATGCATAAGTTTCATGCAAACCTAACAAAGAAAAAGTATGGGTGGGGTGGGGGACATACATGCAAGCAAATAACTTTAGAACAAGATCAGCAGTGTCAAACAAACTCCACACAATAAGACTGGTAACAAACAGGATTCTGCAAACAAACTGTCCTGTAAGTTTTACGGAATGTTTGCTAAAGCAAAGGCAAATCTTTCTCGTCTATCTTGCCACATCACAGTGTCGATGATCTTCATAAATCATGCAACAAGAGCAACATTGGGCATAGAATACCCTTTCAGTAGAACATGTATAAATCTGACAGAAAACAAAGTATCTTTCCTGCGAGGATATTCCATGGCATTCCAATCCTTGGCACACCGGCATCTGGGCAAGGGTTGTCTTTAATCATGATGTCTGCAAATCACAGTCGGGCAAGGCAGCATTCTTTGATGGAATCTGCTGCCCAAAAAAAAAAGTTATTTGTCAAGATGTGCACACCGCATTTTCTGGGGTTGCAAACCTCCTCCCTTTTCTTCTCCCCCCCACCTTCCCCTCCCCTTCCTGCCTCCCCCAACCCCCCTCACAAATACATCTTTGTGGAATCAATACTGGGGGTCAGACTCAATATCTCTCCCCCTCTCTATGTATATATACGTAGAGACACACACAACACACACTCTCTCTTTATATATATATACATATAGTGTGTAAAAAAAAAAATTTATATATATATATTATATATATATATATATATTATATATATATATATATATATCTCTGCTATACCCACATATTATAGATTTGTTTTTAGATCCTTGCTGAAACATTCAAACAATTTCTAGACTCTATGCAATGCCTTTTTTACCCCCTAGCATTCAGACCTGGAAATTTTATATTCTAAAGCATTCAGTGCATGGCTTGCCCGCTTTGGCACTCAGCTGTGTTGGTTACCATGTACATATGACCAACAACCAAAGCCAGGGCCTGCTTTAACACAGCTCAGAGTATTGGTCATGCAGTGTGCACACTAATCCGCACTCGCACCACAAAATGTTTTGGCTTGGGTATGGTCACATTTACATTAGTATATCGAGAACACGACTGTACACCACAGTGCTGTATGTGTTCAGTGAAATTGTGTACTTATTTCAAAGTATGTTTTGGGAAGAAGAAAAACTAACGTTTTTCTTAGAAATCAATGGGTAATCAATATTTCAAAGTGTTTTTGATAGTCGTATATTGGAAAATAGTGGTGATCATCACAAGAGCAGTCTGATAATCTTTTATCATAAAGGTGTAGTTCCATTCTGTAAAACAATATCAATCAACAGAAAAGAACATTCTTGAGCAACAGTTATAAACACCATTCATTTACATCTAGACACTATATCAAATTGGAGAGCCAGTCTGTCTATATTTGGAATGATGTGCACTTGTAGTTTAGGATAATACTGGTGTTCATTTGTACATACTTCACAAAAAAGGTAATACAGACTCTAGGCAACAACACACAAAGAAAAAAGGAATAACAAAACAGAAATCAAAATCAGAGGAAATAATGAAATCAACATTTGAAGTAAATAAAAAAAGATCAAATAAAAGGGGGAAAAAAGGAAGGAAAGCAAATAGAGATAAAATACAACAAAAAAATGGCTAAAGAAGAACAAAAAGATGAAAGTTGAAATTCAAAAGAAAGGAAAAAGAAAAACAAGAAAACTAGAAATGAAAAGGTGTGCAGAACAAACAAATCCTATCATAGTGGGTTGGAAAACTTGGCTGATAAAAAAAAAAAAACAAAGCACTTTGAGCACCGAGGACTCCCAACAATGCATGACCACCCACCTTTGATTTGAGATGGAGATTCTGTCAGTTTGGACGTAAAACACTGAAAAGGGCTAAGATTTAAGAAATAGGTGTGACGAAGATTCTGGTTGAGAATTCTATCCGTCTTGCCTAGTTACTAAAATGCAGTATAATTTTAGCTCTGTGTGTTATAAGCAAATTCAGAAAATACTAAAGAATTCATGAATATACTCACATCACATCACAGTGTTGTTCAGCGCAAAATTAGAAGAACTCTGGCTCGAAGTAGTCACATCCACCACTAAGGTAAATGTGGCAGATGCGATTTGGGCTGATGCGGAAGTTGTAGTCGATGTATCTGCGGCGATTCACAAACGCCTGGAAGGACAAGTCAAATCGATTATTTTCTACACATATACAAGTCTGTAGAATTTTTATTCTGGACATGAATAACTTTGTAAACTTTTACCAATGGAAACCTATTGTACGAGTTGTAGCATTAAAGAAATGTGAACCAATATGTGACCAATTAACCTAAGTAATGCTTACTATTATCGGCCTGATGCTTCCACCCTGAAGTTTTGGACTGAACAAAACTTTTCATTCCACCAGTGGTCAAGAGAAGGTGGTTATCATTGCGGATTCTTGGCTGGCAAGTAAGGTTTAATTCACATTCCTGTCAGAGCCATTCATTCGTGGGATTTTTCTGGCCCAACTAGCTTCCACCCAAAATTGAGTTTGTTATTGGATCAACTGGGACCACACAGTCAAGTTTCATCCACACAATGGTTGCGGCTCTGAGAATGTTGCTCAAATTTCCTGACCAGCCCTGGTGTTGTCTGTACCCCTCGGGCCTGGATGATATCAATATGTATTTTGTCATGCAGACCAGAATGGATATCTGTTGCGATATCTTCATCATCCTCATCCGCAAAAATTCTGTGGCCCTTATGCCTTGCTCTCATCGTGACCTCAATTTCGATTTCCTTTCCATGTCTTTGCCTTGGCGAAGTTCTGTATCGGCCGATTCATGGGGACTGTTGTTGGATGTACATGGTGGTGCCCTCCAGAGGAAGCCTTACTGGTGCTGGCTCTGCGACTAGGCAATGACTGTTGTCAACAAGAGGCTTAATGGGTGGTGATATGCATATGCTGGATCAGGGCAGGCATCTCAGAACACCAGTTGAGTGACTTGGTGGCGGTGCAGCGTCTACTTTGGTGGGTAACTCCACACGACATCGATTGCTCCCTGTGGATTGTTGGTGCTAGGGCTTTGGCAGGGTTGGACCATTCATTCACCCCATCCAGGATCACCCTATTCAGACAAAATCATCCTGTTGAGATCAATCATTTGGCTAGCTCAGTCAGGACCGTTCATTCCTCCCTCTCTTCTGTTCAGTAAGACTTACTTGCTAGAGAAGAGGGGGTAAACATGTTCTCACCCTGATACCATGCGGCAGCATGACGAAAGCCAGCTCAAACCGGTCTTCAGGCTCAAAGGGGAAGTAAGGTTGGTCCCTCTCCTCCCCTCCCCAGTCCCCTCCCTCACGCGTGTTCCGCACAGTCTCTCCCTCGTTAAAGCGAGGGTTGAAGTGGAAGGCGATATCGTCACTGTCTGCACTGGGGCCACACTGCATGTTGATGGCAAATCTGCAACGGTACACATTGCATCACAGACAACTTAAACTATACGTCTCCACCCGCCTCCTCCTCCCCTCCCACCCCCCCCCCCCCCCCTTTTTGTTTTGTTTTTGGTTTTGTTTCCTAACAAACCTCCACGAAGAATAACGTGTAAAGCATTGCGATAATACATTTATCATACGAATACTGGAGGAAAGATTTGCAGAAGAATACCATCTAAGCATTCTGAATGTGTCGGGTGAGGCATGTCAGACCCCTCATCAACAAACCTTTGGACTGGCACCGACGAAGTAAAAAATCATAGCTTAAATACACGCCGTCTCTCTTTTAGTCCATGGTTGTCAGTAGGTGAGAAAGTAAAGGTGTAAACCAGCAAACAAAACGTAAACTTAACTAGCTAAACAATTTTGAAATGGGCAGAAACCCATGTATGAATAAGACTTTTCTTTTCAAAAACATTGTGACAGACAGGGCGGAGAGCAAGTGCTGTATTATTAGGGTCCAGAAAGTCTTGAGACAGTGGTAAAGATGAATTGTGAATGATGGACAAAGCCTCACCCATCGGCATCATCATCAGGTGCTCCGTAGAGTACCACCCAGTTCCCAGGCTCCAGGTTGCCAGGAACAGAGTCTGTGAACGGTTCCTCCTGGAATTTAAAAAAAAAAAAAAAAAGTCTCTTGTTAGCTGGTGTGTGAAAGTGACAAGTGTAGGCATTTCTCATCCCATCAAGACAGTGTATCACAAACAAATCAGACATTTCATGCAGGAAATGAATTAACAGGTGTGAACATTTAACAAACAAAACAACAACAAATCGGGGGCTGGGGGGAGGGGGTATTTTGCCCACAACTTTGTGTGTTAAAAACCAAAATATCACTTTTTGATGAAAAAGGAGTAACATCTTTCGAGTATGAGCCTCTTCCTAATACCTCAACACATTTTGGCTGGAGAGGTGAAAATTCTATTTCATGTGAAATTAAACTATGCAGCCCAACAATTCCAAACTTCTTGTAAAGAGTTTTGTTAACTGTTGAGCAACTGCGGGCATACGATCTGGATTTTTCTTTTTCAAAAGACCGACAGTCATGGATTTGAAAACTTGCCACAAACCATTGATCTGATTATTATTCATTCATAGTTAAACGTCTGATCAATCTAATGATGGTTTGTCACATCCCTGTCAATTTGCTTACTGGCTTTGCCCTGTATCACTGATTTTTTCTCTCAGTTCTGAGAAAGTTTATCTTTCAATTCTCTTTACTGGAGAAATCTTTTGCCACTTAATATCTCCCACTTCACTCATTCAAAACGATGAGCAGTTCAGTCAGTTTTGTCAGTTGCTAGGCATCAACACAAACTGTTATTCCTATATTTGTATCCCTTCCTGGTAATTCCCTACAAATGTTTTGGACTCTGTCTGCGTATGTGTGCATAGTGCTTGCTTTTGTTTCTGCGTAAGCAAATTTTGGGCCAAAAATTGTCGTATTTTCTCACACATGTTAAAAAAGAAAAAAACAACAACAGTGCAAGTATTTTTTTTTACTTCACAAGAACCATTATCTTCGTAAGAACTGACCAGTCTCCTGAGAAGCTTGACCTCGTAGATGTAGGCCTCCCCACACACGTTCACCGCCCTGACGCTCTCGATATCATCACGGGCACGGAACTTGCACACCTTGCGATCGTTGGCATACACCTGCACACAGTTGGGATCCACATAAATTGGCTGAATCAAGCTTTGTGAAACTGACATCTCATGAGTGGGACTTATCAGGTACCGTACTGTATAATTGTTGTAGTCGCTCACTCACTCACTCACACACACACACACACACACACACACACACACACACACACACACACCCTCCATATACGTATGACTTCATCTTGTTAATTTGTTCATGTTCTGTAATTCCAACATCTTTTTGCTAGCTCCGTGCACACTTTTGGTGGGTTTTAAACACCATTTTTCCCACACAGAAAAAGAGCATTGAAGTGGAATGTATCAACAGTTAACGTGCTAGCCAGTTCTTTGTTCTTGATCTACATTTCTGCAGTAAACGCGGTTTTGAAAACCGTCATGCTCCTCATGCTCTAACAGTTTATTTCTAAAATGCTAAAATGCATATGATATTCAGATCAACAAATCAAGAAATTTTCTGTTTAGACAGAAAGGAAAAATTAAACTTTCAAAGTATACCAGCTTTCATGAGAACATTGTAACTTTATGTGAGTAATACCTCAAACACCAACTTCCAGGTCCGTGTTCCATCCTCCATAACATCTCAGCTTCTAGTGGCATTTTTCAATGTGGCAGCCTTGACTGAATTTTGTTTCTACATACAGTCATCCAAAAATTTTACGTTGCTATGCTTTAATGTAGTAATCGGCTTTGACACAGTTGCATTAAATTGTTCACACAGTTGCATTAAATTGTTCACATTTTTTTTAGTATGCGTGTAAACTAAAAGACAACATTCCACAAATAAAGTGTTCACGTTTTTGTTTTTGTTTTTTTATATTTAGGCCCTAGAACCATTATATGATCAAAGAACATAATACAGACATGAAGAGATTTAAAAAAAACAACAAAAAAACAAAAAACTAACAGCCATATAAACTGTGACTCTGTTAGCTCATAATATGTCACCCTTGTATCATATCATCTGTTGCATGTTTGAACAAAAAAACATTCTATCTTGCCGTTTAGTTTCAACCCTGTGCCTTTCCCCTCACACACACACACCACATGAAACAGTGTACCTGCATCTACCACCACAATGAGTTGCTGTTGATGTTGCTGAATACTTTGCTGTGCATAAAGTATATCTTTTTCAGTTATTCAAATCTTCATATGGGAAGGTCTGAAAAGATTAATTTGTTCCTTTTGAAGAAGTCCGTGTTGGTTTGGAGATGCTGCCGATGTTCTTGATTTTTGTTTTTGCGCTTTCTTAGAGTTCAGAACCCGATATCTGTTTGTTTATTTGCAGCATATTATGGCTGGCTTCTTATTTCTTGGTGTAGTAAAAGTAAAAAATCACAGCAGTTACAATTTAGTATCAAAGACAAAGCAAAGAAGGAAAAAAATGTATGACTGTGCACAAATGCAAAGGGAGAAGAAATGTAACTTTGAAAATATTTCAACAGACTATGACATATCCTTACACAGCAATTTTTTTTTTTTTATAAGGCAAACTCTCCTGGATCCAGAGACAGTAATATTTAGTGATCATATTATACCGAGGCGTCTGTAGGTAAGAAGTAAACCCAAAAAGTGTTTAGTTATTATAGTCTCAAGGGACACAGAAACGGGGCCTGACCTTGAATTTGTCAGACTTGGCCAGGATCTGGACTTCAAAGGGCGCCATGTCCGTCATGCAAGAAGGGATGGGATGTCGCTCCTCATCCTCCCAACCTCCTCCCTCCTTGGAGTTGAAGACCACCTCCCCCTCATCCCGACGTGGGTTGAAGTGCAAGGCAATGTCGTCGTCACAGCACTCGCCCTTGATCAGGTTGACGGCAAATCTGCACATACCCATAACTTCTGATTTGCAAATAACATATTCTTTTCATTTCCAGTTCTGGTGTTTTACAGCCCAGTCCACCATTAAAGTCGTGTAGTGGATACAAGCGTTTTCAATGGACAGTAAATGTCCTTAATTTAATCGGGACTGAAAAACAAAGCCGAGTCCAAAAGCTGAAAAAAGATCTTCCACTTTCAACGTTTCAATCAGTGGACAGATCGAGCTAAAAAAAAAGAAAATAATAAGTATGCGACATTTGCAAGATAAAAACATATCTACCACGAATGGAAAAAAAAACTGCTTCACTTTTAAGAGTACAAACCGTTAAACGATTTTCGTGATACTACAATGAAAAGAGAATTTCAAGAATGTACAACAGAAGTAAAACAAAGAACATTCAATGATCTACATGGGAACGAAAGTAAGTACAATAGCTGAAGAGATGATTAAGCGGTAGGGTATTGTAGTTGGTTGGATATCGTCAGAAGTTTTGATCAATTATAATTTTCCATCTTTTGAATAAGTAGCTCATCTATTACAATGTTGTCCACTGTGTCCATCACCTCCCCGCTCTCCTGCAATAATCCTCCTCTCCCTGCTTCTTCCTCACACCCCTACCCCCCTCCAAAACACACACACACACACACACACACACACACATTCATTGCCGCTTCTCTCCCCTAACCGATACGAAAAATAGGACGAGTCCATACTTGTTGCCCTCAGGGTAGAAAAATCCCTTGATGACAATGAGGTCGTTTTTCTCCATGCCTTGAGGAATCTCCTTGATGAAGTCATCAGGCTGTTTACACACACACACACACGCGCGCGCGCGCGCGCGCGCGAGCGCACGCACGCACACGCACGCACGCACACACGCACACACACACACACACACACACACACACACAGACACACACACACACACACACACACATTGTTGTACATCAACAGCTTCTCATGCCATCTCTCTTACAATGACGGCAAAATTACAACTACTAGACTTTCCTAAAAGAAGGCTGAAGATGTTACATACTATCCAACATGTTATTCCATGTTCTCATCGCAGATCGACTGCACCGACCATTCCTATAAGATTTGTCATCTTTACCCCCAGGGTAAGCAGACACCGACCATTCCTATAAGATTTGTCATCTTTACACCCCCAGGATAAGCAGACAACACCGACCATTCCTATAACATTTGTCATCTTTAACCCCCAGGGTAAGCAGACTGCACCGACCGTTCCTATAAGATTTGTCATCTTTACCCCCAGGGTAATCAGACTGCACCGACCATTCCTATAAGATTTGTCATCTTTACTCCCAGGGTAAGCAGACTGCACCGACCATTCCTATAAGATTTGACTGCACCGACCGTTCCTATAACATTTGTCATCTTTACTCCCAGGTAAGCAGACTGCACCGACCATTCCTGTAAGATTGTCATCTTTACACCCAGGGTAACCAGACTGCACCGACCATTCCTATAAGATTTGACTGCACCGACCGTTCCTATAACATTTGTCATCTTTACTCCCAGGGTAAGCAGACTGCACCGACCATTCCTATAAGATTTGTCATTTTACTCCCAGGGTAAGCAGACTGCACCGACCATTCCTATAAGATTTGACTGCACCGACCGTTCCTATAAGATTTGTCATCTTTACTCCCAGGGTAAGCAGACTGCACCGACCATTCCTATAAGATTTGACTGCACCGACCGTTCCTATAAGATTTGTCATCTTTACTCCCAGGTAAGCAGACTCATACTCCACCCTTCCACAGAGATTACACATTTCGACAAGTTTAAGGCAGGAAGCTGCTGGGGATTTATCACTTAAAAGATTTCGTGAACGGCTGTCGTAGCCTGACACAAACAGTGCACGCACGAACGTTTCCTGGCACTGAGAACATTTGGTCGATTTGAAACATAATGGAAATCGGGACTGTTTGTACTGAGAAACAAGTTCTGGATTCTATAGTTTCATGTAGCAACGATGAAGCATTGCATACCTTCTATTGTTTTCATTAGGGCAATGCCATTTTAAATCAAAACATGCTTCCGTGGACCCTCCTATATTCTGTGTCATTCACTCTACATACACACACATAGTAAACACATTGTTAGAGACACATCAACACATGTTTTACTTGACAGTGTGCCTCTTGGGACTTACGATTATCAGACATGTCTACCACTGCTCTTTTCTTTTGCAACTGATTTTGCTTCGAAAGCTACCTTTCTTGAATCTCTAGTCCAATTCGGTATTTAATCTGGTACTGGTAGCAATTCTTCGACATTATACATCCACTTGTGCTCATCAACATAGGCTTACGCACATATGGCACGCGCACGACACACACACACACACACACACACACACACACACACACACACACACACGTGTGCACGCATGCATGCAGGCGTACATGCGCAAGCACGGATGTACCTTCACACATTTTTCTCTCGTTTTACATGATTTTGTGAACAGACGTAAAACGAAAGCAATGCTAACACACACACACACACACACACACGTACCAAGGGGTCGAGGATCTCCACGTCCATGAGTTCCACATCTCCACGAACATGCAGGTGACAGATGTCCTGATGGTCGCAGCGGTAGTCAAAGGTGGTGAAGAATTTCTCATTTACGTACACCTACAATACAGAGACGTTGAGGTCAGAGGTGCAGGAACGACAGGATCGGCCAGTTAAGCTGAACTGGATGAACAGTAATTCACCATGTAAATCCTTGTGAAAGGACCGTTCTAGGGCCCTCACAATGTTCGCATGTTATCATAAACCGAAATCACTGAAGAAGAACTGACTACCAGTAGGCCTACTCGGGCCAAAGAATCTATAATTCCTGTTGAAATTATCGATTTTTGCCGGGTCTTCTTCCATTCACTTCTCTCTTCGAGAATTCCTTTCAAGTCACTACTTGTGGCAAGGAGGTCAAGTTTTCACTCACGTCTGCTGATCGGATTGTTTGCAAGATCACGTAAAAGCTACTGAGCCGACTTAATTGAAAATTGAGTCAAGATGGAAAGATGGAATGTGGCCCGAAAGACCGTCTCATCAAATTTTCCTGCAGACCCAAGTTAAAAGACGATAAAGTTTCCGGTCTGGAACAATGCTGTTCGCGTTCCGCTGTACACGAATACCATGAAGTTACTGTTAAATAACTGTCCGTAAAAGAATTCATATTTTCACGAAACAGTAACATTCTGTAAATCCCTTTATTCTGCATTTTCCATATCCTAATACAAAAAGGTACGAGCAAAATAATTTTCAATCAGTACATACATTAACATCCCCCAAGCAATTCATATTATATTAGGTGGCAGAGGTATGCGCTCTCCCGAGTGTGGAATGTGACTAAGGAACGAGCGTATTAACTTATGGTATGGAACTGGATCAAAGGAGGAACCCAGGATTCGACCTTGGCAGAGGTCAACGCTCTCATACCTAGTTGTGCATTATTTTGTTATTTCCCTTCCTGCCCTGTTAATTCAAGCTTTTGAGTGTGTGTATAGAAATGGAGAAATACCTACAGATCGTGTAAACATGCTATTTTTCACCTTTTCAATCCTTTTCTGATCGAAGTTGCGGACGTTGCCATTCTGGGTAAACTACTATTCATAAACTCTGTTGCATCCGATAGTATCGATGTTGCTATTAATTCTCGTTGTGTAACTACATTTTTAATTGAACTTTTGTATATAAAAAATACTGTACAAACTTATTCAAATTATTAAAAAAAAACTCGTCCAACACTTAAAAGATCAAACAAAATGTCCAAATATCACACACACACACACACACACACACACACACACACACACGCACACGCGCACACGCACACACACACTGTTACAGCTAATAGCAACTAATATTTCCAAAAGTCTTTTACCGTATCTTCAGAATTCACAGCTGATGATATATCTACTCGTATTTCAAGGTAGGCGACCTCTCAAGGGGCTGCAGTGTGAAGCGATAATGGGCTGCAAATCAGGTGGGGGAAAGAGCTATGTCGTTAGGGAAGTGACCAAAGTCGTGATCGAGGTAGCGAAGGACACGGGAGGTGGAAGGGTGAGGGAGTTTGGAGGGACAGGAGGGGGTGGACCGGGGACGGGTCAAGCATCGATTTCGGGAAGGAAGGAGCCGACAATCATAATTAGGCGTCAGTCACAAGGAAATTCACAGTGCCAGCCTCCAAATCACTGCACTGCACTAGATAGGTAGATATAATTTGACAACCTATCAGTAGACATAACAGAAATAAAGGAGAAAGCTTACGCAACCCATCTTTCTCCCTCTCTTTTTCAGTACACTGGATCTGACATAAGCCTTCTCTCTCTTTCTGCCTGCCTGCCTGCCTGCCCTCTCCTCTCTCTCTCTCTCTCTCTCTCTCTCTCTCTCTCTCTCTCTCTCTCTCTGTGCAGGATCTTACACAACCGACTTCTCTAAACGAACAGGATCTTACAGGATCTTACACAATCTCTCTCTCTCTCTCTCTCTCTCTCTCCCCTCTCCCCTCCCCGCACGTGACATAAAACCCAGTCTATGGGGCCGCTTTTTCCCCCATGTATAATCCGAATGATGTTCTAAACAAACAAGATTACCGTCGTCGTATATAAAGATCTATTTCTAGATGGCCCCCATACAAACCAATGTTTGCAGATCTAGAGTGAGTAATGAATATCCGCCGACTTTGTACATTGTATTAATGTCGATATGATATAGCCCTCTGTTGTTTTTCACCCAGCACAGCTCCAGCGCAAATTTCACAGGTCCTTTAAAACAAATATATGTAAACTTTCAAAATACACTCGGCTTGCATATCTGCTCTCTCTCTCTCTCTCTCTCTCTCTCTCTCTCTCTCTCTCTCTCTCTCCTCTCTCTCTCTCTTTTCCTCCCCTCCCTTCCCCCCTCTCTCTGTGCTTGTCAGGTACTTTTCAACCTGTCTTCAGAATGCAAGTAGGTGTTATAACTATGACCGATGTTTTCTTCATTTTCATTTCCATTATTTGTTTTCTCTTTATCTGTCATTACTTTCTATTCTGTGAACTATATTCAGGAAGGATGACTAATAATAATGCCTTCTTGGGCAAAACCACAACAACAACAAAATATTACTGTCATCTTCAAATACCATCGAGGCCGCCACAACTATATTTGTACCACTCCCATTTTAATCGCAGCAACCATAGATCAACATTACATATCAGACTCGGCTTGATTTCTTCACGAAAATTTCGACCTCTTCTCTAGAAAGTATTCCACAGGGGATGGCGATAATGCACTCACCCAGCCACCCACCTACACACACACACACGCGCGCGCGCGCGCGCACGCACACCCACACGCAAACGCACCACAAACACACAAGCGCGCGCGCGCACACAGGACCATTAAGCCTACTATTTGATTTTATGTCGAAAATATCCGACACTCACAATCAAAGTGACAAAATTATTAAAACCGCACAGAAAGCACCCTATCCTCTAGACCCTGTCCCTCCCCCCCCCCCCCCCCCCCCCCCTCCTTCCCCTTTCCTCTTTAGGACCCCCCTCACGTTGAATCGGCCTTCCACGGCGATGAAGAAGGCGTCAAAGAACTCTCCCCGCCTGAAGGGGAAATCCCCGCAGCCCCTCTGCTCGTCTCCCCAGTCCCCGCCTTGACGCGCGTTGAGCACCACGTCCTCGTCGCTCTGGCGAGGTTGAAGTGCATCCCGATGTTCTCCCCGTCACAGTCACACTGGAAGTTCACCACGAACCTGCAGGAGGATGGAAAGCATGGAAAATGTCACATTCCCCTAGGAAAATACCGAGTCGGAAATCCATTCCAGTAATACGATATCAGCTGCAGAAGTGGAGGAAAGGGGGTTTCCGGTGGGGGGTGGGGGTGGGCGCTGGTTTCTCATTATGTTAGCTTGTTCCGATCACTGTGCAAGTCTTTTTGAATCAACGATTGCAGAGCTGTTGTCATTGCCCTCAGCAAATTAATCGTGTAATGAACTGTATTACCGTGATACGGTATACATGACATGACGACCCTGCATGTTGAAATTAATGGTATCTAAAGGCATTGCCAAGTTATCTTCCTTAACCCCATCCCACCTCCATTGTTCCAGTGTGGGTGGGCACAAAGCCTAACACATTAAATCATTTTGCTTTCGCGTCCCTCCCCTCCCATAAGACTTCTTTGTGTCCAGTATTACGATTTAGTTGTGGGTCGTTTTTTTCAACCCTTAGTTTTCGAGCGTTGTCGGTGTTCCTTACTGCTGTTGAAGGAAAGCAGCCCTTCTCATGGGGAGGGGTATGAAAGGATCCGTTTCCCGGGTGTGGACTTACCCGTCGGCGTCGTCCTTGACCATGCCACGTATGCGCACGGCCTGCCCGATTCTCAGTCCTCCCGGGAACTGGCCCAGGAAGGGAGCCCGCTGCAACACCACCACAGTGCCAGTCAATCATGTCGTAATGCATCATGACAGCGCATGCTTTGTTTGTGTCAGAATGATTGTGTCCCTTTTCCGTTACTGGTTTGGAAAACAAATCTGCTGATAACAATTATGTCGTGCAACAGTAACGTCTATGATCGGCACCAGACATGCCACACGCTGACGGGACGAAATGGTCACATACACACACCTCCTCCTCCCGGATCCCCCGGATCCCCCCCCTCACCCCACCTCGTTAAGCGTGCGGCCCCATTTTCAGATCAGCAGTTTCTGAACCTTCGAAGTTGATAATGCACGGGCAATCGTTGAAAAACATAAAATATTCTGTAGCCAACACACACACGCGCACGCACACACACACACACACACACACACACACACACACACACACACACCATTTTGTTGTTGTTGTTGCTATCATCTGCGTCTGTCTAGATCAGTTTCGTCACTGAGAAAGACGCAGTCGGAAAGTGGGGGTCATGCGACAACAAACATCTACACAGGCACAGCTTACACAGTTGTTCTGCACAGAGGCCTCGTAGTACTCGGCCCCGTCCTTCAGCTTCAGGTAGCGGACCTCGGAGGGGGGGATGCGGTGATCGTAGCGCACGAAGTCCCAGTTGTTGACCAGCACGCGGAAGTAGTCAGGGAAGGTCATGATGCGGATGGTGAACTTGCGTCCGTTGTCAAATGGGAAACTGGTCAACATTCAAACCCTTGTGTGCGTGAGCGCGTGCGTGTTTGTATGCACGTCCGAGAGGAGAGAGAGAGAGAGAGAGAGAGAGAGAGAGAGAGAGAGAGAGAGAGAGAGAGAGCGTGCGTGCAAGTGTGTGTGTGTGTGTGTGTGCGTGTGCGTGTGCGTTTAGACCGTTCAAAGAACAACCTGATTCACACTAACACTGTCTGTGGGCGTGTTGTCATGACGTTCATTGCCTCCCCTCCCCATCCATCCTCTGACTACCGCACCCTGTCCTCCTGGACCGACTTGGGAATGTTCCTCTCCTCATTTTCATGTGTTTCTTTTCTTTTTTTTTCCAACTTTTTCATTACCATCATCCACCAACCCACCGATCCCTCTCCTATCAGGACTCACCTGGGTTGTGTCCCTTTCTTTGTTCTTTTTCAACTCCTACCACTTCTGATCTCACTCTTTCCCCTCCCTTCACCTGATCCACCCCTCCGAGTCATGGTAATGTCCCTCTTCTATCCTGCACGGCAGTTTTTTTCCCCACCCCACCTCTCTACCCAATCTCCCTCGCCTACCAGAACCTTCCACCCATGGACTCACGAGGGAATGCCCGTCCTCTTATTCTACCATGACCCTTTCTTTTTTATAATCCGTCTCCCTCCCCCCCGCCCTCTCATTGAACTCTCCCCTCCCTGAACTCATTTGGGATGCAGCATGTGAATGCCGAGATCTCCTACAATCAGAAGGAAGTTAAATCGACATGGACGAATCATGTATGCAATGATATTTTCAAGTAAAAGAGACAAAGGTGAAAAACAAACTCGAAGTTTAAACGACCTACAGTCTAGTTCAGCTTCTTTCCCTTCTACACTCACTTGATCTTCAATATGAACAAGATCAAAATATCCTAAAGGGAGATAAATGTTGTCTTGAAGGGAGATAGATGTTATCAATAAGGGAAATAAATGTCATAATGGGAGATTAAAAAAAAGTCATAAGGGAGATAGATGTTGACGTAAAAGGGCTAGGAATGTTGTGTGCTAGAGGTCAAAGAGCTCACCTGTCGAATTTACGTTCAGCCGTTATTTGTTACGCAATATACCAAAAACAGCGTTGCCATCTGACTGGAAGGTGGAGACCTCAGCATTCCCACTCTCAATGTCCTCATTCCGCCATGACCATTTCCCCCTCGTTCCACCATCTGCCCATCCTCTCTCAGAACCCAGTGAACCCTTCCTTCTCCGGATCCACCCACACTTATGTTCCTTCATATTCTCCCGCCATCCACCCTCCACCCCCCCCCCCTCCCTCATTGACCACACGCACGAGCCCCCTTTCCCCGACTCACTGGGGGATGTCCCTCTCCTCCGCCTGCCAGTCTCCTCCCTGCCTGGTGTTCCGCACCACGCTGTCGCCCTCATCGTTGCGGGGGTTGAAGTGGAAGGCGATGTCCGAGTCGTCGTCCTCGCCGCACTGCAGGTTGATGGCGAAGCGGGTTTCGTGGGGCAGCACGCGGCCCCGCAGCACGATCTGGGACCCGGTGTTCAAACCTCCCGGGATGGGGATCAGGTCGTCCACCCGCTGTGTGTGGGGGGAGGGGGTGGGTGGGGGGTGGACATACAGCCAGGTTTAAGTCGGTAGTTCCTTCTCCTCCCTCTTTGGGGGATATGAAGGGTTCAACAAAGGAAGCACTAAGTAACTGAACGACAGAAAGCTAGCGAAGGATTCAATGAAGAAACTAGTTGATAACTGACCAC
>CM031598.1:60205835-60220835 GCA_018398815.1 Conus ventricosus | reverse complement strand
AAGCTGTAAAAGGAAAGAGAGAAAGACATACCAGATCGGCAAACGGACAGGACTATAAGGCTACAACGCGCATGCAGCTGGACTAAGGATCGTGTTCTGATGAAAATAAACCTTTTCGAGCTATAGAAAAACAGCTACTATCTTCAACACAACAAGGATAATTTATGTTTTCCTGTAAAACAATAATCATACTCGATATTGCTGCATGATCAGGCGTGCGTGTTTTCACTGTTTACAGCTTATTAGAGTCACAAGATTGTTTTCTTTGTTTTTGACTTGATGTTTAACACCACCATTAAAACTCTTGGCCAAAAAAAAAAAACCCACACACATCCTAATTACCATGTTCGCATATCTACTATCACTATTGTCACAAAAATCATCAAATTTCTTGATATACGTGCGTTGTCACGCTAATCATGACGGCTGAGAGTCAGTTAAGCTTTGACAGGAAAACCCTGGTGATAACCGCACTGCTCAACCTAGGTGGGTGTGTCGTCACGTCTCTCCCACTGTCTCTGGTGTCTTGCCTCACTGTGTCCGGGTTTTTGTTTGCTCTTGGGCGGAGGAGGAGGGTCTGCTTCGTCTGTCGGTGTGTGAGAACGTGGACAGTTGAACAGCCAGATAACAGGGCTTGTCTGTACGAGTCATGAGACAGCAACTGCAGAGAGAGAGAGAGAGACAGAGAGAGAGAGAGACAGAGAGAAAGAGAGAGAGAGAGAGAGAGAGAGAGAGAGAGAGAGAGACAGACAGACAGACAGTAAGACAGACAGACAGTAAGACAGACAGACAGATAGACCGACAGACAGACGAAGATAGAAAATCAGAAACACATGTCATCAGGCCGCAACCATAGAGACAGAAGAGAAGGGGGGGAGGGGGGTGGCAGACACACACACACCCACTCTCTCTCTCACACACACACACACACACACACACACACACACACACTCAACCTTCAATCTGGAAAATGCAAAAATGCCTGGGTAACTTTCGCTTAAAACTGGCTCAGGGAGAGGGACTGGCAACGGGAGAAAACGTGGCGGAGGGTATAATCCGATTTATAAACACATAGTCAATGCCGGCAGTGTTGAACACGTGATCAATACTAATGTAATCCTCTATACAAAAGCACTTAAGTCCCCCCACCCCCACACACCTCCCTCTCTCTCTCTCTCTCTCTCTCTCTCTCTCTCTCGTGTGCGTGTGCGCGCTTGTGTTTTTATGCGTGTGCGCTTGTCCAAAATCAGTAGCATATAGACATAGTACTTTATTCTCACATTTTTTTTTTCCTGTGGGATTAATTAAAACAAAAAAAAAATATATATATATATATATATATATATATATATATATATATATATATATATATATATATATCCTCATTTTTCTTTGCTTTTTGTTCTGTTGTTGTGGTTGATCGTTTAGAAGTGGACAATGTGTGAAAAGTGCATCTGTCTGTACAATGCTTTAAAAAAACTACCAAACTTCTGATAGTTTGAGTTTGTTGGATTCTTTTTTTTTTTAAATAGCACGTATTTCTAGGCAGCTTGGAGGGGAAAAATGAATTACCCGCACCATTGAGGACAAAAAAAATGAAGAATTACAATGAAAGACAAAAAGCCAGTATACTGGCTATATCGCTTGCATTTGCATTGAAATGAAATGAAAGGAGGAAGACTGGTAGACAGATGGACAGAATCTTGAAACAGCATACAAACAAGCACACACACAAACCAAAGCCGTCGCACGAACTATATAACAATTAGTCGGCAGCTTTAACTTCCTAACCCGTTGCCCGTTGTGTTGTACGATCCAAATTGCAACGTTGTCTTTAAAACAAAGTATGCTCTTACATTGTACTGCCAAGAACAGAACAATTTACTTACAGGCTGATGGATCGTTCGACGATCGAACTTTGAAGCGAGAGGTGTCAGGGTACGACTAACCCGTAGGTAACGAAGTTCCGCCTTGTCCCCTCTGATGCCCCGCCTAGAGTGATTCTGTCGTCTGCTGATCTCGTCAGACCAGGGGACGTGACTCGCTCAGACCGGAGAGCGTTCAGAGAGAACTGGTTTTTGTCCTACTTTAGCCTGCCTGTTCTGCACCTTTTCCAACCTGTTCCTCCCTTTCGCTACCTTTTTCCTCCGTTACATATCCTCACCCCCATCCCCACTTCATTGTTCCCACCATGTCCCACTTTCCATGTTTCAACCCGTTCTTAATTTTGCTATATCATCCTTCCTACTTTCCAACCTCTTCCCTATCATTCCTACCCTTATCCATATTGTCCAGCGGCCGTTTCAGATATTTCCAACCTTTTGTTCTCTGATCCTTCCTTCGTTTTCCTATCCTCCTCCCCGCTCATTTCCCAGTTTTTCCTGCCTTCCTTTAGCTGTTCTTACCTGCCCTTACTTTGTCCTCCCTTTTCCTGTTTCTTCCTACCTTTTCTCACATTTCCAACCTTTACAAATGTTCCCTTTTCCTTTCCGAGTCTTCTACCTTTTCTGATTTGCTCCCATCTTTCGTTATTTCTCCTATCTTTTCGTTCCTTTCCCTACCTTTTTGCTACCAACTACAACTTTTCTAAAATACTTTTTCGTCTTATGTTCATCGTTTGTTTATTCAGTTATTTATTTACATTTCCTTCCTCATACCGTCTCTTCTCCTTTTCCCCCTTCCCTTCGCTGTACATTGGAAGTTAATAGTAAAACCTTGCCTTCCAGGATGGTGACAACAGCAATGAGGTCACGTGTATCAGTGCTGTCGTCAGACAGATCCAACGAGCGGAGGATGTAAGTATATTACCTTCGACAACCGCTTGATAACATTGCAACATAAAATGCTACCCAATACAACGTTTCCAAACGATGGATACTTTCACGTAATTTCAGACAAAGCCTCACCACCATGCTTTTAAAGGGAGGAAACCAAGAACAGGGACCATTGTGAGCGATCAAACTGCATTGTCCGCCCTTCCGAATGGCAGGATAGTACTCTCTTCGTGCCTCGCTGAAAACCATAATGGCAAAAAGGTCGATAAAAATACAAACCGCAAGTGTACAGTATTCGACCAATAGGGTCGCCCAACATAACATATAGAATTCTTTAAGGGCACGTCCTTCATTTGCTTAATAAACATCCTGTGCGTGATACTCACTCAAAAAACAAAAGGGCTGAAAATATGCATATGGGCATCGAAGTTTCGTCACAATCGGTTCAGTAGAGTTTGCATTATCCTCCTCGCTGACAAACGCATAGATGAGGGCCAAACATGACCTCCTTCAGGGAGTGAACAAACTTTCTTCTTCATGGAGCTATATAAAAAAAAAAGGCTTTGTGAGGAGGTGGAGACACTAGTGTTAAGAAACATCTTTGAGCCGAGGCTTGAGGATTCATAAAGGACGCAAGGGAGGTAAAAACATACCAAAAGTCAGAGTAGTAACCTCTACAATTCTGTTTCTTTCTTCGTTCCCTGGCAAGAGCGTCTTTACACGACCTTCATCTATATGCGCGCACTGTGTGTGTGTGTGTGTGTGTGTGTGTGTGTGTGTGTGTGTGTGTGTGTGTGCGTGCGTGCGAGCGCGTGTGCGTGCGTGCGTGTGTGTGTGTGCGTGCTTACGTCCGCATGTGCATGCTCAGATTGGCTGGACTAAACATGCATAGTAGTAGTAGTAGTAGTAGTAGTAGTAGCAGAAGAGAGAGAGAGAGAGAGAGAGAGAGAGAGAGAGAGAGAGAGAGAGAGAGAAGAGAGAAGAAAACAAGTTGTAAAACGTTCAAAAATGGGGAACGGGGCGGTTGGGTGGTAACAAGCAGTATAGCGCTCTTTAACGAGAAATAAGAAGGTAGAGTAAACTGGCGGCAGCTGAACGTGCCCCGGACATTAAGGCGGGCCACTGTTGCACCTGGAGCACCTCGCTCGAGAACACTAACTGAAGTTATCATCATAGCTCCAAAAGCGACAGGAGAAGTATCTTCGCCTTTCGCTGGTCTGAGCTCCTATGCACATTATCAGAAATCGTTCGCCACTTTTTTGTTGATCTTATTGGGTCTCGGAGAGGGAAGCCCTTCCGGCTGGACAGCTCTCTGGCAGTGCACAATGACAGCGGTGCCCGGAAGTGGTTGATGACCTGTTTGAGCGCTTGGGACTCCGACAAATGCGGAAAGCGGGAAAGCGAGGCGAGTGCTTATCTTCTCTCCTCGTGATCTGTGATGTTATGTCTCATCGGGGGGTGGCTTTATCAGCGCATTGTCTCACCGCGGGACGTGGGCGTATCTGCCGACGGGCCTGTAGGACCCGGCTGACTGGGGCTGTTGTCACCTTGCTCTGTGGCTCGGTGACCAAGGACAACGATGGTATGTGGGACATTTTATCTGGGGTACTCCAGCCGTACCTTCCTTTCTGACTGGCTACGAGTCAAAGTCCGTAGGAGTGGTTGCTTGTTTCCTCCATCACACGGTTATTTTGTGCATAGGACACGCAGACACTCAAGCAAATATGTATGGATGTTGACGCGCGCGAATACACGCGCGCACGCACGTACTTCGAAACACACACACACACACACACACACACACACACACACACACACAGTGCGCGCATATAAATGAAGGATCTGGGGTCGTGTAAAGACGCTCCTAAAAGTAAATAGAATTCGCGCAAAGCGCGCATACATACAAACACACACATACTCTCTCTCTCTCTTCTCCACCCACCCAGACTCTCTCTCTCTCTCTCTCTCACACACACACACACACACACACACACACACACACACACATGTATAAACACATGCTTGCCAAATTGATTTCACGTTGCAAATTCGGGGAGTTTTAAATTAACATAATTTATGTACGAGTTGGCACGATCAATGACGGCGGTTTTCGTTTCGCTGGGGTCTGGTGTCTGCCCCTTGTCACCTGACCGGAAAAGGCTGGCCGACATGCCAGTGACGTCATTATGCGGTTGGCACGCACACCCTGTTCCGCCCAGCTCTACACAGGCGCATCACTGCCATGTCACCTTTCCACTGGATGACGGCTGCCTTGGTCTTGATCTTATTCCTTTTGAGTATATAACATTGGACAATTCAAGGCGTTCGTACAAGCTGTTAACGAATTGGGACAAAACTAGTATAAGAGCATACACTTTCGAAGGGAATAAGAATGTTACCGAGCAGCTTTACTCTGTGTGGTCTTTGTTAGCGATGTACAAAGAGTGTTGGAATTCACAGACATGTAAACAAAGGTTTATTCTACATTTTTTTTTCTGTGCAAGCATTGTTTTTAAAGACTGGTGGAATCCAACGAAAGGTCAAAAACTAATGTAAGCACTGAAAGCGTGTATTCCGTTAGCAATGCTTTTCTTTTTGGTGAGCAGCTGGTGTGTAAATAAGTAAAGAAATAAATAGAAAAATTAATGAATTAATTAATCCATTAATTAACTACAAGAACAACAACAAACGCAAGTAACACCAGTTGTGAACACGAAATCTAAACTTTAGAGAAAAAAAGTCCCCCATACTCCCAGTTTCGCCCCCATTCCCTTAACCTCCCATCCCCCTTGTTTTTCCCCAAAAAGACCCCACATGGGACTCCAGCCTGGCACACTGTGAAAGATAAACGGCAACAAAATCTCTCGTAAGATTCGAGCCCTCGACCTTTGGCATACCGTAAGCGCATTCTAACCACACAGACCACAGTGCATTCTCAGTGGCTGTTGTGGGAGTTCGCTTCAATCATGGAGATCGTAAGCTGCAGCATTACTTCGATCGTTTCCCGATTGTTTTATGGAGAGAAAAAAAATAATAAAAAGAAGAAAAGAAAAGAAAGAAAGAAAAATGTAAAAAGAAAACAAACAAATACCAGACTTTGGAATTGCGTTCTCCTGAACTTTGGCGTGTAGATGCTACAAAATATATAACCGAACTTCCCAGGTTTGAATGTTGAGACGCTTAAACACTCATCGACGGCATCATATGAACACATGCAGATGCGCACGCACGCACGCACGCACTCACACACACACACACACACACACACACGGCGGGGGGGCGGAGTTTTTTTCTGATGTGTATACATGACAGATTAAAAAGCAAAAATGAAGAGCACCGATCCATCGACACTCAATGATTTCCGATTTAAAAAAAAAAGGTATGCAACTTCAACTTTCTCATACAGAAACAAACTTTCTAAGTCCGGGGTCTTCTTAACAATCTGCCTCGTTCAGCTTGAGCTTTTACGGTCGCTGCGAGAGCAGCAAAGCTTGATTCATGCATTCGTATCTTTCGTTTCGACAGTCATCAAGATGAAGACCTTCCTCCCTGCCAAGCCCTGATAACAGGACAATGCACGGGGCGCCATTGTCAACGAATTCACCGACTCACACTTCGCAGTGATAACGGAAAGACAAGAAGAGAGGCAGAAAACCCACCATCAAACACAATCCTGTGTTGAGATCGTATGCACCGTCACAGATTGTACACCTGTGACCAATGGAAAAGGCATGCTGACCTGACCTCACGTGACTCGGGTTTAGGAGCAAGGTGTCCTGTAAGAACCCGAAGCTAAAAGGTCGGAAACCCCACCATTTGTCTGAAAAGAAATCCTGAAAACGGGAGGCAAATCCTGCACGCTCCAACCATTCCCAGCATCCACGAACAAAATGTCTGCGTCCCCATCATGGACTGTAAATTGCCATGACTCCCCCGTGCCCACAGTTCTCCATTCGGTGTTTTGTCACTTCGACTCCTGTCTATATCCAGCTTTTCTTTTTCAGTTGCAAAGCACACAAGGCACCAGATAAATGTGGGAGATGATAATGGTAAGAGGAGTCCACGTGGAACCACTGAACAACAGCAACAGGAACGCTGATTCAATGTTAATCAGGATGTCGTGGTGCTCCCCTGCAGTGTTGACCACACACACAACACGAGAACAGATGCAAAGTAAGAAGCAGAGGGATGGAGTAAAAGAGTGAAGTTGAGGGAGGGGGGGGGCTGAGAAGAAAACGAAGGAGGAGAGAGAGAGAGAGAGAGAGAGAGAGAGAGAGAGAGAGAGAGAGAGAGAGAGAGAGAGAGAGAGAGAGAGAGAGAGAGAGAGACAAAAACTGATGCGTAATTCCTATGCTTTCGAAGTTTACCCACATCTACATAGATACCAAACATAAAAACAACCAGGTCAACCTGAACTGAATGAAAAATCAAAAGGCAGACAAAACCTCCGAGCCTAAAGCAGCCGGCACCTTGTTCACAGCCCAGGCGATCGCAGAGGTCGCATAAGAGAGCTCTGCAATTCTTTGTTTAAAAAAAAAAAAGCAACAACAAAAAAAAGAGCACAGCGATATGTACAGATGTATATCCGAATATTAAAGTCCGTAATTAGTCCTACAATCGAGAGACAATCCTGAACCTACTTATCTCCTCTGCCACATTCCCATTGGATGTGTGTGTGTGTGTGTGTGTGTGTGTGTGTGTGTGTGTGTGTGTGTGTGTGTGTGTGTGTGTGTGTGTGTGTGTGTGTGTGTGTGTGTGTGGGTGGAGAGAGAGAGAGAGAGAGAGAGAGAGAGAGAGAGAGAGAGAGAGAGAGAGAGAGAGAGAGAGAGAGAGAGAGGGATGAGACCATGGAGAGGAGGGAGGCAGGCGAGAGGCGCGGGGGGGGGGGGGGGGGGGGGGGGGGGGGGTAGTATGAAAATAACAAGGTGAGGGAGGAGCGGCCTCTGAATCCTCAAACAGTCTTGGATATAGAAACAAGACCGTAAAGAAAACGTTGATTTCAATTGTTCGTGTTCTAATACACAATGAGTCATCCGTCTCCAATCAGCAAGATTCTGCAGCGCCATCTTTCAGAGCTTTTAAAAATATTTCTACTCACGGGGCTGGGAAGCTATTATATAAAGCTCAGTTTGTCTGTCTGTTCGCTTATACACGGCCACAGTTTTAGGCCGATCGCCACTAAATTTGGTATCAAGAATCCTTGGTGTCCTACAAACAGCAACGTCGGGGCGGCGATCACGTGACGCATTGCGTTGTGACGCAATTTGCGTCCACAGATGCAAAACTGGACATCGGAACACGACACGACAGACAAACTCGCCGGGGTGAGACGGGGTCGAAGCGCGTAAGCGCTAGTATATATATATGTATATATATATGAGGAGAAACAACCAAGTTTCGAAATATCGGTATATGACCAGGAGTTATATGTTAGTGAGTTTCCCTCCCAATTGGAGGATGTCTCCCTCTTAAAGAATCTAAGCTTGCTGAAGGCTCATTTTGAGAAGGTGTTTTTTTTTTTTTCCCCATTCACCCACTCAAGCACATACTGTTAGTCCCTTTGGTTGTTTTTTTGAAAACTCAACAAACATACTACGGTATTGCACACCAGCCTTTTCTGGGATTGCATTCTTCTTAAAACTGAAAAGGCAAAGGAGTCAAATTACCACTTTCCGCGGTCACTGAGGAGAAACAACCAAGTTTCGAAATATCGGTATATGACCAGGAGTTATATGTTAGTGAGTTTCCCTCCCTATTGGAGGATGTCTCCCTCTTGGAGAATCTAAGCTTGCTGAAGGCTCATTTTGAGAAGCATTTATTTTATTTTTCCCCATTCACCCACTCAAGCTAGGCAGAATCATCTACCACTGCAGATATGAATGCGTATCTCCCCCTATTTCTTCAATCTAAGACATAAGAGCAAGCTTTGTTTATAATTCATATATATATATATATATATAATATATATATATATATATATATATATATATATATATATATATATAAGTTTCTGATGATGCGCAAGTTTCGTTGAGACTGAGTAAATCGAGGGAGGTGAGTGTGGGGGGTTGGGGAGCGGCTAGATTCAGGTGTGGCGTCCACATGTATTTCAGAAGGTGATGGCAGAAGGGGATAACTATGCCGGAGAAGTGGAGAGAGAGAGAGAGAGAGAGAGAGAGAGAGAGAGAGAGAGAGAGAGAGAGAGAGAGAGCCAGCCAGTCTATCAGTGCAGGAGAGTGACAACACGTAACACTATCTTGAAAATGAGTCTTTGTGCGTGTGTGTTTGTTTTAATGTTGGGCGCTAGCACAATGCGGTAGAACTCGTAACGTCTGGCAGTGGGATGGAAAACACGGCGCTCTACCACTGAGACAGCCGTGCATCTATGAGGAAGAGGCACAGAACTAGGGGGTGGGGTGGGGTGGGATGGGATGGGGCAGGGGGTGGGGTGGGAAGCGAGGTAAGTCTTACATCTTTCCTTAAATGGCCTTGGACAGATGCCGGATCACATCCGTAAATAAACTGTTTACTACAATCAACTTATTTTTTTTTTTAAACAAGACAAGTTCGCAGGTATTGTTGACAAGCACGGTCAGATCAGATTGCGCCACCGCGATCTCCTGGCTAGTTAGAACAGCATTGTTTCTGCTCACGTCTTGGAACGCTGCGTTCCCTGGTGTCGCATCCGGAAATAACGAAGTTTTACCGCTCTCCCCCCCCCCTCCACACTCATCCTCCTTCCACCACCCTTCCCAACTCTGTTCCGATAAGCTCACGCATGTTTCCGTGTCAAGGAATGGAGGAAACTGTAAAACGATACACACTCTGGCCGCCCCCTCCTTTTCTTCGCACGTGAAACACGGCAGGGCTGTCACGTTGGGGTATCAGTTGTAAGCACTCTGGGCTGGGGGATCGGCCAAAGTGGGGGTGAGGAGGAGGAAAGGAAGGAGGTGGAGGCGAGAGCTATCTGACTTCTCATTGAGTCGAGTCATGTCCATTCTCTACTTTCCTCACTCTTCTAAAGTCTCATTTCTGTCTCTCTCTACACCCTATCAGTGCCACGGATTAATCTTGAAGTTGTATCCCAACTGGCCAGGTTATATCTAGCTGGAGAGACATTCAAATCATAACGATTAAAAATTTTTAAAAAAACAGCATGCAAGCCATTGCAAGAAAGCATCCATAATCCACAAAGCGAACAGACCATTAATTCATTAACAATTTTGCGTTTATTTATCACTGTGGTTAGCAATGAGTCAACTAAATTCGTGAAATAACAAGGACACGTTCTTGGCAAGTACTCAAGCAAATTTGGCATTAGCATACCGGGCACAAAGAAGGGCTAATCAGTTGTGTGGTAAACGGTAGCTTTAGGAGGAAGGGGGGGGGGGGGGGACGGAAGGAGGGGGGGGTTGAAAGGGGAGACTGGCAGGACAGCAAGTCTAAAACATATTTTAGAACCTGAATAGAACAGTTTCTTCTAATAATCAGTTCAGCATAATTTTGCACGTGTTCGCCGATACGGTATTCCTTATACAGGAACGAACCAGTTCCAACCGACAATTCCGAGGTTTCAAGCCGTCATCAGACGAACGGCACTCCTATCAGGCGCCAATTGAAAGACATGTTACAGATTCTGCGATTCAGGTACCCCGCCATGCGCCAACAATCTAGACGGCTATTCAGCTTCTTCCCGTTTAAAAATCAGCTCCTTTTTTAGATACAGACAAGATGGACGGTCGTAGCCTAAAGGTCAAAGGACACAGAAAGGAAACGCCTTCTGTATCATGTTCAGCCATTGTTTTCCGTGCGACAGGAATAGTAGCGTCACCTGATTGGTGCATAAAGCGGACGGCATTCTCACAGTGTCGCGGAAGTCATGACTTTCCAACTTCCAGTATGGATCCTCGAGGTGTGGAGACACATTGGGGGCACGCACTGGGGCAAACAAACCGGCTTTCAAATCCTGCACGAACTGAGAAGCACGATCGAAGTCAACACTGCTCTCAAGTTTGATTGGACTTCCTTTAGAGCCAGTTACAGACAAACGCGCGCGCGTCCGCCTTTGTACGCTAAAAAGATGCCCACGAGCGATGTTCTGTCGCAGAAGCAGCAGTTAATTGTTTGTCCCAGGTTTTCCGGAACACGTTTAACTCTCGCAGTGCACGAGTCAATGAAAGGCCTGTGGGGAGGGAGGTCCAGCGAGCGGCGGCTGGTTCCTGTTTGACCTTTAGTTTCCAAATCGACTTTTTTTCTTCCAACAATGAAAACTGCATGTGCGTGTGTGTGCGTGTGCGCGCGCGTGTGTGTGTGTGTGCGTGCGTGCGTGCGTGCGTGCGTGCGTGCGTGCGTGCGTGCGTGCGCGCGCGTGCGTGCGTGCGTGCGCGCATGTTTGTGTGCGTGCATACGTGTGTGTGCATGAGTGTGCGTTCGTTCGTTCTTTGTTTTTACGTCTTTTCACCATAAGTGATATTAGACCAATTGAGTGCGTGTGTGTGGTGGAAAAACAAAGGTTTTCTGATGCAGGAAACGACTTTGAGGGGTTCAGTCTGCACGTCGATACTCGAGTTTTCATCACGGAGACAGATTAATAATATTATTGACACAGCCTATCCAATGGCTGCGTGCCACTTCTACTGTATGCTTAGCATCTCACACGCGCGCGTGCGTGCGGCGCGAGTGATTTGTTCAGATCCAATACAGCACAGACACAACATGGCAGCGATCACGCTGAAATAGTGATTCCTGACCCAACGATCCACGTGCGCAGAGAAAGAGAAGAAGAAGTAGTAGTAGAAGAAGAAATAGAAGATGGTGATGGCGATGGTGATGGTATTAAAGAATCCTGGTTCTGTCCTTACTAACATTATGTCCTAACGATGCAACAGCCCATTGTGAATCAAACTAAAACCGTTACTTATTTACGTCAGTAAATCAAACTTCAGTTTATTGTATTCCATTAAATTACATGTTCATAAATCGAAAATAAAATTGTCTCATTACCATCCTCACAATCATGACAGTCTTCCTTATCGTCATCATCATGACATTTACACAACTATTCTGTCGGCATAATCGGGGAAGTTCACATGCTTAGGGGGCTAGTTTTATTTGTTTCCGCTGTGTAATGGGTTCATCTTTTCAACAGTCACATCATTTCAGATGCTCCTGTGCTATGTGTTTTGTTCACTGTCGTTCAAGCGGTAGAAACCATGGTCAGGGTGAGTTCGTTTCAATCAGCGTTTAGAGTTAACACTTTTCACAGTCTGCCACGCTCATAAACATAACCTCATAAACATTCACTGCCCTTAACGACTATAAGGCGGAGGAACTTTACCTTTTCATCTTGAACACGGCTTAACAGTGTTCAGGTACTCTAGATGAAGAAAATGATGAAATGTAGTGCCGTGGATTCATTGTGTGAACTGGCATGGATCGATTCATTCTAAAGTAAGCTACATGGGGAACGAATTTAAGTAGGGGTGAATGATGAGTTGGGGCTGTGCCGATCAGGGTTTGATCATGTACAGCATAAAACTAGTTGAATTGGCGGGAAGCCTGGAACTAATTCAGTTCAGCGAGAGGAAAAAAAAATGTCGTGGCTCTCTTTTCCTTCGCTACAGTTGTCGGACCATTGGCTTCTGGACAACAGATGATCCAGATCCAGATTCATGCTGCATAACAGCCTAGAAAATGAACGAAAATACGGTGTCCCCTCTTATTCGTTCTCTTTGTATCATACTTCCATTTGTTTGTTTCTGTGTCTGTCAGCAATGTTACACTCAAAATTTCTATACGGGATTTGAAAGAAACGTGATGGAAGGATGGACCGTGGCCCAAGGTTGACCCCGTTCAACGTCGGTGGTGTATTTGTGGTAGGGATCCGGAATAAAGGACAGATCCAGGATCCGATGCACTAAGACTAAGGCCTTTGCTCTGTACAATGTCCTAGTTACCCAAGGCTTTTGTGTTGTTTGCTCGCACAGCGAAAGTTGTACTTCAGTGATACGCGTTCAGAGTTCGCAGTAAAACTTTGGGGGTTTTTTGTTGGTTGTTTTTTGCTTTTTTTAATTCTTTCTTTCTTTCTTTGTTTTTTTTTTTTAATTTCAAACATGCAAATGTCGCAAACTGAAGTGTTTGTCAGTCAAAAATGATGATGTAAAAAAAAAAAACACGCTTGACTCGGCCTAATTTGTAACTCCGGCATTTCTTTCCCCTAAGAGAACAATGCCATTCAAATCATTCGACTGTCGACAGGCGTCTACGGCAAATTACTCGTGTCAAAAGATCTGCATTGCAGTTCAGGGCCGTACCCGTACCAACGCCAGTAAAACTGCTCCAACGGGGCCGTGTCGCTTCAGCAGGCAGCTGATAGGAGAAATGTGAGGAAAATGATGTTGGCAGTCACGATGTTGTACTGTGGTCAACGTATTGGATGAAGACCCCCCCCCCCCTCTCCCATTCCGTGCCCTGCTCCCCTTCCACCCTCCCTCATAAAAATGAGAAGAAAGCTGGTGTTTTTTTGTTTTATTTTCAATGAACGCATACTTCGGAAGACAGCCCAGAATACAGGGATCCGCCCATTTCAGCGAGGTTTTTTTTTTCATACTCGGTCTGAAACAAAAGAAGGTAGGCCGACATCCAATACATTCTCTAAAGAATCTGTTTGCCATGTTTACGGTTTTCTTCTGCCTTGTTGTTGCCGTTTCCGCAAAGATGTGTTGCTTTGGGGCACGGGTAGGGAGAGGGATGTGGGGATAGGAGCAAGGAGGGACAGGCATGCCGGAGGTGGGGGTGGGGTGGGGGGGGGGGGGTGAGCCCACAGTAAAAATAAATCTGATTAAAGTGATAGTTTCGACGAAATCAGGCAGCCAGCTATATCAAAGTAAATGATTCTGCTCATCGTTCTGGCAACGTGGGTATAGGCTGCACGGTCTCGGGCAGTATTTGAAACCTGACCGAGCTCTTGTGCGTCTTCTCGTGGAAAGAATCTGTCGAGTTTACCATTGTTTCTGCATGTACCCATCTTCTGTTCTGATCTGCGTAGATGCGCCGAGATAATCTGTATGTGTCTGTAATGCCATGATGGTCTTCTAGAGCACCCATGTACTGTCCACTTTTGGCAAACAGAATGAACCATTGGAGGACGTGGAGCACTATCATGAAGGGACACGTAAGAGTGCAGCGCTGTCATATAACCTCTGACCGAAATAGAAGCCAACGATATCACTGTCTTTGGTCTCATGGATCATTAATAAAACGAGGGATTGAATGTCAATGCGGTTGCCTAGTTAGCAGTTCGGTACACGTACGTATGTGAGCAGAGACGAAGGACGCAAGGAGCAGAAGGGATCGTCGTTTCTTATTTCGTTTAGGACTGCGATGTAAAAGGAAACCGATTTTCTTTTATAGCAATCCTCATACCGTAGGCCCTACGATCTGTGACATCTAGAACTTCCAGAGATGTGGCGCAGAGAGTGGAAACAGACAAGATATCGAGTGAAACGAACGTCGATGACGTGAAAGAGACTTAAAACCAACGTACGTATATACCTAGAGTGACCCGATTCCGATGTAAAGGAAGGGTTATCTTTGTTGTAAGGAACATATTAACAAACCATTGTTCTGGTTTTGTTATGTTTTTATTGATTAACATACAACTGTCCAAAAGCAATTAAAAGGAAGGAATTGTCTGTTGACAGGAACAGTTAATGTGAAAGCAATCTGTGCTATGAGTTACAAAGGAAAAGCGCTATTACGATATAGTTGATGCAGGGGGAAGATTGGGGAGGGAGTTTAAGAGGTTCTTGGGTTTCAAGGAGTTTAAATGTCTATATTTGTAATCATCTTGCTTTGGACATCGATACTGCTGTAAAAGTGACAAGGGATGAAATCTGTGTCCATGTACATGAAACGTTGAGGAAAAGCATCTTTGTATTTAACCTGTTCAGAGTTGATGTCTTTCTGGCATTAGAAGATCCATAACTACTCTTTTGTTTCTTTGGCATGATGACCAAACATTGACAAGAGTCAAAAACAGGAGAATTATAATCATGTTTACGACCGTCGTTCTGTTTCTTTGAGCTACATATGCCCAAGGACTAACACCGGCCAAAGCAGTCAAAATCGTGAATGTCAATATCAGAATGTTCTCCAGAAAGACAGATAACTAATATCATCCTGAATTATATTCCTTGTGTTTAATTAGTCTTCACGACGAAAGTGA
>CM031598.1:60195835-60200835 GCA_018398815.1 Conus ventricosus | reverse complement strand
AAACTGAGGCCTGGCCATGACTCAACTGTCGTCAAGGCCGAACAGGAATGAGGTCTGTCAAGACATGAACCAGTTCTGGGACCGCCATCTTGCATACTTTTCTTCTCTTGGCTTGCGCAACCGGACACCATAGTCCCACTCCGCTTGTACAACAAGAAATTGGGGGGGGGGGGGGGGGGGGGGGGGGAAAGAGGGGATGTAAAAAGGAAAAACAAAACTACAGAGGTTCTTTTTCAAGAGCTTTCGGCAAATGTCTGTAGAATTTTTGTTCATTCATACTGTTCATTACCGAGTCTAGGTTTAGTTGTTGTCCAGTTCCCTGATATCAAAACCTAACAGACATCATTTATACCCACTAGTTATCCCTGTCTAAGATTTTAATAGAACTGAACGTTTACCGACCTTTGTACCCGTCTAAAGTCGTGCAGAATTTGGCATCAATACCAACATTTAGTACCTGTCCAAAAGTTGGATGGAATCGATGATCTGTCACCAAGAAATCACAGGTTACATCTTAAGTCTGGTGGTATCTGACATTTACCGACAACTGTACCAGTCTACAGTTTGATAAAAACTGATCGTCTTACGACGAATTTTCAGTAACCACCGTTTCTATCTGGCAGAACTTAACGTTGTTCACAGATCTTGGGAAATTCACCGGGCTGCGAGGACGCATTCCGAAGGCATGCAACAAGAACAAGCTGACGACTATGTGCGCATCTCGGAATGTCTCCGATGAGCTTATACTTTGGGTTAAAACAGAACACTGCAGAATGAGAAAAGTTTTACGCGCACAAACAAGCACGACGGAAGCATACAGAACGCCTAAAATGTTGGTTATCAACAGTATCGACGAACACCAGGCACAACTCACTGGCACAGCAAGAAGGAAATGAGAGAGAGAAAAACAACAGCCCTTTTAGCAAAGAAGAGGTCCAGAGAAAATCAAATTCACGGTGATAAAACAAAGTGAAGGAGAGGAGGGGGGTGTGTGTGTGTGTGTGAAGAATTGGAAGGAGGGGGGTGGAGGGTAGCGGGAGGAAACACGCGGCTCCAACTTGATAACCATCGCACACACTGCCCTTCAAAAGCACTGGGTCTGTGTCAACCTCGGGGTACGTCAGTGGAGGAAGGACTAGCGCACAGCCCAAACGCACAGCTTGCTTACAATCTCATTCATATATCATGCATTCGTCAAATCAAACCACTAGTAAAGTCTATAACTTTACTACACATAATCATGGAAAAAAAAAACATCAATGCGCATGGAGTCAAACAAAATAAAACATTCTCTCTTTCCTTGAACTTCACAAAACCATTTATCTAAATCATCATAACTAACCCGGGTATAAATAGATTTCTACTTTACCTGGCCAGGTGATCTTAAACTATTTACGAATCACTGTCTTTCCTTTTCTTCTTCTTTTTTCTTTTCACTGTCACTTTCACAAACACCAGTCACGACACAACTGCTGGCACTGGTCAGGTTGGACCGCTGGCACTGGTCAGGTTGGACTGCTGGCACTGGTCAGGTTACTGGCGTTGGCCTGTGGTTCTGCCTGATGAAAGTGGCGCGGCCAGGTATGAGGTCGAACCCCGGTTCAGATTGAACAGTGACTACCAGGCATCGATCTGTTCTTTCTTCCTTCACTAACGCATTGCACTCACTCTCCCTCTCTTTGGTCTGCTCTATCAAATGGACATAGTTGCCTTTCTCTTTCTTTTTTTTTCTCTTCATCGATTAGCAACTCTCTCTCTCTCTCTCTCTCAACATCTCTCCTTAGTCCTTCCTCTGCAGACTCTATATGGTGCTAATGCTTCAACTCGGTTTCTTCACTCCTTCTCTCATCTCTGCTTTTCTCTCGTGCAGAGCCTACTCCAGAACCTCTCTCCGTTTCTTCTTTCCTTTCTTCTCTCCCGTTCTCTCCCTCCTAGCTTTCTTATCCCGTTCCTATCTGTCAAAAGGGCGAGTACCATTGGTCAAAATTTTTCCCGCCTTGTACGAGGTTACCTCCCCTTAATTCCATTGGACATGCGAATCGTCAAAGTCTATCTACCGGCCTTGCTCTCTGTGGTGGTCAATGGGTCATTTAATTAATTAGCTTGATTTCACCCCCACCACACAATACCTTCCCCCTTCCTACTTCAACCGGCGACGTCTGGCTTAACTGTGGGCGCTGGTCTTGCAAATTAGCTGCATCAGTCTGACCCAGACGCTGAGATCCGTCTGGCCAGACCTATTGAGACGTCGGTCGATCCTGTCCACAGCCACAGCTCGGCCCGGCCCGCCACAGCCCCAGAGTGGATCCACAGGGAGCAGTCAATGTCAAGTCGTCAAGAGGCAACCCACCGGAGGAGACACTGCACTGCTGCCGAGTCACTTCGGTGGTGTTCCGTGGCGCCTGTTCTGATCTAACATACGCAGGACACCACCTACTAAGGCCCCCTCTACTGACGACAATAATTGCTTAGTCGCGGAGCCGGCTTCAATGAGCTCTCCCTCCGGAGGGCGCCTCCACGTCTGTCCAACGACAGCCCCATGGACTCGCCGAAAGCGGTGACCCGACGGAACCAAACCAAGGCCACAGACGTGGAGAGGACATCGAAATTGAGGTCACCATGAGAGCAGAGCATGAAGGGCCACAGAATTTGATACTTTTTTTATGCTGATCGATGAGAATGAGGATGATAAAGATGATGCTACGGATTTCCATTTCGGTCTTAGACTACATGACAGGGCTGTACTCTACGCTTCCTTTCATAATATATCCTGGCGTCAACCAGGCTCGAGAGATACAGGCACCTGCAGTGTTGGTCAGGAAATTTGAGCAACACTCTCAGAAACTCATCCATTAAGTGGATGAAACTCGACTGTGTGGTCTCAGTCTTCCCAACTGAGTCCGCAGCAACTCAACTCTGGGTAGGAGCCGGTCTTCGTCTTCTTCTGGCGCGCGTGTGCGTGCACACCCCCCAATTCTCTCTCTATCCCTCTATCTCTATCTCTATCCCTTGCGTGCGCGCGCACGCGCACACACACACACACACACACACAAGTCTCTTACTCTCACGGGCATACACATACTTACATACATTCAGGTGTGGGCTGGCGGGCGAGCTCGTGCGCACGCGCGTGTGTGTGTGCGTGTGTGTTGTGTGTGTGTGTGTGTGTGTGTGAGTGTGTGTGTGTGTGTGTGTGTGTGTGTGTGTGTGTGTGTGTGTGTGGTGTGTGTGTGTGTGTGTGTGTGTGAGTGAGAGAGAGACAGACAGACAGAGACAGACAGACAGACGGATGGACGGACAGACGGACAGAATAAGAGACAGACAGAGTAAGAGACAGACAGAGTGATGCCCAGCCTGCCCGACAACGTAGACCGCACCAGTCCTCCCCTGTCGCCAATGCTTGTCAAAGGCAACGACAGACAGTTACAAGTGACACGTTTGCCCCTCTCCAGGTCACGCAGTTTACAGCCTCACCTGTGTTTTTTCTCCTCCAGCTGATACGCAGTTCCCAACCAACCATACTTTGTCCGTGTAGTGTTTTTCCTCTTCAGGCAACTCATCACCCACCCATTCGTCCTCTCGTTCCTTCCCCTGTATCCCATATCATTCGTCCTCTCGTTTCTTCCCCCTGTATCCACATCATTGTCCCCTCCCCCCCCCCCCCCCCCCCCCCCCCCCCCCCCCCCCCCCCCCCCCCCCCCCCCCCCCCCCCCCCCCCGATCCCGGTCATCTCCTCCAGATCATTCGTTTTCCTGAGTCACGTGATTTTTTTTTCGGTCTCGTTATCACAATCACACTGGCGTCCCCTTCCTCCAAACTGAAACTCCGTCTACCACATCACGTGAGCGTTTTCAGTTCTCTAAATTACCTTGCTTTCAATCATTCGTTTGTATTCCTCTCTCTCTCTAAATGGGGCAATTTATAAAGACACGTTTCCCCCATTTTCCTGGAAATTGGTTACAATCAATATATGTTTTCCCTTTTCCACGTAACGCAGTTTACAATAACGGGTATGTTTTGTTACCTCTCGAAACTACTCGTTTAACAGCCACCCTTATGTTTTCCTCTCTCCAAATGACGCATCTTATAACAATTATTTACTGTTCCCCCAACTGAATGACACTGTCTGAAATCAGTGATGTTATCCCTCTCCAAATGACATTTTGTTTACAGCCTCATTTCTGTTTCGCCCTCTCAAAATGACATCTTATAACATTTATCTGTTGTCCCCCTATCTTAATTACACAGGTTACAATCATACCAATGTTTTATCTCTTCATTTAATTAACAGTTTACAACCTCATTTGTTTTTTCCTCTGCAAGTGACGCCGTTCACTACCACGCTTATGTTTTCCCTCTCCGAGTGACACAGTTTACACGCTCATTTATGTTTTTCTCTCTCTCAAGAGACGGTGTACAAGCTCATTTAGGCTTTCCCTCTCCAAGTGACAGTGTACAAGCTCACTTATGTTTTCCCTCTCCAAGTGACACAGTTTACAAGCTCATTTATGTTTACCCTCTCCAAGTGACAGTTTACAAGCTCATTTATGTTTTCCCTCTCCAAGTGACACAGTTTACAAGCTCATTTATGTTTTCCCTCTCAAGGGACAGTTTACAAACTCATTTCAGTTTTCCCTCTCCAAATGACTTAGCTTTCAAAATTATTTGTACTTCCCCTCTTCAAATGACGCAGTTTACACCCACGCTTGTCTTTTCCCTCTCCACATGACACAGCATTACAACCTCGCTTGTCTTTCCCCACCTCCACACGTGTTTTCACCACTGCAAAGGACTCCGTTCACAACAGCATTCAAGTTTTCCCTCGCTGAATGACTTAAGTCTATAACCACATTTCCTGTTCTTCCCCTACCCAAATGACGTGGGTGATAACAATGGAAGATGCACAGCCGAACTTAAGTTTTTGTTTTTACTCGCTCAAAGTCACACGCAACTCACAACCGCACGTCTCTCCCCTCCCTCCCCTGGGCCCTCCCTCTCCC
>CM031598.1:60183335-60188335 GCA_018398815.1 Conus ventricosus | reverse complement strand
AGGATCCTCCCTGTGTTTATTCTGTGGAAAAGGCGAAAAGACAACAAACATTGCAAATCAAAACATCGTGTTGGGAAGCTGATTCCCGCGAGGACTCTCACTTTTCAAACAAGTGTGCTGGAAAAAGCGCATACCAGAAACGATTCTTGGGGAAGAAAAGTCGTAGCAAACATAGAATATGTGCAAGACTGTGTAGCCAGTGACACTATGTATCATGTTGTGTGCTATTCCAACTTCACTTCTGGATATCAGCTGCAAGGATGTTCAGTGACACTCCCGAGTGAAGCAAAAACTGTCCACCTGGCCGCCCAAGAACAATGTCCGCCTGCAGGCTTTTGCTGACACTGTCGAATATTTCGAGTCACTTGACGAGGAACAAATCACCATCAAGACGCTTGTTCAGTACATGGAAAGCCTGCTTGATGACACGGAACATGAAGCAAACAGTATCAGGCACATGAAAGACAAACTTCAAGACCATTACGGCACTGACATTGTTTTTTCACAGTCTGGCAACGTTGGGGACATAATATCTCTGAAGGACATCAGCAGACAAGATTCTGATGAACTTTTACAAAGAAAAGAAGGAATCAAATACAGATGCTGAAAAAATGCGACTTTTCAGAGCGGCAGCAAGCATTATACGAAGTGACATTAAGTCGATGTGTTTGTCGGTGAAGATACAGATTTACTCGTGTTACTTCTGCATCACTTACAGGAAAACCATCATGATGTGTTCTTTAAGCCGAGTTCCCCTCAGCGTCATCTATAAAGGTGTGGGACATCAGAGAAACCAGGAATGCGCTTGGAGCAAACGTTCACAGTTCCATATTATTTTGTCATGCCATAGGCGGGTGCGACACAACAAGCAGTTTGTTTGCGGTCGGAAAATCTCAGCCAGTGAAAAAAACTATCCGACTCAGATTCATTCCGTGTGCAAGCTTGTGTTTTCCTGTCACCAGACAGCACCCGAGAGGAGGTACTAGCCGCTGGAGAGAAATCTCTGGTGATTCTGTATGGAGGAAAGGTTTCTGATTCCATAGACAACCTCCGCTATGTCAGATACAGACAGAAAGTGGCATCGTCAGTGGTTTCTCTAAATCCAAGCAAACTGCCACCGACATCAGCTGCAGCAAGGTTTCACAGTATGAGGACATACTTCCAGGTCCAAGAGTGGCTTCATCTTGGACAGGATCATTTTAACTTGGATCCACTCGATTGGGGATGGCATGTTAAGCAAGGCGTTATGGTCCCTGTCCTTACTGACATCGATGTTGCTCCCGAGGCCCTTCTCCACATCGTCAAATGCAACTGTAAAGCAGATTGTCAAACCGCCAGATGCACCTGTCGACGACATGGGCTGGTCTGTACAACTGCTTGTGGACAGTGCAGAGGAATGAACTGCGCAAACTCTGTAAATTTCACTGACTGTGACCAATGTTCAGATGATGAAGAAGAAATGTGAATTCTGACTTTTTTACCTGTTCGCACGCGCGCGCGTGTGTGTGTGTGTGTGTGTGTGTGTGTGTGAGAGAGAGAGAAAGAGAGAGAGAGAGAGAGAGAGAGAGAGAGGGGGGGGGGAAGAGGGAGATTTTAATGCATATATATCTCTATTTCTTTATAAAATATGATCTTAGTTGAAAAACTAAGGATGGTTCCCACAACTTCATAAAATTCTGTAACAAAGCAACATAGTCACAAAGATGTTGATTGTTGTCAACGGGCTTATGTTTTCCAAATCTTTGCTTGAGGTGTGTACATACTTGTATGGTTTCTTGAATTTTATTTGAGTAAATGCAACACGGATTTATTTTATTTTATTTTATTTTATTTTATTTGAAAATTTGATTTTATTTCACTTTATTTGATTTTATTTCAGTTTATTTGATTTGATTTTAATTTATTGTATTTCATTTTAATTTATTTATTTATTTATTTATTTTTGCTGTTGCTCTTGTGATCTAAACTTCGGAGGGAAAGATATAACCTCTATATGCATCCATGAATATAGTATACTTTGCTGTCTAGTATACATTTTGCTTGTGTGTGTATAACTGAATATTTTCTTGAATGTTATTTAAACACAGCAAGCACATTGCTAGTTTGTTTGTGACTCTTATCTCTATTTGACTCGTTAGTCTCTCCATCTTCACATATGGGTCGGAGGTGTGGTTCCCATCCTCTTACCAATACAAAGATGAAATATGTCAAGAAAAGAAAATGCAGCATTTGTTCAAAACTGTCTTGCAAACAAATTCCCACATGAAACTGCACACATTAAATTCTGCAGGCAATTATTAAGAGTTCATAGAAAAGCAATGGCATTACCGGTTTTGGGCGAACTGGGGAGATTCCCGATTACTTTTAAAGTGATAACCCAGACTATCGCATTCTGGATACACATATTAGAGTCAGACCAAGACTCTTACCAACAACAGATTTATCAGTCAATGATCTCTCAAGGCACCGAAGAAAGCAAATGGACGAAGTTTATACGACAAACCTTGGCAACGATAGGATTACAGCATTTCTGGGAAAATCAGGGTACATTTAGTGTGACTCGCCTGAAGTTTCTGATCAATGCGAAGCTGGAAACGTTTTATATTGAGTTTTGGAAGAAACAAAAGAATGAAAGCACATCCAAGCTCAAATTTTATGCCACAGTTACTACCGAATACAAACAGGCGGCTTATGTGGAGCAACACACTGACACAGATTGCAGACGAGCACTAACTAGATTACGAATAAGTGCCCATGACCTCCAAATTGAGAGGGGCCGTTTATACCAACACTGACAGAGAAAACAGATTATGCACGACATGCCACGTCGTTGAGGACGAACTACATTTTCTCGATGACTGCAAATTATTTGACCAACAACGTTATGACCTGATGACGAGGATAATAAAAACTGATTTTCCACCACAGACTAACATGACAAAACCCTCGGAGCTTATGTTATTGGACTGCTTCCAACCTGTACTTGCCCAGTATATCCTGTTGTGTTTTTCTCTTCGGAGACAGAAAATTTAATCAGACTCTGATACACACTGTGCTTTTCTTTCTGCTACAAATGATGTTATGTTGCAAGATGTGACAACGCTGGGATTTGTTTAGTTTAGTTGAATGTCTGAACTTGATCATCTGTGCCCACAAAACCTCTGGTTTTCATATGGCAATAAAATATGTTCTTGTTCTTGTTCTTGTTCTTCTTGTTCTTCACACACACACACACAGAGTGTGTGTGTGTATGTGTGCGCGCGCGCGTATGTGTGTGTATGAGAGACAGAGAGAGAGGAGAAGAGAGGGAGAGAAAGGAGAAAGGGAGAGACAGACAGAGAGGAGAAAGAAACAGATCAACAGATCGACAGACCGGCAGGCAGGCAGACAAGCAAGACAGACAGAGATTCCATTTATTTAGATTCAACCTCGCAACGCCTGACTGCGAAAGTGGCGCTGTTCCACCGAGCTACGTCATGAGACAACTGATGACGACTATCCTCATGGTCAGATAGTCGCCAGGAAAAGAACGACGCATGCTCAGAGAGCTGTAGCAACAGACTGGTCTTTCGCCGTTATGGTCAGAGTTCAGGGTTACAGCTGAGATCAAGTGGTAACAGAACCGTTTGAATCGATAAAAATGCCCTGCTTCGGTGACTGTTGGGAGATAATATATATATATATATATATATATATATATATATATATATATATATATATATATATATATATATATATATATAGATCAGTATATTTAAAATGCCTAAAACAATTTTTTAAGTGCTCAACCCTTGGGGTGCAACATTAGTTAAAACAAGTTAAAAGAGGAATCTTAAAACTATCTACAAATTTGTTTCGAGCGTGTTGCGCCGTCATTCAGGATGGTTTTTGGTTTGCCCACCGCCGATGTTATAATTATAGCGTGTGGGCTCCCGTTTGCGGTTGTTTGCACGTGCGGGTTGGCTGCACGTGTTTTTGGGGGGCTTTCAGGTTTTTGTTTTGGGTGTGTTCACTAACAACGATTTCCATTTATGCCTGCAGTTGTTTACTATTTCTGTTTTGGTGTTTAAAGTTGCTAAGTGTGGTTTGCATAGTATTAACCATTTTTCAGTTAAACATAGGTTGCACCTTTTTGAAACATTGCTGTATGGTGATGCTCTTTTTATGATTTTCAGGATATATTGTTAGCTTGTTTTTGCGTCTTTAAGTTTCCAGTATGTATGGTGTGTGTGTGTGTGTGTGTGTGTGTGCGCGCGTGCGTGCGTGCGTGCGTGCATACATACATACATATATACATCCATCCATCCTTCCATCAATCCATACATACATACACCTTTGTTGATGTGAAAGAATTTGGTCCTTTTGTGTGATGTTACTAATCATTCATATGACATTTTAACAAGAATAGCAGAAATGTGCGATTTGCAGACTCTCCGTGCAGAAGGATTTGGGAGAAGACGTCAGTAAACCGTGGGTGGTAGACGGGGCGAATGGTGTAGACTGCGCTTGCAAATGAAAAACAAAGGAAAAAAAACAACTTTGTAACTGCCTCCGAGGCAGGCGCACCATGTCTCAAGGGCTGGACTGTGCGAAAACTTTGGTTTTAGCGAGGGTTCATCTTTTGACAGACAGGTACAGGCACACGCAGCCATGAGCGCAGCAACAGAGAATACGCTGAAGTTTTGCGCCTAATCGGTATCTCTGGACTCGGACCTGCAATGGCGGCGGTACAGAATTTCCGGTTATTGTGGGCCACACCCGCTCCACGAAGCAACTGCGTAGGGAGAACTGGGGCACACACACACTTCTCCAGGATGTTTGCGGTCGCTTCCCCAGTCAGGGGTACTACCTGTCAAACCTGACCGGCAATAAAACCTCGGTAGTATCTCTACGCCACACCTATTCCATAGGCCTGTGAAGGGATTTTTTTTTTTAAATGGTACATCTGTGTGCGTCGTGGACCTCACCATCTTTCCCCACACTCCAGTCTCGAGTTCGAC
>CM031598.1:60163335-60173335 GCA_018398815.1 Conus ventricosus | reverse complement strand
CATCTTTTCTTACGGGAGTAAATGCACATATAGCCAGGATATTTTTTCCAGCTGAAACATATATTTAAGAAGGGCGAGGAGAGAAAAAAAAAAAGAGGAAAGAAGATGAGATTCCCTGTATCAAACTGCACAATTAAAAACAAACCAAAAAAAACCACGACAAACCTTGTGAGTGTCGCTTGCAGCGAATTCGTATTTCAGTCCTCCGTTCCGCTCTTTTCGCTGTGCAGTGAAACGGCTGGAAACCGGGCGAAAAGGTGGGTACGGAACGGGGAGGGGAAGGGGGTGGCAGTTGTAGCCAGTGACGACAGTTCAGTCCAGTTTTACAATCGTGACAACATGAAAGAAACACGCGACGGTCGTGTGTGCATGAGGAAAGTTGCTGGGCAACTATGGCTCAAAGCATTTCTCATTGGCCGCGTAACGCTTTGCTGTTTAACAAGGAAAACAATACGTTGGCGACTCCAGCCGCTTGTGCGAGTGATGCAGCGCAATTTGTTCCAACGCGGCAATTTGTTCCAACGCGGCAATTTGTTCCAATGGTACAAATTGCCGCACCGACTGCAGCAATTTGTTACAATTTTCTTTTGTACAATTGACCAAGTTGTCGCTTTACATTGCAGCGCGTAAACACTTTCTGGCACACAGTCATCCAAGCTGTTCCACTTCCTTCCTTCCATATTGTTGAATATGTCCTGGAAACACGTCCCTCGACCGGTTAGTGTGAGGCGTCTCTACATATCAGCAGGCCAAGGCAGTGGCCTTGCTATTGCCATCAGGAGAGTCGTCAACAATCCCCGATGGTGGGATGCCTGGCTGTTCCTTCAGCAAGACTTCATCCGAAATTTGGAGCTTAGAGGAGTTTGGTATCGAAGACGCAGTTGAGCTTTGACACCGTTTCATGATGATCAAACTTGTACATTTCTACTTCCTCTCCTTGTACTTTTGACTTGATAGTTTGAGAAGGATTAAACGTAAACATTGTATTTTGGTCGGTTTTTTCATTGAGTAGTGTTTTTGGTATCGAAGACACAATTGAGCTTTGACATTTTCATTGTATACCAATAAGCGTGCTGAAATGATAATTGTCTGTGTGCATGCAGCCATTTTATTCTCTCACAAAATTGAGTGTTTGACAAACCGTTTCATGATAATCAAACTTGTACATTTCTACTTCTTCTTCTTGTAACTTTGACTTGATAGTTTCAGAAGAATGAAACATAAACATTGAGTAGTTGTTTTTCTTATTTTGACAAAACGGGTTAAGCATACTGGAACGCTTAAGATTTTGTTTACAAACTTCTGATTAATTTGACAAAATCATTACAGGAAAGTTATGTAATTGTTGTGAGTTTGTTTGACACAAGCAGTTTTGGATAATGAAACCTTCCTCTGTTTTTCGAAGAAATTGTTGAATTTTATAAACATTTCAGAATAATGAAACCGTGAAATAAGTTTTTTTATGAGTTTGACATTGAGCTTATTTGGTTCTCTTTTGCTGAGCAGATTCATTTTAGAAAATTAAAAACAGAATCAAAATAACCTTTTTCTGCGTTTGTCCGTTTGCCAAGGGATGATGATGATGATGATGATGATGATGATGATGATGATGATGATGATGATGATGATGATGATGGTGGTGGTGGTGGTGATGTGTGTGTGTGTGTGTTATTATTATTATTATATTGGGTATTTATATAGCGCCTATCCTCGGTCACAGACCAAGCTCTAAGCGCTTTACAATAAACACACTACCTCACTCATTCAACGGGCTGCCTACCCAGGTAGAACCGGCCGAAGAGCTGCCTACTGGCGCTCATTCAGTCGTTTCCCGTACCATTCAAATATCAGTCACTCATTTTCATTTATCTCATCCATTCCTCCAGTTTCTCACATAGGATGCATGCGATGCTTATTCGTGTCCTCCATTTCCACCGGTACACGATGGCACACGATAACAGTAAGTGTGTGCATGTGTGTGTGTGTGTGTGCATGTGTGTGTGTGTGTGTGTGTGGTGTGTGTGTGTGTGTGTGTGTGTGTGTGTGTGTGTGTGTGTGTGTGTGCGCGCGCGCGCGCGCGCGTTCGTGACGACTGTTATCAACATCGCAAAATCATAATTGAATCAACAATCAGTACACACTTGTGTCCAAAAGAAACGCGAAAGCTCATCACGCTAATTTCACAACCGTCACAGTAAACTGTTAACTTTAAGAAACTGCTTTATTCTGCTTTCAGGTCTCACACACACACACACACACCACACACACACACACACACACACACACACACACACACACACACACACACACACACACACACACACACACACACACACGCACACACACACATGCACGCGACGCAACGCAACGCAAAGCAACTCACACACGCACGCATGCACGCACGGTGGTGGAGGGGGGGGGGGGGGCGGAAAGAAGGGTATTTTTCGAACAAATGGGGGAGTAGGGGCAATATCTATAGGCAGCGGATGGAGGCAGATGCATACCCCATGACAGTAGCGATAGCAGCCGTGGTGCTAAACGATCGTAGTTGTGTTGAGACGTAGTGCTAATGACATAAAATCGTAGTGATAACGTAACATAGTGATTTTGGTCATAGTGCCAACGTAATGTAGAGCTAGAGAGACGTAGTGATAGCGATACGCACCCGTGTCGGGAATGGGTGTCGAAGTGTCGGGTTTGGGGTGTCGAGAGGTGTCGGTGGTGGTCGGAAGACGGCACAAAAATATGCCTCCTCGGTTGGCCCAAATGTGTTAATCTTAATTTCTAAATATTACCAGTTTGATTTTTTTCAACGTACCAAAAGAAAATTGTAACAAATTGCCGCAATCGGCGCGGCAATTTGTACCATTGGAACAAATTGACGCGTTGGAACAAATTGCGCTGCGCTGCATCAGTGCGAGTCTTACCGCCGCTCGTTTTAGTGAAGACGACCTCGATGCGGTGTGAAATAATGATGATGAAGACCAACAAACAGATCGACAACGGATAACATGGTGCACGTCACTTCTGCGTCAAACTGAAAGTACATGAAAGTGAAAGTGAAAGAAGAACGATAATAAAGGTTTGTATTCAAGCCTGTGTTGCAAGAGACGTAATCAATTAGAAATCTGCACATTGATTCCTAAAACAACGACAACATCAAAATAATACTAAACGAAACAAAACAACAAACAAACAAACAAACAAAAACAACAACAACAACAAAAAAACACCCAGCTGAAGTGTATTTTCTAACATGTATTCCAAGGGACATAATCGTATCAAAACGGTGTGTTCTTTCCCTTGCCTCTCTCTCTCTCTCTCTCTCTCTCTCACTCGCTCTCTCTTTTCAAGGGGGGAGTGAACTGCGACGTGAAGAGTACGGGTCAGTGTTGGCACTGTCTCGTTGTTTTGGTCAATTGTAAGAGACTGACGTCGTGTTGTGACTTGTACTTTTGCAAGCGAGCCGTTTTGGTGCCATGCCTTCAGCCCCTCTTGTCTTTAGGGCGTCATGTGGCTCCTTTTTGCCACAGTTTATCGCCTTCATGTTGAAGAGGGCCTCGAAAAAGACTGCCATGAGGTTCGCCACTCTGACACTGCGAAACAAGGTTGCCGGTGTCACAGTAGGCTTGCTCCTCTCGCTGCTGTTCTGGGGCAGTCTGCTTTTACGTTGCGGAGATATTGAACAGAACCCTGGACCCAACAGCCTCCGGCAGCTGAGAGAGAACAGTCAGACTGCCACTGCAGGACGCAGGACCAGCACGGACCGGACTGGCGCTTCCCCGGACAACAGGCAGACGACTTCGTCCCCTCTTCAGCAGCCAATGATCGCTGACGTCATGAACAAGTTGGACTGTAAGTTTGATGGATTGGACAAAAGCCTAAAGGACCTTCGGGACCAATTTGATGCACTGCACAGTGGGTTCAGTGATCTGCGTGAGGAGGTGGGATATTTGAGAAAGGAAAATATGGAACTCTCAAGGAAAAATTCTGATCTCTTAGCTAAGGTGGAGCAACTTGAAAGAAAGACTGATGATCTGGAATGTCGCTCAAAGCGTAATAATCTAATTTTTCATGGTATTGCCTGGCCAAAAGGTGAGTCCAATGAACAGGCTGAGGGAAAAGTGCATGATTTGCTAACTGACAGACTGGACATTACTCGTGATGTGGAATTTGACCGTGTTCACAGGTTGAATTCGAAACCTGACTCCCCATCATTGCCTGCTGTTCTTTCTATAAAGACAAAGTAAGCATTCTTAAGGCCAAAGGGAAGCTGAAAGGCAGCAATGTCTTTGTTGGGGAGGATTTCTCCTTTAGAGTCAGAGAAGTCAGACGTGGTCTCTCTCCCTACCTTAAAAAGGCAAGAGCTGAAGGAAAGAAAGCTTCGATGATTTTTGATCATCTGGATGTAAGTATTTCCTTAATGAAGATGGCAGCTTGAGGGAATCAAGTAGGGAAACGGCCGGCCACCTGATCAAATTTGTCTGACTGTGGGGAATAATGAAAACGGGAATCCCAGTAACTTAACACCGTTTGACGCTCCGGTCTCCGATGACAGTGTCGCGCGTGAGCGGTGTTCTGTGTGTCAGTGCCGCGCGGAGCTGGCAACGCGTTGCGCGTGTAAGCATAAGACGAATTTTTCGTGTTCAATTGTACATAAATCTGTTTCCTTTCTGACTTGGAACGTAAATGGTTTGATGTCTAAATTTAGAGATCTCAGTTTTGTTTCATTTCTGTGTGAGTTTGAATTTATCTGTTTAATTGAAACATTCATTGAAGATTGCCGTGATGGTCTACTTACTGGTTATAAAGTATTTAGTAAACCTGCGGTCAAATTTTCAAAAAAGGGAAGAAGATCGGGAGGCGTGGTTTGTCTACTAAAGAATGAGCTTACCCCATATGTGAAATCAGTTGAAGTGAATTGTCCTAATTTAATTATCTGTGTTCTTGATTGATAAAATGTTGTTTGAATCAGAAAAGGATATCTTGTATGTTTGTTCGTATATTCCACCAGAAGGTTCCCCGTTTTATGTTCATTTTGACTTAGATAATGGTGTTAGTTTACTTGAAGAATGTTTGACTGATCTTTTGTTAACAAATGATGTATATGTCATTCTGAATGGTGATCTCAACAGTAGAACTTCTGATGTTTCGCAGAACTTTGCTGGGTGTGATGTTTTTGAAGCGCAATATGATAGCCATTCCGTCAACATTAACCGATGTTCTCAAGATAAGACTGTAAATAATTATGGGAAGTTATTATTAAACATGTGCACTGCTTTGAACTTGTCAATTTTAAATGGCGTATGTAAAGGCGACCAAAATGGTTGCTATACGTACGTTTCTGAATCTGGTTGCAGTGTAAACGATTATTTTATTTTGTCGAATGAACTTTTTGCTCTCTGGTATGATAGATGTGAACTGAATATTTTGGAACGTATAGATTCTGACCATTTTCCGCTGTCTTTTCAAATTGCTGCCCCATTGGGAAACTTGGTAGAAATTGGTGAAGAGATGCAAGATTATACCTTAGAAAAAATTGTTTGGAATGATGAATGCTCCTCGTTGTTTAGTGATACATTAGATAATGAAAAATTCGAGTAGAAAACTTGATATTGCCATAAGTTTAATTGATTCTGATATAAACAATGCTCTAAATATGTTTAACGAATGTTTAATTGAAAGCGCCGAATGTATGAAAAAACGTGTGCACGTTATGAAAGAAAGAGCGTCAAAAGACTGGTATGACCAAGAATGTCTTGTTGAGAAAAGAAAGACCAGGAGGCTGTTGAGAATTAGTGGCCGTTCGTTGGAAGACACAGACAGGACTGCATATGTGATAGGTAGGCGTGAATATAAGCATTTATTAAAGAGAAAAGAGAAGAGTTCAATAAATCAATAATAGATAAGCTTGTTACATCTATAAAGTCTCAGAAAGAGTTTTGGGATGTTGTCCACAGGATATCACCACAAAGAAAACAGCGTAGAAATAACATTACAATAGATGTGTGGTTTCAACATTTTCAAGCATTGTTACAATCCAACGATGATATTCAATTAGATCAAGAGGTGTTTGATGATGACTCTGATAGTTATATGAATCGCTCCATTAGTGAAGAGGAAGTATTACTAGCAATTAAAAAATTAAAAAATCGCAAGGCAGCCGGTCCTGATGGAATCATTGGAGAGTTATTTAAAAATTCTTCTACCCATGTAGTGCAGTTCTGTCTGAAATTATTCAACAAATTATTTAATGATGGTGTGTTCCCAGACAGTTGGACAGAATCAATAATTGTGCCAATTTTTAAAAAAGGTGATGCGAATGATCCAAACAATTACAGGGGTATTTCTCTTAGTAACATTAGTAGTAAAATGTTTGGGATGATAATTAATAACAGACTGCAAGAATGGATTGAGGATAAAAATATTACGGGTGATTATCAAGCTGGGTTTAAAAAGGGTTACTCGACTGTTGACCACATGTTCACCTTGTTGGGTTTAGTTCAAAAACAGTTCTCTTTTAATCGAAAATTATATGTAGCCTTCATTGATTTGAAAAAGCTTTCGATTCCATTAATAGAAATCTCCTTTGGCAAATTATGAGTAAAAACGGTATTAAGGGTAAACTTTACAGATGTATTAGAAGTATGTACAATGAGGTGAAAGCTAAAGTTCGTTGCGGAGCTAAATTCACAGATTATATCAGTTGTTCATCCGGGGTTAAACAGGGCGATGCCTGTAGTCCAGTTTTATTTTCACTGTTCATCAACGAGCTAGCAATTGAGGTAATTAATAACGGGAGACACGGGGGGTTGTTGACTTCTGATGCGCTCGAATTGTTTATTCTGTTACTGGCTGATGACGTGATTTTGATATCAGAGACAATCATTGGTTTACAGACACAACTGAATAGCTTACACCGCTCAGCTGCATCTCTCCAGCTGAAAGTTAATTTATCTAAAAGTAACATTATTGTGTTTCGTAAGGGTGGTTATTTGAGTGCAAGAGAACGATGGGTATATAATAATGCTCCCATGCCTGTTGTGAATGCCTATAGGTATTTGGGTATACTTTTTTCTACTCGTCTGAGTTTTGTCAGTGCTTGCAAGGATCTTGCTAGCAAGGCCAAAAATGTTTCTTTTTGTATTATGAAAAAGTTGCATGTTTTCAACAATACGTCCTTTCATGTGTTCTGCAAGCTGTTCGATAGTCAAGTGCAGCCAATTGCACAGTACGGATCGGAATTATGGGGATTAGATAACGCTGCAATCCATTGTGAATCTGTGCATCTTTTCGCGTTAAAAAAATTTCTAGGTGTAGATAGACGGACGCCTAATGATCTTGTGTATGGTGAGACGAATAGGTTTCCTATATATATTGTTTCTGCCGTTAAATGCATCTGATACTGGCTAAATTTACTCCATATGGAAGAGAACAGAATACCTCGTAAAGCTAATAATATGCTTTATGATCTTGATTCTAGAGGAAAAAACAACTGGGCTAGTAAAGTTCGTATGTGTCTTTTTGAATACGGTTTTGGTTTTGTATGGCTGAATCAGGGTGTTGGAAATGTTAAACAGTTTATAAGTTGCTTTCGTCAACGACTAGTTGACTGCCGTTGGCAAAAATGGTTACATCATGTGCATAATAGTAAAAGGTTTGATTTTTACAGACAGTTTGGTAATTCTCATGATCTGGAACCTTATATAACTTTAGAAATGGATAGACACTTTAAATACATAATGGCAAAATTTAGACTTGGAATATCGGATTTAGCAGTACATAAATTAAGATACAAAACCGATGTTGATGACAATGATATGCTTTGTCCTCTCTGTAAAGTGTCACAAGAAAATGAGATGCATTTTTTCTTTGTTGTCCAGCCCTCATGGACATTAGAAATGAACTGATTAAGCCGAAATTCTACAGACAGCCTTCCCTATTTAGATTGACCCTATTGATGTCGTCAGCTTCAACAATAGATGTTAAAAATCTTTCGTTATTTTTGTATAAGGCATTTAAAATTAGAGAAATGGCTACCTCTTAAAAGTTACAAACGATTTGTCTTAATTTGGTATACTTTGTTGCATGTCGCATACATTTGTTTCCAATGTACTATTTCCATACCCTTCATAAGGGGCCTAGGCCTATGTGAATAAATCATCCGAATCCGAAATCCGAATCTCTTTTCAAGGTTAAGTGGAAAAGACAAAGTTTGTTTAACTCATTGCCCAGGTTAAATAAAAACCAATCTCCTCTCTCTCCTCTCTCTCCTCTCTCTCTCTCTCTTCTCTCTCTCTCTCTCTCTCTCTCTCTCTCTCTACGCTCGCTCGCTCTCTCTCGATAAATAAAAATCTGAACTCAAATTCAAATGACATTAAATTCTGCATGCTTTACGAGTACATATTCAGTGCTGTTTACGATCGTCCACATTAGTATTGTATAATGAACCATCACGCATTTTGGTATTGTATAATGAACCATCACGCACTATGGTATTTCATAATAAACCATCACGCATTTTGGTATTGTATAATAAACCATCACGCACTTTGGCATCGTATAATGAACCATCACGCACTTTGGTATTGTATAACAAACCATCACGCAAGAGAAACGCTTTGACAGTACTCGCCATTTTGCTTCAACAGTAAGCGTTCTTTGAGCCTCGCTTTGGAATCGCTGCCAATCGCTTTGTGCAAACAGCGTCATTTTAACTGCCCGCGGACCGCAAGGAAACCACCGCCAGCCGCTTAGCCATTTACATTGAGGAACAGCCAAACGTGCACCGCTCGTTCAAGGCTTTGCCAGCGCTGTTGAGTTTGGCTGGGAGCACGCATAGTGTTGTAGCAAAATGGCGGCTTTAAACGCAGTGTTTCTTTTCTGTAATGACACATTCTACGATAGCGACGTTCGTGACAGGTACCAAACAGCTAGTCGTTAGTTTGCAGGAATGCTATCATCTGGATCTTTAAGTCCAAACATAAGTTTGAAAGTGACGTTCTTTTTCAACACACACACACACCACGCACGCACGCACGCACGCACGCACGCACGCACACGCACACACACACACACACACACACACACACACACACGCACACACACACACACACACACACACGCACACACACACACACACACACACACACACAGACAGAGCGGTGTGAGGAAGAAAAGAAGAAAAGCAGGGGAAATAATAGGCAGTTCTGACGGGATTATTTCCCTTACAATGTTAGCTTGAAAACGAGCTTTATTTTCATCTGTTTTAATTGGCTGTGACCTTTCTTTTCTACTTTGACTTTGATGCAGAAGTGAAATGGATTATGCCTGACTTTGATGGAGAAGTGAAATGGATTATACTGGGGCAGACAGATCTGTTGGCCTTCGCCATACTTAACACCATGTCAGTGTCGTGATCATCGAAAGTGATCTGCAAGATCGTCCAAATTGCCGGCGTCGCCATAATGTTTACACTGTCAAGTAGTGAAAGTGCAGCGCAGCCAATGGAAAGCACTTGTGAAGCCTGCAGACGTTGCGAGTTTCCTTACTTGACGGGTCAAGACAAAACTTGACGGGTCCAGACCCTCGGGTTTCAAGCGCTGATCGGGTCTGTCCTCAAACTTGAGAGCGGCGAGTTGACAGATTTGAACAGTGTTCTGTTTGGGTTATCTTTCCCAATCAACGCTGCTTACAAAGCCCAATCAGAATCATTTGTTTGTTCGTTCGTGGGTGAGTTTAACGCCTATTGGCCTGAGGCCCTCTCAAGGACAAGGTGCACTCGCAGACGTAGGTCTGCATATTTTGTGGCAACTGTTGTCGCAGGCAGTAGTGGGCGAGTTGCGTGTGGGGGCTGTCGTATGTCTCTCTCCGAGCTCTGGTTCCTTTTGAACTTGAGTTCAACTTCGGCTATTGGTCAGCCAACGATAGGCATCGTGTATTTGACCTCTTTCCCCCAACCCAAAGGCTGTCTTCAGGACCACCAGGCGGCCTTTTTCTT
>CM031598.1:60155835-60158335 GCA_018398815.1 Conus ventricosus | reverse complement strand
CAATTGGAAGAGGTTGCCGTCAAGGGGACCCTATATCTCCATACCTATTGTTTTGTGTGTTGAAGTACTAGCGACCAAAAAAGGCAAGATCATGATATCAAAGGCATAAAGATAGAAAACACAGAATTTAAGATAAATCAATTTGCAGACGATACCACTTTTACGTTAGAAGGCGACAAGAAATCATACGAAAAGTTATTTGCAAACCTTTATGATTTTGAGCAAATATGTGGACTCAAATTGAACTACGAGAAAACGTTTAATGTTTGGCTAGGTACAGAGAAAAATTCCACGAACACATATTTGTCACATTGTAAAATGGAATGGAACCCCTCAAAATTCAAAATTCTAGGGATGTGGTTTACGAATAGTTTATCGGATATGACGGAAATTAATATGAAGGATAAATTTTCGGAAGTCCAAAACCTGTTCAAAATATGGACAAAAAGGATTATAACACCATTAGGTAGAGTAGCTGTGCTAAAATCATTAGTGCTATCAAAACTGGTGTACTTATGGATCATTTTACCGAATCCTCCTGATTCCCAGATTGCTTTATTACAGAATATGTGTTTCAAATTTGTATGGAACAACAAAAATGATAAAATTAAAAGAAAGTATTCAATACATAGTATACAAAAGGGAGGGATAGGTATACCCGATCTGAAAATATATATCAGCTCCTTAAAAATAGCCTGGATAAGGAAAGCGTACATGTACAACCATAAGTGGAAGATAATATTGCATTCATTATGTCCCGAAATAAGTAATTTTGACGCCTATGGTCCTAACAGATTTGTTGAAAGCAATATTCGTAACAAATTTTGGAAAGGAGTTTTTCTATCATATCAAAGGTTCTGCAAACAGGTAGAATTACATGAAAGTACAGATTTAGCCACTGAACCTATTTTCTGTAATGAGAAGTTTAAAGTGGGAGAAAAAACATTCATTTACAAGAAATGGATGCAGAAAAACATATTTCTTGTTAAACATTTACTTGATGATGATGGTAATTTTGTAAGCCTTTACGATCTGTCAGAGAAAATGGGATTTCAGATCAATTTTCTGAATTATATAAGTTGCATGCATTCGATCAAAGCTTATGCAGAGAAAAGAAGATTCAAATTAGACAGTAACATTAGTGAAGATAAAACTTTAGCACTTCAAAGAATTTGTAGCGTTACTAAAGGTACTCGTACTTATTATGATATTATGGTGGAAGTCAATAAAGTTCTTAACATTAGTGCCTTTGTTAAGTGGGAACAGCGTCTTAATATACCTATTGACTGGATAGAGGTACTGAAAAGGATCAGCAAAATTAAAGAAACAAAATTAAAATGGTTTCAAATTAAGATATGCCACAGAATTTTAGTAACAAATAGTGTGCTGAAAAGTATGCAAATTATCGATAGTGACAAATGTAACTTTTGTAATACAGAGAAAGATTCCATTAATCATTACCTATGGGAATGTGAGTTTACCCGTGTTTTCTGGAAAGACTTTGAAAGAGCTCTGAAAGTTAATTGTTCCCACTGTGAAAAATTATCCTTTAATGTGGAGATTATATTATTTGGTACAGATGAGAAAACAAAAACCGATGATATGCTAGACCTAATAATTTTAATGGGAAAATATTTCATTTATAAATGTAGAATTAACAAAACAAAGCCTAATCTAAACATGTTTTTGAAGGAGCTGAACTATCGATATAAAATGGAAAAATATATGTACTTGATGAAGACGAATCAGGCTACCTGCCAAACAAAATGGTTACCATACATTAAGCTGCTAGAGGATTAATTGTTATGATATGTAATATATGTATGTGTACCCAAGTGTGTGTGTGTGTGTGTGGGGGGGGGGGGGGGGGGGTGCGGGTGATGTGTGTGCGGGTGTGCATGTATGTGCATGCGTGCTCTCGTACGCACGCAGACACGCACATACATATATATGTTTAATGTTGTCCATGACCTTGGAGCCTCCATGAAACAATGGGAAAGGAAGTTTATCTGTATATTGTACTTTCTCCGAATGCCATGAGTCGATGGAGTTGCAATGGTTTATGTCATGCGTTTTATAACCTTATATCCTATATTATGTTTGTGTACATCATTAATGCCTTCCATATTGGAATTCATTGGAGAAGAAGGGTTTAGCTTAATGTTTAACTTTTTTTTACCCTGTTGGATTCACAATATGCGCTTGATGCTGTTCTTATTCATCATCGAGTTCATAGATGTGTATTTACTCGTTCAATTGTCTTGGTGCGTTGCTTTTTGTGAAATAAAACTTGTCTTGGAAAAAAAAAATTACTCGTACGAATTCATTGCCATAAAAAAAAAAAAACATGAGCATGTATTCATGTAGTCAAAACACCTCTCATTTAAAATCCTTTATACAAAAGCAAAGAAAAATTATGTACTTCTTCGGGTATAGAGAGAGAGAGAGAGAGAGAGGGGGGGGGGAGGGGGGGGGGGAGGCAGGAAAAGTACGAAATGTG
>CM031598.1:60133335-60150835 GCA_018398815.1 Conus ventricosus | reverse complement strand
TATCTATGTGATCATCGCAGTCTGTAAACTTATTTGTGAACAGTAGGAGAAGCGCTCAGTGTTCAGTCGTTGGGCACCTTTCTGCAGCGAAGTAAATTATCGGCACATTGTATAGTTCGTCTGGTCTGGTTGCACTACTACTACTACTAAACAAAGCATTTTAAAGCGCCTTGCCAAAGGCAGACGAGGACGGCAGAGAAAGAGCTGGTCCGAAAATATGAAGGACTGGACCAAAATGACCATGCCAGATGATCTCCTCACGACAGCTACAAACAGAAGAGCCTGGAGAGAAACGGCGGGTGCCTCATCACGTCCCCCCAACAACCCCAGTGGTCAGGGGAATGACTGACTGGCAAAGGCTCTAGGCACTGACAATCCACACTCTCGTGTACACAACGAGCTGCCTACCTGGGTAGTGCCAACTGAAGAGCTGCCTGCCGGTGCTTCATTCAGTCGTTTCCCGTGTCATCCAGTCAATATCGTTCACTCAATTTCCTTATTTCCTGCATTCTTTCCATTTCTCATGCAGGGTGCATGCTGTGATTAACGTGTCATCCATACCAATAAATGTTGCAGGAACCAGTCATGGCTACCGTCGTCATAGAATTAGGCGAGCGTGCTTACAATGGAACTCCATTCCATCATTTTCATCATCCTCATCCTCATTGAGCAGTATTTACAGAAAAGTCTCAGAGTCTGCAGCCATTCATGCCGCGCTCTCCTGGTGACCTCAGTTCCCGTTTCCTGTCCGCGTCCACATCCGTGGTGAGTTCGTGTTGGTGTAGGCAAGTTCATGGGAACTTCTGTATCTGGTGACGCACGGATGCTGTGCCTATAGGCGAGCAGGGCGGAAGTGCGCCTCACTTGAGGATTGTTCACTAACTGTCAGGTAAACAAGGAAACAAACAGACTCCGGCAGTACGACACCTCGGCTACAGAGAGGACAGATCTCATCATTTCTTAACTTAGGGTTGAGGCTTGAGCGTTGTCGTGCTGACAGAGCCAGTGACAGACCATTGCTAAGGCCTCCAGTCCAAAGTAAACAGTCTCGAAACAGAACTACAGCGGCATTGACTACAACTAGACCCAGTGAGACTGGAGACTGTGAGTGTGACAGATTCGCGCCCGAACTTACTACGAGTAGACCCTGTGAGACTGGAGTCTGTCAGGGCTCGAACGATAGTAGTTAGTTCGACTGAAGGGCTTGGCAAGAATTCTGACAAAGTGTCTGGACTGACCTGGTAATCGGAGTGCATATGCGTGAATGTGCAAACGTGCTCACGTATAAATAAGCGAACACTCCTAAGTGCAGGGTAAACACTTTACTGTTGTTGGACGGACGAGTGACGCTCTCCGAAGGGGGATTGTCACTCACGCTGGCTTCGCCACCAGGCAATTTTTTTGTTTTTTTTTTGTTTGTCGTCGGTCGGCGATGTTCTGATTATTGTCGGTTAGGACAGGTGCCACTGACCACAAGCGTAGTGATTCGGCAACAGCTCAGTGTCTCCTCTGGTAGGTAGCCTGATGACGACTTGACATGAACTGCTCCCTGCTGACTACTGGTGGTGGAGGCTGCGACGGAGAGGTGGAATGAGCAATGTAGAAGAACAGAGCGTGCTTGAGAGAATTGGTAACAACAACAACAATAACGACGACAAAACAACAACAGCATTGATAATAATAATAATAGTAACAATAAGATACTTATACTAACAATAAACCCTCAAAACACATCGCTGTCCGACATATTTTCGGAATGTCATGCACACACACGCACGCACGGACACAAACACATACACACGCACGCACGCACGCACTCACGCACACGCACGCGCGCACACACACACACACACACACACACACACACACACACACACACACACACACACACGCACGCACGCACGCACGCACGCACGCACGCACGCACGCACGCACGCACGCACGCACACACACACACACACACACACACACACACACACACACACACACACACACAGACGAAATTACACTGGAAGCGTTTAAGCCTGGCACTACTCCTCCACCTAAGGTTAGCATTATCATGATCTGGATCCTAGTCGCCAACTTTTTGATCCAGGAAAGATTTCATGTCGTACCCCCTCCTCCACAAAGACTTCATTTTATCAAATATAAAGGAAATTTTGATTACAGAAAAAAAAAAATGAGAACATTTTAACACCAGAAGAGAGAACCTACAGTGCTATTGGATTTCAACAGATTTTTAAAATTTAATTTTTGTCTTTTTTCCCTTTTTTGTAGAGAAAGTAATTCTTATACAAGATACGAGGGGACATATTTCCTTTGTCCGTTTTTTTCACGTATGGGTCGGTGTTCCTATAATGGAAAATAACAATTGAGGGAAGGGAGGGGGGAGGAGTGGGGGTGCGGGGGATAAACAGTCTCTCAGGGCCGGCATTTTGAAGGCGGTGACCATCACCTCCCCTGTGCTTTTCTTCACTTTTCGCTTCCTAAACACAAACAGGTACCTGTTTACAGCTGGGTGGACTACACAGATCAGGGGTGGAAGGAGGGAGGGGGGGGGGGCAGGAGAGAGGGGGCGTGTGCTTTCAAGTGGGGGCACGATTAATCTGGTAACCTTGTTGGCTCGCCCTTACCGAGGCGGCTAAGAAGCGAGTATGGTCCGACTGTTGCACTTTCCCATCACCACATCAAGTTGTCATGAAGATGGAGCTCGTGAGTATGGTCCGACTGTTGCACTTTCCCATCACCACATCAAGTTGTTATGAAGATGGAGCTCGTGAGTATGGTCCGACTGTTGCACTTTCCCATCACCACATCAAGTTGTTATGAAGATGGAGCTCGTGAGTATGGTCCGACTGTTGCACTTTCCCATCACTACATCAAGTTGTTATGAAGATGGAGCTCGTGAGTATGGTCCGACTGTTGCACTTTCCCATCACTACATCAAGTTGTTATGAAGATGGAGCTCGTAAAAAGGAAGACAAATCCTGATGAATACATGGCGCCATGGCGCGGTGGTCAGTGGAAGAAAAAGATACACCCGAAGATGCGGGTAGGACTCAGAGAAGTATTGTCCTCAACCGCCGAAGGCTGACGGCAGGTCGTGCGGTCGAGTCCAATCAGAGGCTTTAATGCTATTTGCGGGATTTTATTCTCCGGCCCCCAGCAGGATTATACTGATGAGCTGGGTGTACTACTGGCTCCAATGAGAATTCTGAAACCACAACGATGGGTTTCTCCCATTGACAGATGCCTGTCTTGGGGAATTGTTCGCCCTTTTTTGTCCACCATAGCGGCGAGGTGTCTGTGCCTCCCGGGCCTGGTTGATGCCGGCATATGTTATGAAAGGAAACGCGGAATTCAACCCTGTCATTGAAATATCGGACCAGAGTGGAATTCTACAGCGCCATCTTCATCCTCACTGGTAATCATAATTATGTCTGAAAATGTTCACGCTCTGCTCTTGTAGTGACCTGCACGTGAAACAACTACACTACAAACATGCTTACCCATACATGCTCTCTAAAATCCAAACGAACACTCACTAAGGCCTTTCGCCCTCAAGGGAGCTGTTGGCTATCGATAACTCCGCAGTCAACTCCACTCTGACCTCTCTGCTCTGAATCCCTGACTCTGCCTCAGTGTTTCCTATCCAGCTGTTTCTGAGTCGTTCCACTCTTCCTCCTTCCCTGCGGGGTTCTAGGTGGGATCCTGACGGGTGAGCCTACCCTATGTCCTCCCCAAGGTCTGTGGTGAGTGGCTCGAGTCCCACCCCTTTACCACAACTCATAGCTGGTTGTGTCTGGACGTCGGGTGTTAAAAATGTGCGACAAGTGTTAGTGAATGTCTGAATGTTCTTCTGCGTCAGTTTTTTTTTTTCTCTACGCACAGCACCGATTTGACATTTGAACTGAAGATACGCGCAGAGGCTCATACTCTTTCTCTCTCCCTGTTGTGTGTGTGTGTGTGTGTGTGTGTGTGTGTGTGTGTGTGTGTGTGTGTGTGTGTGTGTGTGTGTGTGTGTGTGTGTTGTAGCATGACAAAGATGACAAAGACTGCTTGCGCCTATCCTTGTTCGGCCTGTCTTTGCAGCAACGTTTCGGTCTTGCTCGCAGCCCCCCCCCCCCCCCCCCCCCATCCCTGCTTCCCCCACACCCCTGTCTATCGACGACACCTTTCCACGTAAACAAAGGACTCGACCTCTTTGTCGGCTCACCAGCGTCCGCCTGTGATTTGCGGAGTGTTGGCGGTGGTGTTGATCCTCATCAGTGCTGTGTTCATCTCGTTGATCATGAGGTATGTCCCTACTGATGCTGCTCCCCGCCGGGTGGATTGTCTTGTCCTGCAGCTGGTCAGGGTGGTGTGAAGGGAGCACCGCCAAGACGTCAACAAGGTCAAAGTCTTCCATCTGTGTATCAAAAGTGTTTACTGCGTTGTTTTCCCTGTCTGTAGTGGGGTGGTCTTCATGGTACTTGCTGACAAATTTTGAGGAGAGAGAGAGAGAGAGAGAGAGAGAGAGAGAGAGAGAGAGAGAGAGAGAGAGAGAGAGAGAGAACCGACTTTCGAATCTTGGATGTGAAGAATAAACACGTACAAGCTTTGCTGCATCTCGCCCTCACGGAACACACACACACACACACACACACACACACACACACACCATGTAGGGAAACAAAAGTTAACATAAAAGTTGTGAAGAATTGACCTGTTGTTGACATTTTAGCTTCAAATAATGATTAAGGGACATGAACAATTCCAAAACGTGACTATAGAAACGTGTGGGGGAAAGCAGTTTGTTGACAAAAAAAAAAGAGAAGAAATCGTGAACCACGTGAACCAAAACTAATGTGTTAAGGTCGGTAGTGTGAATCGGGGAGTGTTTCGGTGGGTGGGTGGAGGCCAAGTGTATGGGGCTGAAGCGAGATGGACACGGATCAAGTACTGGATAGAAATCATCCGCTGACAGGAATGAGCAAAAAAGGTGCATGCATACAGGAGAGAGCGAGAGAGAGATATGCCGAACATTTTCGGTCCAACGCTGATGATACGAGTTCTGTCCCTTGTCGCCGCGCCTGCGACGCGCGGATGACAACAGTGTAACTGTCTGCTTGACAGGCGCGTGCGGAGTGGGATTTTCAAGCTCTCATGTTGGCGTGGCCTTCTGTATTTCGAAGTCAAGTTGTTTTGCGCTGTTCATATGGATGGAAGTCGAATAATTCTGTGAACTGTTTCTCGTTTGGGGGTATTTCTGCATGACAAATCTTCAGTGAGTTGTTCAAACGTGAGTACCCGTATGCCACTTGATCTGATGTCGTTTTAGTGGCGAGAGAGTACGGCAGAAAGCAGACGACAACTGGCGCTGTCATTTAGCCAGTGGACTGACTGACTGAACACGGCAGTAGAAATGAAACCAGTACATTGTACGGGAAATCCATCTGTAACAAGGCAAGGGATTGTCTTGGCTTGGTTTCTCCTTCAGGTCATTGAGGCTTGACTGACTTGGACTGACACAGGCAGCCGTGGGTTGTGTTGCCCAGTTAAAAAAGTTATTGTGCGAAACCGACCGAATCAGTTTACTGGATGGGGGTAGACACTTGAGGGATGAGGATATTACAGGCTAGCAGAGACTGTGGTTGAAGGTAGACGGAGCTAGAGAAAACGGTGTACGGTTTTGCCTGAAAAGGGGAAGATTTCCGGCTGTATATGTCAATAGAGTAACTTCTCTTACGGGGGTTGGGGAATGGGGGGGGGGGGGGGGAATATGGGGTGGGTGGGTGTGGAAATGCAGATTTTGTGACTTATTGTCACCTTTTTTTTACGAGGGTATATGTGGGTATCTTAAGATTTTATTCAAGGTATCGAAATTTGTCTCCTGCCCCTCCCCCCCCCCTCCCCCTCCTCTTCATCATGGGCAAATAAAAGTATTATTTTTGTTACTGCGTGCTTGATAGGTGAGGTTATATGCGTAAGACTGAAACTTCCTTTTTCGGGCTTTGTTTTTTTTTTGGTGTGGAAGTGACATTGTTCTGTGTGCCCTCATGCATAAATAAGACAGGCAAAGAAGTTGAATGAGTATAGCAAGCAGCACTGGGTTAAAGTTACAGTTGATCGTTAAAGAATAACTAGAACTGTCGTTTTGTTATAAATGGACCGTAAGATGGTAAGCCGCAAGCCAGGGAACCTGTGATGCGCAAGGTTGGGAATAAACTCACAACCGCGGTTTTTCAATGTCTGATGGAAGGCTGATGTTATTCATTTATTTAGTTGTGTAGATGTTTCTTTTAACATCTTGTAGTAATTTGGAAAACCAAGACGAAAGAAAATTAGTGAACTTTTTAAAATCTGTTTGAACATCAGTAGATTCTCTTTTTAGACACACATACGCGCGCATACGAGCGCACGCGTGCACACATGCAAACACACACACACACACACACACACACACACACACACACACACACACACACACACACACATACACACACATTGACAACGTGTGTGTGTGTGTGTGTGTGTGTGTGTGTGTGTGTGTGTGTGTGTGTGAGAGAGAGAGAGAGAGAGAGAGAGAGAGAGAGAGAGAGAGAGAGAGAGAGAGAGTTTAAGTCGTGTTATTTATATACGTAGAGATTTGAGAGAGAGAGAGAGAGAGAGAGAGAGAGAGAGAGAGAGAGAGAGAGAGAGAGAGTTGAAGTCATATTGTTTAACATAGATTCGTATTTAGCAAAGCGGTTTATTGCACTTCTCGAGATTTTACAACCACTTTCATACCTGTTTAGATATAACCGTGTGAACGCCTGAGAAACAGGTAACAGGAGAATAAGTCCAAAGATAAGAGTAAATGAAAAAAGAAAGTGCACGCCATATTAAGGATGTGGTATCTTGCGTCCCAATGAACAGTTGCACGGATGAAGAGACTAGATAATTCATTTTTCGATTTGCATATGTGGTATTTGTGCCGTCAACATTCAGCATATGTTATCGTTTTGAAAAGCTGCTCCGTCTGTAATCATTTTGAGGTTGTTTTTGGTTTGTTTGTTTGTTTGTTTTTGTCTTGTGTCTGTGTCTGTCCGTTTCCCATCTGGCTTTGTTTTGTGCATGGTTGGAGAACCTCCCCTCCCTCTGTCTCTCTCTCTGTCTCGCTCGCTTGCTCGTTCTTTCTCTCTCTTCCCCACCTCCCCTCTCCTCTTCTCTCTCCATCTCTCTCTTCATCTCCCTCCCTCCTTCCCCCTCTCTCACTCCCCCACCCTGTCTCTTTTTCCCACCCCCGCTCTCTCTCTCTCTCTCTCTCTCTCTCTCTCTCTCTCTCTCTCTCTCTCCTTCCCTCTATCCCCCCCCCCTCTCTCTATCCCGCCCTCTTTATTCTCCATGCTGCCTCTCTCGCCCCAACCCTGCGAAAACAAACACACGCACGCACATAGGTCAATATACCACAAATCTTTTTTTTTTTTTTTGACAGGAAAACGGTCAGCATCAGATAGGCTTCAGCAGCACAGTGTATTTGTCATTTGCTGGTAATTTACAAAGGGTTGATGCATTTGGCTGCCACATGAGGCGTCCGATAGGAATTCTCTCGAGCTTATGGAAATAAACAAAGGAGCAGCGCTCTGTGTGTGTATGTGCGTGTGTATTTGTGTGTGTGTGCGTGTGTGTGTGTGTGTGTGTGTGTGTGGTGTGTGTGTGTGTGTGTGTGTGCGCGCGCGTGTGTGTGTGTGTCTGCGTGCGCGCGCGCGTGTATGTGTGTTCGTGTGCGTGCGTGTGTTGCGCGCGCGCGCGAGCGCGTGTGTGTGTGTGTGTGTGTACATTGAACTGACGTGAGCACAGCGCATAGAACTGTTTGGTGTCACTGGTGCTGAATATCATATCCATGAGTGTATCAGTATAAAGATAAGAAAGGTATATGTCAGATATACATTCCGATAGGACGGCGTTGACTATTTGCCTAATGTATGTCACAAATATTTTTTTATGGTTACCCAGTGTCAAGAATATCATCACCATTTGTCTGGGTGGAAAAAAATAACCTTAATGGCGGGTCTGTTAAATTTATCTATATGGGACCCGAGAAAAGTTCACCTCTCTCTCACTCTCTCGCCTTCTCTGTCTGTCTGTCTGTCTCTCGCTCTCTCTGTCTCTTCCGAGTTATTTTCCACTGTTCGTACGAAATCTTTTCTTGTCTGTCTTTTTCTGTTTTTATTTCATCTTTTTTTCCCTCCCTCTTTCTTTGTCCCTTTTTTTTCTTTCTTTCTCATTTTTTACTCCCTCAAATTATTTGGTTAGTTTAAAAAAAAAAAGAAATAATGATGGTTGCACGCGGACAAATATATAGTATTATCGTAGCGCTTTCATTTTACAACTGCTCACAAAACAGATTTTTTTCGTACCTGTCTAACTATATCTATCTGTCTACCTGCCTGTCTCCTCTCTATCTACATTTAAGAGAGAGGGAGAGGAGGGAGGTGGGATGGAGGAGGAGGGGGGTGGTGGAGGCGGGGTCAGGACAAGACGTGATGTGTCAAGATCTGTGACCCTTTGTAACCTGGTCTGTGTTTACTACAGACATTTACATACCAAAGTTCACTACCCCTTCGGACAGTACGGACACCAGGCCAAAGGACATTTACCTTCAATATACAATATAAGATAAAAGATAAATAAACAGTTGTAATATCTGCACATCCACGTGCAAACTGCGACATGAAGTGTTTATAAAAGATCGTTTTTCGGTGTGTATGAAAACCAGAAAGGAATGAATCGGAACACATTCAGTGAACTACTTAAAACCCTTGCACACTGCTCACGTTTCGTCTTGTACTTCCCTGTAGGCCTACTCAGAAAGCGATGCCTGACTGGTCGTCGCCACCCGGGCGTTCCTATAGTACACGGCATCGGGTGCAGACAGGTTGATTCATGGACACAAAGAATCAAAGCGTGACTGTACTGCTCGAGGCGTGCGTTCCCCAAACACTTGAGAGCAGGTTTTGGATAGCGTGTTACCTTCAACGTTCGAAAATAGTTTTTCAATGAGCGAAACGGTTCAAACCGATTACACTCTCTCTCCCTCTCTCTCTTGTAACACACGTTGGCGAAAAGAATGTTGTGGGCGTCATTGAAAAGCGGTTCTCTTTCACTTGTCCAGACCTAGGCCTACCCGCGAGAGAGAGAGAGAGAGAGAGAGAGAGAGGGGGCGGGAATGGGTACACGTTCGCACAATTATGTGTGTGAAAATGACGTTGAACAGAACAACGTATGCATACGCAAAAGTGAAAGAGAGCGAGCGAACGAGCCAAGGACAGAGAGACAAGACAAAGACAAGACAAGACAAATTCTTTATTATCGAGGGTAATAGATAAGCAAGTTCATGCTTTATTTACATCCAGCCCACGCCCAAGAGGGGAACAACAACAAAAAATTGGCAAAATGAAAAATGAACAAACGACCAAACAAACCATCAAACAAAAGATTGAACACACAAAAAAGTTTGAAAATACAGAAAACGGAAATAACATCAAAGAAACGTAACACTTCCACTTACACAGTCCCCACCCAGAAAACGCCAGAGAGAGAGAGAGAGAGAGGGTTGGCCGCACACTTCCAAACCGAGAGATCCATGGTTTCACCATAGCCACGACCAATGAATCGCACATCTCGTGTCCTTATCAGCGTCACTTCCCATGCCAGCAGTGCAAGAGTTTAACCGAACACGAGCGGTTATGACGTCTGAAGATCGGGACCTTCGTTTGACGTCACAGCGACAGAGGGAACGGGAAAAGGCCTATTGCTTCCGCGAGTTAAAAAAAAAGAAAGAAAAAAAAAAGAAAGAGCAAATGCTGACGTACAAAGCGTTGAGATAACCGACTTCAAACTTCCCTGTTGGGCCTGCCTTTCGTCCTTGAACTGATGCGCGGATGTCATTTCCCGCCGCACACGGGCAGACATGCGCGCTGGCGTGTAAACACAGGTTGAGAAGACAACGGGCAAACACATAATTATAGATATTTACACAGGCACACACACAGATATTTACACAGGCACACACACACACACACACACACACACACACACACACACACACACACACACACACACTAACACTAACACGCACACACACTAACACGCACACTAACACACACACGCAGGCAAGCGCATAAACACGCGCGCAAGCCCATAAACACGAACGCAAGAACGTGCGCACACACACACACACAACACACACACACACACACACACACACACACACACACACACACACCCCGAATGCACGCACACATTGGCGCGCGCATTCATAAGCGCACTCATTTACAGATGTGCTTATGTGCGAGCTCACACGTACGCTCAAAGGCAGACAAGAAAATCGGAAGCTTTCGTCCTCACAGACTCGCACACACGAACAACACACACACAAAAATACGCTCTCTCTCTTCTCTCTCTCTCTCTCTCTCTCTCTCTCTCTCTCTCTCTCTCTCTCTCTCTCTCTCCTCTCTCTGTCTCCTTCTCTCTCTGTCTCTGTCTTTCTGTCTCTTCTCTCTCGCACACAGTCTCTCTATGTCTCTCTGTCTCTCTCTCTCGCACACACACACACACACACACACACACACACACACACACACACACACACACACACACACACAGGAGAGAGGGAGAAAGGTACGTGTGTGTGTATTCAATAAATATGGTGCACACCGTACTTCATATTTTTTTAAAAGTTCTTGTCTTGAATCTCTTGCTTTTATTTCCACATTGATATGGAGAGAGAGAGAGAGAGAGAGAGAGAGAGAGAGAGAGAGAGAGAGAGAGAGAGAGAGAGAGAGAGTTTTAAGAATTCTGCTCATCTCCATTCTTGTCAGGACATACCGGGCACTCTACTTGTTTCTCTATTTACATCTTTTCTCTCTCTCTCTCTCTCTCTCTCTCTCTCTCTCTCTCTCTCTCTCTCTCTCTCTCTCTCTCTCTCTCTCTCTCTCTCCCTTTCCCATTTGTATTAATCGATGTTGAGAGTTGACTTACAACGGAGGTGACAGCCCTGATTTGGCCCTTTGCGGTCGACTAGACTATAAACTACACGAGTTGAAATGAACCGAGGGAAAGAGTTTCCTTGTACTGAAATACGGACAATGAGGAGGCCTGGATCGATCCAAAATTGTCATTTGTATGCGTGAGTTTTTCCTTCTCTCTTCGCCTCTCTTTTCCTGTTCAGTTACTGGGTTCACTTCTGATGGCTTGTCTGTCTGACGTCGTGTTGGTAGGCCTGTGAAAATTGCCAGCCTTTACTCACGCACGCGCATGCGCGTCCGCACGCGGATTCAGTAAATGAGATGGCGTGGGCGGGATTGCATGAAATAGTTGAGAAATCTTTTGCGGTGTACTTTGACTGTCTCTGTCTGTGTCTCTCAATGAGCATATATCTGTCTATCGGTCCGTCTGTGTGTCTGTCTGTCCGTCTGTCTGTCTCAGAAACTTTTGTTAGATTAGATACTAATCTGTACCTACCATTTGATGACCATGGTGTTTTTGTTTTAAAAACTGTGATGTTGTCTCAACAAGGTCGTTACCCAATCGGAGTGACAATGATCGCGCGCAAGCAGTCAGTTGTCGCTTGCTTTCATGAGTAAACCTTTTTGATGACGTTTTTGACAAAGGTTTGTATCCTGAAGATTATACAAAAGTCATTGTTATGCCAATTTCTGAAAAAAAAGGTGACAATACACGAGACTGATAATTATAGAGATCTTTCATTATTTAGCTTGATGAGTAAAATGTATTATGCGTCTGATTTCGGTAGAGACAAACAGTAAGTTGACAGAGTCCCAGGCCGGATTCAGAGGTTTTGTACATTTGATGATATTTTCACTCTAAATTCAATTGTAGAGGATTTTTTAAAGTGGTAAATTCCATGCCTAGTTTGTAGATCTGAAAAAAAGGCATTTGATTCAGTTCAACATGAACCTCTCTTTGAAATTTTGCTGAGGAATGGTATATATGGCAAATATATGAAGGCTTTTTACAGCTCTGTATATTCCTATATGTAAGAGTTGATGACCGTTTGAAAGATTTTTTCAATCGTCTGGTTGGTTTGAGACAAGAATGCATCTTCAGCCCCGAACTTTTTTCAGTGTGTATAAACGAAATTGCATCGTCTGTAGATGAAAATGGTTTGCATGGCATTCACCTGTTGCCTGATCTTGTTGAATTACTCCTGCTTTTGTCTGCAGGTGACATTTTTCATTTGTTCAACTCCCATATAGGTCTTCAAAATCATATTGATACATTGAATGAAGCATGCAAGAAACTAGTTTTGAATATCATCGAAGATAAAACAAAGAGTATGGCTTTTCGGAAAGGCGGATTTGGGGGGCAAGAATAATGAATGGACTCTCAACAAGAATATTTTGGAAGTGATCTACGAATATGAATACCTCGGATTTGTCTTTACGACAAAAATGAGCTCACAGAAATGTGTTGATGCTCTGGCGGTGAAAGGCGGGAGAGCGTGCACTGTATGTGTGAAACATACAGGCAGACTTCATATTTCTGAGTCCTGTTTTGCATGTAACAGATCTTTGAAAATCCATTTTAAAGTACCAAATAACTTTGTTCTGAGTAAAACAGGGCGTTGTACGATAACAGTTCTGTTAGATGTATGAAATACTGGCTGAAGATTTTAAAGAATGCCATGTCCAGATAACCGAGACTGGCATGCATCAAGCTTAAGAATTTAGATGATAGACGTAAATCATGCTGGGCTAGTTTAGTTAAGAGTATGTTCTTTAGTATGGGGGTTTGGACGTGCATGGGATGTGAACATTCATTCTTGCCTTCGTTCATACACCGAATGAAAGGTAATGATCTGCAGGTGTAGGGTGGCTCTGTCATGGGCAAAGATAGGTACAGCATTTACAACTTTTTTAAAGTTCACTTGAAAGTAACGTTACATCCAGAATGGGTTTGTTAATCTAAGAAATGGGGTTTTACCAGTAAAAAAAATTTTTGTGCAGAATGATGTTCAGTGAAATGTGTAAACTTTTTTTTGTCCTGTCTGCAAAGTAACAGAAGATGAAAACCATTTTTACATGTTTGTCTTCTTTATGGTGAAATCAGATGTACATACTTGTGCGAGATTGAGCAGCTCTACATTAATATTCTGCACAATGGACCAGTGACACGTATTCGAAACCTAGCTGTGCATATTTCAGTGCACTTCGTCAGAGAGTGTATGCATATGTAAACATGTCGAAGCTGCTGACCGGATGAACGTAAGAACGAGTTATTGCTATGTGTGTGGTCTTTATCTCTACGTACATCTCTTCCTTTTTTTTCTTTTCTTTCTTTTTTTCTGACCTTGACGCTGTTTCCAACGGCAGGTGGCTTAGTATATTGTTCAACTTCTTGTTCTTGTCTGTCTCTGTCTGTCTCCCTCCCTCCCCCCCTCCACTTAAACTGCTGAATGCAAAACAACAACAAAAACAACAAAACAACAACCAAGAACAACGAAAAAAAACCCAACGTTTATGCTTCTTCTACTACTACCTTTGTGAACTAAAATACGTACTGTCTGACTGTCCCTGTCTGTCTGTCTGACTCTTTCTTTCTCTCTTCCCATCCCCACCCCACCTTTATCTAGCCATCAGACGGCCGTACCTGAAAAAGTATTTTTGTTCCACTATTCTCATGACATGTAATCCGTTTTTTCTCTGCCTGTCTTTCGATCTGTCTGCCTTTTTGTCTATCACTGTCTGTCTGTCTTTCAGTTCATCTCCCATCTCTCTCTCTCTCTCTCTCTCTCTCTCTCTCTCTCTCTCTTCTCTCTCTCTCTCTCTCTCTCTCTCTCTCTCCTCTCTCTCTCTCTCTCCTCTCTCTCTCCTCCCCAGTATCAGTGTCTCGTATAATAAGAACTTCGCTGATTTAGGGACTGTCAGCCCTTCAGTTACACATGTTGATGGGTTGTTGTCATTGTCTCGGGGAGAAAAAAACAAGTCTGAGCCTGAAGGGGCTATGCATAAGTATGCCGGATGTTTGATAGTGGCTAAATTGATAGGCATTACTGAACGCTGTGCGTCATTTCCATGGCTTGGTTTGTCCATAAGCGTATACTTCATTTAGCTTCCGTTGTTGTAATTTTCTTTATCATTATCATTACGCCATTGTTTATCGCATCGGTCTCCAGTTAATGCACGTGGGAGGTTTGTGCTATTTGTGTATTTCATTATCGTTATCATCATCATCACCATCATCATCATCGTCATCGTTGTCGTTTTCGTAGTCGTCATCATTATCATCATCATCCTCATTGTCGTCGTCATCATCATCATCATTATTATTCTCATGATCATCACCATCATCATCACCATCGTCATCATCATCGTCGTCATAATCATCATGATCATCACCATCATCATCGTGTAAGCATTCAGCTCCTGTTTTGTCCTTAAGAAGTCAACGCGTGTCTTTCTTTCGGTTTTCACGAGCCTGAATAATAACACACTTTTGGCTCGACTATTTTCAAACTTTCTCGCAGCAATCTATTTTTAATTTTTTTTTTTAACCGTTTCTGATAGTCTGTTTCAACTGTAGCAAACCGAAAGAAATTTAAAACTGGTTTGGAAAAATAAACTGTATTCGTCTTTTTAATCACTAAAATGGACGGCGTTTGCTTTACTACGATTGTTGAAACGCAAGTTCAAACGTAAATGTTGCTTTTAGGAAGGCACAAGCAGAACACACACACACACACACACACACACACACACACACACACACACACACACACACACACACACACACACACACACGTACGTTTCAAAGTCTCTCCATAGGAAGGAGAAAAGAAAAAGAAACGCCCGAAGGTGCTGGGGAGGACCCAGAGAAGCACTGTCTTCATCCCCCTTTTGAGCAGTCCTGTACCACCCTTGGAGGCCTGCGCTGTGTTGACGATGGGTACAGGCACGCGCAGGACACTCCATTAAGATATCAAGACACATAACTGCTCCTGAACAGAGGTAAATCGGACTACAGGATGCAACTCATAACAGCCTTAAAATAGTATCCCCATGGGTGTACCAGCCCGTATTTCATGACTGCAGAGCCCACCGGCAAAAGACACTACCCTCCAGCTGCCGAGCACACCCCACAGACCCCCCCACCCCCCACCCCCCACCCCTGCCCACGAACAGATGAAGACTGTGCCACTCCAGACACAGCCAAGCTTTCGCCATACAGTCTTATGTGCCCTCAGGAGAGAATCCAACGTTGTAGTCTTTCCCACTGTCAACAGGACTTTCCCTGGACCTTTCTCCAGGGTCATCCTAGTTAAGGCAAAGAAGAAAATGAAACACCCGAAGGTGCTGGGGAGGACCCAGAGAAGCACTGTCTTCACCCGCCTTTTGAGCAGTCCTGTACCACCCTTGGAGGCCTGCGCTGTGTTGACGATGGGTACAGGCACGCGCAGGACACTCCATTAAGATATCAAGGGATAGGAAGGAGAAATTCTCCAGTATCTTAATGAATTCCGATGGTTTGGCAAACAAATAGCTGTGAATTGTAACATTTTACAATTTAGACACAACACTTCGCTGTCTTATAAGATAAAGCTTAATGCCTTCAAAACAAAATTCAGCAAGAATGTTAAATGTCTGTGCGGTGAACAAATTTCAAATCAACACAGTCTTCTGGAATGCCAGAGATTGAGACCCATTTTACCGGCTATTTCTGAAAGTTCTCTTGAAAGTATCCTTGAGAATTTTAGTTTACTTGATTTGACGAACTGTTTACTACGCAGTCTTATGGGACATTTGTTATAGTTTGTGTTATGATTCAAACTAGTTATTTAAATTTGGTTTTCACATACCCTTTTTTAAAATTGTATTGTAAAGGCTGTAAAGATACTTTTTTCTTTTCTTTTTTTTTGTATATGATTGTAAGATAAGCCACCCACTCACCTCCTCATCCACCCCCATCCCCCTCCACGCCCTTCTCTTCGTCTTATATCACTTAATGTGGAAAGACGTTAAATTGAAGACGACGACGACGACAACAACAACACACACACACACGCACACAAACACACACACACACACACACACACACACACACACACACACACACACACACACACACACACACACACACACACACGACACACACACACACATCTCGCGCGCGCTTAGACTGTTTAAAAAACACACACACAGAAGAGATGTAGAATCGTCCACGAAAGGTTGGAGCGTGAGGATAGGAAGAAGAACGTGGGAATAGGGAAGGATCAGCGTCTGTGGAGAAAGGGGGTGTGGGATGTGGGGGCATCAGTACCGTTTAACCTTTACCGTGCTTCTTTCCTGTGTCTTCCATAACCCAGTGACGCAATTAAAAACATCATATCTTGTGAACGGAGAGAGCTATGCTCACGAAATCTTAGGAGTTCCTCAACGATCTTAATAGCCGTTGGTCACAGAAATTTCGTGTATGGGCACAATCGGTTATCAGCGTAATGAGTCGCGGTTCCGCCATGACCTATACATTTGAATGGGTCGCACATGACCCACGCCATCGGGTGAGGAATAAGTTGCTGAACCGCTCTTTAACAGTTGTGGGTCTTACAAGACCCACGCGATCTGAAGAGGGATAAGCAATAGGAAAAGCCTCTACAAAATGTGTAGGTCTTGGGCGACCCGCACGATCGGGTCTGTGTAGTCAAAAACGTCATCCGGTAAAGGTTAAAGTGATGAGTCTTTGAATGTTTTAAGGTGGCCGTTGAAGAAGACTGTCTAACGGTGAGTGAGAGTGCATACAAGACAGTTGGGCCCTGTCATGAGAGACAGAAGAAATACGGAGAATACGATCACCCGATGAAGAACGGTGATTTTGAGATGGAGTGTAGGGAAGTAGAATGTCAGTCAGAAGCCGTACCAGCATAGAAATGGAGTATTGGGAAGTAGAATGTCAGACAGATAATCAGAACCAGCACCAGCACAGAGATGGAGTATAGCGAAGTAGAGTGTCAGACAGATAGAACCAGAAGCAGCACAGAGATGGAGTATAGTGAAGTAGAGTGTCAGACAGATAAAACCAGAAGCAGCATAGAGATGGAGTATAGGGAAGTAGAGTGTCAGATAGAACCAGAAGCAGCACAGAGATGGAGTATAGGGAAGTAGAGTGTCAGACAGATAAAACCAGAAGCAGCATAGAGATGGAGTATAGGGAAGTAGAGTGTCAGACAGATAGAACCTGAAGCAGCATAGAGATGGAGTATAGGGAAGTAGAGTGTCACGGTCAAAAATAACCTCAACCAAATTCGTGGTCAATCGCCACCAGCCCAGTTGGACTTAAGCCCAAACTCAAACATTCTAGGCGCCACGTAGACCGGGCCCATGGTTCGGATCCGTCCAATTAAGCTTAGTGGAGAGGCTTCATGGAGACGGTACGATCCACCCAGACTGACTAAGCCGTTTTGACCGACGCCTCGATGTCTAGCGAGACGAGTCGTAGCGCCGGGCTCAGGCTCATCCGG
>CM031598.1:60119458-60133235 GCA_018398815.1 Conus ventricosus | reverse complement strand
ACGATCCAGTTTTAAACTAAGTCATTAGAGTCTCTAGGATGATCTATATTACAGATTTGGAACATATTGTCGCCGCTAATCATGGGATTAATTACTTTAATCATATAGATTTTGTTTCCCTTCAAAATGACCGAGCCAGAAAATCAGCAGAATCAGAAAACATTGAATCAGGTGGAGAAAGTGACCAGTAAAAAGCCTGGGGGCGTTGCAGCAGGAAAAAAAATAGCAGAGTGGAACAAACAAAATAAATTACAGTTTCAATCCCAGATTATTGCCGCTAATCATAGGATTAATTACTTTTAATCATATAGATTTTGTTTCTCTTAAAAATGACCGAGCCAGAAAATCAGCAGAATCCGGTGGAGAAAGTGGCCAGTAAAAAGCATCCTGGGCGTGTTGCAGCAGGAAAAAGAGTAGCAGAGTGGAACAAACAAATAAAATTAATGTTACAATCACAGAATATAACTCATAATGAAAACATAACACCGCCAACGCCAGAACAAGTTGATTCAATGCCAGCTATAAAAACGTCAGAACAAGAACAAGTTGATTCAAGGCCTACAGCACCAAAGTCTTCATGGAATATTGAACTTAAAACAGTTGTCATTTTTGGCGCCCTTGCTGCTGGGGTGGTTATTACTGTTATAAAATATATAAACAACGCTGGCGAAAACGAAAGCAGTCAAAAAAATCTGAACCACTAAATACAGAAGCCAAACAAAAAAGCATGCCAGAACCACCAACAACAAAAGATCATTTTGATCCATTTCAAATGCAATAATATTTTAAAATTTTTTGGTTTTTTAATAAAAATAGATCATGGCGGATTATTATTTGTTTAAAATGATGAAGTCAATAAATAAAGACATGGAGTCTATAAAAGACATTTCCATAGACCAGAATTGTAATCAATGCGGTTGCTTACGATGTAAGAACTTCATTAAGATCTATACTGACCGATCTCGCGCCAAGAACGTTGAGCAAGACATCCTCAGCGATGACGCGTTTTTTGAGGCGTGTGTGTACTATATTAGACATCTACTATTTAAGATAAAAACATAGATTGTATTGTTTTTTTGCTGATAATTATAAGATAACTTAAATAAGAACTTGGTTGTACTTAAAGGATGACTTAATTACAATCTTGAGGCGATTTAAGTTAAGAACTTGAGGTGTCTTGGGGATGACTTGATTAAGAACTTAGAAGTGACTTGGGGTGACTTGAGGATGACTTGAGTAAGAACTTAGAAGTGACTTGAGTAAGAACTTGAGGATGACTTGAGGACGACTTGAGTAAGAACTTGAGTAAGAACTTAGAAGTGACTTGGGGTGACTTGAGTTAAGAACTTAGAAGTGACTTGAGTGTGTGCATGCGTGGGGTGGGGTGGGTGGGGTGGGGCAGGGGGTGTGCATGCGTGTTTGTGTGTGCGCGCACCTTTGATTATTTATAAGAAACAGATGTTCAGAATATGATATAGTTATTATCAGTAAAACAACAAAACAACAACAATGACAGCAGCGACAACAACAACAATAACAGCATATATACAAGCACGATCGCACGCACACACGCATGCACACAAACACACACACAAGCATTTAAAATAATCCCTTCATCGATCGGCTGGCGGATGACCTTTGACCGCTCCTACAAGAGCGCCGGCTTAACAGAGTGCCAAGTTCCCTCTCACTGCTTGACTAACTGGCACCCTTTGACTGCTCAGGCTTTGCTAAACAAGACTGTTACAAACTGTGTAATGCAGGTTGGTTTTACCTCGTTAATGCGCATGCCCAGTGTAATCAAGTCCACTGTAAAGAACTGGGTCCGCCTGATTTGAGAGACGCTGTTTGGGGGAAAGACCCAACGCCGCAAATTAAGTAATCAGGTGACGGTCTAATGACGGGTCTCTGCAGTATTCTGGCTGTGTGGAAAATCCGGCCAGCTTTGCCTAGTGTTTGTCTGTCTGTCTATCCACTTCGTTTTATAAGTTTGTCATGCTAGGATAAGTGTGTGGATTTTATGTCAGAAATATAACTCAGTTTTAAAAGACTTTAGAGAACAGTTAATGACGTTATTGAAAATGATCAGGAAAAACACAGGATTAAGCAAAAACTAAAATCTGAAAAGTTTAGTAAATTAGTTTTGAAAACGGATAATCCTACACAGTATGTTTGTTTGTAAAAAATCGTTATTTTTTTGGTTATTGAAGTCTTACTTGTCAGAGAACTATAAAATGCGGATTCTGGGGTCAACCATCCCGAAACTGGTTGAGGGATGGTTGAGCCAGAATCCGCATTTTATAGTTCTCTAAGGCCTTACAGGCCCCAAAGCACTAAATTAACCAGTAGAGCGCCTTTAGTCACTCAGCTGACGCGGAAATAAAAGTGCTTTCCCAGTGCCTATGGCCAGTATGGGCATTCCACTGACGTCATGCATTTTTCTTGAATTTTCATTCATTACTATTTCTATCAACGGACTCAAATAGAGTTTGTGTAGAAAGCCTTATATGTCTGTAGTCTTAAAATAATATGTAAATGACCACACGTGAGGGAAAGCCCATTTATTCTCATCACTGACTGGATGACCAGCCAGCACTTCGTCTCGCTTGCAAAGATGGCGGCGCAACCTAACCTTCGACAAGCCCAGCGACCAAATCAACGTATTTACACAGCTGAGCAGGCTCTGCTGATGATTTTTGACAAAGACAATAATCTTTTATTCAAGTTCAACGACTCACTCGAGCATGAAGGTGAGATGATGATAGTGGTGGAATTGCCGACCATATTCGTCAGTTATTGAGTAGGGCTCTGTGACCTCAGTGTGTGTTCAGCTGACTTGTGTCGAACGAGCCAGCCTAGTGTGTACTCTGCACTGCGTGCCGGTGGCCAGTGATGTGAAAGTCAGCGCGAGAGGGGAGCGTGGCCTGTTCGCGGCGTGACACGGTGCAGACGGAAAGGTAGGGGAAGATGAGGGGTGAAAGAGAGGGTTGAAGTCCAGCAAGAGGGCGTGGTGGGAGAGGGGGGGGCGTGGTCGTGGACTGGTCAGTCTGCATCGAGTGTGAGCGTCTTGATAGACTTCCAAACTGTTTTACTTTCATTTGCAGCACAGGTGTAGTGTTACAATACAAACTTTATTTTCAACTTTTTTGCTGTGTGTTCTTGTTTGGATGTGAAGATGTCGTGGTAAATACATATGTTTTTGATCGTGCAAAAAAATCTATCCAAATCTAAAAGCCTAAATACTTTTTTATTATCAAAATTAAAACAAAAGAAGCCCAGATTCAAAATCTTCATTCAATTTCCTTCAAAAATTATATAGATTTCATTTTTCTATCTTTTGTAGCTTCTGAGCTAGAATTTTTTGTTAATTATGACCCCCAAATCATGAGATTTCCCTGGCACCTGGGAACACCTTTGTTTGTACTATTTTTAGGCACTGAAGCCCCGGTTACACCGGAACCGAATACTCCCGAATAAATTTGGGCCGATTCTGTCCGAATATGGGCTGAATGGGATGGATTCGGTGGATTTGGGACCTATTCGTCTCTGATTCGGGGAGCTCCCCGAATCGAGCCGAATGGGTCCCGAATCAGAGCAGAATCGCCAAGAATCGACACGAAAATTTGGGAATCCCGAATACACCCGAATGCCACCCGAATAGTGACCAGAATCGAGCCGCATTGCGACCAAAATGCGCCGAATGTGGCCCGAATGCCCCGATTACGGCCGAATAGAGCCGAATGGCGACCCGAATATCGACCCGAATGGGGACGAATATGGTCGAATGCGCCGAATACGACACCGAATCACCCGAATATGTCCCAGAATCGTCCGAATCGGCCCAAGAATCGTCCGAATGGGGCCCGAATCGGATCCGAATATGCCCGAATCCTTTTTTGGGGGAGGTAATATATTGTGCAACTCCATGCACCTCACTTCCACCTTGTCATTCGACCTGTGCACACCATGGAAGACCGTGATCAACTCTCCTCGCTGCCCAACTGCTGCTGGATGATGACCGTTTGCAGAACGAGGCTGCTGCACGACATGCTGCTGAAGACTCTGACAGCAATGATGGGGGACGGTTATGATGACGACGGTGGCGATGATGGTGATGCACCACAGGCTAAACGTCGGCGCAGACGAAGATGGGGGGTCCCCCCTCTGGATCGGACGACGAGCAGAGTACGGCCAATACGACGTACTGATGTGGGAACTCGAACACGAAGACGTCCAATCGTTCCAGAACTTCCTGCGATTTGACCCAGAGCAGTTCCAAAATATCCTTGCCAGGGTTGGTCCAGCACTCACCAAGAGAAGAACCAACTACCGAGAAACCGTTAGAGCCTGGTCTGAAGCTGGCGCTGGTCCTGCGGCACTTTGCATCAGGGGACAACTACAAGAGCTTGATGTATGGCTTCCGCGTCTCCAAGCCCATCCATCGTCAGCATGGTGTCAGACGTAGCCGAGGCGATCATTGAAGAATATGGCGATGATTTTGGTCAGCGCTCCCACCACACCAGAAGGATGGAAGGACCTGCAGACGGGTTTCTGCGGCGTTGGAACCTTCCACACTGCGTCGGCCCCATCGACGGAAAGCATGTGGCCATCCAGTGTCCCAGACGTGGCGGTTCGGTGTACTACAACTACAAGGGTACCACTCCATCATCCTCTTCGCCGCGGCTGATGCGGTTTATAAGTTCACCGGGGTCGATGTTGGGGCGAATGGGTCAGCGTCCGACTGCCAAGTCTTCAACAGCTCGAGCAAAAAGAGGCGATGGAAGATGACACCATCGGCTTCCCTGAACCAGACCCTCTTCCCGGCGACAACGTCGACATGCCCTACTTCCTGGCTGGTGACCACGTTTTCCCCCCGCTGCGGACATGGTTGATGAAACCCTTCTCCAGAAGAGAGCTAGATGACGACGAACGCATCTTCAACTACCGCCTTTCAAGGGAAGACGAGTCATCGAGAACGCCTTCGTATCCTGGCCAGCCGCTTCAGATTCTCCTGACAACCAATGCGCCAGTCTCCAGGAACGCTACCAAGATAGTCCTCGCGTGTGTCTGCCTTCACAACCTCCTGAGATCCGTGAGCACGGACCACCCCCAGGCGTCGACTTGGAAGACGAGCAGCACAACGTCATCCCTGGCCAGTGGAGAGAAGAAGCACAGATGGAAGACCTCCAAGCTGTGACGGGGAACAGGACAACAAAGGAGGCGAAACGCCAGCGTCTGTCATTGAAGCACTACTTCATGTCAGACGCTGGAGCAATAGAGTAGCAGCAGCAATGATTTGAAAGAAAAAAAGAAGTAAAAATTGAAGAAAAACATGCTCTGTCTCTCTCTCTCTCTCTCTCTCTCTCCTCTCTCTCTCTTCTCCTCTCTCTCTCCTCTATATATATATATATATATATATAATCTTTCCCTGTCTCTTTCTCTCTCTCTCTGTCCTATCTCTGTCTCTCTATCTCCTCTATCTCTCACTCTGTGTCTGTCCTTCCCTCTCTCTCTCTCTCTCTCTCTCTCTCTCTTCTCTCCTCTCTCTCTGTCTCTCTCCTCTCTCTCACACACACACACACAAACACAAACGGCGTGCAGACACACAGCAACAACTATGTTTTTCTCCCCTCTTTATATTCTCTCTCTTTTACATTAAAAATAATTTAAAATCAATGTGTTCCGTTTGCAAAACTGTACGAGTGAAAACACTATAATTGCATGCTACACAAATGATCAAGCACAAACAGGAAACACATAAAACACACAAAAGATCCCTATCTCTCTCTGTCTGTCTGTCTGCCTGCCTGCCTGCCTGCCTGCCTGCCTGTCTGTCTGCCTGCCTGTTTGTCATGATGTCATGAATCGTGTAGTCCAAAATCATCATGAAATGTTCAGAAACAAAATGTTATTGTCATAATATCAATCAAATGACCCTAAAGGAAAATTACAAGAAAACAAAGGAAAGGAGCCAAGTCAACAGTGACCACTGATAGTTGATACCACCAAAAAAAAAGAAGAAAGAGAGAAAAAAAGGACTTGTGTGTAAGGAATTAAGGAGAAGGAGAAAATTAAACATAACATTGCAACATATAAAAACAATGAAACCAATATAAAAAAAGAAACGAACTGTAAGAAACACAATAAAAATGAATTTTTTTTTTCCTTTTTTTGCGTTCAGGCAGCTGGCACAGTTTTTGGCTGTTGAGGTTCAGGGCTTCTCTCATGACCGAGCCGAAGGAGAGGTCTTGGCTGTTGTTGCCAGAATTTTGACAAGGAGTCGATGGAGAGGGGAGTCCCGCAGCTGGTACAGCTGCCCTGCCTGCTGTGGCGTTGGTGGATGCTGGAACTGCTGCTGCTGCACTGGTGGCTATTGACCTGAAGTAGCAGGAGGCTTGGCTGGCGTCGACGTCACAAACGGCTGTTTGTTGAGACGTTCCGATTCTGCAGAAGTAGCGACATCCTTCAGATGACCACTGTGGAATTGGTACCAGATTGAAGGATGGACCTCTCTGGAAACTGCAGCCAGCCAGTTTCCATACGCTGCCTTCTGACCCAAGGTGGGGCTGCAAACAGCAGCTGCACTGCTGATGAGCTGTGCGACGATCGCTGCCGCTCCTGAAGTTTTTTGACGGCCTCTTGACGCTTCCTCTTCTTTGACGATGGAGGAGCAGTGGGTGTAGAGGCCACAACCTTCCAAGTCGGTGTTGTCGAATTCATGGGCGGCGACGTCTTCATCTTCTCTTCTTCCACTTTCTTCGTCGCTCGTCGGTGGGAAGTTGCCTTGGACGTCAATGGCGCTACTCGTGGACCCTTCGCCTTCAACTTGAGGACCCCCAAGTCCTTCCACGCATCCGGTGGACGTGGGGAAGCAGGAACTGGAAGCTGTCGTGATCCACTGCTCCCAGCGGCAGCACCTTGGCCCTCTCCTGACTTCTTCCGAGGCCTTGGCAAATCTTGTGCACAAATTTCCCCCATACCAGGTCTTGACGCCTTTTGGATCAATGCCCAATGATGCCGCCTTGACCCTGTACACCTTGTCACGCTTGCGTTGTCCTTGTAGTCCGCGTCGCCCTTGCCCAGATGAGGGTTCTCATACAACCAGTCACGAAGAGCCTCCTGCTCGCTTGGGTGAACTTCAGGCGTTTGGGAGTCCTGCCCTTCTTTATGGTGTCGGTAGCTGGGTGGTCTTGACCTTTTTGTCTTTCTTCTTGTGGGCGTTCTGGCTTTGGAAGGGGCACTGATTCTTTCCTGAGACATCACTATCGTCCTTCATCAAGGAGTCCATTTCCAGTTGGTCGGACATCTCTTCTTGAGGGGGATGATGAAATGGAAATCTTGTCTTGGTGGTCTTGGTTCTAGGCATGGGCGAGAATGTTTTTCACGTCGGCTGCAACAGGCGAAATGAGACAAATGCCCCCCTGCACGCGTATTTATAGCCGATTCGGCTATATTCGCGAGCTGTATTCGGGTGACGATTCGGGTGGATCGGGGCATTCGGGGCAGATTCGGCTCTATTCGTGCTATTCGGGTCTGATGATTCGGGCCGTACTCTCCGAATGATGCGAAATACGCCCGAATCTGCCAAGAATGTCCCGAATGCCTCCCCGAATGCATCCGATTTCCAAAACCGATTACCGCCCAATGTGGCCCGAATTGAAATTTGTCGGGGCCACTTTGTAGTCAGGGTGGTATTCGGCTGGTTTTGAACATTTCAAAACGAGCCGAATCCCTCCACAATGTTCCAGAATCCTCCAAATTTTGCTCATTCGGGGGGGAGAACAGAATACTCCAGAATGCACCCGAATAGGTGCATTCGGGTGGATTCGCAGCTGGATTTGGTCCGGTGTAACCGAGGCTTGAACGGTTAATTGAAGTCCAGTGGCAGTGAGGCCAGAAATGTTAAACATTTTTTGTTGTTGGTTTTAAACTACTTGCATGAAAGAAAAGAAAAAAGCTCCATTCTATTGAACATCGCCTTTAAAATGAAAGTCTGTGGTGTTGTGAAAAGAGACTTTGCAGTGGTTTGCAGTTTCCTTTGAATTTTGTTGTTGTTGAAGGGTTACCTATTTATTTGAACATTTTAAAGAACTTAAATCTTGGTCATTGAATCTTGATCATTGAATCATATTGAAATAATGCTTGTTGTATTAAAAAAAATGTAAACATATTACCAGTGATAGATCTGTTTGCCTCTATTTGTCTCTTTGTGCTATTATGACACCTTTTGTTAGTAGAGCTTCAGATTTTTTCAGTCACTGTGGGATACATTTCATGATACCAGAAAGTGAAGGGACAAAAAGCAACTTTAGACATGAGACCTTTAGTCAGTATTTCAGAGCTGTCATGTAATTTTAAACAGTTAGTAGTAGTAAAAACCCAGAATTTGTTCTTATTGTACTTGTCATCTTGTGGGTATAGACTATCTCACAAGCAAACACTGCTTTGATTCAGAGGCTCTTGTCCAAAAATGTTGCAAAATGCTCGCTGGAGAAGACAAGTCAGCCTCCTATTTTTTGTTGAAGAGATTGTCATCAGTGGGAGAGCAGGCAGTGATGCTGTTTTCAAGATTTTGTTGATTTCTTTTTCAGTTGTGTGGAAAAGATTAACAAAAAGTGTGGCAGTGTCCATGTAACTGTAAGAGTGTTAGAGGCCAAAACTTTGGAAAGAACAATGGCAAAGTCCTTGTGTAGCAATAAGATTTGGGAACAAGGTCCTTTTTTAGAGCCGTGCTTCCCAACTTTTTGTTCTCTCAAGAGAAAAGTCTCTCTTCATCAAATGGAGACTTTTCTCCACAGAAAAAAAGAGGATGGGGGCTTGAGGAGGAAGGGGGGGGGGGGGGGACATTCTTAAAATAGTACTTTACTGATTTTCGTTTGCTTCTGATGCTTTGATTTGAAAGCTGTTGGTGAATGTTATAGCTGTCTCTGTGTGTGCCATTTTGCAGATTGAATAAAGGATTTGGTATTGCTCTACAAGTAAGACTTTGTTCAAATTTAGATTTTGTTGTGTGGATGTTAAGATTTTACCAAAGGACCCTCACATATTTTAACAGAGGGTCTCAAAGACCCTTGGCTTTGACTGCTTAAACTGAAAAGGGACGCTGGGACACTTCTTGTTTGAAATAATTCATATGCATGATCTCAAAATTGTGTGTGTGGAGACAGGAATGATTTGTTGATCAAGTGAGAGAGATGGACCAATTTCCACCCCGTCACCGTTGTAACAAGTGCACAACAGCCTGGTATTTGAGCTTGACAGGTGACTTGATAATTGAAAATTTATCACGAAAATGTGTGTGTTTGTAAGTCATTTCTAAACTTCTTTGGATGATTTTCTGTCCATTTTATATTATTTTGGCTCCATAATTGATATAAGTTTGTCAGTCTCATATGATGGTATTATAATTATATGGAAATGAATTTACAGGGTTATGTCAAGCGCCAGGCACTATATGCTTGTGCCACCTGTGCTACCACTGAGCCTGCAGGCGTTTGTCTGGCATGCAGCTACCATTGCCATGAGGGTCATGACCTCTATGAGCTTTACACAAAACGGTAAGAGGAGAACATTACAATAGATGAATATATAGTGTTCAGTTTTGTGATTGAAGTGTTCCGTGTACAAAACATTTGATGAATCGTAAGTTGGCAGACTAACGTATGAACTGTTCTGAAATTTGGGGTGCCCTCTTCAGGGAGCGTAATATGATTGCATAATCCAGTGTGTGTGTGTTCTCCTGTCTGTTTGCTAAATTCCTTTTCTAATTTCATCTGTATTGTTCTACTGGGTTCTTTTGCCACACTAGGTGCATTCTACATATGGTCCCTCAGGTTCTTTTTTTTTTTCTTCTCTAAAACTTAAAGGTCTGCTGCCTAGACCACTGCTACAGATCTAGTGTTGGTAGTACAGACAGTTAGAAAAGCCTTCCGATGCCAGAGTGAAACCTTACACCAACTACAGTACAATCTATCTCTCCATTTCCTTATCAAAGTTATTTTCTTCTTGTGTGCTTTGCAGTCTCTCTTTATCTTTCCTTATTACTGTTTCATTCATCCGAGTTTTACTCTGACAGTGAGTGTTTTAACTTCAGGCTGTGTGTATGTAAATTGAGCAGTGATACCTGGAACCAATGCTGAATACATGGTTTGTAAAATTTCTATGTTTGTGATAAAACAGTATGGCAAAAGTGAAACTATTTCCAGTAATGTAACAGTAAGAATAGGATAGGAAAGTCAGATTTTTTTCTTTTTGAAAAGAAAGATTGCCTTAGGCCTGGTTCACATGATACTGTTTCCATTGCAGAAGGCCTATACTATTTAAAGTAATGACTGAATGAGTGTTTAAAAGCTGTTTCTTTTAAGATATTCGCAAGGTGAAATCTCACATGTTGAGCCATTGCACAGCACCAATGACAGTATTGCCTTTGACAAGTTAAGTGGCAATGAAATTTTAAAATTGATCAGAAGCAACTTGTGACTTTTGGAACTTTCCACCAGTTGATTTTAACTAACATAGTACACAGAATAGTTTCTTGTTTTTTGTTTGTGGTGAGAGTGCATTTAAATTGGTACAGACTAGAGATTCTGTGACTTTTCAAGGCAGTATATTTTTTTCTCTTCACAAATTCAGACCGCATCTTTGTAATTCCAGAATGCTTGTGAATGGCAAACCTGTTTACCCATATGATTTTGCCATAATTTGAACACATTTGGAGAAAATACGGCAAATAACAACAACAACCCCTCCCTTTCCCTTCCCTTCCCCCTGTCTCCCCGATTATATGACACAGTGTTCTTGAGCAGCAGTCACATTTGTGGAGTATAACCATGGTTTGTCTTGAAGTCTTTTAACCAAAGAGCTACAACTCTTGTTAACTTGTGCAAAATCTAATCAAGCTGTGTCTGCTTCTGTAACAATATGCTGATACGTAGGACAAAAACAAACGGACAAACAAAATATAAAACAAAGAAAAACCCAGTGTGATGAAAAACAAAACAAAAAAAAATAGCATGACAGCATGTGCTGACAGCATGTCAAAGAACCAGGTGTGAAAGAAATTTGCGAGGACGATTTTTTTTTTTTTTATAGTGTAACAACTGCAATGTAATTGTTCTGCTATGTGGTGGTAGGGCAAAATGCCACTCACCTACCTCCACCTACCCCCCTCCAGCTTTTACACTTATTTTGAAGATTTGTGCTCACTCTTTGTAGAAAACCCTTTTTTGTGTGGAAAAGTACACCAGTAGCAGTTCTAGGGCAAACAGATCTTGAATTATCAAATCATTTAGGCGTCAGACATGCTCTATGTGCTGTACACCAACCATTGTTGACATGTGTAACAATCAATATGTTCTTCATAAGTTTGTGTGACACCTTAGCCAGCTCAAAGTGCATGTCAGTCAAGTGCATGTATATTACTATAAGCTTGTTTAGCAGCCTTGAAAGTCAGGATTTTTCCAGACTAGCCTTTGGTTAGTGCTGAAAAATTTCACTGGCTAGATCAGAATATTTAGTTTGCTAGCCCAAACATTTCACGAGCTAAACAAGACCAATCACTGGACGGAAAGTCAGAATATGTGTATATTCTGTGCAGAGTATAAATATATGAAAAAGGACAGAGACAGAAATAGTAGGATCTGCCCCCCCCCCCCCCCCCCCCCCCCCCACCACCCACACCACACACCACCACACACTACACACCCTCACATACCACACCACACACACACACACACACACACACACACACACACACACACACACACACACACACACACACATGCCTGTGACATACAAAAGAATTGAAAATGATACAGACACTACATTTTTTTCTCAGGTAATTATCTTCCAGTAGAAAAAGAAAAAAAAGGAAAAATGAAAGCAAACAAATCAAAACAGATGCTAGGATGACCAGATTGAAAAAGCAGCAAGACAGTGTAACAGTGAGTAACAAATCTTGTAATTATTTTGAAGTACCTGCCTTTTGCTAGTGAACAAATCTTGTAATTATTTTGAAGTACCTGCCTTTTGCTAGTGAAGTCTTGTTTTTACTCGCCTAAAAATTTTTCTGTTTGCCATTGTGAGTGAAACACTTGCCACTTTTGAGGGCTGCTTTGACTCGTAAGTGCTCAAGCTTGATCACAGTCACAAGTTCTTCTAATCTACTAGGTATACAATGCAATCTGCGTGCATCAGTAAATCTATTTCCCTTCGATTTAGGTCTATCATCAGGCAAATTACATACACTTCTTGCATGATTGTCAGCAACTATCACTGGTGTAGTGCTAAAAGACACTTGTGCATATGATGCAGAATTCAGTTCAGGGCTTTGAATTGGGAAGAGAAGAAAACTGGCAACTGACAAGGTACTTGTATCGTAAGAGATGAAATTCCCATGTTTGGAATCAAGCAGAGAAATGATAAAGGAGGTTTGTTATGGCCCAGACCAGTCCTCAAAGCAATAGACGAGGTGGAGCTTTGAAGTTGGCAAAATAAATGTGCATATTCCAACATTTTTCAATGATTGGGATTCAAATACATTGTTTGTCAAAGTGAGAGGGTGCAGCCAAAATGCTGAGGTGCTGTTCAGTTAAAAAAAAAAAAAAATCTGTGTTCCGTTGTGTGGTTGTTGGTTTCAGTGTCTAAGATATTAGCTTGTGTGTGTGTGAGAGAGAGAGGGAGAGTGCGAGATCTTTCACATCTAAGAGGATTATTTTCATGCAACTGTCTCTCAATGCATGGCCACCCACGCTAGGTGTGTCCTGTCACGGTACCTACAGTTCATATCATGGAGCAGTCAATATTGTGTCTTAAGGCACCCCACCAGAGGAGACCGTAAACTACTGCAAAGTCACTTCCGTGACGTTCAGTAGTGCCTGTTCTGACCCAGTGAGGATACCGCCTATTCAGTATCTTGCTTACTGCAGTTGTTGCTTTGTCATGGAACCAGAGAGAGACTGACTGCCTTTAGAACCATCCAAAACACACCACTTGCATGAGGTTTGAGGGAATTAAAACTCAAGGTCACTGTAAGCCACAGAATTCAAGACTGGTTTGTGTTAAATAAATGAAGTCCATTTTAGTCTGATACTGTGAGGCACAAAGTTGAGGGACTCTGTGCTTGCTTTCTATGATATCATCCTGGCAAGAAACAGACATAAACCTGCAGTGTTGGTCTTGGAGTTGACATTCTGTTGTTAGCTGCATGTTGCACAGGATTACACTTTGTTACAGCTGTTTTGCTTTGATTATAATCACCCTTCTTTTTCTGTTCTCCTTTAGATGAAGCCAAAACCAGCTGTATTGTTATCAATGCTGGTTGTTCCAACAAATGTACTGAAGTGTTTTGTTCATTTTTTTTCTTGGCGAAGAACAACTGTGAGTCAAAAACTCTTGAAAGCCAGTTAGTGAGTTACAGTTAGTGAACGACAGTTGGTGAGTTATGAATTTCCTTTTTCCCCTCGGCTTTGATACAAGTACCAGCTTGAGGTACAAAATCTGTTGATTGAAAATTATGTCACAGGGTTTACGGTTTAGTAAAAACTTTTGAAGTATTGGATCATTTTTATTTTACAGGCACTTCCGATGTGATTGTGGGAACAGCAAGTTCAGGGACAGCAGCTGCAAGCTTGTGGCAGTAAGTCGTAGGGAAGGATGGAAGGACACTGTGTTCCCAAAGACACACACATATGTGCATAAATGAAGCACATAAGTTCACTGTGCTAAAACGTGCAGTGCCTCATCTGATGCATGCTAATTAAAAATCAAACAAGTTGAC
>CM031598.1:60044256-60118458 GCA_018398815.1 Conus ventricosus | reverse complement strand
GTGACAGAACGACCGGAGGAGGGAGATACAAAAGCGGTTAAGGTAGACTGTCATAAATGAACAGATAGATGAAAAGATAAGCAACAGATTTTTAAAAAGCCGGTACGAGAAGGGACATGGAGCTGTTCTCTACCATAGTCCTTCATTTTGCTCTCCGCTCTCAGTTTACATACTTGTACATACACTTAGATATACATGTTGAATCTCCAAGGCCTCGAAGTTGCGCAGTCATCCGAAAGTCTACTGTAAATGCAATACCATTAGAAGGGGGCTGGGGCGGGGACGAGGGTGGACAAGGAGGGAGGGAGTTCAAGGAGGTGTGTGAGCCCGAGAGTAACTACTGACACTCCTTTTGGATATTTGGAACCTGGGGAGGGAGAGGGGTGGAAGGTGTCATTCCTCTCCTATAATCAGGAGGAAAAAAAAAAAAGAAAAAAAAAAGGTAGAGGAGGAGGGAGACACAGGGAGCGGGAGAGGGACGGGGCAGCAGGAGCGGGGGAAAAGGGGGAAGATGCCCAGTTTGGGTCCGTGGTCTGAAAAACGACCGCACTGGATAGGAGGGGAGGTACGGAACATTTGCAGGGTGCAGGAGATAAGCAGAATAAAATGCTACCAATTTTGCTTAGACTCTCTCTCCCCACCTCCCACCCCTCCACCCCCCGGTTTGTGCATGTGTGTTTGGGTGTAAAAAGTGGAGAGGAGGGGGAGGGGGGGGGGGGGGCAAAAACCGTGCTGACGGGAAAGTATGGGTTGGAAAGGGCGACAGGGGGTACGGTCGTGCAGGGAAGGGCGGAAGGGGAGAGGGCGGGAAGGGAGGGGATGCACCATCAGATTGTAAATGTTTTCGAGCCTAAGACTGTGGTCATATGTTGGGGAGGTGTGGGGAGGGATGTACGAGAGGAACGGGCGAAAGATTAGTGGAAGGGGAGGGAGGGGTCGCAAGGGGAGAGCATGGGCAGTCATGCTGATGTTGATTCAGTAACGCTTGAGGTAACAATATAGGTATCAATAGGAATGTGGGGTCAAAGTGGGCGGGGCGGAGTAGATCGGAACAGGTGAGGATCAGGTCGGGCAAGGTGGCATGGGCCCGGAAGGGAGGAAAGGGGAAGGGAAGAACGGAGGGAGGAGAGGGCAAAAAAAAAAAAAAAAAAAGGTATTACCCTGTTCACAACTGTTCCAGACTGTTCACAAATATTTTTTTTCTCTCGTTTCCCCCCCCCCCCCCCCCCCCCCCCCCCTTTTTTTTTATGTCACTTTTTTCAGTAAAGGTGTATGTCCAAGGGTTGTTTCTTCACAATTTTTTCCAGAGTTCATTACAGTGGTGTGATTTCTTCATCCACCAAATCATCTTCGAATCTGTCGTCTGATGAGCGAGTGTCTATTCTTGAGAGTTGAGGACGATGCTGGTCTTCACTCGCCGTTACAGCCGTCGAGGATGTCCATTTGACCCCCTCCTGTCTGAGTTTCCTCTTTCTCCTTGGTTGTCTGAAGAGGCAGATATTTTCCCTTTGCATGACGTGTTGTGGCGAAGCCTCGGGGTGCTGGATACCGGGTTCCTTGCATTTGTTTGTCTGCTGTTAGGCTGAGAGGGGGGCGATTTGCAATGATTTGGCCGGACCGGAATTTTTGAAGATGTGGTGTTACTGTTCTCGGTCTGCATCGCTTCCTCTATCCCTAGCAGGCTGCCTTCTCTCAGTTTGACGATTTTCCCATTTTGCGTCAAAGCATGAATAATGCCTTCTTTTGTCCAGGTGTTCTTTACTCCGGGATGTTTGTTAACAATGTTCAGCCGCGTCATGTTCAGTGGGGTAAGGTCTTCCACAATCCCTCTCTTGCTGCCTTTTAATTTCCGACGATTCTGAAGCACTTGGTTTCTGGTTTTTCTTGATATGAACTTGACTATTATTGGCCTTGGTTTTTCCCCCCTGGTGCCCACCGTGTGTGCAATACTGATATCGTTTGTTGAAATATGGCCCAGTCCCATTACTTTTTGTATTACTTCCAATACTCTTTCTTCACATTCTTGAGTACTTTCCGTCCCGCTCTCTATAACACCAAGGAAGCGAACACAATCCCGTCTCTGATATTGCTCCAGATCATTTCTTCGCTCCCTCTCCGCTTCCAATGATTTTTTTAACCCTCTCACTTCGTGCTGTAAGTCTTCAATTAGATCTTCTTGGTTTTCGATCATCTCTTTCAGGGCATCGTTCTCTTTTTGAAGATCAAAGACTTCACTTCTTAACCCTTCAATTTGTTGTGTAATTTTTATTCGATAATTTGGTTTCACTGTTTTCAATCACTTTGTGAATGAATTCAAGTTTCTGAGTCAGTGTCTCTTGTAACTTTGCAATCTGTTCTGAAACGGTAAACTGATCTCCTGACGGTTCGTTGCTCCCCTCAGTTGTAAATGTCTTATTGCTGCTAGCCATGTCTCCTGACCTCCCTACAAAATTGACAAGGCTTTGCTGTCCGTTATTACTTAACAATGGTCTTTGAGATGACGAAGATCTTGATTTTTTATGTTTATTGGCACTTGATGTTTCCAGTGAGTTATTATTTTGAGTACTCACATCTGATGATCTTGACGTACTTTTCCGCTTGTTGGGACGAGGCATTTCATCACAATTCGGCGAAGGAAGAGAAAAAAAATTATTTGAGAATATTTTGACAGCACTTTCATCATCACATTGAAACTAAGCTTTGCAGCACCATGTCTTTTTTGAGACAATCACATACAGCTCATCGCGTGATTTGTTTACAGTGAGTCTTACAACAAGAAAACCGGTTCAGCGGAGCTCTGCGATCATGCGTCCGTCTCCGTCGTGTGAACAAGAGTCAAGTCGTTTTTCTTTTTCTTTTTATTCTGTTTTCAATAGGGCTGATAAAGCATTGTAGAATAAAGCAGGGCTTAAAACGTTCCGCGTCTGGGCGGAATTCCGCGATTTCGGTTTGTCAAAAAAAAAAAAAAAAAAAAAAAACCCGACAGGAGCAAGGTATCCGTGATTGGCTTGCAAGCGTTCATAGCAACTGCGCGCAAGTTATGGCCCCTGATTATTCTTGGAAGAAGTTTCCTGTCGGACTTCCGGAAAAAACAAAATGGCGGAGCGCGCAGACATTGTTCATGAGGGTCGATCTTTTGACGAATCTGCAATTAAAAACAAGTGGAAATGGGAGTGGATGCTTCTGAAGTCATTGGAGACTTTCTTCGCAAAGTTATTGCACCAGGTTTAGCTTGGTGCAAACTGCTTAAGGGAAGTGTTACGGTGGTCGCGGGAAGAAAGCTCTTGATCACATTCGTTCAGCGAAGCACGTGTCAAACGTCAAGGCGCTGAGTGGAACTACAAGAAAGGTCACTGAAGACACTTTAGCAGCAGTAAAACATGCCAGGATAGAACATTGCAATCCTGTGGGGAAAAAAGAGGGTGATATAGAAAATGTGGAGAGTGCAAGCCAGGCGGGAGGCAGCAAGGAAAAAGAGAGGGTTCAAACTAATCAAAGTCAAGTTGTCAGCAAGAAGGTGGATGAGAATGAAATAAAAATTGTAGAGTGTGAAAGCCAGACAGGAGAAAGCAAGGAAACAGCAGAAGGGTTGAAATTCAAGTAAGCAAGAAGGTGGATGGCAAAGACAGTGCAGACAATGCAAGCAGCAAGAAGAAACAGAGTTCCTTGCTATGTTTCTTTAATGCCTCCACCACCCAACACCCAAACGACAAAGCTCTGTGTGTGTGTGTGTGTGTGTGTGTGTGTGTGTGTGTGTGTGTGTGTGTGTGTGTGTGTGTCCTTGTGAAATCCTGTATTTCAGTGTTTATTATAATTTAGGAACTTCAAAATTTGACTTTCAGTATGTGCTGATTCCACAAGTTTCTCATTTATCAAAATTTGGATATTGTGACTTTCAAAATGTGCTGATTCCACAAGTTGATCTCTGTTATATGAGACTGAACTTTAAAGTGTTTGATGCAGTTACTGACTTTGTGTGCACCAACTTCAAACTTGATATTGTGGGATCATTTAAACCTGAAAAGTGAAACTTATTGAGCAACCCCAGAAGTGAGATTTCATCCAAAGACTATAGCTGGTGAACACCTGTAAAACACTCAAGTTAAAGGGGCAGTGTTCATTTTATTATGTGTTTAACCCCTTCTCCCCTTGTCCCAAATATATCTTCCTGTAATAATTATGTGTTTACAGCAATTTTTATGCACTAAATAACTCTTGAAATTATGTCCAGAAAGCGCGAAATGGCATAGATTTACACTCGGTTAAAAAAAATTTTTCCCGGGGAGCATGCCCCCGGACCCCCCTAGTTTCAGTGGATTTTTCCTCCTCCTGTTTTAAGCCCTGATAAAGCCAAAATGATGTGTGAATTTTGGCAAAATGCATTTTCTTTTTAAACTTCACACTCATCAGCTGAAGCTTTAGGAGTTTAAAACGCATTCAGTCAAAAAGCCAAATCATCCCCTCTCAGCCTGTCCCACCTAATTCATCCCCTGGTTCCTGAATTCGACTGCAGAAAGTTGGCAGGTGTACCGTTGATCATAAATCCTGTCTTTGTTGGTACAAAGAAGACCTGAGGAGCCTATTTGTAGAAATGATGACATGTGCATACTACCGAAAACATCCATTATACGTCTGAAAATTAGGGTTCTATTTATGGGAAGAATTGTAGGGCCTTGGCAGGTCAGTTTACTTGAAATGTGTATGTATGCCGGCATCTTTGTGTGTGCATTTGTTAAAGTATGTACTTTTGTACATTGTGTATGTATGTGTGTGACTTAAGATCACGAGTATTATGGCTCAATTAATAAACAAAACCATGTGATTAAAAAATTCAGTCAGTCAGATACATGTGGACAAAGGATGCATTGCATATGTTCTCATATGGGACCAACATATTTATGTCAGTATCCCTGTAGACTGCCTCAGGTAACATCATGTAGGGTACTCTGAGACTAGGGATGCATATTCACCTGCACAATGAATGAGTAAGAACAACTCAGCGTGTCAGGGAGCTAATCAAAGTTCAAGAAATCGGATGCCTTTCAAAGGTTTGGTTTGCTAACCCCTTTAAAATAACACTGTCAAACGTTTTTTTCCCTCCTCATGTTGTATGCAATGTAAACTTCAGACCCCAATTCTCGCTTTAATTTCACACTCAACTGCTGCCATAGTCAGTGCTGTCGTACTATCTTAAAGATGTCCCAGCATAATGAGATTCAGGGATAAAATATACATGTGGAAACACCTATGGGAAGCTATCAGAAAATGAGATGGCATGTGTTGAAAGCAGCAAGAGTCCTTTGAACTTTATGTTTGCCTGTTGATGGTACTATGCATTCCTTACTGTGACCAGTCAAATTGCATGAGCTGATGTTGGCTTGAAAACTTTTCAGAAAAAGAATGTATCCTTCAGTCACCTCCTGTTATTTGCTGTTGAGTAGGTGCGATGTTGTTCAGTGACCAGGCCAGTTTTGATTCAACATGTTGTTTGTCCGTCAAGACGACGAAGACCATCTAGTCATCCTGGGATCGGGGGTGAGCACGTAGATGGCTGGTCAGGCTGATGTGCGCCCGGAAAGACCTATCACAGCATAGACAGGGGATGGTGGCAGCAGTTGGAGATCTGTTGACACTGGTCTCTGATTCAACATATAAGGAACATGGCCTGTCAAGCCCCCTGTTGTCATGTATTGATTACAGATAATTGCTTGTTTGATGAGCGGACCATATGAGAGTCATCCTCTGGACGTTTGTTCTGTGACAAACCCCACGAATCAGCTGACACCATACAGGCATGGATTTGGATTGAAAATCAAAACAAGGTTTACCATGAGGACAGGGCATGAAAGGCCATAGACTTTTTTTTAAAATTATGTATAGTAATCGGTGAAGATTTGTGGTACTGATGATATGCATTTCCATTTGGTCTGAAAATGTGTGACAGAGCTATCATATATTCATTTATCCTGGCTTCAGCCAGACCCAAAAGATAACACATTCAAAGCCTTGGTCAGGAAATTGAGCAATTTACTCTTGGATGAATCCTTTGAGTGGATGAAACTTGACGGTGTGGTCCTAGTCTTCCCATTTAAGGTTATAGCACATACAACAAATGTGGAATGGAACCAATTGAGTGTTGATTTAGATATTGGTCTGCTGTAGTTTTTTTTGTATGTTTGTTTTTTAAAGAGTGTACACTTTTTGTGTGATTAGTTTGCACTATGTTTAACTTTTCTATGTTTTTTGTTTGTTTTCTTTACAGGCAAAATCAGATCTTAATGAAGAGAATCAGTACAGTCAGAATTTCAAGGGTGCTTACTGCACTTGTTCCAGGCCCTACCCTGACCCAGAGGATGAGGTAATGTGATTTAAGGTGAACAGTGATGGGGAGGGAGACAATTTGTTAATTCGCTGCTGATCTCTTTTTCACACATACTCAGTCTACCTATCTGTCTGTTGGTCTTTATCTTTTTCTCTATCCTGGTGTCTGTCTCTCTCTTTCTCTGTCTCTATCTCTCTCTCTCTCTCTCTCTCTCTCTCTCTCTCTCTCTCCTCTCTCTCTCTCTGTCTCTCTCTCTCTCTCTCTGTCACCACACACACACACACACAACATTATCATTCATTTTATCATGTGTTCCAACCATAGGTTCCATTCGCACATTTCTAATGTGCATTGTTTTCATAGTCTTTATTTTGCTGCTCTGTTAATACATATATTATTAAGTGTGTGTGTGTGTATGTGCTCTATGTTATTTCAACATCATTAATATTGTTAACAGTATTATCTGTGTTATCATTATCGTAAATATTATGTTATTATTTCTATTAATTTTATTGTTATTAGTATTATTATTAGTATAGTAAGTTCCAGTGTTATAGTTGTCGTTATCGATTCATTCTTTTTGTTATTTTGGCCATATTTTGGTCTGATTTTGTGTTTTGCCTAAATATTGTTGAACAGTAATAAAATTTTGAGTCTTGAATCTCTCTGTCTCTCTCTCTTTTTCTCTCAACATCTCTGTCTGTCTCTCTTTTTTTTTCTCCCACCCTCCCTCCCTCTCTCTCTCTCTCTCTCTCTCTCTCTCTCTCTCTCTCTCTCTCTCTCTCTCTCTCTCGCTCTTTTTCACTCTTGCACTCCTTCCCTCCCTGATTCCCTGCTTCTTACACAAAACACACACACACACACACACACACACACACACACACACACACACACAGACCATTTCCTTTTCTTCTAAGTAAACAGAAAAGGGAGGTCACAGGAATATCACACACAGACCAATCTTTCTTGTCTGTGAACAGAAAAGGAAAACCGCAGGAGTATTAGTGATTGTGACTAGAAAATTCATGAATGAGATTCCATTTGTCTGTGGATGTGCATGCACACCCTTTCTGTAGTTTCTGGAAGCTTCACACATCAGACTCCATTTGTCTGTGGATGTGCATGCACACCCTTTCTGTAGTTTCTGGAAGCTTCACGCATCAAACTCCATTTGTCTGTGGATGTGCATGCACACCCTTTTTGTAGTTTCTGGAAGCTTCACGCATCAGACTCCATTTGTCTATGGATGTGCATGCCACCATTTCTGTAGTTTCTGGAAGTTTCACACATCAGACTCCATTTGTCTATGGATGTGCATGCACACCATTTCTGTAGTTTCTGGAAGCTTCACAAATCATACTCCATTTGTCTGTGGATGTGCATGCACACCATTTCTGTAGTTTCTGGAAGCTTCACAAATCATACTCCATTTGTCTGTGGATGTGCATGCACACCATTTCTGTAGTTTCTGGAAGCTTCACAAATCATACTCCATTTGTCTGTGGATGTGCATGCACACCATTTCTGTAGTTTCTAGAAGTTTTATGAATCGGATAAAACCAGACTCCATTTGTCTATGGATGTGCATGCACATCATTTCTGTTGTTTCTGGAAGTTTCATGGATTCAGCTAGTGGTTTTAAAGTATGAAAGAAAAACAAGTAACAAATGTTCATACTTGTCTATCATTTTTGGTTAATTACTACTTCAAAAGGATAGCTTGTTCCCCCACCCCACTCACATGCTTGCACTGAGAATGTAGATGGTAGTACTTGCTTGTTTCAGTCAGGAGTAAGTCAATTATTGCTTTATCAAAAAATCACCGAACACTTACTGGCTGGTGATTGTCAGAAATGTCAGTTGTCCCATTCACCTTCCCAGATTATGTTGTCCAGACTGAATCATAAGCATTGATCCTAGGATTGGAGATAACTTCCTCCGTATATTCAGAATTCAATTCCCAAATTGATTGATTTGAGTTATTTTTTATTCTGGAATTGGGATGAACTGTTGTAAAATCCTTCATTACTCTGCTTTGTTCACTTTCAGCAATCACGTCTTTTCCATGGCTTTCAAGTTCAGCCAGGATTTTGTCCCAGATGCAGGGCTTCTGCTGGGGTGAAAATCTTTCCGGTCCCAGGGACCCCTTCATCAGATTTTTAAGGGGTCCCAGGCTAACATTAAGGGGTCCCTACACCACAATAAAAACAACAAAATAAACGTTAAAAAATTGCATCCCTGCACGCGCACTGCAATTGTCACAGACACATCGTCACAATAAAAACAACAAAATAAACATCAAAAATTGTATCCGTTCTCGATCTTGCTCCTCTGCTACGCTTTTTCTCTTTTGCGACGATGATTTCGTTAACCACGCTTCGAGAGACACGTTGGAAACAAAGGCTTCGCGGAAATGCCTCTCTCCTGCCGGGAAAATGAAAAGCGTCATCGTGACATCACATGGCTCAAAGTAGGAAAATTCGGTCAACTGAAAACGATGCTGTGGCCAAGCGTTAAGCTTAGTCAGTCAGCCTCAGCAGACGACAAAAGTGACCGACGTATGTTGTTAGGAGGCTGCCCTACTCACTTTGTTACTGTTCAAACTTGAAATGGGAAGGGTTCGGTCCGAAGTGTAGCAGACCTACGATGTTACGGCACCCAACTTACGATGTTGAAGGCAGTCTTTTCTCACTTTATGTCTGACTTTACCAAAATTTGAAGAGGTCCTTGGGGACCCCTTACACGGACACCCAGTGCGTCCCGTAGAGTTTTAATGCGTACTGTACGCAATTTTTTTGCGTTTTCAGAAGCCCTGCAGATGTTAGCTTCAGCATCCATAGCTTCGGGAAGCCAAAACTTTTTTAGAGGAAAAATAATTGTTTTTGGTAAAATTTTGATTGCAGAGAACAACATGGCTTGTAAACAAAAGAGCAAGGCATGGAAAAAATGTATACTTAGAGCATACAGGGTGTTCAATTTTTTTTTTTTTTTTTTCCATATAGTTTAGAGGCAGACACTGTGTGAATTCTGTCTGCCAGTGGGAACTCCCACCCATAGCATAGTGGCATAGGAACAATCATTGGCAAGTTCCTGCTGATGATAGGCAAAGAATTAATAGGCATTAGAAATACAAGGATAACATGTGATATTGCAGAAAAATGCTTGTGTCTTTTCAGATTGCTGATGATATGATCCAGTGTATTGTGTGTGAAGACTGGTATCATGGAAGGGTATGTTGTCATTGTAGTTTGTAATTGTTTGTGAGCACGTGCATGTGTATTACTGTCCAGAGCTGCCAACCAGTACGATTTTGGCGTATTTTGTTCCGCCGAAGTTAAAAAAATACGCCAATACGCTTGTTTTCTAGAAAATAGGCTAAAAAAAAGGTGCTAAGTCCGCCAAAAAAATTATTTGGAAAACGATATAAAAACAACACATTAACGCTTCGACGAACAGACAAGGCCTTCTTCTGTCGAGATCGACTGTTGTCAAGATACACAGTGAGACAGTCTGCAGGAAGACGCTTTCATCCAATCGGCGTCCAACACGTCACACATATTATGGGATGTTCTCTCTTAACAACATGGCGTCTGCAAGCAGCAAAACTGGAGGAAAAACAAAGGGGAATTGTGATGGTGGAGCTTGTGATATTAGTGATGGTAGTGCGCCTAAAAAGGCAAAACGTGAACAGAAGTTCCTGGCATCTTATTCAAAGGAATATCCTTGTATTGTGGCCTCAAAAATCGACTCGACATACGTGAGGTGTACTGCCTGTGAGAGCGACTTTCGAGTCTCTCACGGTGGTATTACCGACGTAATAAAGCATGTGAAGACTCTACGACATGTAGCCAAGGCCGCAGCCTTAAAGAACACCGCTCCACTGGGGCATTTTCTCGCAAGAGGTGACAAATGTGCGGACAATAGGGTGATTCGGGCAGAGGCCATGTTCACATCCTTTTTAGTGGAACACAACATGCCCTTGGCAGCCTCTGACCATGCTGGGAAGCTATTTAGGAGCATGTTCCCCGACAGTAACATTGCTGGAGCCTACGGGTGTGCACGTACCAAAACAGCAGCCATTGTGAATGAATTGGGTGCAAACAGCAAAGCTGAACTTACTCAGTGCATGCAGAGAGGACCCTTTGTGTTAGGAACTGATGGAAGCCAAGAGGGGGAAGAGAAATACTTTCCCATTGTTGTTAGTGCATTGGATCCCCAAGGAAACATAAAAACAGAGCTGCTCAGTGTTCCAACATGTGAAACTTCAGCAACTGGGGAGAACATCTTTGGACTGTTAGATTCAGAGCTGAAAGCGTTTGACATAAACTGGGAGAACTGCCTGGCATTTGTCACTGACAATGCCAATGTCATGGTTGGCAGCAACAAAGGAGTGATCTCCTACATCAGGAGAAAACACCCGGAGACCTTCTTGGCTAGATGTGTTTGTCACCTCCTCAGCCTCACTGTGAAGAAAGCCATCAAGGAGTCAAGCAAGTTTGACTTGGATGACATTATGCGCCAGTTGTCCTGGTACCTCTCCAAGAGCACTGGAAGACAGCAGCGTCTCAAAATAATTCAAAAGGATTTGGGACTGCCAGACCATAAAATTGTCGACCACGTTCCCACCCGATGGCTGTCTCTTGGGGCTGCTTTGGACAGAGCACTGGAACTGTGGAAGGCACTTGAGAAGTTCTTCAAGGAGGAATGCACAGTCAAGACATATGAGGCTGCTTCCAGTAAATCTGGCTGTGATCCACCCATGCGACAAAAGCTCAGGGACTTCTTCAGACGTAGGACCACAAGTTGTACGTCTTGTTCTACGCCCAGGTTCTGGAGATGTTCAACAAAGTGAACAAGCTGGAGCAGACAGATAATGCCAGAATCCATCTGATAAAGAGAGACCTGGAGCAGCTGTACAGACGTCTGCTTGTCAGTTTCTGCAAGCCATCTGCCATGAATAATGGTCCTCTCATGGAAGTGGACTTCAAGTCTACCTACAACATCAAGAGAGATGAAGAGATTTTCATTGGATCTTCATGGAGAATATGAAGACATTCTACAAGGAGGCATGTAAGTACATGCAAGAGAAAGTGAACCCAGCCAAGGAGACTCTGTGGAAGCATGCACAGGTTGCTGATGTCTCGCTGCAAAGTTCTGCTCAAACATCCTCCTTGCATTACTTCCTGAAGAAGTTCCCATGCATCCTGCCACCTGACACAACCCCTGATGAGTTGGAGACTGAGTTCCTGGAATATCAGACAACAGAACTGCCACCTGAGGTCATGAAGCAGCCTTCAGCAGAACTGCAATGGAAGGAAATTGGGTCCTTGAAGGATCACAATGGGGCTACACCATTCACTCACCTGTCTCGTGCCATGCTGTCCATTCTCCTCATCCCTGTGTCCAACTGTGGCTGTGAGAGGATCTTCAGCCAAGTGAGGAGAAACAAGACTGACTTCCGGGCATCACTTGGGCCACAGAGTTTAGATGCACTGATGGTTTTGAAGTCCAAGGCACGGGGCCCATGCTACCAGACACAGTTTTCTGAGGAACTTCTGAAAAAGTGCAAGTCTGCTACCAAGAGGCAGCAGAGTGGTGAATGCTCCACCATCACTGGTCAGTTGCCTAGTCAGTAGTCACTCAGGGACGTACCAAATGTAAATAGTGTATAGAATACTGTAAAGTCAGGTGTGTATGATTTGTATAGGACTTATCCAACAATAGTGTATTATAAAGGACTTATCCACCAGTACAGTCAATACTGACAATAGCCTTCGAAGTCATGAACAGTAAATACAGTAAAGTGTGTAGTGTATAGGATTGCTCCACCATCACAAGTTCATAGCCCATAAAATGAAAGTGAACAGTCAAACCTACCAACTGTATGTGTGGCTGAAAGTACCATCTCCTGGAATGACTGGTCGAGGTATGGACAATAAGGTATGTTACGTTTTGGTTAAATCACTATTTCTTAGTGTTAAAGTAAAAGGACACACGACAATTTGTTGTCCCAAGAATACTCCAAACTCTGGAAAATACTCCAAAAATTTGCTGAGAGTACTGCGGCATGCCAAGAGGGGTTGGCAGCTCTGACTGTCATAGAAAATTTCAAGATGATATTTTTACATGTGGACTGTCAGCATTTGATTATCTTTCATACTTTAATGTTTGCATCAAATTTTGATATCGGGATGGTTGTGTTTATTCTTTTTGAGTTTTTTGCATTAGTCTTGTCATTATTGTTTTTGAGTTTTTGCATCAGTCTTTGATATGAAGGGTCAAGACGCGTTTTTGGATCAAGCAGTTAAGGGGTATAGAAAGTGATTGTCAAGTTTTTGCAGGCTTTGTTTTGTAAGAAATAGTAGAACAGAGAGAGGATTTTTTTTCCTTTTAAATGAAAAAAATGACAGGATGGCCAGGGGGCTAGAAAATGTCAAAATGTCAGACTCCAAGTGTGAAGAAGAGGCCAAAGTGATTGTTGATTGCAAGTTGGTGCTTATGATTGACTGGTTGTAAATGCTTGATCCTGCTTCAGGCTGTTGTCCACTTGGGATTTATTCTTAGGCAGTTGTGTCTGACTTTTTTTTCCTATCTTTTGAGGGGAGGGGGATGTCAGTCTTAGGAGGAATACTCAAGCAGATATTTTTTCATAAGCGCTAATACCTTTGAACAAAAAAAAAAGAAAAAAAGTTCAGCATGCTTAAAACAAAACAAAACAAAAATGCCACCACCCTTACAGCAATCTTGCTATGTACATGATGGCATAACCATTTTTTCACATATTGTAATGTGTCCAGTTCTTTCACATAAAAGATAATGAACACAGAATGATTTGTTTATTTCAAATGACTTTTTTTCATACCAATGTGAGAATACCACAGATCACAATGCTGAGTATTTTACATTGTGCACAAAACACATTAACAATGCACACACACATGCACGCGCACACACACACGCATGCATATACACACACATGCGCGCGCGCACGCCCACACACATACACATGAATCTCTTTTGCAATATAGTTGGCATATATAAAAGTGTCACAACTTACTTTGGAGTAATTGTTCATTGGCATTTGTCCCATTGACGACTAAGTCAGTTGAATTCTGACAGTAAAGTTGGAATCTAAGGCTAAGCTAGATCCTTGGGATGCAATTAGAGAATGAGGGTAAGAGTTCTGGTTGAGGGCAGTGTCATGGGATCCCTGAATTCCCAAGCATTTGTCGTACCACCGCAACAACTTGGGCTATAATCATGAGAAAATGACGTTGATTTGGAGACGCTGTGACTTGAGGACTTCTTACAGTTCCTTGGATGAATCACTCAAATATGATACTATGGATGTAGCACAATGTTTTCATGTAGTAAACTCAAGACAGCCACTTAAAACTGGAATATGTGGCCTTTGTAAACAATTTAATAAGTTCATTTTACAACTAGAAAGGCGCGAGGAAGGATAAATACAAATCCATCAAAACTCTTTAGAATACATCATTGACCATAATTAATCATCTGATCATGTTTTGTTGAAATTGGTTCAGTAGTTTTTACATAATAATGCTGATAGGATGCTAGATCCATGCTTCGATCCAGGTCTGCGCCACAGATCCACACCAGAGTTGTGTATGTGTATTCTTGGGTCACAGTCCATCTTTTCACCTGTTGCATTTGAAGTGGTATGATAGTTTTGGGGCAGTCTTGCTAAGAGACAGACAAACCAGCAGATGCAAGTGAAGATATAATTTTGGCAGAGGTATAGTCAACACCCATTGCAGAAGATTTGCCATGCTTTGCAGACAAACATGATTTGGAAAATATATCAAGTTGGTTTTAAAATTCCATAGTATATTGACCGTGGGAAACTTTTTTTTAGTAATGAATTATCCAAATGCTTTCTCATGAACCAGTCTTTTAAAACATGATAACACAAACAGAAGGCTGTCATACTGAGACCAGAGATAATTAGTTTAATCAGCCTTTAGCAGTTCCATGGGCTAAAAAAAGCTGACACTATTTTAAAACAGTGTGAACCTTGTTATGTCATCAGTTACATCATATCTGTAGAAAGCTTGATGTAATTGTCTTGTGCATTACAATAGTACTGTATAATAAGGACCAGTGTAGGATCTGCCGTTTGATCCAGATTCACTCCATGGATCTGCCCCACGTTCCATCTTTTGATAAAGTATGGTTGGAATAGGTTTGGTATTTTTTTTTCCTGTAAGACTGTTGAGGGACAAATAAACCAACTAAATGAATAAAAACATACTGGCGCTGTCATGAGTAACCATAGTAGAGCTCATTGACGGTTCCTCTGTGTTTAAAGAGTGGAAGTTGATACTTTTATTCTATTGGAAATGTTTGGGTGGATGATTCTGTTTATAATCATGTGATGAAAAGTTCTAGTTATTACTGGATTGTTTTACTATATATATGTAGGTGATGTGAAAACAGTGAGTCATCCTTTTACCCTACTATGAACTGCCTCTGCAGGTAGATACATGCATAAATGTTTTTATAAAAAATTTAAAAAAAGCAAAAAAAAAAAAAAAGAAAAAGAAAGAGACTAAATGTAGCTCAAAAGCGCAAATATCACCAAGTGGAATTCAACCAGAATGTTAAACTCAAAAATATTTTCCCCTACAATGTGTGCATGCATGTTTATTTGTTAAGCTTTATTGTTTATTTCAAGGAAAATCTCGTTAACTTGAAGGAGAGATAACTCTTTGATCTGCAAATTCATCCTCTCTTGTCCCACTCACCAGTTTCATATTGTGATTTATTTTTTAAATACGTAGGAAATCATCTGTCTTTTCTTTTTCATATCATCATTTTTGCAAAGAAAATGTGAAACACATTTTATTCATTTATTAGTGGGCCAGTGCAAGTCTAGTAGTATCTTTTTGTTTTTACATGGACTTACTGGTTTTCCCTTGTCATTCAGTCATGGGATTTGTATGTTTAAAACAGCACCTTGGAACAGATGTCTCAGAGAACGACAGTTACCAGGAGATGATCTGCACTGGCTGCATGGCTAAACACCCCTTCCTGTGGGCCTATCAAGTCAATAGCTCAGGTGATTTGTCTCCCTTGCTATCTTCATGCCACCCTGTCCAATCCTTCCCCATCCACCACCATCACTATTATCACTCCCTCCCACCTAGGACTGGAGAGGAAGGAAGAATGGGGTGAAGTTATGATTCAGATCACTAACACATGTCAGACCAGATTTCGGCATGGTTGAATATTATTGAGAGGTGGGTTAGCAAGACCATACAGTCTCGATTGAATCTCAGGTCATTGGATGTGGTGAAAGAATCTTTATGTGTATGTTTGTAAAAAGCAAGGTTCGTAAGGTCCAAACTAGTTTTTAAAACTTTGAAGGTACCCTTTTGACTTTGGGCTGTAAAAGTGAGCAAAGTTGATATCTCCCCCCCCCCCCCCCCCAAAAAAAAAAAAAAGATAAAAGAAAAGAAATGCAAAAAGGATTTTATGGTTAATGCAGTTGAATTCAGTTTTTCTGCATGGATTGAAAAAACATGTACTGAAACTTTTTAGTTGTTTGGAAATACTTGGGAAATTGGACCCTACCTCTAGAAACATCATGAACAGTAAGTTTTGTTTTTATTATTGAAGAGTGGAGCCTGTGCTCAAATAAAGGAAAGGTGTACACAAGCGTTTCTTTATAAGCAGTCTTTGGTACATACTGTAAACTACCTTGTTAGCGCCCAGTATCTAGTAAGCACCCACCCCTTACTTTTTGTTCAGTATTGTGCAAAGGGTATACTACCTTGTTAACGCCCATCCCCCACTTTCTAATCTTGCTGTTGGCAATTTTATTTCCTTCCTTTTTTTTTTAAACGGATGCTATGGGTTGGGAGGGAAAGGGAGGTTATGTCGGCCTAAATATGATGTAAACAGTTTCATTTGACGTCATTCTAGATTGTGACGAAAAACTCTGTGGATAACGGTTTTTATTTCACAGTGAAAATTCATTCCGTTTCCTAGACGGGCTTGTGTCTTGGCTGTGTGATAGGAAACTCATAATGCCACGAAGCAAATCCTACACTGCTGAGTTCAAGCTTGCAGCCTTGGATTTTTTAGATCATTTCGCAGGAGGGAATGTTTCCCAAACTGCCCAAGAATTTGGGGTTGACAGAAAAAGGATTCGAGAATGGAGAGAAAATCGAGATCACCTGATGCAGCACCAAACAGGAACAGAGAAAAAGAAACGAAGACTGCACCACGGGCGAGAAGTTCGCTCTGAAGAAGTTGATCAAGGTGTCCTCAATTATCTTAATCAAGAACGAGCTGAGGGAGAGTTGTGAGAAACAAGGACTTACAGCGAAAGGCCGTGGAATTGGCGGGCGCTCAAAGACTGGAAGGATTCCTCGCTTCTCCCATGTGGGTAAAGCGCTGGAAAAAACGGCATGGAATCTCCACCCGGCGAGGCACTTGCACCAACCAAAAGGTGCCTGGCGATTTTGAGGAACAGTTGTTAGAATTTCGTCGCAGTGTACTTCGGCTGAGGCATCGTCATTTGTATCCTTTGCTACATATCCTCAACATGGACCAGACCATGGTCAGGTTCGACATGTTGCCCAACCGCACCAACGACATGAAAGGGGCAAAAGTGGTACGGACAAAGACAGCGAAGGCTGAAAAACGGGGATTCACCGTAGCTTTGCTGGTGGCAGCAGATGGAACAAAGTTTCCAGCCTTGGTTATCTTTCATGAGAGAAATGGCCAAATCCCTAACCGAGTCCTCCTCCAGCTCCAGGTGCCAGACAATGTGCGTGTGACAGCAACAAGAAATGGGTGGATGACCAGGGAGTCACTGTTTTTGTGGATGGAAAGGGTTCTAGGTCACTCAGACCAACGTCGTCTGCTGGTACTGGATCATTACCCGGTACACAGGACGGCTGAGGTGCGGGCTACCATGGCTGCCCAGGACGTTGACCTCGTATTTGTTCCTGGGGGCTGCACCACTCTCGCCCATCCCATGGACGTTAGCATAGTCAAGCCATTCAAGGATGCACTTCGTGATTGCTGGGTGCAGTGGATGACCCAGCCCAGGCTCCTGACAGCAGCCGGCAACCTACGGCAGCCATCACGGCAAGACGTCGTCACTTGGGTGGGCCAGGCATGGGGCAGAGTGGGTCAGGATACCATCAGCACATCATTTCTCCGATGTGCCATCTCCAACGCACTGGATGGGTCTCAGGATGACCAGACACTGGAATGGTTCAGAACACATCCAGGCCAATCTGCCCCACAGAGGTGACGGCGGGGATGGAAAAGACAGGGAGGCAGAAGCAGACGAGTCTTCTGATGATGGGGAGGAAGAGGAAGTTGACTTTGTTGGACTGGAGGAAGAGTACTATAGAAACCAGCGTCGACCTGCCTCATTTGCAGTTTGCCAGAAGTTGAATTTTCCTTTCGATCTGATGCAGACATTTTCTCTGGTGTTTGAAATTTTGTATTGCCCACAACGATTCTTTTTTTGCTGTTTGGTATGATCTTTGAAACGGTTTCAATAAGAAACAAATGCTCAAAGTGGTGACTGTGTGTAAGAAGAGAGAGAGAGAGAGCGGGGGTAGGAGGGTGTGTGTGCGTGTGTGTGTGCGTGTGTGTGTGTGTGGAGAGAAAGAGTTTAAGCTTGTTTTGAATTGTAATGTTTTCTTTTCTTCAATTAGCTGCAAATGCCCATCCCAGAAATCAGGCAATTGGTCTTCTGCAGAGGGGGTAGTACCTAGTTAACGCCCACCCCTGACTTGAAGGAAAATGTTGTGCAAAGAGGGGGTGGGCGCTAACAAGGTAGTTTACAGTATATTCAATTTGTAAATCTTCATTTTTTTCCCTTGAATTTTGATCACTGGTGATGGACGGTTTTCTTCCTGGAATTATGGTATTTAAAACAACATATTAGTTATCTGAAGCAATATGTTGCCTAAAAAACTGAAATAGACACATTCATCACAAAAATATTATTATTTTAGAAATAATGCGCAGAATGTTACGAAAAAAGAACATCCATCATGTGAAATGCAAAAATCTCAAAAACTGTTGAGAGTTAAATTATTGGGACCTCGCCATTTTTTTCTTCTTTATCCATCTAGAATGAACCATGAAAAGGCAATGTTGCTTCGTTCATAGATTAGATGTCAAACTATTCTCATAAAACAATATTTAAACACAAGTACACGTTGACTAGATACTGTTTGCCTCTTTGTCCATTTCCCATTTGTTTCTCCCCAGTGCAGTAGTGATGATTATTTCCAGCTGTCGTGCTTAGTGCTACACTATCATTAAAAGCACTGTGCAAAAATTGAACATGTGAACATCATCAGTTCTTTTTCTTCTGAAACTCATTATGACACAGAAGTGAAATGTATTGTGTTGTCTGTTTGCAGCAGAAACTGTCAAGAATGAGTCGGGAACTGAGGAGAAGATTGATGTGGTGGGAGGAGGAGAAGGTGGAGAGACAAAGCCAGATCAGGGTGAATCCACAAACCATCAGCCTGCAGAGCATCAGGAGTCTGTCAAGGAGGAACCTGGCATGAACCCAGACAAGGAGGTGCTGCCACAGAATGCACTGAAGAGAAATATCGATTCTGTCTCCTCCTCCACAGAAACTGCCACAGGGACGACTGCCAGCACCTCTTCTGTGGATTCTGAGGTGATGCTCAAGTTTATGATATGTACCTGCAGGATCGTATCAGTTGAACAGCCAAACATGGAATATTTCTTTTCAAAATTTAGGTAGAACCGTATGACACAAAATGTTACGTTAACAGTGCATGTATAAACAGTTAATTTTATTGAAGCCAGAATTGAAGAGATGGAAATATTCTTCTTTCAGGTCAGTTATGTTGCTAACCCAGTCAACCCATTTCATACTAAGGGAAGTGCTGGCATAGCAATATTGAAATACATTGTTCTGGACTGTATGCATGTGACTGGAAGTTAAGCATATTATAGTGAACATTTTCGGAACATTGTTCTTTCAAGAGGATACATTGTTCTCGATTTCAAACCTTGGTCAGTGACTGTGTGCCATATTTATAGCATGAGATTCTGGAGCTTAAGATACGGATGTAACAACATGCAGTGTGAAGCCTTCACTCCATTTTGCACAGAGTTGAACGGTGCTCCTCCCTGACCTTAGTCATGACCCAACCGCATTTCTTGCACCATCTGAATGGTGTCAGTGTTGCGCTGTGCTGCCTTTGTTCCTACTTGTAGTGACCAGCAGAGCACTGACTTTCATGCATTTTTTAACATGGTGCAGTGCATGTTATTTACTTTTAACAAGCTGCCATTATGTGATTAGTAAAAGCCTATATGTGCATGATAACTGAAAAGTGTATATTCATTTAAGCATTTCTTTTATTGATGGTTTGCATATGAAAATCGTCCCCGTTATGTTTGGCGTGCACACACGCTCACAACACAGTGCATGATAACTGAAAAGTGTATATTCATTTAAGCATTTCTTTTATTGATGGTTTGCATATGAAAATCGTCCCCGTTATGTTTGGCGTGCACACACGCTCACAACACACACACACACACACACACACACACACACACACACACACACACACACACACACACACACACACACAATTATATGTATGCATGTGTGTGTGTGTATGTATGTATATATATATATATATATATATATATATATATATATATATATATATATATATATAATGCTGAACAATTAAGTAGTGGGGGAAAACAAATGCAGGTTAACAATTCTTCCATCATTATAGTAATGACTTGGCAAAGATTTGAAATTTACAAAAAAAGAAAAAATTGAAGATGAAGAAAATGGGAAAATATATTACAAATATGAAAACCCTTCACTAGCTGCATGAGGGAGCCATCGCAATCTCTCCTGAAGACAGATATATATATATATATATAATATATATATATATATATATATATATACACCAAATGCAAGGGAGCTCAATACGTAGGAGAAACACGCAACTCGCTCAAACAACGCTTTTACTTACATAGGTCACACATCCAGAACAATACAGGCACCCACGTCACACATCATTTCAACATGCACAACCACTCACTTCAAGACATGCATTGTATGCCAATTGAAAAACAGTACATAGACAGTGACATTCATAGAGACCTCAGGGAAAAATTCTGGATTCGTAAACTACAAACAAAGCACCCACAAGGCCTGAACACACATGACTAACTATAAATGACACGCACTGAGTTCCCTTGCATTTGATAGTGACTCAGTTGTTCCCTCTGGTACAACTAACAAAGTGAAAACCTGAGAGAGAGAGAATGAGAGAGAGAAAGAGAGAGGGGAGGGGGCTGTTAGTATATTGGTGGGGGTGGGGAGTGACAAAATAATAACAACAGGATGGTGTGTTAGACTTTGCATCACTTGGTGATGACATTACTGTCATGACGCAAGTTTTCTTTTAGCATCGACCTGATGATGTCACTCCACTTTTGACGTGACTACACAGTCTGTCGTCCTTGAAAAAGAGCAGCCGCTCGAAATATTGGATTATATTTGTTTACATTGCTTGTTTGCCTTTTTACTTCAATTGTGTCTCTCTCTCTCTCTATATATATATATATATTTCTTGCAGTCATTGCAATACCAAGCTGCTCTGTAAGTTGCTGGAATGGTGCTCGGTACTTATCCTTGGAATTTATTAGTTCTTGTATATATATTATATAATATATATATATATATATATATATATATATATATATATATATATATATATATACACACACACACACACACACACACACAGATAGAAATAAAAGATTTGTCTATAACATGTGAGTTTTTAAGTGTTTATCTAAAGTGTGTCTGCCACTTTCATTCAAAGTAGTTATTTTAAGAAAATAATGTTTTAGTTTGCCAATGCAGCAAAAGTCTGAATTTGCATAACATTACCTGAAATTTTTAGACGTTGCTGTATTATCGTTTACCAATAACCATGTGAATTTGTTTGCCTCTTGTTGAATTTCTGGTTTCTGATTTATTTAGAGTTTAAGTACCTCTTCCGTTCATGCACATCAGCCCAAACTGGCACTGAGAGGCTACGCAGGTTGTAAACTTCAAAGGTCCGAAAGGGTTAGAAGTTCTTCCGAGTACATGTGGGTATTTCAGATCATGGACCTGGTCCAAACAGGAAGCAGCCTGTGTGGATAAATTCAGGGAAGGATTTTTTTTTCTTTTGTTTTCTTTTTGTTGTTGTTGATATCCACTTTTAATTTTGCATACAGCCTCCCACAAAACAGGCAAGAGCAGAGGAAAAGGAGGGAATCAACAGCAATGGTGAATCCTCAGGTCAGTGCTTCCTTCAGGATCTACAGAAGAGGAAAGTCATGGTGAAAGACTGCGCAGCGTTCTGGCAGGAGGGCTGGCGAGAGAAGCTGTGCTCATGTACTGCTTGCTCAGTGAGTGACACTGCTCTGCTGTTTGTTCCCTTTCTCCCACATTCTCTCTTTCACTGTCTCACTCTCTTTGTGTGTCTTCCTACTCGGTGAATAAGACGACAAACTGTAATGAAAACAACAACAAAAATTTTATCATGTGGGGTGGGGAGGAATTCGTACAAGGTTTTCAGTAAATCTAAGAGTTTTGCCACACCACAGATTCACGTATTAATACTGGCAATCTTTTTTTGGGATAATATGTATTAACCAACAGATCAGTTGTTTCTCAGACACTACGTCAATTGGATTAATTCTTTTTGTCTCCCCTGTTCCTTGTACTCATCTTTCTCCAGAATTCCACCATGGAAAAAATATGGTTTCCAAGATATGCATATTCTTATTCGACTGGTAAATTTTCAATGAGCAATCTTATTTTGAGGAAGAATTAGTTGATCATTTCATGTTGTTTTGCATGTCAGTCTGTATGCTTTATGCCTTGTGTACATTTAGCATGCAGCTGTCTGATCATTTTCCATCCTTTTTTTTTTGTTGATGTGAAACCACAGTGACATTCATTTTTATGAATGAAAACAATGTTAGTGTTTGAAATATCATCAGCCCTTTCATTGGTTCTTTCTGACTTTTGCAAGAAAGGGAAAGAGGGGAGAGGAGAGGGAAAGCGGTGTGGAGTTAAAAGAGGGATGGGGATGGCGGGGACATAAATGATACCCCCAACTGTACCAGACAAACATTGAAGGAAGGAGGCTCTTCTGAGGAGAGGGAGGGGAGGGAGAAGGGGAATGTGACTGGAGGGCAGTGCTTGGCAAGAAATGTGTAGGTAGGGCCCAAACACAAGCTGTATGTATGTATCATACTCTTCAAGCTGTAAGCTTTTCCTTTTTTTTTTCCGTTAACTCTAGCCCCTGCAGCTACTTCACAGGCAGTGGCCTATTAATGTTTTTTTTTTTTTTTTTTTTAAATTCTATTCTTAACTCTCCACAAAGTTATCTTTTCCGGATCTGCAGTTGATTGGACAAACTTGAAACTAATTTTTTAGAAATCAATTTTTTTACAGAAAGAATGATTCATACATGAATGACGCGCAAATTCATAGTCATTAACAATAACTGAATATCGTTTGTGTTTGATCAGTTGTACGTCGGCACCATATGATAAGCGAATGTGCCAAAGTTGAGAAGCCAAGCCTGTGATGTGGATTTCAAATTGAAGACTATTGATCTGGCTCATGAAAGTGGCCACTGTACAGCAGCGCAAGAGGATGGTCAGATAGTGGTGTATTTAATATGGCCAACTTTCCTGATGCAAAAAACTGCTGCAGTCCATGTTTATTAACAGTTTAGACAAAAGCAGGCATTATCTTGATAGCAGACGACAGAGAAATCACCGCAAACACAAGCAGACAGGGGGAAGTTTACACTGTATTCGCATTTTGTTTTCAGCTTTACAGCTGTTCTCTTGTAGCTAATCGATGAGTTGCAGCCTATGTGTTGTTTCTTTTTGAATTTGCTTCTTTTTTTTTTTTTTTTAATTGGCAGGTGCGGCTTAGGTAATGATGTGGTTTATAACCTGGAAATTATGGTATATAAATTCTGAGTTAAATTATGTTCCGTTTTTCTCTGCTTTTCTCATTGTTTGTGGAAACTTTTCTAGTCATTCCTTGAACTTTGCTTTCTTTGTCTATTAGTCCATGTACAAGGAAAAGGGAGTGAGTTTTTTGCTGGACGCGGAGGACACAGTCAGTGCATATGAAGAGAAGGGCCGGAGCAATGCCCAGCCTCCGTCTGATCAGGAACAGGAACACAGCATCCTGTCTGGAATGAACCGTATCCAGCAGATCGAGATGATCAATGGTGAGATAGATTGTTTTTCTTTGGGCTTTTGTGGGGATGCCAGGGGGTTTCAGTATCAGTTGTATCCCTGCCTTGTGTAAAATCTGCCACTAAATATTTTCCTTTTTTGTTACTCTCTTTCACACGGCTTCTTTATCTTTACTACTTGTTTTTCTGTCTGCGTGTTCATATATCTTTCCTTTTTCTTGGTCTTTTGTCTCCTTTTACAATGCAGTAACTCAGTGTGATTGTAGAATCTAAGAATGGCCACTAGCTTTCCACTGTGTAATTTTATGGTCCTCTGTGTGTGTGCTTTATTATTTTGGAGGGGCGTGGGGGTTAAGCTAGGTGCCAAAAATTAAGTTGAATGCCTGAAGTCTTCAGATCAATCTAGTTTGATCTGCTTTTAGGATTTCAATGATTAAAATCACTAGTTCATTGCCAGCTTGGCTTCAGGTTCAAAGGGTACCTGAGGCTGGTCTGTGTGTGGGTGCCAGATTTTCCTTGATATTGGAAAGTTTTGATACTTTGTGAGTAGATTGGTCTTGTATTTCAATGAAAATAGAATGTAAATGTGCCATTTCAAGGAATGATGTGTGTCGCCATTTTGATGTGATTCATGGAGTCACTGGCAGAAAGCAATCTTTGCCAAGTTTATCACTTGCCCACACTGAAGAGCCTCTCTGCATTTGCTAAAAGGGGAACCAAACCTGGTTAGTGTTGGTGTTCCAAATGATAGCTTTGGAAAATGTTTGCATGTTTAATAGTAAATTCATTAACGTCATCCTGCATTGAAAATATGATTTAAAAGCCATGTTTTAAAGATTGCAAGTGCTGCCTCACTAATTCTGAAAGAGTTGTTTCCCATGTACATTTGAAAAAAAAAAAGAATATTGGCATTGACATGTCTTGTTTTTACCAAAGGGTATGTTGTTACTTCTGTGAACAATTATTGATAGTAAACAGGAACTTCCTATTGATTTATTCCAGTGGAAACTTTGTGACTGAATGTGGAATGTGAATTATATACATTGTCTGTGAAAATTGTGGTAGACAGCATTTGTTGTTTGCAGGCTTCAATGATTTGAAATCTGAACTGACTGACTATTTGAAGACCTTCGCTGAATCTGGAAAGGTAAGTCAATGAAGAGCATACTTGCTACAAAGAGCATTAGCAGACTGATCATTGTAATGGAAAAGCTGTAAGCTTTTATTGCTGCTAATGCTGGAAACACATGAATTATGATTTGGGTTGTTTTGCACATGTTGTCATACATTACGACCTAGACATTAATCCAGGCACAAAAGAAGGTAGTCTCATTCAGAGATTCAGATTCTTGGTGCTTTTGGGCCATTATTGCAAAACAAAACAAACAAAAAAAAGAAATGATGCATGGTACTTCGACTTAAAGGTCTACTTTAGAGGTTTTCGATAATTGGTCAGCTTATGCAGAAATATGAAATGTTTGATAAATTGATAAAACAAACATCCGATCTCTCCCGATCACACGAAATCTATCCGCGAAAGTGGGCATTTTTACCTGTAATCAGGAAAACGGGAGGTAATCAACTAAATCTTGGCATGGCTTAACTACTCTTGGATGTGACGTCACATGATGGACTGGCCGTCAGCCGCGACCTACACAACAAGCCAACGGCGACAGAAAGCGATTCTGATGGTTCTTGCACATCCCGATCGGTATTTAATTTATCATGTAAAAGCAGTGACTATGATTGCGACAGCCAATGTAACTCTGGGGATGTTTCTGCAAGGCCTTTACCTTATCAGTTTGAACGCTAAGTTCTTTTTACCACGTCAGTTCCAGCTGGACCACGGAAACGAGCTATTCAGTTCCAGCTGGACGCCCGAACACATCATTCCGAAGGCATACGGACTTTACCGAAGTCTCGAGGGAGGCTACCGACTGACTTCTTGATGCGATCACGCGTGGACGGCGAGCGGAGATTCTCCTTCCTCAAGCCTTAACGTGTTCATTCAATTTAACAAGTGTGATCTGTCCATAGATAAGAACAGAATAAACGTGCGACCATCGTACTCATCTGTACGAGCTTACCACTCCGCCTTCAAAGTATACGCGCACAATGCAGACGAAGTTTTTGATCCACTCGAACGGGCTCGGCAATTGTCGGAACAGCTCGTTTCCGTGGTCCAGCTGGAACTGACGTGGTAAAAATAACTTGGTGGCCCGGCATGGTTGCACCAAAGATAGTTCTCTGGTTGCACCAACCGAATCCACTTCTTTCGAGTATCTGGATCAGATGGAAATGTGTGCAAAGAATATCCGTCTCCTGCTGAGCTGCTGCACACGCCTACAGCACAATATCTGCCACCCCCTCGTGACTTTTTAGGCTGTGGGGGATCGCAACTCGTGTTGATTTCACTTGGCGTTGGCTTGTTGTGTAGGTCGCGGCTGACGGCCAGTCCACCAGGTTTTCGGTCTACCGCGCGGGGTTTGAACAGGTGTGCAAAACTCGTTTTTTATCTATTAAATTCTTCCGGCGACTTTTTTTGAAAAATGAATACCATACTGTAGTTATATGACATGTAGACCTGTTTTTAACAAATTATCGAAAATCTCTAAAGTAGACCTTTAATGCATCTGAGGGGCGCACATTGATCAGCCCATCTTCGATCATTTCAGTGCTTGATGCAATCTTAGATTGCAGCGAGAAAACCTGAGACCTTTGAGTTGCGTTACATTGTCTGTTTCAGCTGGCATATGTATGTTCAGATAGCCAATTAGCTTTGACTTTACATGTTATCCCTTCACCCAAGAGCTTTGAAAGTTTATTTTTCTGACATAACAGTTTCAGAATACTGGAATTTTTATCACTACTTCAGTTGTAACAAACTTTTATTTCTTCACACATACACCTGCAAGAAAGATAATTTCAACTTGCCACTTCATTTCATTGATGCCTTATTTTCATCAGCAATGGTCATGTAGTTCCAGATGTTTTAAAAGCAAATTGAAATACTAACTGATTGCAGTAAGATTCACTCTGTGTAGATATGTAGGTGATCATAGCAGTTTTGATTCCTTTGAAGACATCTGTTCAGAAAATCGCTGTAAAGCAGTTTTGAGTCTTTTATTGATGTTAGTTTACACTTTGAAATCAGTCAACCATGTAGATAAGGGAGAACCTTGGTTAATAACTCCTCTGTACAACAGGTCCTTCTTCACAATAACCCCCAATTTCTGACAGATCATGCTTTACATGTTGTGAAACTATATTGTAACTCTATTGTATAAACCTCTCAAGGCTGAATTAGCGACCAGCCCTCTCAACACCTATTGTGATCTTTCACTTAAAACTGCTCACAAGAATTGTTAAAGATGGATTGGTAAGCTGTCCATGTTTTAGAACAGAATTCAGTTTATATAACCCAGTTGTAATTAATCAGTTCTTTAACAGCATTCCAGTTAGCCTGTGTCATTTTCAAGAAATGAATACCAGTGAATGCTGAACTTGTCTGTTGCATGGAGTTTTTTGTTTTGTTTTATAGTTTTTAATTTCTTAGGGATATATTACTCCCATCCAGATTCTGTACACACGCGACTTTGATACTTAAAATGAAAACTGTGGGCTATAGACATCACATACTCTTACCTATGCATCATTAAAACCAACGATTAGTCCCCTGAAATTTACATAGGATTATAGTAAAAATGAATTTGGTTGGATGTGGCCAACTGACGATAGAACACTACAAAAGTGATTGGTAGTGTGACAGCAATGATATTAGAGTGAATTCTCTCTACTGTGCATAAGTTTATAGTCTTCTCCCCAGAAACAAATTTATATCTGCAAACAAGTTTGAGAAACAACTTCAGGAGTTTCAAGAGCCGGTAATAAACCCAGATCCAGTAGGAACTGTCAAGTTAAACATAAGTATGGCATCAGTAACGGTGTAGTTGACCAGCTGCCATGGAGGTGTTACATAGTGGGCTCAAATGATAGGGTTGCAACCACACAGGTGGGTTTCCTCAACTTCATGGATGTGTCTATGAGAGTGTTGCACATTTTCCTGAGCAGCTTTACAGGTGTATCGGTTAGGCCTCGCCGATACCAGAGTATACTTTGTAAGAAGCATGGTGCATGTACAGCCCTGTCATGAAGCTGTTTTTGGTCATTGGAAAGAGTTCTACTGCATCAAATATGAACGCACATTATATGTCAAGAATGAAGTTGCAAGAACAGTAGGACTGAAAGACTACGTTACAGAGCATGGTATAATTTGTTGTGTGTGTAAATGGGCCCATATCATGGTGCCTTTATTATCATGTGAATGAATGGTATCGTCATGTAAACCGTCTCTGCTTTTTCAGGTGGTGAGTGCAGATGACATCAAAAAATTCTTTGAACACATGGAGAGGAGGAAGAAAGAGCGCATGTCAACCATACAGTACTCTTGTAAATGATTTGTTGAAAGGACTGCATACTGAAGGAGTGTCTCCTCCATTTCATTAGCCATACGATACTCTTGAACTTGGTTTGTTGAGAATGTCTAGATACTGTTCAGCTTTTTCTTCTACTTTGTCAGCCCTTTGGTACTCTGAAGAAATAATTTCTTGTAAGGTCGATTCTGTATGACTTTTTCTTCTGAAGTTTATTCTTGAAGGGGCTGGATACTGCAGGACTTTTTCTTTTACTTTTTTTGCCTCATAGTATCCATGTGTACTTATTTCTTGAAAGGACTGGATACTGTAGGATTTTGTCTTCTAAAATTTGTAGTGTATAGTTTTCTTTTGTGCTTATTTTTTGAAAGGACTGGGTACTGTAGGACTTCTATATTTTGAGCCATATAATTATTTTGTATACATATTTCTTGAAAGGATTGGATGCTGTAAGACTTTCTCCATTTCGTTTTCTGTACAATACACTTGTAAAATGATTTCATGGGCCCTGTAGGACTTTTTCCCTACCATGAAAGCCACAAAGTACCCTCATGAAATTATTTCTTGAAAGGACAAGTAACTGTAAGACTTTTTCCTCAGTTTTACTAGCCATCCAGTGCTGTCATGAAATGATGTGTTGAAAGAACTAGGACTTAATGTTTCATTTTATTAACCATTCAGCACTCTTGTGAAATGATTAGTTGAAAGGACTGAATAGCTTAGGACTTTCTGTTCCACTTTGTTACCCTCATGGTACACTTGTAAATGATTTGTTTGAAGGACTGTGTACTGGAGGACTTTCTTTTTTTTGTTTTTTGTTTACTTCTGCTTCTGGTCATTCTGATCCCAACCAAGATCTTAGTTTCCATTGTTGCCACTTCTTATATCTCAGAGAATCAAAATATCATGCTGATCATCCTTATTTTGTGTTGCCATTATTTGGCGGTTCTCATGAAATGGGTGAGTGCATCTACAGACCAGTTCACCCATACAGTTTTTACTGTATTTTGTACTCATGTTTGAGGATTTACGATGAGATAAAAATAAATGTCAGGCACAAAGGGGAGGGGTGGGGGGGGGGGGGGGGGGGGGGGGATCAGGAGACAAAGTTTTTGAGCAGTAATTGTGATTAAGGAGTTTAACCATTGTGGTATTTTGGTATGCGTTTACCAAAGAGCAACAACTCTTGCTAACTATTGTGCATGAAATCATGTCTGGCTGTGTGTGTGTGTCTGCAACAACATGCTGATACGTAGGAACAACAGCAGCAACTACAGGCCCACAAATTTTTTGGGGAAAAAAAAAAGGTGAGAAGGCGCGAGTTTGTGCCAAAATATGCTGATGAATCAGGTTTGAAAGTAATTTGTTGGAAGAAATATTTTTACTGTAGTCGCTACAAAATAAGATATGTCTTTATGCTCTGCTGTATGATGGTAGATGAAGTCATACCCTCCCCCTTGCATCCGCTCCCACTGTAGGGTGAATTTGTAACCAAAATTTTAAAGATTTGTACATGGTCATTTTACAAAGAAAAAAAAGGGCATTGAATGTTGTTGAAAAGTACACCAATAGCAATTTTAGGGTAAACAGGTTTGCTGCCTCTGTATATACTGTGGAACTGTTTACACACTGTTAGGTGGAATTTGGCCTTGAATTTCTTTCCAGTTCAGTTGGGATTATTCCTGCATCAGGGTGAAGGCACCAGTCTGTAGCCAAGAGATTCTACACTTTGTTCAGACTTTTGTTTTGATCGCTTATTTTGACAAGCTAGTAGAAATTCTGATTTCTTTTAACACACATTTTCATAGGTACCATCCATAACGCACCTGTCTGTCTGAAGAAAATGTGTAGGTGCATTCCATATTGCACATACATTCATGTTTGTATCCCTGATAATGGAAGAGAATCCCGAATGTGGAGAAAATGCTCAATGTGGTGTTGGAGAAAGAATTTCCTAACACATAAAAACTACAGAAATATCCTGGCCACCAGCAGCAGAGATTGGTTTCCATTGCTACTCAGAGCGTGGTGCTGCCACTGGCAGGAGGGTCCCCAAGATAAGCACCATTCAAATCGTTACCTTCTACGGTGGTCATGGTGGTGCATTGACATGATGCTCAGGAGCCTAGAGTCGGAACCTGGGCAAGGAAGCACTTGAATCTGTAGAGGTGCCTGGGAAGGTCCAGAGGACAGCCAGGTTCATCTTGGAGATGTGAGTACAGGTGTGACTTAGCAAGAAAGAAGGAGTGAATTATAGCTAAAGGGAAGAAGAATGAGTGGATCAGTATGACCAAATCGTCACTTAGCTTCCTTTTTCTCTTTTTTTTTTCTTCAAATTTATTACCCAAAAAATGTAACACCCCCTCCACCCCTACCCACGCCTCTCCTCCACCCCCTCTTGTACAATATTATAAATGAAATATCAATGAAATTGATATCAGCTTAGTCAATATTTTGGCTGTTTTACAACACAAAAAAAGGAAGGAAGAGAAATATAAAAGAAGACTTTACAGATTCGTTAATTTGATTTATAATGTCACTTCGTATTTAGGTCATTGTACAATATATATATATATATATATATATATATATATATTGCTGCATTTTCATCTGATTTGTGTGTACACATGTCAAAATAGGTATATTCATACATTCCTTATCCCCTTCCCTCCTACCCCGCACTCTCTTTGTGGTTTTTGACCTGGTGCACATGACATGAATCAAGTAGGCAGTATGCCTCTGTTTTTTTCACAGATGGCAAAACATTACAGATGTGAAGTCTGTCAAATTCTTTGAAAGATGTTCTTTTCAATTGCCTGGATCGACATTGTTTGCCACACATTTTCTATATGGTGCTTGATCATCAGGATATTATTTGTTATTCTAGAATTAAAGAAGACATAGATTTTGTTTGGTATTGAATTGATATGTGTTACACGGAAGTGTGTTGTGGTATACAGATAAATGTTGTAGAAGTCTCCTTTGATAATCAAATTAGGAAGAAAAACTTATCAATAGAATTTTCTTTGAATATACTGACGTTGCACTCTGTGGCGATTGGCAATAGAATATTGAATATTGTTTGGGAAGAGGAAAGGGTCCAGTTGGGGGTGGTGGTTGTGGTGCAGAATGGGAAGCATTTCAGGAATTACCATGTTGACTCTAAGATGGATCATCTAGAAAAAGGAAAAATTTTCAATACTTACAAATGAGGTGTTCTACTACCGTGGAAGTGTACATTATTTGTACAATGCTGCTGTATCTTCTCTGAAACGAAAACAGTTTATGACGCGTCATACTACTGTGGAACTGTTCTTTATTTGTACGATACTGCTGTCATTTTCTGAAATAAAGGCAGGTCATTGAAGAGCAAAACACATACTGACTCTTTATTTTGTGGGTGATTTACAAATGTACATTTGAATGGAAGGATAGATGTTTGATTGCTCCTTTCTTTAGATATTTGTTGTTTACATGGAACATGACCAGTTTTGTCTCTCTTTTTTTTTTCCCCCTTCCATACATCAAATAGGTAATAACACTCGCTTGTGAGTTGAGTTTTCCGCTGATCATGCATCGTCAAATATCTGACGTTACACAGCAGAAAAATGCTGCTGGAAACTTATGAGGTTGCCAGTTCATTTAGTAGTGCACTTCAGAAAGCTCATGAAAGCCTTTCTCTTTTTTTTTGGTTAATTTAAAGGGGTGAAGGAAGAAGTAGAAGTAGTATGGGTTTTTCCCCCAAGAACTGATCATAAAGAATGTGAACATTTTACAGGGTTCTGTGGTTCACATCAGTCAGATAGGGAGCGACTTGGTAATAGTAAGAATAACGTCACCATTGGTGGCAGGCCAGAAGACTCCGGAAGGTGGAACTGCAACAGGAAGAGTCTGGATGTGGTTTAAGTGTTGTGACTAACAGTATTGAATTCATGTCACAGACAGGTTAGGGAAAACGAGATGAAAAAATGGAGGGGGATGTGAAGATTTCTTAAGACACTCCGCAAAGCCTGTCATACTTTAGAGGCAGTGTCCATGCACGTATACCGAGTGGTAATTTTATTATGATAATAACTTCTCTAAGCACACAGTGTCCTTGCACCTATAATGAGTGGTAGTTTTATTATGATAATAACTTGTCTGAGCACACTGTCTGGAAAGGCATGTGTGTGGCAAATGTCTGAAGCAAACCGTCAAGTATGAAGGTATTGAATGTACTGAATTGAATGACGATGAACTGAAGTGAAAGACAGTAGACCAGCATCCGTCATCATAGAAAACATTTTAACGTACGGAAGAAAAGGTGCTGTTTCAGTGAGAGAGAGAGAGAGAGAGAGAGACTTGGCAAAAAACATTCTTTGTAGTTGTGACCATCGTAAAATCATTTTGCTTTGATACAATGAATGAATGTGCTGATAAGGACGGCCTCCAAGACCCATGGACCTATCATTATTAGACTAGCATGTAGGTCCTGAAAGTATGCCTCGTGGATTGTGGGTTTTTTTCCCCTCCGTGGGGGAGTGAAACGATCGTAAGGAAAAGTGACTGTGGCCAAATTGACATTGTGCACCACTGACAAAACAACAAAATTATCATCTTTATTTTCATCTGTGATACAGTGTATATAATACATTATTTCACGGACAGGATTGTGACTAAAACAAACCATTTATATAGCAGCACAATCGAGAACAGCTGAACATACTGAGCCAGTCTTGGTTTCCTGGAACACCCAGCAATATTCTTGACAATAAACAGAAGATAATAAACAAGAAGAGTTGCTTGCTCCCATGATAAGACAGTTACTCGCCCATGACTCAAACGAATGCTGCCAGCAGCACACGTGTCGACACAAATGACACTGCTTCTGTATTATGAGACTTAGTGTCATGAGCAGCATTCATTTCGAGCTATGGATGCGTAGTCTTATCTTATTGTTTGTGCCTGCATGTGTGCAAAACCACTTGGAGGAGAAAGCAGTCTTCATTTGGAAATATGGGCAAGTAATTGTTTCATCATTGGAGCAGGAATTACCCATCTTGAAATCAGATAAGGGTATTATGGACCCGTGTACTGAAATACAAAGAGTATTTTGTACGAGATTATGATCTTTTCTTTTTTTTAAAATTATAGTCAGTAAAGCTGCACTACAAAGTGATTATTCTGTACAGTCAAATAAATGTATGATGAACACACAACATGCAGTGCTTCTACTGAAGATCAAAGGAACTGGATTAGGAAAGGGAAGGGCACTTTTCCTTCTCCCCCCTCAGTTCCTCCACCAGGAGGGGAGGGGAAGGGAACAGTGGCCCCTCTGAAAAAAAATAGGAAGGGGGGGGGGGTATCGTTTTGCCTCCCCTACTTATCGAGTGCCTGTCTAAACGTATCCTTGCTGCGCTGGGCAAACCGCTGAGGCTTTTTGTAGTCTTAATTTGATCTCCAACATTACGTGTCAGGGCCAAGACCAAATACTTCGTATCAAATGTTTCACAGTAACCATGAAGAGAATACAGTCTGATGTGTTCTGGCCTCTGAATGTTACCTTGAAGACTCGTTTTAGAGAGACTTTCGTTATAAAGAGAACGGGGGAGGGGGGGAGTAGCCACTACAATTTTCAACTTCAACCGAAACAAATATTTGCTTTATCAAAGGAAAAAATCAGAATCTCCACGGACTTCGTTGTTAGTGTATTTGATCTCAATGCTGATTTTTTTAAAAATTGTCATGCACTTTCAGTTGATTAACATTAACAATTTTCTGCTGACAGGAAATAAATAAACCCATTCTTTTCCCCATGTAGTTCCCTCCCCATCCTAGTAGAGGGTCCACATTTAACAGCTGTCGGAGGGAACATAAACATTAAATTAGACAAGTGGTGGTAACATGTAAGATCCTGATTGCAGAAACTGACATCTCTCCCATAACCAAACAAAAAATGAAAGAAGCCTCAGAGATCATCATCATGCAATGAAAATCACTTTTGAGTGAAGGTTGGCTGTTTTCTGTCGACCATATCTGCCAACATTGACTACTCGAAACTAGATGCAAGTCATTTTTAGGTGAAAGGATTGAAATTGCAATCGGAGGTAAAAAGAGGCCGCAAACTCACAGAGAGTAAACTGAAATCGATTCAACAGATTTGTGTGTGTGTGTGTGTGTACGTGTGTGTGTGTGTGTGTGTGTGTGTGTGTGTGTGTGCTTTTTTTCTTTAGTCTGTTTGTTTGTTTTTGTTTTGTGCTGATTTATAAATGGTACAGCTAGGAAGCATTTTTCATTGTTTGAATGTTTTGGCAGATGTGAAATCTGCTTCAGTAATGGGAGTGGGTAATGGGAAACAAAAATGAAAAAAAAAAAAAAAAAACCCTGAAACTAACCATTGCTAAACAAAAATTCATCATCATGGAAAATGGAACATAACAGCTGCCCACAATAGCCAGGTTGAGAAAAAACAACAAAAAAAACCCTGCCGATTTATGGGGAAAAAAACGCACACACACACAAAGCCGAACACAAACCACCATGTCTAATGGAGTGCACATGAGAATTCAGAAACTGAATGTAGCAGACTGCTCCTGAGAGAGCGACAACATATTTATGTATATGAATATTATGCATACAATTTGCGTGAGAGGACAGCAGATTTCCTTGTAACATAATTATATACTGAACGTTAGCAATACATATTCAAATGAAAAACAATCCCATATTTCTTGCCCACCTCTTATTTGGACTTTTGGGGTAGGTGTGCGAGGATGAAGCTGAGCACATAACAGCAACTTCTGTCACAGCTTTATTTTTCTGTCCCATTCGAGACACTTAGTTATAGGGCCGAACAAACAAGCCTTACACATTTCTGACCCAACATTTTTGTTGTTGTAGTCCAAGCAGAGGCATGTATCAAACTTGTGTACTAGTTAACTAGGGAAAATTAAGTTCCCAGAAAGTGATGACGTCATTCTTGCACAATTGTGTGTGTGTGTTGTCATTGTTTGAATATCGCCTGACCTCTTGTGTACAAGCTTTCATGTCGTATCTACATTATCTACAGGAAAATAAACCTAGTCGAGTTTGGTATTAAAAGAATTGTCGGGAATTCGCCTATTCAGTCATCTCAAGAGCACAGATATATTACATTTTTCATGACAACCACTGATTATCAAACTAACAGCCCCATTTGCAATGGCCGCTCATCAATGCCGAACACATTGCTGCCAGACCAGCTGTACACAGATGACATTCAGTTGGTCGAGTACAGCACCGTTAGCTGGCTGGTGGGGAGCAGCCTGCAGAAAACACCCCTTTCCTTGACCTGCATTCACGGCTTGGCCTCTGCAGCTGTGGGAGAGCTGTAAACTCCCCTGCCTCTCAGAACTAAGTGGCTTGCTCTGAACAGCCGTGCTGTCACAGAGAAAAAAAAAATACAAAAAGCCCACCACAACTTCCTCCTGAGACATATATACATACATACATGCATACACAGTCCTGCATACATACACGCATACGTACATTCATACATACATACGTACATACACACATACATACATAGGTATAATAAACTGAAATAACAAAACTAATCCTCATTCACATTGTTTATTATTATCATTATGATTTTTCTTTACTAACTGGCACTGTCCTCGGTGGTATCAAACTATTGACCAAAATAGTGTTCATTTTGTTTGATACTTTCTTCTTGGATGTCCCCACTTTTATCTGGGCTATCAAATTTTGTCTGAACGTGGTCACAAGCGCAAATTGACCATACTATTGGTATTATTTGACAAGTAACTTAGCAGAGAAGGAAGGCTGTTTAATATGCGGCCTTCATGCAGTTTTATTTGCTTGAATTACTGCAAAATGGTCAGCATTTACAATATAATTTGTTCCGTGCGTTGTAAAATATCTATTCATATCTGCGCCTTTGGCTGGTGGAAATCGCACGAAATCGTCTAATCTCGACCAAATATATGTTAATGTTGCAATGTTAGCACAAAATATTTAAAATGTATATCTTTATCAGTTATGAAGCAATATGTGTAAATATATACAATTTCTAAGAAAGAGAGAAAGAAAGGTGAATTTTGGCATTCTGAAATATTGCTGAAAATATTAATTGCATATTTACAGCCTTTGTGATTGTGTGACATCTGTGTAAAGGGGATGGCTGTAAAGATTTCATAAGTATTCCTTTTTATGTTGGGTTTGCTTATGACAGCATTTGTTACTGCCAATAAAAAAAAAATCTGGTTTGACACACACACACATACACGTGCGCGCGCGTGCCATAACAGCATGATTACAAGGACCGACTTGGTTACACACATGACTCACTACTAAAAACACATCCTCGAGTGAAAACAACATCTTCACTGCCGGTTTTCGGCGACTGTTTGCTGAAATATGGCTCGCACATTGTCCAGACCAAGCCAGTATCCGTCCTCGTAGTTGCCGGGGGTCCAGGGAGAGGTGTGGTCCGTGGTGGCTTTGGCTGGGAGGGGGCTGCACTTGGCGAAGTCGATCATCCACACCCCTGCCTTGCCGCTGCTATCATGGATGAACAGCAGGGAGCTTCCCACTATCTGCACACAACAAAAGAGAAACAACTCGTGCTCAAACGAAATCTGAAATGAGACAGAGAACAGTAAACAGTAGTTAAAGAACAAGTAGTGTAACTCTTGCATTCGTTTGGAGTTATGGGCGTGTATTCATTTCATCAAACAAACTATAGTTCGCATCGAAAGCGCAGATGGGACTGGTATCTTCGTGTCTGGCTAGTTTGAACTCCGTTTATGATATTGAGGGCATTCATCTCCTGCTGATGGCCTGATTGGCTCTGTGTTTACTTCCTGTTTGCAGGTTGGCTGGGCTGTTCATGACGCTATGCAGGTGATAAGTGTCAAATCATAAATCAGGAACATTTTATATTGAGGGCATTCATCTCCTGCTGCTGGCCTGATTGGCTCTGCGTTTACTTCGTGTTTGCGGGTTGGCTGGGCTGTTCATGAGGCTATGCAGTTGATAGGTGTCAAATCATAAATCAGGAACATCGGCCACTCGCCACAATTAGGATTTTGCAGTAACACACTATATAATCCATGTAAGCCTTTTGAGGCCTACCATAAATTTGAGCCAGCATTTAATAATATTAAACTGATAATTGATCACAGGAACAACTCCCCACCAAATATTTCCATTGTTTTGTAGGATTTTCACAGATGAAATCACAGGTAATCTTCAAATACATGATCTCCCCCTTAGTTGACACACATTTCAGGCCTTTGCACTCACCCGTGACCCTACCTTTGCGCCAGGTGGTTTCCCCAAAATAGTCCCATTCGTTTGATTTTAATCTGTCTGCTTGACACCACCTGGCTTGTACCTTGATGGCCAAATGAGAGAAAATGAGGAGAATCAACTTTCTGATACAATAAAAGATCTCAAAACAATCTAAGTGCGCAAGTCTATAAATAAATACTCGACTCCTTAAGCAGGCCTTGGCGCATCAATTTTTGGTGAGCAGTCACACACACGGTGGTTCACGTTCGTGCAAAGTCTATGTGCAGGCACTGGGCCGACCTCGTTGAGCAGAGAAGTAGCATAATTGGGTTACCCAAGAGGGCGGCCTGTCCAACTGAATAATTCTCTAGCCAAGAAGAAATCAGTTATCGGCGCGAGTGAACAAAACACCGACAGAAGCAAAGTGCGGGAAATCAAGGTAAGATAATGGCTGTTCCTGTCCCTTGTATTTCTTTATTTCCACTCTTTGTTGCCCTTACGTGCATGTGATATCATTAAAATATAAATGAATATGAAAATATATTGATAAACGATTCATTCACACGAAAACAATCGAAGAAATCTTAACTGTATACTGTTTACATCATATAAAAAAAGATAACCCTCCTCCTACCCCATATCTCCTCCCCTCAACCCCCCCACCACCACCCCACCCCACCATTAATCCTCGCAAAGTAAATGATAGTGATTTTAAGAGTATGCTTTTGATTTTAATCATCAAACAAATCTCTGCTTATGACCAACAACTGGGAAGTGTACTCTGTCTTAATTCAAATGTGGTGGACACCTTTCACATCTGTCCTTCCCTCTTCGTATGATCATTAGCACAGAAATTCAATTGTTTTTACCACTTGCACTCAAGATACCTTCCCTTCCCAGCAAAAAAAAAAAAAAAAAAAATCTCTCTCTCTCTCTCTCTCTCTCTCTCTCTCTCTCTCTCTCCTTCCTACCGACCGACCGACCTACACACACACACACACACACACACACACACACACACACACACACACACACACATACGTACATACGTAAATAAATACATGATACATACATATATTGATACATACACAGATATACAGAAACGCATTTGACCATTACACACATATTTCCCAACACTTCGTAGCTGTTATGAAAAGCAAAAAAAAAATAAAAAAAATCGCAATACTCTTGGAAAACATAAAAGTATTACGGACACTCCCGGACCCTGTCTCAAAGAAGAAGAAAGAACAAAAAAAAAGTAACAGAAGAGGAGTGAATGCATGTATTCAATTCCCAGCCTAATACAATGTACTGTTACCACATCTTTCATGGGTGCTTTTTGGGGGTGGGTGGAAGGTGGGGTTGGGTTGACTAAGGCAACCCAAACATTACCTTACAAAACTAGAACAAAATATACGTGCAAATTAAAGACTTAGTTTACGCACATTCACGGCCATGTAGGCTTCCACAATTTGAATAACGCTCTCTCCTTCAAAACTAATTTCACAAAAATTACAGTAAGTGAACAAGCAATATGTGTTGGGAGAGACGCCCAACGCTTAAATTTTGTTGTGGCGACTGCATAATGTTTATAACTGGAAAGTGGGACAGAGAAAAAGACATCATCTTACCTCATGAGAACGAAAGAATGGAGAAGATTCTTGCTCACGGTGAATGTCCTGTAGCAAGGAAACGTACTCTTCCTGTGCGACACAGAGAGAGAGAGAGAGAGAGAGAGAGAAGAAGAAGAAGAAGAGAGAAATAATATAGACGCTCATTTCCGCAATTCCTAGTGTTGACAATAATAACATTTCACTGTAATATTCTCTGATAATACTCATCGCTGGCAATCATGGTAGGCCTTAAGATATTCATGTCAAAAACCAGGTTATTGATGCAATTATATCACGGAGGGTTTTTTAGAGATGATTACATCCTCAATCAGAAAAGAACTTGTATTTTGTCAAGTTGTACGCACTCTTTAGGGCATAATATGTCAATGTTAACAAAGACAACAAAATATTTGTAGGTGTATAAGTCACATTTGGATGGGAATGTTCACAACGTAGCCAACATAATAATAGGCCTACTGTTCTTATTGGACAGTTTTGGATGAGAATGTTTAAACGTAGCCAACATACAGGCCTGCTGTTCTCAAAGGTCAGTCTACTATGGCTTACTAGTTGATTCTGGGTATGTAAATGCATTGTATCACACACACACACAAACACACATAAAAAAGTCGACAGAGCCTGATGTACTCTTGGATCAAGATTACAGTCAAATCGTGATTTAGTTGTGCGTGCGTGCGCGCAGACAGACACACACCACACACACACACACACGCGCGCACACACCGCACTAGTTGCGAAAGTAAAAGAAATGACTAATACAGATCGACGGGTCATGTCAATTGAAATCTCTCTCTCCTCTGGTTCAGACAGACACACACACACGCACACACATGGACACATAAACAGTATTCAAAGCAAAAAGAAGCAAAAAAAAGAAAAAGAAAACTCAGTCGGAAAGGAAGTTGAAACAGGCGAGATGACTCAGGAAAAAACGAAAACAAAACAAAAAACACACGAAATAATTATTGTGGGTGTGTGCATGAGCGGCGCGCAAATGTGCGTGGTGAGCCAAACGCTCTGTTTGCTTGGGAGTCTTCCATGTGTGCATGCGGGTGTTCCTTCCTTCATTGCCGGTGTGCCTTCTGTTATGCGGGTGTGCCCCCTTTTATTCATCCTTTCGAAGGTTTTGATAAACGTCTGAACCTTGCATCCCCTTCCTCACGTCGTCCCAGTCTAGTTGGCCCCCTTCTGCTGCTCATTTTCCTGTTCACGCCTGTTCCCCCTTCCCCCCCCCCCCCCCCCCCCGCCCCCTTCCCTAGCTTTTGCAGTTCACAGGACGTCTGAAATCGTAGTCAAGTGCTTGCACTGTATTCATATGCTGCACGCAAAACACGCCGCACGATCTCTACAGGAGTTCTACAGCCGAACAGGTCAGAGAGATCTTTAGTACAACCAATCGCCAAACAGTTTACAGAATTCGACGAATCGCGCAATCCAACACACCTATCAATATCAAACAGGGATGAAAATCAAGAATAAAGTTGGAACATCCTACTGCCTGATTCTGTTTCTTTCCCGTGATAAATCCCCCTTCTTCAGCACAACATCTTTTACAGCTTGAGTTTAGAAGGAAAACTTTTCAATTCTTGTGAGCTGTTCTTACCCCCCTTCGCCACTCCTCCTCCAACCTCCCGAAATGCACCATGAACAGTATCGTCTTATTGTGGTGAAGGACAGAATGCCTTTTGATTTCTGACGTCAGATCTGTCGTCTGCAGCAGCGGCGTACGTGTCGGTGATTATATAGGCCTATTCGTACCAACTTTTTGTTCTTTTTTTCTTTTTCGCTGTTCGATTAACGTGCTCTTTTTTTTTTTTTTTTTTTCATGTGGACGCATCAAAGCCCGGAATTTTGACTGTGGTTCACTGCATTTTCATGGGAACCTGTTCGCTTCCACAACTTGCATTTTCCCACGCGCAACAAAAACCATGGCTGCCAAAAGTAGAAGGAAATCTTACTTGGGTAATTCCACTTGGACTTTGGACAGAACACAATCATCACGCATTTTCCTCCAAGGTAAGTGGTGTCTATGGGATTCCGCAGAGCTCTAGTGCTCGTTACTTCTTCAGTACTTGTATCAGAATGATTTTTTTACCTCATGCACCTCTCCCGCGCAAGAGCATATCCAGTATTCTATATTGTATGGTCATTCTTTCACAGATAATTTTGAAGCATGGAATCACTAAGACAATTGGCACAGTGCACATAAAAGCTATATAATCACTAACGTAATCCCCGGCAGTTGCATGACGGCATATGGCGATTCATAAAGGCTCAGTATCAACACTGCGCACCTCCTACCGTTGCAGTTATCGCTCAAATCAAGTTATTTTGGAGAACAACCGACTTAAATCATCAAAAGCAGAAACAGAACCAGTGTCATTACTGGTTAGATTTAGGTAACTGACTTTCCAATATTTTGACGGAAAGAAGCTCTTACGCAGGAGATGGTTGCGAAATGATGTTGGTTGAATTTTCATAAAATAGACCCACCCCCTCCTCCTCTTCACCTCTGAGAATTTTCATTGGTATTGGTATAGGGAACCGACGAAGGTAAAGGTGTGTGTGTGTGAGAGTGTTTGGGAGAGAGAGCATAAATCTTTCATCGCGTGATGTGCTTACCAAAGCTTTACTGTTATCTCCGACGAAAGCAGTAAGAACCTTTTGGACGTCATCACGTGATCTTGTTTTCTTAAAGTCCTTGGATGCTATTCCGGGTGTCTGCACAAAAACAAATATTCGCTTTTGCATGAAGAAAAACTTGGGATTCTTCATTCTTTCCTCGGTTCCCCCAACGGCATGACATGATAAAGACGAGGGCAGTGAACAAACATTTTGTATGTACATGCTGCAGATATTTGAAATCAGATCGCTCTCTCGCTCTCTCTCTCTCTCACATACACACACACAGACACACACACACACACACACACACACACACACAGACACAGACACACACACACACACACACACACAGACACACACACACAGACACACACACACACACACACACACACGCGCGCACGTACGCACGCACGCACATGCATACACAACATCCTCATCGGATGTCGCCTGACGGATTGTGATAAAAAAGGACTTTTTCCGTGAAAGCAGCCAGTCACTGGGAAGACTTGACGTCATGGGGAGGAATGACAAAATGTGGGAGTTCGTTTCGTAGAATAGCGTAGTTGCGCTTTTCCTACAAAGTGACCAGCGCTAACTTCAGCGCATGTACTCTCACTCGCACGCACCTTAATGCCTTCGATCCGAAAGCCAAGAGAAGAACTGGAACTCATGTCGTCCCTGAACTTGAGGTAGCGGGTTTTTGTGATGGCCTTCATCATCTTCTCCTCTGCCGTTGGTGCCTCGGGGTCCACGCTCACCATCTTGTCGTAAAGGTCCTGTCACACGGTGCAAAGCAAAGGCATGCTTCACGATAATCAGATCCCATGTAAAAAGTGGTGCAGTTCAGTCTGTGACATCAGCACAGCCGATCTAATTCCCCATATCGAGCAAGTACAATGAATAGCTACACTTAACAAAAAAAAAGGGGGTGGGGGGATCCAATTTTCAACATAGCCCATCCAGCACTGAGGAAAACTCGCACAGACACAGGCTGCGCAAATTAAGAATTCACATCCTCCATAGCTTAAAAACGCGCACAATAGGCCTACTAACACTTTGAACAGTTTTCTGGACAGACACAAAATTATTACGTATCTGTTGAAATTTGATAAGCAATCATCACGGTATTATATAGTGCTGCACGCAGCGTACTAACTAAAACGATAAACAAGCAAAACCATTTGACAGCATGTGCAAAGGCCAGAAGGCCTTACGGCAGCTGTACTATATCGCCAGGGACTACAAATGCGAGAGATGCCTAACTTCAATACCGCGGAAAATATTTACTTGATACTTGATCGTTGAGACGCTTGAGGCCTGGGTAGGCCAGTTCGTCTTTCCAGGAGGTAATCCAGAATGCTTAATTTGGCATGCGTGGCTAGTGGTAGCAATCTGGATCATAGATTGTAGGCAGGTTTGTCCAGTGGGCGTCCAACCTGCACTTGAAAACTGACATGGTAGGTGCAGTGACAACACTGTCCGGCAAGCTGCTTACAAAACCATACGGCCTAAAAGACGACTTAATAAGCTTCAGAAGTTTTGAGCAGCTTGCTCAATAATCGTCTGTCCAGTATGGTACCTGAAACCACCAAAACTCCACACAGGCCATGTCACTAAGCTCTTCTATTTACCAGGAAGAAGCGGTGGCCCTGTACTTCAAAACGCTTTCTGCCCTCTAATACTGTATCCAGGCAACACGGTTTGTAATTCTCTTCCAGGTTTTGCGGCTGAGGCTTCTGTGCATTGGGAAGTCGCCCTCGTTATCGTTTTAGTTTGTAGCTGTGGCCACTTGCTCAAGCTGGATCTTTGAGAGAGCTGTACCTGTTAAGGCTCGATCTTGGAGATTGCTGGATTAGACGCAGTATTAGTCTTACCCGAGATAAGCAAGCGTAGTGTCCTCTTTGTTGAGTTTGCGCTTTCCATTAATGCTATACTATATGTATTTGTGGGAAAAAGAAACAAACAACACGTATATAGGCCTACCAGTTGAATATTGAATCACATCATGTTGATGTATAGGTGAAGAATCGGTCGGGTTTGCCATCCAACTTAAGCTGGCCTGTTTGGGCGACTGGCTGTCGACAAAGATCACTATGTTATGTATAGCCTACGTAAGTAAATCTTGGCATTCTCTCTCTCTCTCTCTCTCTCTCTCTCTCTCTCTCTCGCTTGTAAACGAATTTTGGTCTAAAGTTTGTGTTCAGTGGAATTCTTTGTTCCGCCTCAGCCCCCCCCCCCCCTTCCCGCCCCCACTCTCTCTAAGCTATGTGGCATGCAGTTACTGAGCGCAAAAGCTGTGTATGAATACATACAACTTCACTGCCTCTTAATGTAACAAGACGCATGTTCCAAGCCACGTGTCGTCTCTTCATCTGCGAACGTTTGAAATCGGTGATTTGGTTTCCGTTATTCAACAACAAAGGTGTCATGATCATCTCTAATGCCGTTCTTCGTAAATCGGAACCTCAAATGAAACGGGTACCCAAACTGAAAATAGAAATTCGCTCAGTTACTTGGGTACATGTCGTTGAGCATGCGCTCGAGGGATCTGTGATAGCCTACATGATTTAAAAAAAAAGTTTATTCGTTAGCATAGAATGGAAGCGCACCTGCCGTCTGCGCGGTGTGATCTGTCCCTGGATAAAGTTACAAGTGGAATGAATTGAACTGGCTCAGATTTGAGCCGGTTTTCTCGGTTTACATCAGCACTCGTAGATTAAGACTTCTTATTGCGTCAACACGCCTAGCGCCTATCAAGAAACAAACTCGTATTGCGCAATACAGGTAATGGCACGCATTTCTGGTAAAATTGCTTCGCTTTAAATTGATTTTTGCATGTGCGACACATTTTTATTTGTTAGGTATTGAATAACATTGTCACGGACACGAAATCATTTACGAGACACGATCAACAGCAGGTGTATCATTGTGGACTGCGATGATCGAAAACGGTTTTTTTTGCTCTCGAAAAATGTATGTTGAACAGGTGTCGTGTTACGTCAGATATGTCAAGATGTTTGTTTACAGCCATCTCACTTTGACACTACGCACAACGTACGTAAAGCTGCACATCGCGTTGTTTACCATGTGTGTAATCATTTTACTTGAACAGTCAAAAGAGTGTGTAGCCTACTCGCGGTCAAAACTGCAGCGACTGATTTCAGTTCATGTGGGTCTGTTTGCTGTCAGCATGTTTCTGTATATGTCTTTCCAAACCACCGAGACACAGCCCTAAAGAAACCAGCGCACTGGTTTGAATAAAAAATGCTGATAATAGTGTTGGATCAGTTGAGATGGTGACGGTGAATCCCCAGAGGACAGTTTTCGTTTTGCTGAGTTCTATAGGCACCAATATTCGACCTTTGAATCACATCACACCAGTTCAAGAACCATCCCCAGGCTGTCGTATCTAGGATAGGCCTATGGCACAACTGTAACAAAAACCATTTTATCAAAATTGAAATAACTTAGGAAGGACGGAACAAAGTGCAAAAATTTTCTGCGACTCAGCAAATGGAGTCGAATCGTTGGGATCTGGCAACTGGGAATAGAAATGGATAAGTGCACACTGTATTAACGTGCCCCCCCCCCCTTCCCTACTAGTCGACTGACTAAATCAACTCCAGTAATTTACGTACAGAGACTGGTTGGGATAAGAGGACACACGGAAGCTCATTTTCGTTTAGCCACATCCAGACTGAACTAATGGAACCTTCTGAGCGTGGGCTCCTTCTCGGCCTTGGCGAGCTCCTTCTCCAGGTAGGTCCTGACTCCCATCTTGATGTCCATGACACTGGGGAGGAGAACTCGCTCTGCAGGTCCTGCATCCGCACGTAGTCTGCTCTGTTAAGGAAATCTGAACGTGAGCTTCATGACCACTGGAGGACCTCGAGGACCCACACACCCACTCACCCAAAACAAGCGAGGAAACAAGTGTGTCTGTGTGTGTGTGTGTGCGATAATCGATGGAAAAGTGGTGTCATTGTCAGAAGACCACAGAAGGGTAGAAGGGAGTATGAGATGTAGGGTGGTGGATGGGTGGAAGGGGGGGGGTGGGGAGCGAAAAGCATTCTTTTCTATCCACTCATTAGACAGCTTCCTTCTGTCTGCTTTAAGTCAAAGATTAAAGTCAATTCATTAGTGATGATGAATATCGACTGTCAAGGAGCGTGAAAACCTCTCAAAAGGCATTAGACGCTTGGAGACAAAGGACATTGTATGTGGTATACAAATAGGTAATTGACCATTAACCAGTACCTTACCACCGCACACGGCCGAAGTGGTCAGATGACAAACAACACCTAGAAGAGAGTCGGACCTGCCCGGTGGCGAAAGGGGAAAGGGATGTAACCACTTACGACCTCGGCGCTCCAAGTGAGCTCTAAATGCTCAGTCAGCTGAGGTTCTTGTGTACACAGTCAGTGAAGAGCAGGAGTCTTGGATTCGTTCGGATGGTATTGCCGTGGGTCACTGTGTTGGTTCTATTGTCAGGCTGGCTGAATGCGTGTGGAGGTTGTAGTAGCCCTCCTTAAGATAATTACTGTGTTAAGTAACCACCGAAGTCGGCGGGAATTTTCGATGTCCATCTGGGGCTAAGTGTGTGTTTGCTAATCAATTAGGTAGGTGTTGTGTGTAAATGCTGATTGTGGGAGAATGTGAGCGAATGGAGAATTCAGGTACTTGTGAACTAGGGTTTGAGAAGAGCGTGGACAAAGGCATGGCCCGAAGGGGGATCCTTTGTTCCCTCCCTATATAAAACTGAGGGAGAAAACGTGAGAGGAGAACAACACCAGGAGAGAGAGAGAGAAGGCAGAGAGAGAGAGAGAGAGAGGAGAGGAGTGTGCAGAACAGAGAAAGGGTTGAGAGAAACGTGGCTGGGAGATAGAAGAGACAGCAAGGTCTTATAGTTAAAGACAAGCTGGAAGAGAAGGAAACTAAGTTTGAAGCCCAGAGGTGGGTGAAGACAGACAAACTGAATTTGAACCCAGAGGTGGGTGAAGAAACGAAGAAGAAGAGTTCTACGTCGAGATCCAGAGACGACCACGAAGACCCAGTCCTGAAACCTGGAGCAGTCAACCAAGGGCATCACCATCAAGCAGTGCTGAAGAAGACGTGAAGAAACTTTTGCAAGAACTGTGGTGTGGTGTGAAAGCGTGGTTGTGTGTGTGAAAACCTGGCCAGGTAAGAAGTCATTTATTATAACCCGGGATTAGGAAGTATTGATCTTTAATGTGTTTGATTTATTCATTGTGTGTGATTGATTGTTCATGATTAATTATAAGTAGCATAGAAAATTGTATTTCTTGTTCTCAGTCGTGTTAGGAAAGAAACGAATGCGTGACATCCCATTCCCAGAGAGAGGTGAATGTTTGGTGGGTGCATGAGTGTGCATATGCGTGTATGAGTGCAAAGATAACCTTGGTGTGTTAAGCCTGACTAATAATACATCAACTTAGTGCACTTAAGCAATACCATCACGATTTCCCCCGTCCTGGACAAAGTGGCGAGCCTGCCAGGATGCATGGCCCAAATTAGTTTCAGGAGGGAAACAAAGTGAGTACTAGAGTAGTACTGGGCGAAGCGTCCACTAAAGGCAATTTTAATTAGCTCTTCTAATTATTTCCTTTAGTTCTTTGAGTGTTGAGTATTGACTTGTGTGTAGGGGGTTGTATTAATCAAAGGTCGTTCAAGAAACGAAGAACGAGGTTCTAGTCTTAACTCTCACAGAAGCTGTGGTTTAAGATTTAAGGCTCCTTTGTGTTAGGAACACTACCACTGGTTGGTGTACTCATAACGTTTAGTAGATAAACTGTGTACTGACTTTTTTTCCGGTCTATAAGCGTAACTGTTTTAGTGGTACTAAAACATATCAAAAAAAAAAGAAATGGCTGAAGAAAGTTTTACCCCCATAGAGAAACTAGTAAGTTTGGGGAAAGAATGGGATATACAGGAGATGAACTGCGTAGATTCATTGAAACTCAGCAGAAGACAGAGAGATGAAAGGGCTGAAAGGAGGAAATTTGAAAAGGAACGTATAGAGGCAGAAACTACTGCGTCAAAGGCTAAAGCAGATGCAGAGAGCGCAGCTGCCAGAGCAAGAGCAGATGCAGAGAGTGCAGCGAGAGCTAGAGCAGATGCAGAGAGTGCAGCTGCCAGAGCAAGAGCAGATGCAGAGAGTGCAGCTGCCAGAGCAAAGCAGATGCAGAGAGTGCAGCTGCCAGAGCAAAAGCAGATGCAGCGAGTGCGGCTGCAAGAGCAGAAGCGGAATCAGAGATTTTAGCCAAACAAATTGAGTTGGAAAGAATAAAATCTGAAAATCGTAGTGAAATCGACACCAGTTCTGAGTCAGTAGGCTGCAGACTAAATTGCGCACCTAGACCTAAACTCCACTGTTCAAGAAGAAACTGATTCGATCGATGCATATATCGGTCGGTTTTGAATCGTTTGCCGAGCACGAGGGCTGGCCCGAAGATGACTGGGCAATAAACCTGTCTGCCTTGTTGACAGGTCGTGCGTTACACACAGTTTCCAACTTACCCAAAGGTGATCAGAGAGATTTCGACAAGGTGAAACAGCAGTACTAAAGGCATATGATTTGACTGAAGAAGGTTTTTAGGCGTAAGTTTCGCGAGGCGAGAATCGAACAGGGTGAGACATACACACAGTTCGGAGTTAGACTAGATCATTACTTTAACAAGTGGATAGAACTGAGTGAAGTGGACTGTGATTTTGAAGGCCTCAAGACACTGGTGATGAAAGAACAGATACTTGACGGTTGTGGGCCCGGCCTCACAATACACCTCTAAGGAGAGGGTGTCGTGACAATAGCTGAAGTCTTGAAGCAGCAGAGGTTTACCGGGAAGCGAGGCGTGATTTGCCTGAACAAGAGGATAGCAGGCCAGCACATGACTCGCGCAATGAGTCAGCAGTACACACCCCTAGGCCCACAGCGTCACGTGAGCAAACAAGGGTGAAAACCAATAGCCACGTGGCTAGGAATGAGCGTACCTGTTTTCTGTGCAATAAGACAGGGCACTTGGCTAGGGATTGTATATTTAAGTCACAGAAGGCAGCAGCAATGAGGATCAGGCGAAGAAGAGGCAGGTAGAAAAAGATGAACAAGATGACAGTGTTATTTTGTCTGGATTGTGCTGTGTGTTCACAGATTCAGGCAATAACATGGATGTGCACAAAGGCAGAGTAGGGGACAATGTGGTTGATGTCATTAGAGACTCTGGTGCACTGGCGTAATGGTGAAGGAGTCCCTGGTTAAGAAGGGACAATTCACAGGAAAAACACAGAGGTGTAGACAAATAGATGGAACAATAGCAGAATTCAAAACGGCACTGGTGTTCATTGATACACCATTCTATAGTGGAGTTGTACAGGCGTTGGCTGTTCCAAAGCCGCCGTATGATCTGGTGATTGGAAACATTTCAGGAGCACGTGGTACGAAAACCCAAACCCTGACTTCTCTGTTGAATCAGGGAAAGAAATCACGGGAGAGAAAGGCCCCGGGCGGCACACACTTCAGAACGCAATGGAGCGTGTCCATGAGACCAACCCCTCTCACTTGCGAGCAGAACAAAAGGGCGACTACTCGCTCAGTAAACTGTTTGGTTTTGCTCACAGAGGGCAGAAGAAAAATGTTAAAGAGGGCACAATCGGGTTGAGATAAAGGACGGGTATTGTACCGAACTTTCACTCACTGAGTTCGGAAAAACGAAGAAGCAGATCGTTGTGCCTACGAAACGCAGAACGGCGGTGATGTCCGAAAAACATGTGACGTCAGCCTTGGCCATCTCGGTAAGAAGGCCTCACGAAAGGCTGTGACGCGTGAGTACTACTGGCCCGGTATCCTTGGCGATATCAAGCGTTTCGTGCACGATGCAACACATGCCGCGGGTAGGCAAGGTGTGTGTACAGAAAGGGGGATCAGACTGGTCTTACCAAAAAGTTGGCCAAAATAAAATGGTCGGTCGAGAAGTCAGGTAGTGGGTGCGTGTGTCTTTTGCAGTATCGTGTATGCGTGACTGGCTGGTTGCGGGCCACGTGTATGAAGAGAAGGGGAGAGAATTTCCGTAGAAACATAATGGTCATATGGCCACACGCCTTAGAGCTGGTGGAGATTCCAGATTTATGTATTTGCTTGGATAGTGTGTATGTATTGATTTTTCTCTAATTTTTTGCAAGACACATCTAGCGTGCGTTCTCTGGTGTAAGTAGGCTTATGAGAGGCCGATATTAGCACTGGTTTAAATGGGAAAATTATGAGTTTTCATCTCCTTGAATGTTAAGTTTTAGCCAATGCAGGGCATTGTCTTCGAGTGGGGGGAATTTGTCAAGGAGCGTGAAACCTCTCAAAAGGCATTAGACGCTTGGAGACAAAGGGACATGTATGTGGTATACAAATAGGTAATTGACCAATTAACCAGGGTACCTTACCCACCGCACACGGCCGAAGTGGTCAGATGACAAACAACACCTAGGAGAGAGTTCGGACCTGCCCGGTGGCGAAAGGGGAAAGGGATGTAACCACTACGACCTCGGCGCTCCAAGTGAGCTCTAAATGCTCAGTCAGCTGAGGTTCTTGTGTACACAGTCAGTGAAGAGCAGGAGTCTGGATTCGTTCGGATGGTATTGCGTGGGTCACTGTGTTGGTTCTATTGTCAGGCTGGCTGAATGCGTGGGAGGTTGTAGTAGCCCTCCTTAAGATAATTACTGTGTTAAGTAACCACCGAAGTCGGCGGGAATTTTCGATGTCCATCTGGGCTAAGTGTGTGTTTGCTAATCAATTAGGTAGTGTGTGTGTAAATGCTGATGTGTGGGAGAATGTAGCGAATGGAGAATTCAGGGTACTTGTGAACTAGGGGTTTGAGAGCAGCGTGACAAAGGCATGGCCCGAAGGGGATCCTTTGTTTCCCTCCCATATAAACTGAGGGAGAACAACGTGAGAGGAGAACAACACCAGAGAGAAGAGAGAGAAGGCAGAGGAGAGAGAGAGAGAGAGAGAGAGAGGAGAGGATGTGAGCAGGACAGAGAAAGGGTTGAGAGAAACGTGGTCTGGGAGAAGAAGAGACAGCAAGGTCTTATAGTTAAAGACAAGCTGGAAGAGAAGGAAACTAAGTTTGAAGCCCAGAGGTGGGTGAAGACAGACAAACTGAATTTGAACCCAGAGGTGGGTGAAAGAAGACGAAGAAGAAGAGTTCTACGTCGAGATCCCAGAGACGACCACGAAGACCCAGTCCTGAAACCTGGAGCCAGTCAACCAAGGGCATCACCATCAAGCAGTGACTGAAGAAGACGTGAAGAAACTTTTGCAAGAACTGTGGTGTGGTGTGAAAGCGTGGTTGTGTGTGTGAAAACCTGGCCAGGTAAGAAGTCATTTTATTATAACCCGGGATTAGGAAGTATTGATCTTTTAATGTGTTGATTTATTCATTGTGTGTGATTGATTGTTCATGATTAATTATAAGTAGCATAGAAAATTGTATTTCTTGTTCTCAGTCGTGTTAGGAAAGAAACGAATGCGTGACATCCCATTCCCAGAGAGAGGTGAATGTTTGGTGGGTGCATGAGTGTGCATATGCGTGTATGAGTGCAAAGATAACCTTGGTGTGTTAAGCCTGACTAATAATACATCAACTTAGTGCACTTAAGCAATACCATCACGATTTCCCCCGTCCTGGACATCGACACTGCTGGAGGGGAACGCCAAATGGGAGATATCATTTAATCGGGAATCAGTATTTAATGGAACGAATTCGTTCTGTACGATGACACGGGTCATACTGGAAATTCATACCCCCAAAAAAAAAATAAAAAAAAAAAAAAAAGGGAAGAAACTTATGAGATGAAAAGAATAGGAAAATTAATAATGAAATGTTAAAAGCACACTGACAACACAATCGCCAGCAGTAATGAAGATGATTCTCATCAGTAGAGGACATTTACTGTCAATAGTACACTTCATTTGACAGTTTAAAGCAGTAATTCAAGTCAGTCATAGGAAATAGCACCGCAGTGGTCGGTTGTCCATCGCTGCCTCGATCGGAGATCGATGAAGAGACTGGCCTTACATAGGGCCATGCAGCCACTTTGATAAGAGGAAGAAGGGCGATAGGGAAAGAGGGAGAATAAGACTTGGAGCCTAGTTGAAGATAAGCCTGCAACTACGGACATACGAAGTTGACTTGCGCTTCCACCCTTTCTCAGTTCATCCGGTGATTGCTCTCTCTCCCTCCCCCCCTCTCTCTCTCTTCTCTCTCTCTCCCCCTCTTCTCCCTTTGTCGATCCCGCCACTCCCTCCCCCCCCTCTTTGTCTTCCGTCCCCCCCCCCCCCCTCTCTCTCTCTCTCACTTTATCTTAATCCCAGTTGGTCTTTGCATCTGCGTGCGTGCGTGCGTGTGTGTGTGTGTGTGTGTGTGTGTGTGTGTGTGTGTGTCTGGTGTAGATGTGTGTACCTCTCTCTCTGTGGTGTATGTGCATGTTTCTCTCTCTCCTCTCTCTCTCTCTCTCTCTCGCTCTCTCTCTCTCTCTCTGTCTGTCTGTCTGTCCTCCCTTTGTCTGCATTCTTCTGCTCTCCCGCCCTTCTTCCCTTTTTTTCCGTTCAAAGGATACCTATACCGTTCTTTTTGACGGTGCCGTGGTACTGGGGAGGAAGCGGCGGTACAGAGAGCCAGGCTTCTCCTCTTTCAGCTTGGTCAGGTTCTTCTCCTCACAGGGGTCACGCAGCTTCAGCACTGTACTGTCCGGTCCCGCCAGAAAACTACCTGCACGTGAACCGCGCGTCATTAAGAGCTTGAGGGGCACTCGTTTTGGCGTCCACACGGCCTTCCATGCATTAAGGATCCCCGACACATCCCCCTTGAACAACTAAGTACAATGAGTTCATTACGCTTCCACCAGTTGACATCACTTTGGGTCCGAGATGCACTCATGTCGAAGAAGCACTTTTGTCTAACAGGGATTGCCGCCTTGGTGTTTGAACAGTTTTCTTTCTTTCATCGATAGTTTACTTATCTTTTTTTTTGTTGTTGTTGCTCTTTCGTCTTCTATGGCACCATTCTTCTGTAACTCGTTCTAGCGACAACTCGCACCACCAGACTCAAGGTCGTACAGTCCGCTGCAGTAATCTGTATTGGATCTTCACGAGGCAGTCTCAGGAGAAAACTCTGAACGGATGCCAAGTCACTTCGGTGGGTCTTTAGTGATACCTGTTCCGATCCAGCATACGCAGGACGTCACCATGTAAGCCCCCTTACCGAGGGATGACAATAATTGCTCAGCTGGAAGCCAGCGGGAGTGATTGTCCCCCACTGGAGGGTGCCACCACGTTCAACCAACGACAGTCCGGCTAAGATACCGGCGACCTCGACATGAACTCACCCACAGACCTGGATATGGCGAGACAATCCAAATCAAGTCACCAAGAGACGTTGGTTGATGCCGGGATGCATCATGAAAGTGCGGAATCCAACCCTGTTAGTCAGTCTCAGAGCAGAGCAAAATGGAACTCCGTTGCATTATTTTCATTATACTGACCCCACGTTGATCAGCACGAAAAAAAAACTGTGGTCCTTCATGCCCTGTTCTCATTGTGACCTCAGTCCGATTATCTCTCCACGTCAATGCTGTTGGTGAAGTTCGAGCCGGGTCGCCATTATCGGCAGGCTAGTGGGGACTGTCTTTGGACGGACGTGGTGACGCCGTCGGGAGAGAGCTCACTCACGCTGGCTCCGCAACTAAGCAGTTACTGTTGCCAGTATGGGGCTTAGTAGGTAGTGTCCTGTTGGCTCGGAATACTTGGCGTTAGTGCTGTCTACTCTGAAGGGTGGCCTTATAACGACTTGACATTGATTGCTCCCTAAGCATGGCCGGTGCTGGAACTGTGGCGAACAAGCCAGCCTGTGGTTATGGAGGGGGAGCCGAAATGAGCGGGATGGGTTCAATACTGCGCGTTAGAAGGCATGCATACGTATAGAAGCAATGGCATGCATACGTATAGAAGCAAAGGCATGCATACGTATAGAAGCAAAGCTATGCATACGTATAGAAGCAAAGGCATGCATACGTATAGAAGCAAAGGCATGCGTACGTATAGAAGCAAAGCTATGCATACGTATAAAAAGCAAAGGCATGCATACATATAGAAGCAAAGGCATGCATACGTATAGAAGCAAAGGCATGCGTACGTATAGAAGCAAAGGCATGCATACGTATAGAAGCAAAGCTATGCATACGTAATAGAAGCAAAGGCATGCATACGTACAGAAGCAAAGCTATGCATACGTATAGAAGCAAAGGCATGCATACGTATAGAAGCAAAGGCATGCATACGTATAGAAGCAAAGCTATTAATACGTATAAAAGCAAAGGCATGCATACGTACAGAAGCAAAGCTATGCATACGTATACAAACAAAGGCATGCATACGTATAGAAGCAAAGGCATGCATACGTATAGAAGCAAGCTATGCATACATATAGAAGCAAAGCTATGCATACGTATAGAAGCAAAGGCATGAATACGTATAAAGCAGACATGCATACGTATAGAAGCAGATATGCACGCAAGCAGTCACTCGGTGGTGTCCCAGTAAGCCCTGAATTTATCTGGATGCGATATTCAATCTTCCATATCACCTGACACTTAACTCGCATGTCTTCAAAAGCTCTCAGGTTGTAGTCATGGTATTCATGTAAACACATGCGGAGAAGAGAGAGAGAGAGAGAGAGAGAGAGAGAGAGAGAGAGAGAGAGAGAAGAACAAGAACAAATTTCATATGTATTACATGGTCGCATTCCTATTGATTTTCTCTAAAACTTTCCATGAAATCCTGTCTTATCTTTAAAGCATTAAAAAGGAACATGCACAACCTACGGATTTTCCAAACAGTCATTTTGTAATATATTAATGAATGGCTGATCAATTAAGAGTCAAATATTTCTGCCTCAATCTTGTGTATAAAATACAATGGTTATAACATGCTCCTCGTCTTCTAATACATTGCACATTTTGCACAGAAAATTTCCATTATTCTTAAATGTTCTGCGGAAAAAATGAACCATTGATTGGCAACAAACCCAGTCGGAGCTTAGTCAAGCAGTTCCTGAAGCATTTTATGTCCATATATTCGAAATACCGTTCACAAGCAAAGTTTGTCTTGAACAGTCGGTATCTTCGGTACATATCTTTACTTGTTACAGACCCGTTCCACTCCTGCATATAAACATCCTTCAATCTCTGTTTAAACTCTGCTATAAAAGTTTGTTCACAACCTACACCTTGTTCCAGCCACACGCATCCAAACCCAGACGTGAAAGAATGTTCTTTACTAAAGACACCCAACATTTTTTACCGTTCTCGTCTAGGTTTCGTAACATTAAATATGCTTGCCTGGGTAATCTATACCCCTCCATCTTTGTCAGCCTCAGCCAGTAACGAATGCATCTTACTGCACTATTTACATACAAAGATAGCGGCCCAGTTCGCCAAGCGCAAACTTGTTTTGTACCTGAGGTATACTTAAAAGCGCTTACAAGCCAACGAGTGTTTTTTTTCAATAGAATCAAGTCTATGAGTCCCCACATTTCAGAGGCATAAAGAAGGGGCTGTACCTGCGCATCAAATATTCAAAAAAAAACAGTTCTTTGAAATATAAATTCATTTCGTGATATATCTGATGCAATCAAGACATCTCTCTTACCTTTCACTGCAAGGGCGTCTACTCCTCTAGTTATACCATTTTGGTTGTAAATACAAATCCCAGGTAATTTTTACTCGTTAACTATATCCAGTTGCACACCATCAATATTCCACTTTTCATGTTTCCCCTCCAAAAAACCACCCTTCCGAAAAACCATTACCTTAGTCTTGTCAGTTTTAAACATTCAGAAAGTCTTTTGCACGCATTATTCAACAAATTAATTTGATTTTGCAAACCAACTGCAGTGTTAGACATTATACAATATAAATCTCAAAACAAAAGCAAATACAGATCTACCAGACCGGGTAAAAGCTGAATTCCATGCATCCCATTATTTTTTACACTTGATGCAATTTCATTTATAAAAAAAGAAAACAACACTGGACTCAAGATACAACCCTGCCTTAAAACCAACTGGACAATGAAAATACTTAGTAAATTTATTTTCGATACGCACACAAGAAGTGACACTTTTTATACATAGCATTACAGCATTCATAAATTTTTCCACGTATTCCATTTTCCCAATAAAACATCGAACAAAAGTTGGCGTTAAAACTGAATCAAATGCTTTCTTCAGATCTAAAAAAACAAGCGTAGAGTTTCCCCTCCTTTCTTAGATAGACACTTTTCAATGATAGCATTAAGTGTGAAAATATTATCTGTTGTGGAGTAGCCACGTCTAAACCCAGCTTGTGACTTGGGTCAATTTTTTGTTTTCTTCAACCCTTTTTGACCATCTCTGATTCAATACAACGTGTAACATTTACTTATAAACTCAGTAAAGAAACACCCCTGTAGTTATCTGGTAAACGGGTATCTCCTTTCTAAAGATAGGTACAATAATTGCCTTAGCCCATTGCTCCGGATATATTCCTTTATCAAACAGTATGTTAAACAGCTTTGTAAGAAACTTCACTGCAGTGCTGTCTGCCGATTTTAACATTTCCGCAAAGATATTATCTGGCCCACGGGCTTCCCTTTTTTGTCAGTTTTTGTACAGCGCTGAAAGACTTCCTGTTCCGAAATGGCTCTGTTAATTCGTAGATACCGTTATTAAGTGCTCATCCTGTATTTGATCGTGTGTTGGATCCTCACCAGTTGTGACTTCGTTCTCGTTAAACAGCCGTTTAAAGTGAGCATCCCCACTGGTTTTCTGTTATTTCTTTACAGAGTCCCGTTTTATTTCTTCCTGAAATTTGTTGAAGTTCTTTCCAGAACTGTTTGCTGTTGTTGCTCAGGGAAGCCAGCTGCCTACTTATCGCGTTTATAACTCGTTTGCTTTGACCTATTTAATCTTTATATTCTTTGCGGAGCTTTAACGTATAGCAGTCGATCATTAGATTTCTTCGTTTGTCTAAACCTATCTAGAAGTTGTCTGGTAAAACGTTTTGCGAAGCTACAATCCGCATCAAACCACTTAGTTCCTTCCCATCACAATCGATGAAAATGCACTTTTTCATACACTCACTTGCCTTTTAAACAATGCAGCCTAAATTGTTCAGTGCCTGGTTAACATTATCTAAGAACGAAATGCATTAATACAAATCCTTAAAACTTCATTTGAGTGAAAGGTTTCCATAAAATTGGCTTCCTTAGTGGATCCCAAACTTTTTTTTTCAGTTTCCTTATCTTTGATGCATTATTACCACATCCAGTGTTTTCCTTTGTACAAATAGTCAATGCCACAGGAAATGTGGTGAATCGAGAAAGAAAGGACATTCAAAGAGCTAACCACATCTTCACTGCACAGTCTTTGGACATTAAGCATAGTCAATTGTACTTCCACCAGTATTACAAACATCAATGAGCCATCACAGTGAAATCGACACAGTCCATTGTTTAAATACACAATCAAATGCTGAACACATACCCAAGATTGCTTACCGAAAGCATTAGTTTCTTTATCATGGGATTTACGTTCAAAAAAATGATCAACATTTTCACTCGTGTCCATACGATCCCAATATTTGTGTTTCACATACACATCTGCAAAATGAGCATTCCACTACCAGTCCTCGCATTCAAGTCCCCAATGATAATGAGTGAGAAATCTTCCGCCAAATCATATAAATAAAGAAATGCACTGCTCAAAACACATCAATACCATTCCCGTGTTCTGCAATGTTCCAGTATTTTACTGTCGTACGGGTGAATATATAACAAACCAAAAACACGTTTTTATTCACGCAAAATAACGATTGTCTAGTTCCAAAACCACCATGTGTTCAACTTAAATCAATTTTTCCCTAACGAGTTTTGACAAAATCTTACGTACAAACACCATCACAACACCACCCGAATTCCTAGAATTCGCCGATATTTTCACGCTTTAGAAACGTACACATCATAAACTTGGAACGCAGTATATCGTACTGTCCGTGGCCCAAATGTCTCATTTAGTGAAAATATGTCAAATGTAAGAAGTGATTGAAACCACGTCTTTAACCCAAGTTTCTGGAACCAACCCGTTGCAGTTCCACGTACATATCTTTAGTTCGTTGAGGCTTTGGCCACACCCCTATTTCATTATGTTTGTGTTTCCCCCTCTCCCCCCTCTAACATGGCCCCCACCCCTACCCCCTCTCCCCCCTCTCTGCTGTTGTGCCCCGCCCCCGCTTCCCATCTGACCCCCCTGTTGCAGCATGTGTGTCTGTGCCGACTGTTCAGGCCGGCTCACTGAAGTGGCACGAGCTTTTTTGCCGCGTGGGCACAGGATCCTTGCGCTGACGTCATGAGACATGCTGTTCCTCCGTGCGCCCCGCGCACTGGATTGTGACGTATCGGGTTGGCCTCTGACATCTCCGCGCCGTCACGGTTCGGTGGCCTACACTGGTGCGATCATATCTGGGGACTTTCCCCGACGTGTGCAGCAAATAACTTGGCTGGGAAGATGGCAATGCCGAAATCTTCGTCCGTGCGGTCGGTGGGGCAGGGGGGGGAAGTCCGTTCGCGATCCGCTGAATCCCTTCCGCTCGGATCGTCATGTGATGCTGCGTCTGCTCTATGTTTGTACCCGTCTTCTGGCTGGGATTTCTCTCACCACTGTCTTCCCTCCTCAGGATGCCAAGCAGAGATTTTCTTCATCGCTTTACTTTCTTTTCTTCCAGTCGAAGGGGGAAGATGCCATCTCTGGGGAGAAGCTTGTCAAACCTGAGCTTGGCTTCTCCCCAACCTCATACAACTCTTTCGCTTTGCTTTTCAGTCCTTTGGGGTTTTTCTGGTGCAAACCCTGGGAGAAAAGTCTTCCCTGACATACACTCACTGAATTTTCCTGATGATTTCAGATTTCCGGGCGCTTTTCAGGGTTAAGGATTTTTGTTTGAATGACAGCAGCTTAACCACGACAGCGTTTTCACTGTGATTCTGTGGGCTCTTTCAATGTGGGTGTCTTTTGTGATCCCCATCCCTTCACTGACCACTGCCTTGACCTGCCGTTCACAGTCGCCCAGCTCTCCCCGTCCTGTGTTTTTCTCTAGCCCGAAGAAGAGCAGGTTATTTTCGCCTACTGGGCGTTTTCAAGATAGTCACACTTTTTACACATGACCTTCACTTTTCACATAAACGCCATTTTCCTCTTGAAGCCTGTCCCCACCTAAAATCTGAGGTCAATAACTTCTTCTTGGAGCTGGGCGTGTTTTTTGTCTATGCTGGCAATCTGATCCGTTAATGATGTCTTCAGGTCATCCATAGCTGAGCTAATCCGTTCAGACTGTTTATTTCCCGCTTTTCCTCTATTCTTTGTACGCAGGCTTGCATGTCCAGCATCCCTCTCATGAACTCCTGCAGGTCCCGGCCTGCTTGCTGCTTTGGACAGGTCAGCCATCTCGCTCCTCTTTCCCCCCCCTCCTCCCAGTCTGCGCGGTTCTTGCCTGACGGTCATCTTCAGTGGTTGTACCAGGCCCAGGATTGGACTCCACTCCCCACAAGCCAGCAGATAGCAGGGCATGAAAATCAGCACCACAGCAGTCATAAAACCCAAACGTGCACGACAGTAAACTGGGCCCACTGAACGCTGGAACAACTGCAGTTTTAGAAGAGTACATTGCACATCTCATCAGGCACACAAAGTGTCTTTCCATTGTACCACATCCTTTGAAGAGAAACAGCACCCCCTAAGGGTCTAAACAAAACCCAGGATTTTTCGGCGTAAAATGGCACTTGAACAGAAACAAACCTGCCCGTCACTTGCCGATACTGTTGCACACCACTGCATGATGTGGAACACTGTAATGTCACTTATTGATGCAAAAGAGTCCCTAAATTGATTTTTCGCGAGACTGAAATCAAACCACGTCGCCATGATAGCTTGCGTTGACCTTGACCCCGAAAAGAGAGAGAGGAGAGATAAGAGAAAAGAGAGAGAAGTGGGAAAATGGGTTGTACAGAACAGATTCATAAATCGCTATTTTTTTTTTTCCGACGAAATCATGCTGGGACCGCCTGAAGTTTAAGTTACAGGTACTTTGGTGGAGTGGTGTGCAATGAGGGTCATAAAATGCTTCATTTAATCACCAGACTGACCATTAAGATGGACTGTGAGACTGTCCAGTTTGATATTCCCAACATTAGGTGGGAATCGAACTCATCAGAATCGAAGCACGGGGCTTTATTAACGGAGCTGGGTCCCCTTGCTCCTGTTATTAGTCGGCATCTACGACGTGAAATATGCCTTCTAACAAAACATGATAGTGGGAGGTTAGTAAAATACACAGGAAACCCGAGTGATAACAGTTGCTGAAAGCTTTCTTTATTCGCATCACAAATATAAACTATGAAAGTTAGTTTCGTATTGCTTTGATAAAAAGACATGGACAGATAGCATAGCAAATACGATGACTAATACACAAAATACCTGGGGGCGACAATATATATCAGGTGACAACAATATAGAAAATTGAAGCCGGCGACAGTTTTTTGCCGGATGAACAATTTGCGCCGTAACACGGCTGCTCCTTGAAAAACGTGTCTCATCGACCGTCGGGGCTGGTCTCATAATCTTTACTCTCACTGAAAATCGATTCGTTTTTTCCACTCCAAAAATTTCAGACATAACGTGCAAGGACTTGGGACCGTTACATCGCCCATCCGTGGGGAGGCGTGACTGGGAAAACAGAGCATACCGGATCACTGCATGACTGCCAAAAACGTCTGTCATGACAGTCCTACAAACGATGGTCACGTGATCTGTCGATCAACCAAACTATCCTTCCCACGATGAAAACTGCAGTCATCATGGCCCAGACGAGGGCTGTTCATTTGTGCCTGCAGGCAAAACGTTTCAGGGTCACGCATTTTAGATCTGTTTTAAAAATAAATGGGTGTTCTCTTTGAATCCTCTCTGCTTCCACTGTAAGTGCCAGTCATCTCGACCTTGATTCAAGGTCATTGTTTGAGTCGGACCCAGGAAAGAAGCTCAAAATCCAGAGCTTTAGAGACATCCTGAAAGCATGAAACTCTAGACTGACAATTATCGAAAGTCTTAAAAGTACTATGGCACTGTAATCTTCTAGGACTACCGCGCAGGCCTTCCAAAACTTGCATCTTCGGTTCCTTTTGAATGGTGAGGGTGAAATGGGTTATGAGAGAAGTCTCGCAGGAACCAGTTGCCTGACACTGTATGGTATCGCCTACTCATCATCAAATTTGTCACTCTTGTAGAACAGCATCGAAACGGATTCTCGGTTGCAGTGACCGAGATACAATGTTGGCATTGTTCTACAGGAGTGACAAACTCGATCATATGTCAGCAGTGCCAGACATGACTGTAGATCTTTGCGATAGAATATCGAATATGATTGGATCATGTGTTTAAAAGAACGAACGAAAGAAAGAAAAACAGTATCTATTGACGAGGGACAAATGGTCACAGGACACTTGCAGTGTGTCGTTCTGTACACCCATATGTAAGTGGATCCTTTAGGGATTCTGTGACATAACGGCCAGATTTCAGTTCAGTTCAGTGGTTTATTTAATGTCTTTTCATCGCCACATGATATTAGACACTTATGAAAAACAACAACTCCACACTAAACTTATCATCCATGTTAGTACTTTAAAATCCACATCCGATATATGCATATTTACATGAAATACCCCAGTGGTACACAAAATTGTTGACCCTTATCCTAAACAATATGGCAAAGGCATTTGGGTCAGTCTGGTTCACAGGTCTACATTCCGAGCAATGTCTTCAAGCATTCACCTCCATGTTCTTTACTCCTTGGTCGTCAGGTGTGGTGACCTTATCGCTGCCAGTTTTCTTCCTTAAAACTCCTTTTGCATAATTAGTTCAGCTTTGCTACTTGAAAATCCAGCTGTTTCCGTACAATTCACTGCATGTTGATAAAGAAAAAATCAAAAACATAACCCCCACATCATTTTCACAAAGTACACTTGTTCTTTTCGACCTGGAACTAAGTAAAGATCAGAACGATAACTCTGGCGGCGCTGAATTCCGCAATTCACCTGCGAGCAACGTGTGTATACGTAGCTGTCAACCCGTGTCCCATCCCGTCCTCACCGTTTTCATCATCTCTTAAAAGTTTTCTTGTAAACACACACACACAACGACTGTGTTGTTTGGGAAACTTTTTTCCAGCCATAATTCTTAATGCCAGGTCTCTTAACATCTATACAACTGATCCACAGATAAACATGTTCAGCCATCATTACCTCCGCCAGGGAGGCCATGTTCACCTATGTCCTGTTAAGGTTAGGCAAAGACTTCTGAACAGATGTGAACAAACCTTAGTGGAAAACATAAATATGTATCAAGGACAGACCAGGTATATCTTGGCATGGATCTATATGCGGATCCGTATCAAAAAGCGGATCTTGGATCCGTTCTGCAATTTAATGCAAAAGTTTCCAAACCGCTTTCAACAAAGCCTGGTGGAAAGAAGGAATCTGGCCCTGGGACTAATATGTCACATTGGGTGCGGATCTATTTGTCGAATCCTAATCCGAGGTGGCTCCAGGATCCGTTTGACCTTTGCTCGAGGTCTGCGCTCTCCCGAGTGCTCTTGTGCACAACAGCCTTTAAACTTGAAAGGTGCTTGACTTCATTGAGCAATGGCAGTGCACGGTCACCATACAACTGGACGAGCCTAAACCGTAGCGATGGAAAAGGAACATGACAAACATTTTGAAGTTAACCAATCATCAATATCACCCGAAAATTATATTCATTGTGTGTAATTACTCCTATCATTGGGGACAAAGTCTCATTACATGAAGGAAAAAATTAGTGCAGACGTGCTGAATCTTGTAGTCTCGCACGAAACATGACAAATGTGATATAATTGTGTAACGGGTACCTTTATGTCCAGCCAGCTGAGACCAGGGGACAGACGTGTGAGCCATGTCATCAGCTTGGTGACTGCCTTGACCGTGGACCAGAGGCCTTGCTTGACCGCTGCGGCATGGACATTGAGACGGCCAACACAGGTAAGGTTCTTTACACAACCGACCCACTTTATTTGCTTTACCCCCACCCCCACCCTAAAAAAGAAAGAAAAAGAAAGCTGCATACATACAGAAATCCCCGTCACAGTTACACACACACACACACACACACACGCACACACACACACACACCACACACACACACACACTCACTCTCACACTCACTCTCTCTCTTCTCTCTCTCTCTCTCTCCTCTCGCATGCACACATACACACACAGCAGAGACACACACACTTTCTCTCACAAACTCGCATCCACACACACACACACACACACACACACACACACACACACACACACACACACAGATTAAATGGTGAATTCGTGCGCACGTTGCTTTTGTTTCTACGCTGCTGCATCGTAATTGAAACTGGCTAGAATTATTCCGGAATAGCAAAGGAATATGAAGGTAAAGACGGTAAAAAAGTTCGCCTTGGTCATCAGAGTTGGTACAGAGCAGCCTCTTCATTCACATCTAAAGACACGCACCGCAGCTTTCCTTGCTCCAAAGTGCGTGCAAAAGCTTCCTGTTCAAGCGTATGTACAATCAACAGTACACCAAACCGGCTAAGAAACAACACTATACAACAGGAGAACTTGCCATGAGACTTGGCTAAAAACTGCCCACCAATAATTTGATAGACACTCGAACTTTACCACCGCATTCTGTGGAGGCTATACTTTTGTGAAGTTCCTTTGGTAAGGTGGCATTTTCTTCTCTTTTTGCCTTTTGTATTTTCATCTCCAGTCCTGTGTCCTGATAGCTTTATAAGAAAAGGGGAGGCGTAGCGCGTGTGGATTAAGTCGCACCCAGCGATGCTCGTTTGAAGAAAAAGACTGGAGGTTGCGAGACGATGGTGCCACAGTTGATGATAATGACTACTGATATCCGTTGGCTGAATTTCATTACAGGAAACCTGTAACTCAGTTGAACCTGTTGGATGTTCAGGGGTTCCTTTTAAAAGTACGTACGATTTAATGACTTCATCATCATCATCATCATCATCACCATCAAATCATCGTTAGTGTCATTCACACCAATTTGAATTCATAGAAAGCTAGTAGTTCAGCAGAAAAAAACTAAACTAACAAACAAATAAAAACGAAAATCATGTAACCAATAGTTTTGAAAAGAACTTACGAGTAGGGTCTTGGAAGAAATGACTTTAGAAGGTGTGTGTGTGTGTGTGTGTGTGTGTGTGTTGTGTGGTGTGTGTGTGTGTGTGTGTGAAATGAAGAGACAGAGGTTGCGGGTGTCTAAAGGCTTCATATTCCTATTACATATACATTTTTATATCATATTTTGCGCTCACCAAAAGTTTTTAAACTGTTACGACAGCGATCATAATAAATCAATGAGACACACTTCCATCTGATGTTACGTGAGTCGCTCCTACTGAACATTTTGGGGATATAAATACCCAATATGAAAATAATAATAATAATAATAGTAACAATAATAATAATAATGTAAATTAGCAGCTTACCTGGCAAAAGCTGACTGGCTCCAGTTCCACATCTACTGGCGTTTCCCAGTCGCTGCTTTCGTCCTCAGTGGAATAGCTTCTGCTGTCGTCTACACTGTCCATTCGTCCCCCGACAGAGGAGTCCCAGGCAGCCTGAGGCTCATCGTGTTCATGTTCGCTGGGATGATGGTTGTCCCTGGAAGGGAAGTTCTTCCATCCGAATCCTCCAGATGGTTATCATTTTGACAGGTGTGCGGGTCGTGTCCTGGTCGGAGTCCACCCCAGGTGATGAGAGGCCTTCTGGGGATGCTGCTTCTGCCTTTTCTTTGTGGGCAGTGATTTCTGGTTGTCTGTGGACACGCTCATCTCCCTGTTTTCTTTCACGCTCACAACGGATTCTTGCTGAGCGTGCATCAAGTTGTTTTGTTGTTCAGTTATCTGTGAGTCTGCCATTTCCAGGCCGCGTTTCTGTTGAGTACCCGCGGCTCCCAGACCATCGGTTTGAATGTCACCTGCACCCGTGTCTGAAGGGGCTTCTGCACTGTCACGACGCTGGACGAGGGGCTGGACACGGTCGCTGAAGAATTCATCCTTGAGTTTGCTACTGGTGAGTCCTACTCGTTCAGATCGCTCAGAAGATTCAGCTTTGTAATGGAATGATTTGTCAATGTGGGTATACTGTCTGGATGATAATTTCCAGCATCAAAATCGTCGGACCGTTTTGTCGAAAACCACAACTACAGGTTACCCATTGCTCCATCATTGTAAGCAAATTATTCGTCTATATAAGCCTTTACTTACTCTTTTTTTTTATTACTCAAGGAGTTACACTGGCGTTTTTATACTCTACAGATCTCGTGTAATGAGAACGAACAGCATATTTGAGCAGGCTGCCTTTTTTTTGGTTTGCCCAATGTACTGGTCGTTGCATCCAAACCAAGTAGCGCAGGGAAATAAGAGCGAGTGTAGTCACACCTTGCTGACAACAGTACGAAAGCTGCTGTGAAGAAAAGCTTCTATGGTATGACACCAAGGCACTACTTTGATGTGCGATCAATTTGACGCCATGAGGTACGCTAACTACACGTAGTCCCTTTTTTTTTTGCGGTGTGAAATACTCTCAGACACGATGTCAGTTTCTCACTGTGAGGTTACTGTGTGGCATATAATCCATTTCGCACAGTGAAGATATCTCAGGCATGTGGTTCATTTTATACTGTGAAACGCACACAGGCTTTTGAAGAGATGTACTTTGTCCCATTTTTCACTCTGTAACACTCCTAAGCGTGCGGCCTAATTTTCAGTGTGAGATACTCCTAGGTAGGTGGTTCAGTTTTCAATATTAGGTACACTCAGGAAGTGGTCTTGTTTTCACTATTAGGTACACTCAGGCACGTGGTCGTGTTTTCACTGTGAGGTACACTCAGGCACGTGGTCGTGTTTTCACTGTGAGGTACACTCAGGCACGTGGTTCTGTTTTCACTGTGAGGTACACTCGGGCACGTGGTTCTGTTTTCACTGTGAGGTACACTCAGGCACGTGGTCCTGTTTTCACTGTGAGGTACACTCGGGCACGTGGTTCTGTTTTCACTGTGAGGTACACTCAGGCACGTGGTCCTGTTTTCACTGTGAGGTACACTCAGGCACGTGGTCCTGTTTTCACTGTGAGGTACACTCAGGCCCGTGGTTCTGTTTTCACTGTTATGTACACTCGGGCACGTGGTCCTGTTTTCACTGTGAGGTACACTCAGGCACGTGGTCCTGTTTTCACTGTGAGGTACACTCAGGCACGTGGTTCTGTTTTCACTATTAGGTACACTCAGGCACGTGGTCCTGTTTTCACTATTAGGTACACTCAGGCACGTGGTCCTGTTTTCACTATTAGGTACACTCCGGCACGTGGTCCTGTTTTCACTATTAGGTACACTCAGGCACGTGGTCCTGTTTTCACTATTAGGTACACTGAGGCACGTGGTCCTGTTTTCACTATTAGGTACACTGAGGCACGTGGTCCTGTTTTCACTATTAAGTACACTCAGGGAAGTGGTCCTGTTTTCACTATTAGGTACACTCAGGTAAGTGGTCCTGTTTTCACTATTAGGTACACTCAGGCACGTGGCTGTGTTTTCACTATTAGGTACACTCAGGCACGTGGTTCTGTTTTCACTATTAGGTACACTCGGGCTCGTGGTTCTGTTTTCACTATTAAGTGCACTCAGGGAAGTGGTCCTGTTTTCACTATTAGGTACACTCAGGCACGTGGCTGTGTTTTCACTATTAGGTACACTCAGGCACGTGGTTCTGTTTTCACTATTAAGTACACTCAGGCACGTGGTTCTGTTTTCACTATTAAGTACACTCAGGCACGTGGTCGTGTTTTCACTGTGAGGTACACTCAGGCACGTGGTCCTGTTCACTGTAAGGTACACACATGCACGTGGTTTTGTGTTCACTATCAGAAACTATTCGATACGTATCTAGTTTTCACTATAGGGTACACTTATATGGATCACTTTTCACTGTGACGTTCACTTAGACATGTGGTCGCATTTTCACTCACGGGTACACTTTGGCACGTAGTCCAGTTTTCACTATATAAACTGCATTCAGGCATATGGGCCACTTTTCACTGTGAGGTACACTTTGGCACGTAGTCCAGTTTTCACTATATACACTGCATTCAGGCATATGGGCCACTTTTCACTGTGAGGTACACTTTGGCACGTAGTCCAGTTTTCACTATATACACTGCATTCAGGCATATGGGCCACTTTTCACTGTGAGGTACACTTGGGTACGTGGTCCAGTTTTCACCGTGAAGTGAACTGGGGCAAGTGGTCTGATTATCAGAAGACGGTGCACACTGTCATGATGAATTGCCACACCCAGCTTTGAGTCTGGAACACTCTGTACCTTCCGGCGACACCGCCATGCAGTAGGACCATCACCTCTGTAGGTGTATCAGCCACGACAAAAAGAACACGGTACCAAAACAATGCTGCTCAGCGTATTAAAGTGTCTGTCTGAAACACAAGAAATGCACAAAAATAATTCCACCCGTCAACAGTATGTGGCCAACTGACGTGTACCTGTACAGTTTATCTGTAGGGCAGAGGTGATCACGAATGTTCTGGGACTCTCAGACTGGAAACACCGTGCAGATTCGGTGAAGCGTTAGGGAGAAAAGAAAAGACTGAGCGAAGGTGCCGGTTGGGTGGGATGGGTGGGGTGTCGGGGAATGGGGTGGGGGTGGGTACCTAATCAGCGGAGCCCTAACCCGACATTGACAGGTGGAACCCTTGGGTAAAGGTTCGATAGGGGGAGGGAGGGAGGGAGGGAGGAAAGGAACGGGGGGGGGGGGGGGGGGGGGAACAGTGGGGATAGAGGAAGGGAACAAGGCGGAGGAGGAAGCTAGACGGGTGGGCGGAGGAGACGGGGGGGGGGGGGGGGGGGGGGACATGAGACAGTTCTTTGGAAGCAATCAGTGGGGACAGGAATGGAGAGAAGGGTGAAAGTGGTCTTCGTCAGACCTCACTAGTCCGCCATAGAGGGTTTCGGCTTTGAATAAAGCCAGAGCATGAGAGAGAGAGAGAGAGAGAGAGAGAGAGAGGGAGAGAAGGGAAGGGAAGATAAGGCGAGACGGTTGTATTTTCATAGATCCCCTTCGAGTATTGAAAGAAATGAACGCAGCAACAGACACCAGCATACTATAACAACAGTGATATCAACGGCAGGCTTTCTTTTTTTATTAAGAGGAAAAAAGTAACATACTGCCATATGAAGACTGATTTCCTGTTGAAATAAATTCACGTTTTACAGAAATTTAAAAGAAAAACCTGAGCAGGGGCTTGAAAACAGAAGACAGCATTTTTGTGTGTGGCACATTTGGGTATATATTGTATTATCTTGGTAACTGTTTGTTCCTGATGCGATTGAAAATCAGCAAAATTACTGGTAGATCGTCAGGATATGCCACTAAACTAAAATATTTATTGTACAGCTGTGTACTGCTGTTTATAAGTTCCACAGAATTACTCAAGCGTAATGTAAAATGGTAAGGTAGAATCGTTGGCAGAAATTTGACTTTATTTGCAGTTATTGTCTATATTTCCGTGCCATGTCTGCAAAAGCTTAACAATGTTCAACGTTCTGTTTAAATCACGCTGGAGGCACTTGAATAGTGTTTTAGTTTTGCCAATGAAATCACTCATTTCTGATTCGTTTGAAGTAGTTTGAATGATTTTCATATAATTGATCGGTGCTGAAAGGCTTTTTGTAGTCTAATGGCTTTTTTTCCCCGCACAGACTAAGCATTAAGAACGTACTGGCCCCTGTAAATACCGTGAGTGGACAACTGGATGAAATTCAAGCTCTGATTTTGTGAAGAATTTAACGGCGACTTTTCAGTAACGTTAGAAATTTTAGAACCCGACATGTCGATCCGAACGTAAGAATGAGCAAATCCGTGTTGTCAAACAAATCGGGAGTTCAGTCGACAGGAAACTTGGTTGGTTACCTTTTCAGTGCAAAATAAGCGCTGTTGGCACGTTCATATAAACCATGCTGGACAATGTTCGATGCATTTAAATAAGCATAAGTCCTAGCTATGAAAATCCAGATGCAACATTACATTTGTTCCTTCCAAAGTGTAAACGCTAGGAAAATTTCACCAGTTATGTTTACGAATGGGTATGCAAAACTAATGTAAATGAACATAAGTGAAGGCGATTTGATTGCTTTAAACTTGTCTTGCTTTATGCTTACAATACAGTATTCTTTTTTACTGAAAGAGAAAGAAGACAATCGCCCAAGTACCCTCAGAGAGCTGAAGTACGAAAACAGAAAATAACAACACAACACACATAAAAAGAACACACACACACACACACACACACACACACACACACACACACACACACACACACCGATACCTAAACCACGTTGTTCAAGATAGGTGTGGGAATATGCCTCCACGCCGCTCCTAACCACCACACCCGTTCTCCCCCCCCCCCCCCCTCCTCCCCTCTTGGTAAACGATCTCATAGCTTCAACGGATTACAGACTATTGTTCGAGGAGGGCACGCCCTGTGCCGATCGACCCGCGTCGTTTTGGGCAGTAAGCTTGCTTTCTTACCCCCCATGGTCAACTGGTCGTTTGTGAAGAGCGTTTACCTTTACTTAAACTGAACGCTGGTGTACCTGCGGCTTTTGGCGTTGCGGCTCTTTTAGCCCTCTCGCCCCCATCTGACTCCACCCATCCCCCAACCACCCCAGCCCCCTTTAGGTCCCTCCCATTCCTCCGAAAAACAATGCTGCAAGACGTGTCTGAATGTTCAGGAATGTTTTTTGAGCAGTCATTTAAAAAGAAGCAAACGACCTAAAGTTCTGCAATGCGCTTTTCGCTTTTGTTTTCAAAGAACTTTTTTTTTTGTATTTGTCAGTTTTGAACTGATAGAGCTCAGTAAAATCCCATTGATGTTCATGAATGTTCTTGAGCGGCAAAACAAACAACCTGAAGTTTTGTAAAGCGCTGTTCCTTTTTTTTTTTCCTTTTTCTTTTATTTGTGAGCTTGAAATAGCTGAGTAAAACACTGGTTGTCGTTTTAAAAGTAGACCAAGGACGCGACTGTCACTTGAACCAACGCCTCCGTTCCTCTTTTAACTTCTGGGGTGCAGACGTCATTACACTGTAATATTTGTGACCCTCGTTATCCACTCCCTTCAATCTTGCAGAGAGTGGTTAGTGGGTGGGAAGGGGATATATTCGTTGATCTCGTACGTAGTTTCTCTCCCCCCCCCCCCTCTCTCTCTCGCTCGCTCGCTCGCACACACACACACACACACACACACACACACACACACACACACACACACACACACACACACAGAGTGTCCAATGACAATGCTTTATGCTTGCTGTTGGGCCACCGGCCATACAAATAGTGTTCACATGTTACATGTAAATGATTATTATATACGAGTATTAGGGAAGGGGTATTTTCGACATTTTTGGCATAGTCAGCTTGTGTGCTTACACACGCACGCACACACACACACACACACACACACACACACACACACACACACACACACACACACACACATACACGCATACACACGCACACACACACACACACACACACACACACACACACACACACACACACGCATACACACACGCGCGTACACACACACACACACGCGTGTACACACACACACGCGTACACACACACACACAGACACGCACACGCACACACACACATACACACAGAGCATACGCACATGCACACAGAAGCGCGCGTGCGCATGCATACAATGCGCACGCAAACGACACACACCGACATGCATAAGCGCACTCCAACCTCTTTCCTCGAACACCCACCCACACACACACACACACACACACACACACACACACACACACACACACACATATGCGCGCGCGCGCAGAGAGAAAGAGAGAGAGAGAAGTATTACAGTAGAGAGAGAGGTGTATTACAGTTCCTCAACTGTGGTAGAACAAAGAAAAGTACCTGCACTATTTTGAGACAGTTATCATGAGACCTTTACTTCAGGATAATATTTGACTACACAGTATGTTGCTGTTATAAAAGCTGCTTACCACAGTACATCGTCGAAAAAGGTTGATTATTGGGTTTCATGATCGGGTTCAGATTAATTTGGATACACATTTTAAAGTAGGGTTACATTTGTGTTCGGGTGTATCGAAACATACTCAGTTCAATGACAAACACTGGATGAGAAGTCTTTGCCTGAATCTAATGGAATTCCTATACGCTGTATAAGGAATGCTACAATGTCCTCGAGTGGCTCCGCAACTGGCAAGATCAGCATGAAGGAACTTGAAGATCGGCAACCAATGGATACGGCTGATAGTCTACATTCCGAAAGAGCAGAACTCGGGTATCATCAACCGGTTGATAGCGATATTACATGTCCTTCTGAACATGGAGGAGAAAATGTGTCCCTGTCGTGGCAGCAAGGCTGACTGAATACGTTACAGAGAATGAGTGTTTGGATATGCCAGTCTAGAATGGAGGCATCTTGGAGTGTCTGGTCGTATAGTACATGTCACTATGAGTTAAAAGGCAAATGCATATGGATGATTTCCATGTAAGCTGATTGAACAGGACAACGAGATGTATTATGACCCCCCCCCCCCCCCCCCCCACATATCCGAGAAATCCTGATGAAACTTTTGTCATGGCTTCTCAGTGAGGTTCCCCACGAAAGAATAGACATCAGACTTGATCAATCCGGAAGTTGCAATAGAAACGAGCTGTTCAGTTTCTCAAAACACATCCTTGAGAAGCCTCAGCAGGGGAAAAAAGTATGGCATGCAACTACTTTTGGATCAGTTCTATCCCCAGACTTGTATATGACCTCCAGGCCTCGAATTTAAATCGGGTGAAATGGGCAAAAGAACATGAATATGCATGTCCGATCAGTCAGGACAGACAGACAGCGGAATATGTTCCGAGTTCATGCAAAACGGCGATAACCAGTGTTCCGCTGTCCTGATATTTCCCCCATTTTATCAGGTTCAAGCAGTTGGTTGAATAGGTACACATGGAGAGACAATCAAGTGCTAAAGGAGATCGGACATGGGGTCCGCATTGCCAGAGGAAACACCCTCACCGGAAGCTCCAGCTACGCGATTCTGCCCGGCGGAATACTACATAGTCATGAACAGCCGTAACATCAAGAGCATGGAAGCGGGATTTACTGGATAAAGTGGGAGGCTGGGAGTGCACAGCAGACTTTCCAGAATTGGAAAACGACCCTGAGATCATCAAGAAGAGTGGCGTAAGGGCCGACATAGTGCACCACACGGGTTCATCAAAACAAGAGATTCTGAATGACTTCACTGTGCCGCATGACAGCAGAATGGAGTAACCTCACATCTACAACAATGAGAAGTATGCCAGTCTTGCTAGCGCCTTCAGAAAAAAATTGGCTTCCAAACCAAAGTTCTCACAACGGAGGCTGGAACAAGGGGGTTTAGAGAGTCGTCAGCCTATGATCACCTCAGTTTCTGGTTTAATAAAAAGGAGGACCGGAACACTAAAGGCAGTGGCAAATTCAAACATATGTATAGTAGCTGTGTGGGTCAGACATCTGTTAAGAAGGCAACACCTTGAGATGCCCGAATATCCCGGTGATGTAGGTTCGAATCCCGCCGGATTAAAGATTTCGTTGTTTTGGGACCTAAGGGAAGTGAATCTTTCATTCCTAGGCTGCTACCATTTCTCCCGGTTAGAAAATAAACTGTTTTCACTGATCAGCTCACTCAAAGGGTAGATCCTGGATCCGTTCCACCTTGATGGATGTCTGCACCCTCCCTAGTGTCTTTTTGGCTCATTGTTTGCTTAAAGCCTGCTGTACCAGTAACCCGTTAACATTAAAGGCTGAATGTCGTTGGTGTGTGAAGAAAACAGCATGAAATAACTGAACACGGTAACCTGTTCTTCACCATAGGCGTGTGTAGGACGCTTTACTTCGGTGCTTTGCAAGAAACCAGGAACAACACGTCTTGTTTGGGGGTCAGTATTGAACTGTGAAACGTTAAACAAAGTGATGTTAACTGCCTCTGGTTTGAAAATAGCAGGTAGGGAAGGGAGAGGAAGGGTGTGCACCCACAAACCCCCTCGTCCCCACCTCTGTCTTCCTCCCAGTTGTGAACCAAAAAACGTACGGCGAGTGACGCTGAATCAAAACAATTTAAGCCGAAAGCGCCTTAATGAGTGCAATTTCGAATATAAAAAAGTTTAAGTTTGTATATTTTCTGTATTGTCGTAGAAATACGTAATCAGCGGTGAGGAAGATGAGCAAATTGTACATTGCGTCACCCCCTGCCTCCTGTACAGTGTTTTGTCGAGTGTTTCTTATCTGGTAAACGAGACCACCACCCCACCCACCCTACACCCCCACCTCTTTCTGCCCTCAACCTCGCCCTGCTTAACTTTATGGCGAACATAGGCATTCTGCTCCTGCACCCTCCCCTCCGTCTACACTCTTAACCTTTCCTCCTGTACAGCTGGTTTCTTTCTTTCTTTCTTTCTTTCTTTTTTTTTTCTTTTTTTTTTTTCGCCTGTGGAGCTTTGAACAATACCCCCAATCTTTGACGAAATGATCCGCCCCTATGTTTGGTAGAACGAAGTTTCTGGGTTAAATATGGAAATGTAATACATGCAACGTAATCAAATTAATTCATGAAACTTGGTTCTGAATTAAGGTGGCACTGTAAAACATGAAACTTACAGTGACGTCAGTTCTTTAAAGATTACAGCCGTGGGTTATTGAAACGTTCAGCAACGTCGGATTAAAAACAAAAACGAACACGTAAGCTCTGGGTTAACACGGAACTGTAAAGCATATGACACATTAATACCATATTAATTCGCGCAACGTAAGTTCAGGGTTAACATGTTGACATTGATTCGTAAAACTTCATTGATAAAAAAAAAACAACCCAGTAAGATATGAAACGTTTAGCGACATTGATTCATAAAACTTACGATTGGTTGATACAAAACGGTGAAATATAAAACGCACATTGACGTTGATTCATAAAACCTAAGTACGTAGTTGATACGGAAGAGTAAAACATTAGATCTCAGTGACAATTAAGCTTCAGTACGTCAGATGTGAATTCTGGTTTGATGCCGAACTGTAAAACATGCAGCTTACATAGATGAAGAAAACACTACCTTGGCTTAATACTGACGGTTAAAGCTGAAACCTTCAATGACGTTGATTCGTAGAAGTTAAAATTATTGGATAATGTTTAACTGATAAGCGTAGAACTTGTATTGACCTTGATTTGTGATATCGTTGACATTGAAAATATGAAACATATAGCTTTATAAGTTATGTATAGTGACGTTGATTTATAAACATAAGTTCTGTGATATGAAGGAACTGTTAACATATAAAACGTTCAGTGTTAACGCATTAAACGATCAGTTA
>CM031598.1:59974256-60039256 GCA_018398815.1 Conus ventricosus | reverse complement strand
GTCTGTATTGCCACGTGCCTGTAGACTACCAGCATCAATAAGTCCGCGTTATTAATGGTCTTCTGATTACTTAGAACAAAAAGTCTGCATCACAACATGTCTGTAGATTTCTGTAAGTCGGTACAACCAAAGCTCTATGGAGAACTTGCATCAACCGGTCTACAGTACCACCGTCCTATAGATTTTAAGCATAAAAAATCCTGCACTATTGTGATAATTACTTCAAAATGTCTACATCATCATTGTCTTGTTGATGACCAGTTTTAAAGTGTTTGTACAATATTTGTGTTGCATATCAAAATTTCAGTGTCGCCATTTTGTCAACCTGTGGATTAGCGTAGTGCTGAAAAAGGTCTACGTGAACTGTTAATGCAGTGACGTTGTACTCTTTGGGAATAGATATCACACATCCGTGTTCTGATATTTTGCGATTTAACGGGGTAAGGGGGGGGGGGGGGGGGGAAGAAAAAAAAGGGTAGCCTAGACGGTGGACGGTACTCGCTTCTATCACCGTGTTCGTATTGACGCGGATGCGTGCGCGCACGCGCGCACACATACATTCAGACTATCACTCCCCCCCCCCCCCCCCCCCCCACACACACACACACACACGCCGCGCACTCACAAAGGGGAGAGAATTTAGTCCGATAGATTTGTAGGATTCTGGGATGGAGAAAAGGCCATGAAAGGAAACTGAACAACTGATATCCACAGTCATCCCAGATAGCCGACCTACTCTAATGCAGAAAACAAAAATTCGAGTGTACGCCAGTAATAAGTCATGCGATACAACGATCTGAGGTTAAAAAAAAAAAAAATCATGACCACTGTACGAAATGGTCAGGGATGGAAGGAACCCGAGTGAACTTTAATGATAGCAGCGCTTCCATTATCGAAACGATTTCAGGTCCCTAGAATCCTCCTTCTCTAGCAAAACTTCGAATACAACGAAACTGTATTTATCCCCTCTCCTCAATTATCCCCAGTTTTCCGACGAATGATGTCAGACACGTAAACAACACCCTTGCTTACCACTTCACCCGTACAAATCAACCCTTGTATACGGTGGTGGAACGTACGGGAACAGTTTACCTTCGTGTCGAAATGCAAACTTAAGTCTTAGCGTCCAACGGTATATTCAGTACAGGAAATCAAATGGAACGATGCGTGGTTTCTAGAAGTAACTGAATATTTTAAATGAATAGAAACGAAGCATAGAATGCTTACATCAAACCCGTGTACGCACAGGAATCTTGCGCGTATCATCTTAAAACTGGATGAGTGCACTTAGTCGTGTAACATGTTTCATACTTGATGATTATTACATGATTTTGCATTATTGTTTTACAAGTAAGCTCTCCTCTGACACTCAGTAGTCTCCTCTGTCGGCCTCTTTCTTGGCCGTTTGTCTTTCTACTTTACATGTCTGTCTGCTTGTCTGTTCCTGTCTTTCTGTCTGTCTGTCTCTCTCTCTCTCTACACACACACACACGCACGCACACACGCACGCACTCGCGCGCCCTTCTGTCCCCTCTCCCTTTTTAAACCCCGCTCTCCCGCTTCTTCCTCGTTATTCCCCCCCCCCCCCCCCCCCACCTGTTCCGTCGCCCCAAGTCATGTATTGATATTCTCAGTGTCCATAGACTGTGATTTGCGCGTTTGATCTCGTGTTCACACAGGTTGTACCTCATCCTTCACTTGCTGTATTGGATTTTAATGTAAGTGTAGACCCTCGTATTTCAGATACCTACTTCAGTGCTTCTTCTTGTGGGCAAGATACACAGAAACGTTAAATTGCTTGTTATTTTCCCTCAATGAAAGATTCGTTCGTTCATTCGATGTATGCTTGCTCTCTCTCTCTCTCTCTCTCTCTCTCTCTCGCCGAGTCAGCTCCCACACATCTTCTATGCCCCTCTCTCTGCCCCCCCCCCCCCCCCCCCTCGCTGTACATTGATGTGTACGGGAGTTTATGTAAGTGCATGTGTGGAGGAATAGAGGGAGGGGGGGGGGATGCGGGGTAGAGGTGGATAGGGGATGGGTGGGAATGAGTAGGGAATAGCAGTGGAGGTGTGTTTCTGTTCTTTTGAAAATGTTATTTTCATCTCAAGGAAAATGAGGAATTCTATGCAAGTTTCAGTATGTATTCCGATACTTCTTCGTCCATTAACTTTTTGCTACTACTTATTTTCGTCTTCACCCCATAGTTGAACGAAGGCTGGAGTTGAAAAATAAAAGGGGAGAACAAAAAAGAAGAAAATTTACGAAAAGAAAGGAAAATGACCGTCGTTAATCAAGTTTGTCTTGTCTATTCTTGGCAGCCAGGGAGTGCAGCAGTATAAACCTGCCACAAGTGACGTTAATTTGCCGGTTAAACTGCCGCACACGAGTCAGCATGGTTCAGACAGGCAAGTCCTGCGGCGGTTAGCGCTGGTGAACAAATGGGCTGCTTGCGTAACAAACTGAGCGTTCTGCCTTTCTCTCTTCACGCCGTTCGCTGTATGCAAGTTCATCTCCTCTCTGAATCCCGCATCTGTCAGTCAGCTGACAAGATCTGTGGTAGATGGCAAGGCTTCCTGCGTAACAAGACTGTGCTGCTGGTCGTCGTGTCTGGTTCTGCAGTTATCGTTGTAGCATGGGGTTGGTGTGCTTCTGGGTATTCTGCCAGTTGTTCTTCCAGCAGGTGCTCTTGGGATTCTGCAGTTCTGTCAGGCCTGTATTTCCGGACCTTGAGCATTCCAAACCAGTGGTTTGTTCGACACTGGCATGGAGTTTCCATGTTTCTTCGAGGGGAATGAAAAGGCGTTGTAAAATGAGAATTGCCGTGGGCGTCCCTGTTAAGTACACCTCTAAGCATAACAATGAGAATAATGACCCAGCAATTTCCAACGACAGTTTTTGAACTGAACAAGACAGGAACACGTACACCACACACACACACACACACACACACACACACACGCAGCAACCACAAACACCACACACACATAATACCACACGCACACGCACACACAGACGCGCGCGCATCACGAATAATGACCCAGCAATTTCCAACGATAGTTTTTGAACTGAGCAAGACAGGAACATGTACACCACACACACACAAAGCGGGATTGTTATACCGAGTTGGAAGACGGACGCCGTTTTGTTTCGTGCATTGAATTGCGCTGAGGGCCGTCCTTTGTTGCGCTTCGTCCTACAAGAAAAGCAAGGTGTGCTTTTGTGCATGCGTAGTGACAATACGTAATAAGAGACAGACATGATGAGGAGTGGGGGGTGCACGGAGGGTGGGAGAGTGACAAAAAGAGGGAGAACCGTTGGACAAACGGCGTCAAAAAGGAAAAGCATGTGGGACAGTAGGTCTACTGGGGGAGGGGATGGAAGGGGTCATGAGGAGGGAGGGGGTTGAGGGCTGGGGGAGACGGAGGGGCCAGGACAGGAGACAGAGTGATTCAGGGGAAGGGAGAACCGAGGGGAAGACGTAGGAGCTGAAGGGGACGGGGTGGGGGTGGGGTGTGAGGAGGGGCCGGGGAGGATGGGTGTGGGTGAATTAGGTTTTAAGAGCTGGGACCAGGAACACGTAGTCATGTCGTGTGTTTCTTGTTGCTTTGCTGCTCGCGCGCGCGCGCGTTTGTATGTGTATGTGCGCGCGCATGCGCGAATGTTGTATGTGCATGAGTATATGGGTATTTTATGGAAAGAGAGAGAAGGGGTGGGGTGGGCAGCAGAGGGCCTGTGTTCATTCATTTTTCTACTGTGTAGACTGCACAAAAGAACAGCCAAACGTTGGATAACAGGCATCACACAAGGTCACCATAAAGACACTTGTGTCGTGCCTTGTCAGATTCTGTCTTTCCGCCGTGAAGAATTTAAAGAAATGCAGTAGGTTTCAAAGCAGGCTGACTGCCGGCGGAAATTGAAACGGAAAGAGGTTTGATTAATCTCGATTTTCATCACAGGCAATGGGGACCGAACGATCGATGCCTCAAGAAGCAGCAGCATGCATCGTGACACAAACAAACCTCGGTGAACAAAAGGCTCATTCTAGCAACAACGACTCCTTAAAGATCCTCAGACTACTAGCACGTTAATCTCGCCATGTTCTTATCTTGCTCTCCACTTCCATGGTCTTGATTTTGAATTGCCAAAGCCTCTCCCACCAAACACATGCCTCTACCCCATCCCTCCCTCCTCTTCCTCTCCATCTCTCTCTCTGTCTCTGTCTCCCTCCCCTTCTGCTCTTTTTTCCGCCTTTTCCTCCTCTGTAGCCCTGTGTTGGATTATCTGAAGCAAAGCACACACCACAACCATTAGTTAAGCTCGTTTTCCTTTCGTCTTCGACGGACAAGAAGGTTATTACAGTTTCACCTTGTATGCTTATTTGTCATTCACAAGTCGTGATGCATGAACGCAGATAGATATTTTGTGGATTACGAGTGGCTTGCTTTTCATGCAAGTCGCGATTTCCGAGGTTGTGGCTGTAACTTAATCTCTCTCTCTCTCTCCTCTCTCTCTCTCTCTCTTTCCGCGTCCTACATACCCACGCCCACCCTCACCCCACACTCTCACTCGCTCTAACACATATTTCATTAGTCCCTCACTCCCAGAATTACCGCGATGTTTGGGGAATGCTCCTGATTCAAACAGGACCTCGCAACAGCCATGAAAAACAGTGTCCCGACAGAGCCCGACCACGAACAAATAATAATCAGAAAAGATCATCTGCATGCATACCTGCGTTCATAGCCGTCTGCAAAATTGAATACATTCAAAACATGCCCTTGATCAGACAGCCCGTGGGAATGTGAACGGCAGGGCATACCGCCTGCAGAGGCAACACGGCGTGCAGAGTGAGCATGGCGAGAAATAAAACAAAAAAAATATAAAGAAAAAGAAATTAACATTAAAACGCCCTAAAAACACAGCATATATTCTTTACAATCACTTCAAGTAATTACATGTAAATATATGCTAACAAATATGAATTAAGATGGCTTACCTGAAGAGCGGTGATACATCAGTCGGAGGATATTTCCACGTCTCCATTACATTCACCCAACCAGTAAAGACACTCCACACTTCGCCGCAGGCACACAGACAGAGAATGAGGACCCAGGCATTTTACACACCTCAGACCCCCTCAGCATTTCACAAACGGCAATTCGAGCTCAGCCCTGGACCCGACAAGCCCGAGAACGAGACACTCGTCTGCCGTAAATCCGAGTGGAGGTAAGTCTCGGAGTGGAAAAACGAGATGGCTTAGACAGCGTTCGACTTCCTCCCTTCTCTCGATCAACTTACACACGGCCAGAACGCCCCTAGCTGGTTTATTTTCGGAAAGAGACTTCGGGCAAAAGAAAAGCCCGCACAATGGGACAAAACCCGCGACCGTCCCAAACCTAGTTGGCCTCGAGGACACGTCAGAGACGACACGCTGTGACGTCATAGGTATAAAAGCAAACCTCAACCAGTTTTACCTTACGGACGGTCGCACCAGATTTTGATTTCTGTTGGGGTTTTTGTGTCAGTTGACGGTCTGAAATTACAAGGAGTAGTAATCGCTTTTAGGAAGGGGTTGGGGGGGGGGGGGGGGGGGGGGGGGGGGGGGGACTGGGACTAACTTCTGCTGTTGAGATGACATACCCTATTTGTTAGTCTCGCTCGCTCGCTCTCCGACTCGATTTTCTCTTTTCTTGTTAATAATTCATTGGATCCAAATGTTTATGAGAAGTCATTTGTTTCAAAAGTCCGCGTCACGATTTGTATTCACTGGGAGTAGTTACATACACAATGAATCAATTTTTAGCGTGTTCATTAGTGGTTAACATCTTTTTCTCGGACTGACGGCAGTATCAAACGAGTAACTATGATTCGTCAACATGTTCAAGACATGTTTTCCTGTCGCCTTTTGCGACCTCTCTGTGGCGTCCGTCTCAGCGCCTTTCAGTCCGACCAAAGATGGAACGCCTTACAGGGTTAGGCGGTACTATCTTTGGTCCGACTCCCCTATGCAAAGCCACGTTCAGAGTCGTGCTGGGTGCAGGTCCAGTTCCAACAGGCCACAAGGAGTTAAGACGAACCGCCCGTCGCGAAGCACGAGGCATTGTCCTTTGTTGGATGATTTCACCGACCGCTGGAAGGAACCATTATGCTTGACTGTTTTCGTGCCTCTCCATCCCCTGCCTCTCCGCGGGAATACCGAGGAATCTTTCGCTAGAAATCATATTCCCGTCTCGTAATTTCCTCTCTTTTCCGTTTGACTTTAAAAATTTGTTTTTTGTAAATTGACCTTCGAAGTCGTCTTTTGCTTTTCTGCGTCTGTTGCCCATTCACCAGTCTTTGTTCAGAAAGACTTTTCGTTTCGTTCCTTTTCGGGTCAATTTCTGTAACATGCCAGTTCTCGTGCTGCAAACCTGACATTGGAAAGTGGCCTGAGCACCGGCTGTCTGTCCTACAGTGCTGTTTGCCTCTACAGCCTTTTCATGTATTTCCTGCTCCACTGGAATGCTTCTTTTATTTTTTGTTTGTTTGTTTTCACATTGAAATCTGATTGCAGTAAACTAAGAATTACTGACGTTCACATCAGTTTTATACGTATGGAAGACGTGGATGTAAAAAGTTGATATAAATTGTTATACAACAGGGTAGGAGGAGGCGGAGTTGGTTTTTTTTTTGGGGGGGACGGGGGGTGGAGGAAGGCGAAGGCGACCTATCCTGTTTTCGGTTGATAGGACGTTGGTCTCATCCTTGTAGAAGGGCGAAGGAGGGATGAAGGTGCGTACTGAGGAATGGATGGAGCCTGTGAGGGGACTTTTTCATGACTTTTTCATGACAGCGGTTACTGCTACTGCTCCCTGTTTGATGTTGTCTGTTGACAGGCCTGACCGGGCCTTGTGTGGTCGATCAGGTTTTAATCAGAGACTGAACCACAGCTCATATCTTTCCGTTGGCAGAAGGCTGCCGGGCAAATGATTCGTATTTCTTTAGACACTGTCCAATGAAAGAATAACAAAGGTCGACAAAAATACAATCTCGACGTAAAGTTCAGTTGCAACCCAGGACATAGTTATTACCAACATGCATGGAACGTATGTTTACGGCGTCTGATTGCCCCCCCCCCCCCCCCCCCCCCCCCCCCCCCCCCCCCCCCCCCCCCCCGACAGTTTACAGTCCATGAAAATAAAGATTTAAGCCGTTTGGCTCTAATAGTATTCCATAGAATTGATATCGCATCTAGATTGCAGCCGTCCTATTTGGCAAACACAACAAATATAGACACGCGGAGACCTAGTGAATGCGAGTGCGCCATTCGCTCGCGTGTCATAATACACTTGCACAAAGATCACTCAACGTCTCTGCAGTTTCTGTTTGCATATCCTCCCCCTTCTGAATGAGATGTGTCTGATTTTAGTTCAAAGCTGCGGGGGTCACATAGTTTTGATTTTGACAAAGGAAAAGGGATTCTGAATTGAGTTTGATCTCCTTTGCATAAAAAGGGGGAGGAGGGAGTGGTGGGGGGTTTGTACGGTGAATGGAGAGATGATTAAGATCGACAACGTTGGAGGTCCACGAGGACGTCTGTCTGCCTGCCTGCCTGTCTTTCTTTCCTCTGTCTATCTCTCTCTCCCTCCCCCCCCCCTCTCTGTCTGTCTCTTACTCCCTCTTCCCCTAACTCCCTCTTCCCCTCTCTCTTTCTCTGTCCCTAACTCCCTCTTCCCCTCTCTCTCTCTCTCTTTCTCTGTCTCCCGTCTCTGTCTCACTTTGATTAATTGGTCTCTGTGTGTATGTGTGTCCATGCGATGTGTGCGTGCGTGCGTGCATGCGCATGTGTGTGTGCGTGTGTGCACGTGCGTGTTTGTGGGGGGGGGGGGGGGGGGGGGGGGGTCGGAGGGCATTTACGTGCATATGTTCACGTGCGTGTGCTTACGTTTTTTAAGCTATGCAAGAAAGTAGATGAAACGGTGAAAAAATGTGGAAATGAGTCGCAAAAAAATTATATCGTTAAATTGAAAATATCAAAATGCTGGTTGTATACTGTGCTCTTAGACCACAAGTTTCTTGTTTGTATTTTCTTCAAGGATTAGAACAGAACGGTTGATCTAAAACCAGTGGAGGTTGCACGGTTCCGGAACACAACATGCTGTTTCCTGTGTTCTGTATGCCTTGTGCAGACTGGCTGTCAGTTCTGAAACTCTGATTCGCTGAGTCCCATCACACTGACAGCATCAGTCACATGCAGGTCTGCAGTGATTGCTCTGTGAAATGGTGGGTTCCAGACCTATCAAAGGCATATAGTGCTGGGATTTTTTTCGGTCCCGGCCGGCCCCAGACCAGCACTGCTGAGTGCAGCACAGGATCAGTACAACCACCTGGTCAGGTTTCGTCCATTTCAGGCATGAGAGTGCATAGGGCACTGCAAATGTACACACGTCTTGATTCTCGTATACGCTTGAGCGTCTGAAAAGAAATTGTAGAATCCAACCCTATCGTGTAGTCTCTGTTTGAAATGGGACCGTAGAATCATCTGCTTCAGCTTCAGTGGTCATAACTAAAGGGCAAAAAATATCTTTCTCTTGAAGCCTATCGTGATTATGGGCCTTAGTTTTGACTTCCTGTCTGCATCCATGCCCCTCAAATTGCCATGAACTGTTTCAAACCTGTGTAGATGTGAAGGAACTTCTCTCGCGTGTCTCCGGAAATCGTGTTGAGAAACGGTGTTGTGCAGGCTATGTGCTGGCCACGCATTTCCAGGCACATTTTTATCTGTATGTAAGGAAGCTCCATGGGTGCGTACCGGTAGTGTGGCAAATCATAGAATATTAAACATTGAGTGTTGGGATATACAGGAAAGGAGACAGAAGCACTTTACTGTTGACTACAAGGAGACATGGTTTCTGGATGTTCTCCTTAACGTAATTGCTTTTAAAGGCGGTCAACATTCCTTATTTCGTCTGAGTGAAATTTGGAGAGAGAGAGAGAGAGGGGGCGGGGAGAGTGTGTGTGTGTGTTTTAAAGGGCTCTTTTCGTTTCAGGGTTCGACTGCGATTTAGCCGTGGGATTTTGAATAGTACACAATTCTGGGTCAAACTCGTTGATAGCCCTGATAGGGTTTTCCTGGTGAGCTGGGATGTAAACAACGTGCTTGGCCTGACCTGCATCCTGCATAGCTCTGGTGAGCTCGTGTCGGAATCTTCGGTGCAGGTCACTTCATGGACATTGTTGTCGGGTGGAACTGGTGGCGTCTTCAGGACGGGCGGGGACATGGTGGTGGTGTGGGCAGCTCATTCTCACCGACTCTGCGGTTATTCAGTTATTGTCGTCGGTTGGCGGTGGTGTCCTGGATGTGCTGGATCAGAGCACAACCGAAATGACTCGGCAGCAGGTATCCTCTGGTGGGTTGCCTCAAGATGACTGCATACTGATCGCTCCCCACTGACTTCCGGTGCAGAGATTTTTGGCAGGATAACCTGGGTGTGGCTTTATATATGGTAAAACCAGAAGTGGGGTGGGAGTATTGTCACTGAAGCGGCATCAGAAAGCGAGACAAAGAAAACCAACAACCCGAAACGTGGATTTCAATCAGGCTTGCCAGTGGACACGAAACCAGAAAGCCTTTAAAAAAAGTATGTTCTCCAAGTAGACATGGTCCGAACAGAGGAAAGGGGTGACTTTGGTAAAAGCCTGCACTTACTCGGAAGAAGTCAAGTAACTGTTCAGGGCAACTGCACTGCTTAGGTCTTTGTAGAATGCTGTGGCAAAAACTGCAGTTCAACAAGACCTTCTATAAAATCTTAAAGACAAGATCAAAGGCTTCATGATCTTTCTCCTCTCTTCCTCCATCCCTCTTCGCTCCCGCTGCCACTCCCCGCCCCCTCCTCCTCTCTCTTTGAGTGTGTGTGTGTATGTGTGTGTGTGTGTGTGTGTGTGTGTGTGTGTGTGTGTAAAAGCCAGCGTCAACATTTTATTCACTAATGGAACATTAGATAAGCAATGTGATTCGTTTGAATTTTCTCTACCAGGCCATTTATTGTAAGAAAGAAAATCCTAAATGATGCAAAGGAAATAGGAGACAGTAAGTAACGAAGAAGTAGGGTAACTCTTGCTCCCATGATGAAATAATCACACTCCCATAACTCCAAACAAATGCTGCTTGCGACATAAAATCGCCTAGCAGAAATGCCAACACAGAGCACAGAGAACGAACCAGGAATTATTGGCGTGTAATGATTTCATTATGGGAGCAAGAGTTACCCAGCACATTCATTATCGTCTTTTATAAGACAAAAATAGAAGATAAAAGAAAAATAAAGTTAAAGAAGGTAAGAGACGATGAAAAACGAAGAAAAAGAATTCATACCTGTGAAAATACGTTTGGTATAATGTTGACCTTGGCAGACAGAATAATGTTTCGGATGCGGAGGCCTACCCCTTTCCACTTATCTCCTCTCAAACACACGCTCGTACATACGCTGGCATTATATATCATTTATACATACCTGTAAACGTGTGTGATTGCATAGGGAGCACACAGAGAAAATTATTTCCCAAACGGCCAAGAAACTCCATAGAAAATGATGACTGACTAGCAGAGTTTTACCTTCAGTGGGAAGCTGATGGACCTGATTTTCCAAATGACGCTGTATTAGCAGACATAATCGAGACCAGCCTTGGCTTGGTCTTCTTTATTTTGTGTTCTTGGTCTGAATGGACTCCAAACAGAAGTGGTCATCTTCCTCTAGTGTCCGCCCGTTCAGCACGATGGTGACTGTGCTGCTGAATGTTGTCTGGGCTTGTTGTCCGAGGTCTTGCTTTTCTCTGTGCTGATTTACCTTCCATAAATGTTTGATGCTTTCTCTGGTCTTGTTAGCGAGTTTCTGAAATTCCGTTTAGCTGCTTCTCAAATGGTGGCTGTCATCAGCAAAATGGAGGCTGCAAAAACTTTCCCCTCTGATGGGTATAGAGTTGTTCAAATCCAGAGGCGTTTGAGGGTTTCCTGCATTGCATTCAGCAGGCAGGCGTTGAACCGAATGGAAGAGAAGAGATAGCCTTGGCACACTCCTATAGTTGTTGGGAAGAAGTCTGGGCTTTGTTAATCAGGAGAACAGTACTGATGTCATCTTTACAGAGTGTTAAATGAAGTAACTATCAAACGTACTCGTAACCTGCCACTAACCATGATGCCAGATACGCTCACAGGCTTTGTTTATTTACAGTTGAAGTTGCCGCAGAGATCACACTCGTGTTGAAGGTGTTTCTCTGTTGGCGTTGTAGTGTTGATGGACCTGTTCACTGCCTTTTGGTCCTCACCCTCACCGGCTACTTTTCCACAAGGATTATTTCCCTTTGAATCAAGTCAGCAGAACTTTCAACATCACTCTTGGGGGCCTTGAGGAGGAAGGAGGGCTGGAGGAGGAAAGGGGAGAAGTCTGATTCAACTGGTGGTCCAGGAGTTTTGATAGTCGTATGCTCTGTTCTTAGGCAGAAGTAAAAATTCTGGCATTTCTGATGAACTGGTGGGATTCGTCGCCATTTTTACATATGATGTATGTTTAAACATTGGTACAAAAAAGGAATATATGGGCACAGATATTTGTTAAAGTGAAAAAATGCCATTGAAATTTGCCTTTCTTGCAAAGCAGCGGTGCAGTTCCCATACGTCAATTTAGATTTTCGCTTTTTCGTTAAGATTCATTTTGACTGCTCTGTCGACGAGCTTGTTTTTCAAAACTGTGTCACAGTTCTGTGCGAGAAAAACCATCAGCATGGCTTTTGATCTAATTTGATGTCAGATGCTCAATAAACGTGTCTGTGTGTGCTGCGGTGTTGAGATGGTTTGTTATTAAGAAAAACAGCCATTTCAGGACGTCCTTGATCCTTTCTCGCCACCGGTTTTCAGGAAAAAATGAGAAAGCAAATCATTGAAACACGCACGCACGCACGCACACACAACACACACACACACACACACACACCACAAATGCACACACCACACCACATACCATACAAGCGTGCGCACGGAGAGAAAATCAGGTTTTAGTGGGAGCAAGCGTAGACAGTAAGGCGGACAATGACAGTGACACACTGTTTCGTTTGTTTTTCACGTTATCTTTTTTTCATTTTATGTTGTAGTATAGGAAGAATAATCTGGGTAGAACAGCTCTACGTAAAATCTCAGTCCTTGAAAACTCTTTAAAATGAGGTCTTCTCTGTCTGTCTGTCTCTCTTTCTGTCTCTCTCGCTTCTGCTTCTGTCTTTGTCAGTCTCCCTCCCTTCCTGTCGTCTGTCTCTATCTGCCTCTTCCCTCCCTTTCTCTCAACATGCATGTGGCTATTAATGTAATTATCTTTGTGTGTCCACTTCGCACTGTCTTTTTCTCTCTCTCTCTTTTTTTTTTAAACTGTTTTGCCGTGTTAGTTTTTGGTGTACATGTTTTTATGTGTATTTGTGCTCGCATGCATGCGAACGCGCGCATGCGTATATATGGCTCTCTCTCTCCCTGTGTGGTGTGTGTGAACCATATATACGCACCACTGATGTTCAAGATCGTTTGGCTCTGACGTTCACGAGCAGGAGTTGGGTGTTCCACAAGGGAGCATGTTGTCTCCTGCCCTCTTTAGCATTAAATCGACAGAATTGTTAAGTCAGTTCAACAGGGTTTCGACTGCTCATTGTTTGTTGATGATTTTACCGTCTGGAAGCCTGTACCCGAGTGTTCAGCGCAGGCTCCAGCTTTGTGTGGATAAATTCAGCAGTGGGCGGAAGAAAACGGCTTCACATTTTCTTTTTTTTTTTTCTTTTTTTTTTTTTCCTGTCCCAACCTCTGCGCCACCTCAGAGGCAGTGCACACACGCCGCTCATTCCGACACCCCGTCCACAGCCACAGCCCGGCTGGCCCCGCCGAAGCCCGGCACCAGCAATCCACCGGGAGCAGTCAATGTCAAGTCGTCAAGAGGCAACCCACCGGAGGAGACACTGCACTGCTGCTGAGTCATTTCGGTGGTGTTCAGTGGCGCCTGTTCTGATCTAACATACGCAGGACACCACCTAAGCCCCCTACTGACGACAATAATTGCTTAGTCGCGGAGCCGGCGTGAGTGAGCTCTCCCGGGAGGACGCCACACGTCCGTCCAACGACAGCCCCATGGACTCGCCGATACCGGTGACCCCGACGGAAGCAAACCAAGGCCACAGACGTGGAGAGGACATCGAAATTGAGGTCACCATGAGAGCAGGGCATGAAGGGCCACAGAACTTGAGACTTTTTTTTTTAAATGCTGATCAATGGGAATGAGGATGATTAAGATGATGCTACGGATTTCCATTTCGGTCTGAGACTACATGACAAGGCTGTACTCTACGCTTCCTTTCATAAAATATCCTGGCGTCAACCAGGCCCGAGAGATACAGGCACCTGCAGTGTTGGTCATGAAATTTGAGCAACACACTCAGAAAGCATCCATTAAGTGGATGAAAACTCGACTGTGTGGTCCCAGTCTTCCCAACCGAGTCCGCAGCAAACTCAACTCTGGGTAGGAGCCGGTCGGAGCAGAAAAAAAACCCACATGACTCTGATGGATTCGAACCACGACCTCCCAGCCGGGAGTCCGTGACGCTAACCACTTCGCCACGGCGGCTGGTGGCTTCACTTTTTCTGCTACTAAGACTCAATGCATTCACTTCCATAATTTTCGTCATTTTTTTTTTGCAGATCCTGAAATCCAAATAGAGAAATCTTCCATTCCAGCTGTCAAAGAGGCCAAATTTCTAGGAGTTATTTTTGACAAAAAACTCGACTTTCTTAGCCATATCAAAAACCTAAAAACTTCTTGCCAGAAAGCTCTAAACATTCTGCGGGTCGTATCACTGACTGGGGCGCTGATTAGAAAACTTTGCTGCACCTCTATAGAGCTGGCTCGGTCCGTTCCAAACTGGACTATCGTTGTGCTGTGTACGGCTCTGCAAGACCTTACTATAACTCTTGGACCCTATCCACATCAAGGGCTTCGTCTCTGTCTTGGAGCATTTCGCACCACCCCTGTGTATACAGCTGTACGCAGAGGCGGGCGAAACCTCATTATCCGACCGCAGGCTGAAACTATCCTTGAACTGCTCTGAGACTGCTCTGAACTGGAAAACCCTGCCTATGACTGTGTTCCCTCAGTTTCAAAGTAAATTCGAAAAATATCCCAACTGTATTCCGCGTTTGGTCTTCGTATGCAGCGTCATGCGCAGAATGTAGGTCTAGACCTAGGAGTTGTGTCTGATTTCTCCAAGTTTCCAGATAAGCTTCCGTGGACCTTTTCCACACCAGAAATTCGTTTTGGCATTGTAGTTTTTCGCAAAGAATCTACCAGCTCTGTGGCATTCAAGGCATTGTTTGCCGATCTCTGTTCGAAATTCCCATCCTGTCAGAAAATTTTCACTGACGGTTCCAAGTCTGAAGATGGAGTGGCCTGTGCAGCCTATTGCCTGGTGCTCCTCAAATATTGTTAGAACATATTCCTTCAGATGCTTCTGTTTACTCTGCTGAACTTGCAGCTCTGGTTCTAGCATTGAGATAATCTGTCAATCTACAAAGGACTTCATGGTTTTGTTGGATTCGCTGTCGGCTTTGGAGGCGATAGCTGGCCGTAACCTCCAGCATCCCGAACTTTTACACTTTTTAAAAACTTTTTACACGATGAAAGCGGATGGTCGCAACATCGTTCTGGCTTGGGTTCCCGGTCACGTTGGCATCGGAGGAATGAAATGGCTGATTGTTTGGCCAAGAATGCCACAACAGGGAAACTGTCTAACATATCTATCCCCTATACAGATCAAAAACCAAGAATTAATGATTATATCAGAGACCTCTGGCAGGAGGATTGGAATACCAGACGGATAACAAACTTTCAGATCCGTCCAAACCTAAGAGTTCCTCTCATCCACGTCTGGTGGTCGCAAAGCGGTTTTATGCCGGCTGCTCACCGGCCATTCGTATTTTACTCATTCATACCTTTAAGAGTGAAGATGCTCCGTGGTGCATTCCATGTCATGTGTCACTCACAACGAAACATATTCTTTTAGAGTGTTGGGACTTGCATGATGTGAGACACAAACATTTTAGAGCAGACTCCATGAAAACCTTGTTCAGAGATCTTCCTCCTGATGCGATTTTTGAATGCTCGAAAGAGAACATTTTTCATCGGATCTGAGATTTTATAGTGGAAACATTTTAAACATAATTTCGGATGGATTTTTAGGAGATGTATTTTAAAGAGTTGTGTGAATGAATGACTTGTGAGTTGATTTTAACGTGGTGAAGCCTGATAGGCCTTGCGGTCGGGGGATATAAGCACATTCCTACTTACTCTAACATCTGAAATGACTTGCCTGCAACTTTCTTTTGCGTTTTCCTGCTTTTTAAAACATATATTTTCCCGACAAAAATTTTTTCCTTTTCCTTTTCTCATCCACCCCCTTCAACGCCAATCCTTAAAAAAATGCAACACATCAGCAAATTGCTACTTATAAACTTCTCATAAACGAATAAAGATCACAGAAGTGCCCCAAACGGGACTTCAGCGAAAAAGTTACGCTTTCGGGAAAAAAAAGTGAATGGGTAGCAATAATAGCTATAAAATCGCCTCGGAATTGCTGTTAATCGCCAGTGAACCTAGTAGAAATGTGTTGTGAAGGGACATTGGAGGAAACCATGACGTCTTAACATTCTCGTTCCACAGGAACATGTGTTTACGTGCATTAAGTTTCAGTGTATAGCATGAGATGAGATGGCAATCTCACTCGCGTCATAATCAACATTTCGAAGCGAGTCTGGAGTATTAGAGAGGGGTGTGTGTGTGTGTGTGCGCACGCGCGCGCGTATTTCTTTTTACAGCCTACATATTTTTTTAAAACAAAGGGATGTTTACGTTTGGGCATACGTGTGTGGTGCTACATGTATGCATGAGTGTTTGTGTAAGTATATATATATACGCATGTAGCATTGTGGAGAGAGAGAGAGAGAGAGAGAGACCGATTTCAAAATCTCAGACGATGGCATGCAATGGCAAGAGTTGGTAACTGTCATTTAATAGCATCATATGATTTACATTATCACCTTCTGCAGTATCTGTAATTTGTTAAAACATCTTAATTAAGAAGATCCATCCCCCCTTCTCCCATTCTTCCCCAAACAAGCAACAGAATGCATGATGAAAGAAGACAGCACAATAGCACTGAGGTGACGCCAGTACATATCATCACAATGGTAGAGATGTTCCAAGAACCTATTGATATCCACTGAAGAAATCGCAGTCTTACTACAGTGTTCTTTGATTTCGACAGTTGTAGACCATTTGTCCTCTTTAATATGTACATAAATTGCAGTGTATTAACATAAACTTTTGTGTATTCCAACACTTTGCAAAAAACTTAATCTGTATAGATCAAATTTAAACAATGTTGATTTTTTTCAACCGATGGCTGTAGCTTTTTGTTATTCGTTTTAATTTCAAAGCGTGTGTGTGTGTGTGTGTGTAAGAGTGATTGTACACTATTGTTTCTGAGCACTAGTGTTGTGTAATCATCAAGAGCTTAAAACACTGATTATCTAGTAGCATTCTGATAACTACAACACATTCTAATAAAAAGGCATTTTTGACCGTGATCTCTCTCACTCACATGAACACAGTCAAATATCAGGTGTAAAACAGAAAATACATGATTTCCACAATTCCTTTTGCGCAACTCGTTCACATGCGCGCTCGTGCACACACACCCCATACCTGTGCATTCAGTTTTAGAGCAGAACTTATCTACAAACGGGTACACAAAGAATATCACCATAACTGATACCAAGAGTTCAAACATGAAAACACATTTGCTTCAAAAGCTGATGTATGAAATTCAACCCACAAAAAACAGCACTATCAGACCAAACATACAGTTAATATCTTTTTGGGCTGTAGCACTGAAACGTCACTTTCAGAATCGTTCAACAATTCTGTCATATTCCAAGAGAGCCTGGAAGAAAAAAAGTTTTGCTATACAAGCAATTTCTCCCTGTCATTGCTTTCCCATCCCCTCCTGCGAGCGACTGAATCCGTACCTACTAGGATCAAAAGCCTCGTCATCCTGAGTAAACCCAGCTGCATTAAAAGTCGCTTGTATTGGCGAGAAATTCTTCAAGATGTTTTTGTACTTAGACCGTAGCCCGACGAGCTGGGCAAAAGGACTCGGCAACACACGCACACCGACATTTACATATGGGGATGACTAGAACTACAAAACATGTTTGATAAAACAAAAAATTAACAAACTGTTAAAAACGCATCTTGCCCGTGCATCATTCACATTTGCAAGTCGAGTTTTCAGTCCTGTAATTTCAGAAAACGCGTACTGCCTATTTTCACAAATCATTTGGCCGACTCGTTTCATTCAAACTTGGGATACTGACTTAAGTTACAGAAGAAACGCCACAAACACACCACTTTATCTTCGGTTTGTAAGATCGGGGGTGGAACCCTAAAAGAAAATAATCAAAATCTTTAAAGGAAAAATCTTTCTGAAAAAAAAAGAAGTTTGGAATGCACAAAACGACATACAGAGGATCTGTGGTTTGTGGGCTTTGCACCCTTTCAAAGTAAGCTCTTAAATACAAAATAATGCCAACAGAAAAATCCACCGGTACAATACCTCTTGGGTGAATTGGAGAGAAAGCAGGTGGATGGATATGGGGGTAAGGAGGGGAGGGGTGTGTTTGTCCTCTTGGGGGGGGGGGGGGGGGAGAATGATATCCTCAAAACTCCAGAATAAGATGTTGAGATGGCACACAGCGAGTGTGCAGGTAAAGCCGGGTTGTAACTGGCCCAGAGGATTGTGTTGTCAACTTAGTTCCGTAAATACCTCCAGACTCCCTTACTATGGGAAGCGGAAGAGTCTATCCTGGGTGATAGTCGTAGTGTGGACCCCCAAGAGGAGAGTGTCCTGAAAACTCGCCACTTTGAAGAAAGGAACCCTTTAAGCAATCTCTCGGCGGTTGGGTGCAGTCTCTACCCCGTTTTCTTCCTCTTGTCCGTCTCCGTATGTTTTTGCTGACTTGTCAAAGTATATTCCTCTACAGCGTTTTGTCATACAACTCCCTTCTTCGCTTTGATTCTTCAAAGTGTACAAGTGCAGCTCGTATCTTGGCATCCCCTGCAAGATGAAAATGAATTGACTTCAGCCGAGAATTTTCACCCGTCTTTCCTTACTCCATTTCTTTTACCCCCTCTCTCTCCCCCTGCTCCGTTCCCATCCCTCAGTCACCCTCCATCCAACTCCCATAAATATGTTTGTACACACTTACCATTTAAAATGTCATAAGTGGACGAGTTCGACCTGATAAGACATACTGCAGGAAAATGCAAGCGTGCTGGTGACGATGATCTGCATTACACAGAAATACGCCTACAATTCATGCTTCTCTGAAATAGCTTCACCACTGGGTTGTATTCATCCCTTAACGGATTTCAAGGCGGTGACAGCCCTGATATGGCCCTTCGCGGTCGGCTGGGCTATAAGCAACATTACCTTACCATCCCTTAACGGTCATCAGAAGTACAAAGCGACGTGAACACGTTGACATGTATGCCGACTATATGAATTGTAGCTTTCCTGGTTCGTCTGGTCTTGCGTATCAGAAGGGTGCAAAAATATGAAAATTCATTTTACATTTTCAAGCTCTTTCCTATTTGAGAGTTTAAGAATTGCAATTCTGTAAGCAATACAGTGCGTGCGAGCGTTTGTGGTTCTTAGTTGCTTCTGTCCATAAAATTTTATAAAAGGATAAAAAAAATGACAATGTAAGACGTGAGGTAATCATAACAGGAAGGGAGAATAGGATATAAGCTGCCCGTGTATGAGAGGAGCTGAAGTTCTGTGGAGATGACATCTGTACACATTGAGAAATAACAGAAGCCAAAAACCTGATCGTAGACCAACCTCTGAGAATATCCCTAAGCCACTCAGTAGAAATCGCTTAATAAACAGACCAAACGGAATGACTGTTACTAATGCCATAGTCGTTTGCTTCAGTATGTAATTTGTATATACTTTTTAGTTCGAAGTAGGCTAATGCCATTATCAAACTCATTTTTCCCGGTATTTAATTTGTACATACTTTCAAGTTCGCTACATGCTTTCAGCTCTGATGTAACTTCTGAGGTCGGTCAGGCTATACACATGACTCGACAAAGTAAGCCCGAGGGCGAGAAACTTGCTACCCCACATGTTGACGTTCAATCTGGCGATCAACGAGTTCAGCTAGACATGCCATCAGGATTTTTCTTGTTGACTTGCAACAAAAATACGCTTTGTGGATCTGCATGATTTATGACTCCTGTAAGGGAGACTAATCTTGCCTTAGATTGAGGTCTTACAGGTTATGAGGAGCTTCCGTGTGACAGAAGCTAACTCGTTTGTTTATTTTTCAGCTAAAAACGTATGTAAGAAACGATAGCTGTCGGAGATTTGCATTAAAAAGAAACTAGCTGAAACTTGCCTCCTCTGCTGTGGCAGTCTGAAATAGCAGACAATGACTGGAGCTATCAAAATCGGACAAGAGGCCAACAAAAGGCCCAAAGCTTTGCTTTAGAGGCTGGAATAAGACTCCAGCCTCTCGAACAAGATATCAAAAACTGACTACACATCAAATGGGTTGATTTCATCAGTTCCATTTTGTACCCAAGAACTGCATAAATCTGAAAGCCTCCAAGTCCTCCCAGCTGCAGATGAGGCTTCACATCCTACATGGGCGATTAGACTCCTCCAGAGGTAAGGCAGCCATGGGAGTACACTGACGATGAAGAAAGAAGCCACCTCTTCTGCAGGCGGCCTAGGCCATTGACGACGCCTGCAACTCCTCCAACATGCTGATGATGTTGTCCAGACCGAAAAGGTAGCCGTCCTCATGGTTGCCTTCTATCCAGGTGGACCGGTGATTGATGCTCACTCCTTTGGGCAGAGGTTCAGTCTTGCCGAAGTCTATCATCCATACATTCACTTCTCCTTGACCGTCGTGCACGAACAGTAGCGAACTGCCAATCACCTGCGCAGCAAAAGATCGTTTTAATTTGTCTGAGGGAAAATGGATGATCGAAGTTTAAAAAATGTACTCAAACATACTCTGCACTTAACACATTCTCAACGATTATACACGGTCAAGTCCTTCAAAGAAATGTCTTGGGACAGACAACTAGTGATCCCACCGCACAAACCTCTTCAACCCAACCCGTTGTGGAGATCAGGTGAAACCTGAAAACGGCAGGGAAACGTTTCAGTCTGCATTCTAACTGGAGCAGGATGTATTCGGAACTGAGGAATCTCATCCCCCCCCCCCCCCCCCCCAAGCTCATAAGCACCCACTTTAGACTCCCATTCTATACGCTGGCATCTGTGTGCAAAGAGCACTGAAAAATCTCGCTTTACACAAAATTCATGTGTTGTCCACACTGGGCAGTACACGGTATGAATTCCCTGTATTTTCACATTTGCGTCGGATTTGTAGGGAAGAGTATGTTTCATATGGGTTTGGCCGACTAAGATAATGGCTTCCTGAAACGGGGTCCCGTCTTAATCCAATAACTTTCAACGATGTCTTTCCACCATTGTCCTTAGCATGCATGAACTCCGATATGAAGGTCTAGCTCTGAACAAGAACCCACAAGTGAGCTGCCTGCGCATGAATGAAAAGAGTAAATCGGTGACAATTCTCCCTACCTCATGAGACTGGAAAAATTCTGATGATTCTTGTGTAGAACAGATTTCTCGCAGCCGTTGTAAGTACTTGGCCTGAAATGAAAAAAAACAACCTTGATGGTACACATATTCTTGAAAAAAAAATCATGTTCAATACAATTGAAATGCTTCCATTGTGAAAACAAAATTCTCATTGAATAAGAACCGTTACATTCAGAGAGGCAAAAAAATTCAACTCTTCTTCTGAAATTACGTTATCAAACCCAAAGGATATATATATATATATATGGATATACACAACCACATGTAGTGATATATACACTGCTCTCTAGGTGATTCAATGTATTTGCTTGGTGCAAGGTGCTAATACAACTGGTCGGCTAGCTATTAGGTCAGAAATAAGCAGAGGCTAGATATCTGGACAAATATACCTGTCTGCCCTACATCCTATGTATTACCTGGCCACTGAACTGGACAGGTACATGAAGCAGGCTTGGTATCAGGACACATATGCAGCTGGCAAGAGATCTGAATGTCTGTCTGGCCACTATCCGGATATGTATTTTGCACTTGGATAGACACATTGTACTAGATGTGACCAACAGCAAAATATAGCAAGTATCCAAATACGAAGCTGCAAATACGTTGCATCATTAATATGCACAAGCTGCATATTTCCTGCATAAATCTATCTAACTCCAGAGACGGTCAAACTGGATTTCTTTAACACGCTAACCATTTTGTGTGAATCGCTTATAAGCTAGTCACAAAAAGTTAAGGGCCAGACAGAAAAACTCTCACCAAAATAAAACGACATAACGCACAGGAAAACAGCTTATACCGTATTTTATTCCATGTCTTTAGCTTTCATGTCAATGCCATTGCAATTGTGTTAATTCAATTTTTCTGGACAAAATCAAGGATCAAACATAACCCCTCTTTTTGAAAATCACAAAATTGACAATTCACAAGAAAGTTTATTGAAAAGCTTCAGTTGTGCGTATGTCCGCCATTTGCACCCACACATTCCACGCATCTAGGCCTCATGGACTGGATCAGAGTCACAAGGGTCTGTTGAGGTATGGCGTTCTCCTGCAGCAGAAATTGGAACAGTTAGTGGAGGTCAACAGGAGGAGGGTGGTTGTCGTGGACGCGGCGTTCCAGATGGTCCCAAAAGTTCTCAATAGGGTTCAAATCAGGCGAACGCGATGGCCAGTCCATTCGTGGAACCTGCTGCTGCCTCAGGTAGTCGTTCACCACACGGGCGCGGTGTGGAGTGGCGTTGTCGTCCATGAGGGTGGCACCGGGTCCCATGGCTTGCAGAGTGGGGATAATCAACGGCCTCACGATTTCATCTCTGTACCTTACGCCAGTAAGTCTGCCTGGCACAAGGTGAAGGGGTGTCCTGCCATGAAGGTGGATGCCTCGCCATACCATCAGGGAGCCGCCCTCATAGCGATCGTGCTCACGAACACAGCCATCAGCAAGCCTCTCCCCTGGACGACGCCAGACGCGTACCCGGCCATCATTTCGGGACAGGGAGAATCTTGACTCATCGGTGAAGAGGATGGTGCTCCATTGCTGCCTCGTCCATCGCTGATGACGTCGACACCACCTCCTTCTGGCCTGTCGATGGTGCTGTGGGAGACGGACGGCGGGCCTTCTTGAGCGGAGGTTGAAACTGTGAAGGCGACCTCGGACGGTCTGGCGACTTACGTTGATGTTAGTCGTTCTTCTCAGCTCCTGTCTCAGAGTGGTTGCATTGATGGTTCTGCTGCGGACTACTGTCAGCATCAAGTAGCGATCGTCTTGGCCGTTGGCGATTCTTGGCCGCCCTGAGCGTGGTCGTTCCTCGGCTCTTCCAGTGTCTTGGTATCGCTGGTGAAGGCGTTGAATGACTGAGTGGCTCACTCCCAGACGTCTTGCCACCTCTCTTCCAAAAATGCCATCTTGGAGCCATCCCAGAGCCCGGCCGCGATCTAGTGTTGACAGTTTTCGTCTTGGAGGCATGGTTATTGCAGCCCCGATTAGCGGTCATTTTATACCCACCGCAGGCAAATTGTCATTGAAAAGTGTTCAACATAGGCAGGCCTTGCACGTGCACTGTGCCGATTTCTCAATTCAAAACTGCTGTGTAATCTGCGCCTGGCCAAACTTCATGCATTATTCACGGATTTTTGGTGTTTTGGCTGAGCGCATATTCTCGACCCGAAAAATGTGTCGTCTGAAAGATTTATTTCGGTCATACAGTGTGGTGTGCGAGCTGTCAGAATAGCTCAGAATGAAACACGCTGCGCTTTGTTTTACGAGCATTCAGACCCATTACTTAGAGTACCCCAAAATCTAAGGCGGCCCCTAACTTTTTGTGACTAGCTTATAATGAAATAACTGTTTAAAAATCTCTGGGGTATGAATTGTGCACACTGAATGCCAATAAGAAACTGTTCCCGAGTTCTGTTGAAGTGGACCGAAAGTATTGTAAATAAATATTCATGCCCGGAGGGACAGCTCACATTTTTTTTTATTAAAAATTCAAGATTATAGCTAAATTAGAGATTAGGTTTCTTCAACAAACCTCTATAAAGAACCCACTGATTTCATGATTTTACCGACTGATTTGGTAATCGTACAAAATCCCTAAAACAGCAGCGATTTATAAAATCCTTGGTTGTGAACTTTCAGTGTAAAAAGCCACCCTGAAATGGCCTTTAGGGGGTGATGATTCTAGAAAAGTTCATTTTCACAGAACTGATTTTTTTTTTTCCTCTGCAGATCAGATCTGCATTATGTATTTTGTAAATGAATATGGTACAGACGACACAGTGTGTAATAAACATATTGTACAAATCTGTTTTTAACTGCTTCACATTTCTGCTGCTTGTCCTTGTCCAAAGCTCACTGAATATGGCGCTCTCACTGTCCTGCACAAAGTGTGCGACAAACAGGACATCGGTCATTTGTCGTCCTAAATTGGAGATCAGATTTCAAGAAGGGAGGAAAACAATAGGTCTGTACATTTTCCGCCACTCCATTACGTCATTCTCAACTACGCGCTGCCTCGATCCGATGGGCATTTCATTTGAAATGCACACAAATTGCTCTTTTGGATACGAGGCACGTCGATCTAGGCCTGTGTATGACGACTGTTGCCAGGGAGGAAAACTTTAGTTCTAACAGACAATTAAAATGCACACATTGCTGCTTTTTGCAGTATTCTTACCCGTACAGTCTCGTCGTCCCCAATAAAAGTTTTCAGGATGTCGGCAACACTGTCTCGACTCTTTGTCTTCTTGAAATCTTTGCTGGAAGCTCCATCACTTTTCTGCAAGCAGCCCAGGACGACACATGAAATATTACAGTGGTCAAAGCTACTACATAAAATACTTACAGCTGTAATTCATCAAAGTATCACAGCAGTAACAATCACAGAACATATCGAAGGAATCGGCAATGTCAATGACCGAATGAAGAGCGACAATGCAGCTTCAATTGCCTGTAGCCCTGGAATATGGGGCTTTTCAACCTAAAGCCTGTGTAGAACACACCCGTCCACACCCCTCTCCCGAGTTTCCCGTGTCATCCTACATACTCTTAACTTGTCTTGCTTTCACACAGCTCATTCCCACGATCCCCTCTATAGCCACAATCGCTTTATCCCGTTGAAGCTGCAGCACTTCACAAGGTGCTATCAATATGGGGCCATCATGAGGCAACCCTTGTAGTATTGCACGCGCTGACCAGCCTCACCTTGATTCCCTCTATCCTGAAGCCCAAGTCGACGGAGGAGCTCATCTGGTCCCTCCACTGCATGTAGCGAGGTTTGGTCACCGCCCTCTGTTGGTGCTCCTCCGCCGTGGGGGCGTTGGAGTCCACGTCCACCATCTTCTGGTACATGTCCTGTTCAATCATGTAACTGAATGTCATATTTTCAGTGACTATCAGGGCAAAACACACACCTGGTCATCGCCAAAACCACCAATGCGAACATAGAATTCGTATCTCTACTGATGTCAGCATTTTTTTTTAGATTAGCACTGGCAAGCAAATATCCCCATGTATTATTTTTAAGACGGTCTATACGTAGCGTCAGCATGACTATATCCTAACTTGTTTTTTCCAATTCCGTTCAGTGTTATGCAGCACTGGTACGACTCGTAACTTCTATAATCTCTGGTCATCATTCTTTAACATGATCTTTATAAAAAAAAAAAAATCGCATTACTATATATGCATAATAATGTAAAGACATACCGTTTCATGCACGGAAACAAACGGCACTCATACACTCTCTCTCTCTCTCACAAATATAGCTCAAATACTGATAGCAGGCACAACAGAATGTTCCCATAGATATCGCTTTCATTGCAGGCCAGGGAAAACCCCTCAATGCATTATACATAACAGCCGACGTTGGGATCAGGGTTGGGTTTTCAGCTGTCTCTTATCACCTCGTAGAGGTGGAGAGGAGCTGATGGAAGAGGGGGTGGTGGTTGTGCGATATATGACCGAGCTGTTTGTATGGACATGGGAGCTCCTCCTCCCCTAACATGTGCCTCTAACCATACGAACTGCTCTCTCTCTCTTCCCCCCCCCCCCCCCCCCCCCCCTTGTGGGTTTACATGACAGTTTTCAGCTTGATCCCATACTGAATAAGCCGGGTGTGTGCGCGCGCGTGCGTGTTTGGGTGCGCGCGCGCACGCGCGTTCATGTGTGCACATGTCCACATGCCAAATGTTGACAGATGACATAAGATCCTCCCCCCCCCCCCCCCCCCTCATCATACCTCAAATCAACCCCCCAACCAGTCACATCGACGGCTGCTCCTCAACAGATCCGAGTCTCGGGCTGTATCTTGTCCTTGTATATAATGCACTCATTCACGCACATTTCGAGCAAACTCTTGCAAACAAAACAGGTCGGATCACGAAATTCCTAAATGAGATGGGACGGGCAAACAAACTGACAAGCGTGACTGGTAGGCCTACAAGGTACACTTGAGCATACATATACGTGCAACACATGCGTGTGCATGTGACGTGTGTGCGCGCGCGCATGTTGAATGTCACAGTCTCATTAAAAAGGTAAGGTTTGAAAATAACGCACAGGGTTCTGTATATTTGCTAAACACATATTTTCATTACCACCAACAGAAGCAAAAACCAGAATAATCTGACAAATGGAAAACAAAACAAAGTACAAGACACACACACACGCGGAGACGCGCACGCACGCACTTGTTTCCTAAACTACTCGACACCACCGTGAAAAAGGAACAACAAAAGAAGGGAACTAAAATGACAGGGTTAGTTGGAATGCACCATGGTGTTTGACTGGGTAAGACGGTATAACTACTGCAATGTCACCTCGATGTTTACAGCCGCCTGTCAATGATTAGCACGTGTGTGTGTGTGCGCGCTCGATTGCTCGCTCGCTCGATCTGAAAAGCTTCCTACAGCTATATTCAACATGGGTGGAAGTTGCCAGCGTGTTTATACTGCTACAGATAGACGATGCAACAGTGTGCATGTGTATGAGAAAGTTCACCAACATCTTCACATTCATACTTCACGATTTCGTGCATGTATTTACAGAAAGAAGACATCAAGTATGAGTGAATGGATTTATGCGTGTGCATGGTCGCACAAACATCGGGAAATCTAAGAGCGAGAGAACAAAAAGAAGAAAAAATGCCTACCATACAGTACGTTAATACAGTACGTTAATACAGATAAAGATACGTGCATTCCCAGGTCTCTCCGACACACACTCTCTCTCTCTCATCCTCCCCCCTCCCACCCTAGCTGGCCCACTGAGCCGTGTTCTTGTCAACCCTCCCCAACGAAGAACTGGGAGGGGTTTTCACATGGAGGTGTGTCGAGAGCCTGGGTACATATTAACTTTCATTCCCGCCACGTTCGCCAGGCGCCATTTATTAAAGAAGACATTGTGTGCACGGCCTGTGAACACCATTCAGGGCCGGTGTCGGCGGAAAATAACACTGCGGGAAAAAAAAACACTACAGGAGTGTTATTTTCCTAGGAAGATTACACTCCTTCACCAGGAAAAAAATGACTACGCCCAGGAAATTAACACTACCCCAGGAAAAAAAGACTGCTCTAGTTTTCTTTCAATTAATTCTTTTAATTCTTCCATGATTAAAATTCTTTAAGAACACGTTTAACACTCGCATGAAACAACCCTTTCGAAGTGCCCACAGAGGTTCAACAAATAAATTTTCTCTTGGCTTTCGCTCTGCCAAAATAACACTCCCCTTCCGAGATTGCAGTGTTTCTTTCCTAGGAAAAATACATCCCAGTGTTTTTTTTTCCTGGAAGTCTTTTTTTGCCTCCTACACCGGCAACTACTTGTGTCGTGCCCAAAGGCTCGGCACTCTGTGACTAGTCCAAGATAAATGGCGCACCACACGCAAAGACCTGCAAACTCTGCGGGTAGTCTCGCACAAATAAACAATGAAGTTGTTATCCACGGGTCGGAGAGAAACCAGGCCTCGTTTCATAATAAGCCCAAGGCTAAGCACAGTTTTCAGCTGGTCGTAACCAGCGTTTATCCCCCTAAGTGTACACCAAGCAGCTGCTACCAATAGGCCTGCTGCATATTCACGAGTTCATTGCTGAAAGGACTGGCAGCCAGTACAAATCGGAGAAGCTACAGAACTGTAAACGGTCCAGCAACCACGTTTGTGTGTGTGAGAGTGAGAGAGAGAGAGAGAGAGAGAGAGAGAGAGGGGGGGGGGTTAGAAAATGGTCGCTTCGAGTGGTTCACCACCAAATACTAGTTTTATGGGCTCTTGGAAGTTCTGCCTGTACCTTAGTATTATGTGTGTGAGGAGGCTAAACACAGGCACCTGCGCATGTTTACACATACAAAACGTTCAGGCATAGCGCGAGAGAGAAAACTGTAGACAGAGTGAAGGAACCGTTTTACACTATAGTCGTGCGGCACAGGTAAAGAAGAGGTCCAACTGTTGGAACGAAAGAAAGAGAAAGAAAAAAAAAAGGGGGGGGGGGGGTTGTCTCGAGCAATATTTTGTTTCGTAATAGTGTTCAGTAATTGCGGTTCTAGTGATCCTCTTTCTTTTCGTATTGAAAACAAAAACATGAGCGACGCTACTGTCGCAATTGGCGGTGATTTGGCAGAGTAGGACGTATGCCGTTATTCCTACCCTGCCAACTATGATTCGTCTCCACACCCACAGGCACGCCTTGAAAGACAGCGTGTACTACGCAGAGGTTTGTGCCCCACCCCACCCCACCCTCCATATCCCGCCTTCTCTACCCCCCTTTTCTCTTGTAGTACGGCTATATCCGCCATTAAGAAGACAAACAAAACACAAACACACAGCGAGAAAGGAAGACACACATACAAACTCGGATATACACCCGCAATTCAAAAAAAAAAAAAAAGCACTTAAGTGTTTGACCGCACACAAAGTAAGCATACATAATGTAAACCCGCTCCTGCCCCCTACCGCCCCCCCCCCTCTCTCTCTCTCTCGGACCCGTGCGCGCATGCACTCACACACAAACGCGCGCACGCACACACAGAGGCGACACATAACGCGTGTGCCGCGGCACTCGCGCACGAACACGGCAAGCAGAGCGAGATTCAACTAGACCATTTTCTGACACGATCGCGATCACAACTTGAAGGTCAACGGCTGATTATCCTTTCTAGCAGAAAATGACACCCCGAGGCACTACACAACGGTGTTCTCCAAGACAATGACGTCACAGCTCCACGTCATCCTATCGACTCTCCTAAAAATAACACGTACTGTCATCACGGATAAGCTTTTACAGCCAGCCTGTTGCACGTCAAATTGCGCCGCGCGCGGTGTGTGTGCGCGCGGCGTGTGCGCTCGTGCCCTTGCTTGATAATACCCTACGGTCTTAGGGATATGGGAAACGTAACAAAACCGTGGTTTTTGCCCGTATGGAACCGTCAGATACCAGGACACCATCCTCTGCCACTTGATAGCCCTAGCACACAGGACGAGCAGCAGTGTCAAGACCTGGAGACTGGAAAAATGGGAGGCCGACGAATGGGGCATACAGTTTGTCCAGACAAGCGCAGTATTGTGCATGTCCCCAACTCCCTCTGGTACAAACCCATCAACTAAAATTTCAAAATATGAGCGGAAAAAAAAAAAACCAAACAAACTTGAGTCGCTAAACAAAGCGCGCGCGCGCACACACCGAGGACAATCCAAAAACTGCAGACGCACGGCCCTACATTGCTCGGTGTCGAGACCCAACGGTTTGAATGGTACACACACACACACACACGTACGCCTTGGGGTATAACAAGACAGCTAAGGCCATTAATGCTGCTGTAATCGTGATTGAAAACGCTAACAAATGTGATCCTGCTCCTTTCTGAAGCTTACAAAGCATCTATGCACGTTGGCAGGTATGGGAAAGGTGTATTGTGGTGGTCTGAGGAGCGGCTTGGAAGGGAGATCTGCGATAAGACAGATCCCTTTTGGATTCAGTATGGAAAGAACACCTGTAGTGTAAATGAATGAAATAGATGAAGGAACCTTCTGGATTCAGATTCAGCATGGAAGAAGAACTGTAGTATAAATGAAGGAACATTTCTGGATTCCGACTCGTATTCAGTGTGGAAGGAAAACAACTGCAGCATACGTGAACAAACAAAACCACTTGATTTTTCCGTTCACAATCCATCTCCGATGCAAATAACATACATGTCTTACGAGCTAGAAATCAGAAGGAAAATCTGATAGCATTGCTCCCTCTCACTACAACACAAACTAGAAACGCAAGTGTGGCTGGTCGATACTTTACGGAATGTTCACACCCTTGTTGTCGATGTATCAGTCAATTCTGCCTTCTCGAACGATGCTGATTTTACATTATCTTGTTGACATTGAAGACTGCGTGGATTATAAACGGGAAAAAGCTGACTTAGAATTTGGTGATGCTTAATTCACGCATTAGACAACAGGACTGCTAAGTACACGTATCACGCAACATTTTGCGCAGCACCTGAAGTTCGCAGGTACATGCATTACCCGTAACACGTGCACAGGAACGCGCCGACGCAACATAATCATAGACCCAGTGTTCTGTGTCCCCCACTGACCTGACAACTCCGATGCATATCGCCAGCTCTGTCATTTACAACAGCCCGAGGTCTCGATCCTCACCTTTCTTAGTGTGGGTTTCTTCCTGGCCTTGGTGAGCTCCTCCTCCAGGTAGGTCCTCACCCCCATCTTGATGTCCATCACACACGGGGAGCTGAACTCGCATAGCAAGTCCTGCAGCTGCACGTATCCTGCGCCACCGTTAAGGAAATCTCTCGTGGGTTGGGAGAAAGGAGGGCGGAGGTGGGGGTCCAAACAATGAATAAGTAGGCCTATACTTCTCCGACCAATGACACGATGAAACGGAAGTCCAAAAATCGTTACGCGCCTTCTAATGATCGACTGGTTCGTTATAAGTCAACAGAATCGATAATGGACGCCTCGTGTCTCGGACTTAAGCAAAATCGTTCAGTTTTATCACTATATGGTTTCCACTAATCAGATCACTTGGATTGCCATTGTGGTACCACTATGACACGCGCCTTCGCGAGCACTTTCTCTCATACACACACACACACTCTCTCTCTCTCTCTTACACACACACGCACGCACACACACACACACACACACACACACACACACACACACACACACTGTCCAGGACGGGGGAAATCGTGATGGTATTGCTTAGTGCACTAAGTTGATGTATTATTAGTCAGGCTTAACACACCAAGGGTATCGTTGCACTCGTACACGCATATGCACACTCATGCGCACACCAAACATTCACCTCTCTCTGGGAATGGGATGTCACGCATTCGTTTCTCTCCTAACACGACTGAGAACAAGAAATACAATTTCTATGCTACTTATAATTAATCATGTACCATCAAATCACACACAATGAAATATCAAAACATAAAAGATCAATACATCCTAATCCCGGGTTATAATAAAATGACTTCTTACCTGGCCAGGTTTTCACACACACAACCACGCTTTCACACCACACCACAGTTCTTGAACAAGTCTCTTCACGTCTTCTTCAGCACTGCTTGATGGTGATGCCCTTGGTTGACTGGCTCCAGGTTTCAGGACTGGGTCTTCGTGGTCGTCTCTGGGATCTCGACGTCGAACTCTTCTTCTTCGTCTTCTTCACCCACCTCTGGGTTCAAATTCAGTTTGTCCGTCTTCACCCACCTCTGGGCTTCAAACTTAGTTTCCTTCTCTTCCAGCTTGTCTTCAACCCTAAGACTTAGCTGTCTCTTCTATCTCCCAGACCACGTTTCTCTCGACCCTTTCTCTGTCCTGCTCACTCCTCTCCTCTCTCTCTCTCTCTCCTCAGCCTTCTCTCTCTCTCTCTCCTGGTGTTGTTCTCCACTCACGTTGTTCTCCCTCAGTTTATATAGGGAGGGAAACAAAGGATTCCCCTTCGGGCCATGCCTTTGTCCACGCTGCTTCTCAACCCCCAGTTCACAAGTACCCTGAATTCTCCATTCGCTACATTCTCCCACACGTCAGCATTTACACACACCCTACCTAATTGATTAGCAAACACACACTTAGCCCCAGATGGACATCGAAAATTCCCGCCGACTTCGGTGGTTACTTAACACAGTAATTATCTTAAGGAGGGCTACTACAACCTCCACACGCATTCAGCCAGCCTGACAATAGAACCAACACAGTGACCCACGGCAACACCATCCGAACGACTCCAAGACCCCTGCTCTTCACTGACTGTTTACAAAAGAACCTCAGCTGACCGAGCATTTAGCGCTCACTTGGAACGCCGAGGTCATAGTGGTTACATCCCTTCCCCCTTTCGCCACTGGGCAGGTCCGAACTCTCTCCTAGGTGTCATCTGTCACCTGGCCATTTCGGCCTCCTTCACACAGTTCGGCCGTGTGCGTTGGGTAAGGTACCCTGGTTAATTGGCCTATTACCTATAATTGGTCTATTACCTATTTGTATACTACGTACAACGTCCCTTTGCCTCCAAGAGTCTAATGCCTTTTGTGAGAGGTTTCACGCTCCTTGAAAACACACACACTCTCTCTCTCTCTCTCTCTCTCTCTCTCTCCTCTCTCTCTCTCTCTCTCACACACACACACACACACACACACACACACACACTCTCTCTCTCTCTCTCTCTCTCTCTCTCACATACACAACATGCTCCCCCTCTCCCGCGCAGACTGGCACATCATCATCCCTTCTTGCCATTTGCTGTTACAACCTCTGGCATGAGTAATGGTCATAGTGGAGCAGTACAAAGGATACGTTCTCCGTTCTTCTCCACCACCCCGCGGAACTCGGGCACATAGGGCTGTAAGCGGTCATGCATCAGGCGTTGGAAGCTCTGGTGCTCCCGACTGTCCAACTTCTTCAGCACCGACCCGGCCTCGCCCGCCTGGAAGTTCCCTGCCAAAGCAGACCCTGGTCATTATTACGTGTTGTGCAACGATTAACACACGTGGATGCAACCTGCAAATATACGTGTGCGCCGCACACGCAGTTAGTCAGTCAGTCAGTCAGTCACACACACACGCGTACGCACGCACGCGCGCGCTCCTCGCTTTTTTCTAAACACCTGAGCTTCAGCCCATGATGCCCGTCTTGAAGTTTTGTATATATTATTAAGGAAGAAGGGATTGTATGTTCAGATCCACACTGTGTTTGAGTGTATGCACACGCGCACGTTCGTGCATGCTGGTGCTTATAACTGTACAGCGTATCTCAGTCTGTACAGAAAGACGATTATATTTGACGGGGATGGAAAAAATTGCACATTACTTAACAACTGGAAATGAAGGAAGAGGGGGGCAGTAAGAGATGGTGAGCCAGCTAAACAATGACAATAACCTAAGTGTCATTAATTATACAGAGATCGACGAAAAAAAAAACCTGAAAAAAATAAATCGAAATGACTAGAAGATCCGCCCAGGTGTACATTAACTTTTAAGTTATTTATGTGTGTTTGGGTTACACTGTACGTTTTTTTCCTCTTTTTTTGTGTGTGTGTGTGTCGAAATACATGAAACAGCTGTCTATCGTACACCTGTCTGACAAGGATTGAAAACTTTTTCGGGTTTTGAACTTCAGCCTTCAATATCCAAGTTTCCATCACATATTACAATTAACCCGATTTCACAAGAAAAGTGCTGGCACACTGTGTCTGCAACAAACGTAACGAAATCAAGAGCGCGCGCATGCTTGTGTGTGTGTGTGTGTAGAGAGAGAGACAGAACACGATCGCAACAAACACAGTAAAGTACACAGAGACGCACACACAGGTTGGAAAGGCTATTTATTTACCTTGATGTCCAGCCAACTGTATCCATGGGTAGCGATGTTTTTTGAACACCTGGATGAAAGGAGACCAGCGGATGATGCTGCGAATCTTCTTCCAGGAGCTTTGCTGAAACACACATACACCGACAACCGTTTTATTACAATGACGTCTACGGAAAGGCAGAAAAAAAGAGGAAGGAGAAAGAAAAGTAGCCTGTATTCACACATATTAGTGTGCAAGTGTGTACTCACACGCACTCGCGCGCTCATGTACATACACAGACGCATACTCTTCTCCCCCCCCCCCCCCCCCCCCCCCCCGCCCTCACTTCCACACAAGCCGCAAGAAGGAAGGGGGAAGTGAGAGAGGGTGGGGCAATACGGGAAGAGCTAGAGAGAACAGACACAAACTGTACGACTAGAAAAGGAACCTCTGAAACCTACCAAAGTACAGAACAATCCTCGTTCTCGGAACCAGACACACAAGGCGTGAATCTTTCGGTGGTTTATTTTTGAGCCAGATGCCTCCGAGTGTTTGTTTATGAGCCTAAATTATGTGTCAGCCCCGGGTTTCGGTGTGGTCGGTTTGGCCATAAGGAACATGTGCGCTTCTTCTAAACTTTGCGATAGTAGAGAGACAGAGACAGACAGAGATAGAGCGAGTTTTCTTTCTGAGGATAATAAACAAGAGCACATACATTTTTTTCTTGCTTCTAGACCACGACCAATGCAGGGTTCGCGCCACTCTAAGGAATGAGAAAACCATCCAAATATATTGAAAAAAACGTTCCCACCACCACCGAAAAGTGAAATGCATAAATAAAGGGAGGGGTGGGGGATCGACTGCATAGGATTATGGTAAGGAGACGCGCGCACACAACACACACACACACACACAAGAATGGGGTGGGAGTGGGGCTGGAGGAAACGGTTGACACGGACTGAGAAACGACGACAGGGTTACAGACGAGTGCTGTAGGGGTGAAAATGTAAGTCAAGAGCATGAAAATATAATAACAGAGAGAGAGCAATTATGTTGGCCTAGACATATTGAGAGACCATATTTATGGCATGCAGTACCCCTGGCCTCCATACACATATTGTGATCTCAATTTTTCGTCTGCTCCTCCCGTGAAAACTTTGCACTCACACCAACATTCTGTGTCAAGTGGGCCCGGAAAGAGAATAACAAATATTCTAGCCTGCGCAGGGTCGACAGTCCGTGGGAGCTAACATCCAGGACTATCACTATGTGCGTAAGATAGAATGAGAGAGGGAAAGAGAGAGAGAGAGTTAAATGGCATTCATACTGTCATATACAAAACAATTGAAACACATTAACGTTCTGTCTTGGACACAAACAGTATAGACCTTGAAATTTGAGACACCCCAGACTCAAATCCATTTAACCAAATCGACAAGAACAAATGCAATAATCATGCGGGTTAAATCTTAACTATACCGTGCGTGCTTCCAGATTTCAAAGGTGCTCCGTTATTGGACAAGTTGCGCACGCATTCTGACACTGATCTTGCTACAGCCGCGCGCTCTATGGCAATTAGGAAAACGCCTACTAATCGTATGCTCCCACAGAGAGAGAGAGACAGAGAGGGGGTGGGGTGGGGTGCAGGGACTGTCACGGCGGGGATCCAGTTGCATCCATTCCATGAAAAAACTTTATCCTTTCTTCTTCTGTCCTTTAAAGAAAAGAAAGAAAAAAAAAAGAGAAAAAGTCAGGAATGTGAACATGTCCTTTGTTTGCCAGAGCTTATAAGCAATGACTCAATACTCCAGAATCTGCGCGGCGATGGAAAATGAGGGGTAATTATGCAAAAGCCATTGTCAAAGTGTGTGGCCGCTGAAGGAGTGTAAGAACACTGCGTGCGAACACGTCATTCGAAATGAAATGAACCACACAAAAACAAAACGGAAAAAAAAATCAAGTTTTAGATGGGTAAAACCTGATAAGGGGTGGGGTTGAGGGGTAAAGACTGTTGCAGGCCTACGTGTGCGAGTGACCGACATACCGAACGACCAAGAGGCGAATCATCGGTTGACAAGAAAACTGACAACGCATCCACTAGGTAATTTAAGCGACCACAGTTGGCAGGGTTTGAAGAGGTTGCCAAATGCCAACATACACACGGCTGCCGGCGGAGAGGGAAGGTCAGAGACGACGGTGAAATGGAACAAAGGTGTCGATCCCAAATCATCTCGCAGCAGAACAGTTCGGCCCTTTCTTTAAAGCTGTTAATTTTCATTAACAAGTGAATGAATGATCATTCTCTCTCTCTCTCTCACACACACACACACACACACACACACACACACACACCATGGTCCTGACATTAATTGGGATATCGATTTTCTTCCCCTATCCAACGAAAGTCCTGCGAATTTACTCATTAGCCCCTACGTGGTCGATTAAGCTATAATCAACATGTCTTCCAGTGAATTGTACCATATATATCTTAATCGTCAGCGCGTCAACTTTGTACGGTCCCCCTTCCCCCCGCCCCCTCTCCCTTTTTTCTCTTTATTCCTGTCTACAATTTGCGTTCACCTATCAAAATGGTTTGCTATTAAAAGTTGACAGCGACAACTCTCATGCTGTCACGCTTTTCATGACACGTGCAAAGCGCATGCTGTACAGAGGCCCTCTTTGTCACCTTACACCTGAGAGGCTGGCACCCAGACCACTGTTTCAATGCCTAGAGGAAACGGGGAAGATATAAACTGCCCCGCATGAGAATTGAACCGCGGCCCGGGACCTCTCCCCCTTTCTAGGCGATTGGGTCATCCACTTGGCCACATTTCCGCCACTGATCGATAGGATCAGGTTTGGAATGGATCGAAAGACGAAAATAACAAAACCGGAGGCGGAGGAGGAAGTCGAACTTTGTTCGAAAAGATAATCAAATACGACTGAGCCAAGAATAAGATCAAACACACACCACACACACACACACACACACACACACACACACACACACACTTAAACAGCAAATACACACCACTTTTGAGCACTGCCATCTCCTGGCACGGCACCTCTGGCACTGAACGACACAACGCGACATGGTTCCCTCCGTGCCCACGACACCGCAATGACCACCACCACACATCAGTCTGGTCCCCACGACTTGAATCCTAAATCCCACTTCCTCGCTCAGACAGACCTCGCTTCTCCCTCTACGTGCTTACTTGGCAATACTGTGATCCTCCAGGGGGAATGCGGTTTATAAGCCACGGGATGGGGCGACGACACACGAACAAATCAGTCGCAATTGATGGATAGAATCATCGTCGGTAGAAAACTGGTGACCGTGACGGAACAAGCCCTTTCACCCGTTACATGACGTGAATGCGCTGCGTGTACGCCTATTGACAGCACCGCCGACTATGACTCGCGCTCCTTATTTATTCATTCAGTCCTGTTATGCTGTATGCAAAAAACCTTGCCTAGCGCTGCGGGAGATTTCACGACCGTTGCCGTCGTCAGTCAACCATCGAGCACAAAGTCGGTCAGTCAGTCCCCCCCCCCCCCCCCCCCCCCCCCCCCCCCCCTTCTCTTCCCTTCCTGAAATCGTTAGCCCAATTTTTGGACCGTCTCTCCTATTCAACGATTGTTGACTAGAGTTTTGAAGCACGTTAGAATCTATCTATATCATTTCGTGTCTTGGGAGAGGAGTCACGATTAGGACATGACTAAGGCAAGTTGCAACACCGAAGGCCGCTTCACGTTGCAGTAACGCAACGCCGACTGCACACAGCTCATACTTTGGAACACAATGGCAGAGACGTCAGCGTATATCTACCCCGTTTCTGAAGAAAAAAAATGTTGCGCATTTACGGGTACAAACTACATTTAAAATGCATGATGACGGAACAGAAGAGAACAACCAGCTAAAACATGAATCACCTGTGGTGTTTCGTAACCGGTTCATAGTTTAGCAAGGGATTTCCAAAACATGTTCCAACACACTGACACACAGTTAACCAAAGGCACAATGTATTCACCCTGTAGTGGCCCACACTGTACAATGTGAAATGTGCCAGCCTCACTGACAACTTTTTTTCGTGTTAATCCCCATTATTTTTATACAGACGCACTGTCCCGGTGCAGCAATGGTTCCTTGATTCCCGTCAGATTTAAACTAACGTTCGGGTTACCTTGACATAACAGCATTATGTTGTTTTATATATTTCATATCACTAAACAAAACCGGCTCTGCGTTTACACTTCTTAGTTCTTCGTTTTGAACGAATCTTTTGGATTCAAAAATACCCTTCTCGCCGGGCAAAAAGCTCGCACGCACGCATACACACACACGCATACACACTCACACACGCACGCATACACACCCACACACATACATACACACACACTGACTGACTGAAACCAATTTACTGTTAGATTAACTCATGGTTGTATATACACACACACACACGCACGCATATATACACACACATACACTCGCACACACGCGCGCGCGCGCGCACACACACTTACCACAAACGTAAAAAAAAAAAAAAAAAAGCAGAAATCCCTCACCCACCCTTCACCGATTTGGTGAAGGTTTCCCCCTGCTATTGCGCTTCACCTGGCTCTATGCTGATCTATTCATCGTGGCGTGATCAACACTGAATGGCGGGGATGTCGTTGGGTCACGCCAAACGCCACGCTGAGCGAGTCGGTGACGTTAGCAGCCCTTCATCACGCGTCACGGGGCCAGATCAGCGACGGGAGGTATGCACGCCCCGTGAATGGTTTAAATAGTTGGTCTACTCATTAAAAGGTTGGTAAATATTTCAGTTGTTGAAAAAGGTGGACGCGGTCCGGTTCAATCTGGTGTAGGCCGACTCAAATGTTCCGACTCTCCCCTGAAACGACCATCCTCATTCTTCCTCTGCTTCATGATTCTATTCACACACGATTTGTGGTGTCTTGTGCTTCAGTAGAGAGGTAATGCAGGTACGAGGGTGACAGAGGGCGTCATGTGGATAAATCTTTAACGAACGACAGGAATAAACTATGTTTATCTATCGACATCAATCGAGGGCATGTTGCTGAAATAGAGCAACAAGGTGGTCTCCACCCAAGCCCCCCCCCCCCCCCCACTCCATCCCCCCCCCCCCCCCCCCCCCCCCCCCCACATTTCTTGCACGTTATCTCACCTCGGATATAAAACAGTCACCTGGTGCATGAGAGCACACGCACGCACGCACACACACACACACACACACACACTCTCTCTCTCTCTCTCTCCTCTCCCGGTATTTCACCTCCTCTGGACTAATCCATGTATCAATCAAGTGTTGCGTATCAATCATCAAACTACCGATTAAACTATCGAAATCACAATGTCAACAACAATTTGAAAAAATCTAATGATTAAGCCCCTCCCTCCCTACCACGCATTTCCCTCTGTACCAATGTGCTGTCATGAAAGGACCCCTGCCATCGACCTACCCCGAGTTCGTCATGTGTCTTGTTAAATTCGTTACCTGCCTGACATGGACGTTCAACCACGCTCAACAACCACACAAGTTTTCAACGTAGCAATCCGCTGTGACCACTTCACGACTGTAACCATGGTTAAAGACAAATCCTTGAAACTTGATCATAAAAATGATGCCAAACACTTAGCAGATTCCTTAATTTAAAAGAAAGAAAGAAATGCATAGAAAATCAATAACTGAAAAGAAGAAAGAAATAGAAACGCATAAACAATAGAGACGTACCCATCGGCTAATCAAGTAGAAACATCTTTTTTCCGCATTATCCTACATTCCTTTACGTATATGACGTGTCATTTACCAATCTGCCTCATGTTAACATTAAGCGAAGTTTTGCCTGTATGTTTACATTACGAATATCACATACAAAACGTATATAATGGCAGGATTACGCGAAAATTGGCTTACTTGACAGCTGACTGTTTTCGTTTTGTTGCTTTTTTTTGTTTTGTTTTGTTAAAGGTGGAAATGTACGAATTCTCTCTCTCTCTCTCTCCTCTCTCTCTCTCTCTCTCTCTCTCTCAATATGCAACATGGAAAAAAGGGGGTAACAAGAAGGGAGGAGGTGAAATGTTGAAAAAAGATGTATTAAAAAAAGTATTGTTCATTGTTGCAACGACAACATAACGAGATAACACAACCCAGCTAAAAACACTATTCGAGTCTGCAAAGCAGCGTGAATTTCACTGTTGGTTTGTTTGTTTTGAAGACAACGGATAGCAAGCAGTGCCTTTGCCGTGGCGCAATTTTCAGGTCGAAGACGGCTGTATCTACTGGAAAGAGGTACACCTGAAGAGTGACGCGCAGAATGAAGTCGGCTGATCGGTCTTCATCGTTTGCACATAACAGCTGGTGGTGAGGAGGTGGAGGGCATGGCGACTATCGGGTTCTCTGGGTCTGACTGGCCGTTACCGACCTTGGACACGCGCTCTGATGCACACTGACCGATACACTGGCCCTCTGCTGGTGCTTTCTGATCTCTTGCTATGTTTGTGCGCAGCTGTTGATGAAACGTCACTTCCGATAATATTTACTCTGTACCCGCAGTTTCAGAAATGTTCATGGCTGATTCACATTTTGAACTAGAGCTTACATCGTACTCTTCATTGTCCTTACCTACATAGATTCATTTGGTTAACGCCCCCCACCCCCCACCCCCGTGAATGACAACTCTTGAGTCTACTGACGACTGTCTTGAATGTGTGTAAGCGTGCGTGTGTGTGTGTGTGCGCGCGCGCGTGTGCTCGCGCGCGTGTGCGTGTATTTGCACGCCGAGATTCCACCCTTCCACCTCTAGTTCTGGCCACAAAACAGACAACTCGACAGTCATTGATTTGATACACTGCCCGCTGTCGTCCGAGTGGAGCGCTGTTGTCCGAGTGGAGAATGACAAATGACGGAACACTCGGCCAGATAAGGGAGACAACAAAATCGGGTGCCCGGTTAGCCTAGTGGTAGGAAACCCGGTCCGCAGTCAGTCGTCGTGGGTTCGAATCTTGCTGGCATCTACACTGAAAAGTGCAATTTTCGTTGCCTTTGATGTTCTAGTGGTATGGGCGGAATCTTGTATACACACACCCCTGTTCCCCTCCTGGTATGTTACTTTCAACCCCAACCCTGCTCCTCTGGACAGGAGAGAGAGAGAGAGAGAGAGAGAGAGAGAGAGAGAGAGAGAGAGAGAGAGAGAATTCACAATGAATAGGCGGGAGAAAGACACTGAGAGACAAATACAGGCACTACGTCACTATGTAGAAGAGAGACAGGCAGACAGACGCACAAAAGACAGAAACGCTAGGTCATAATCATGTAGACTTATAGGCAGGGTGGAGAAAGAGAGCGAGATATGTAATCGAGGCACAAGCAGTACGAACAGGCGAGACGGAAAGACAAAAGACAGAAACGTTAGGTCATAATCATGTAGACTTATAGGCAGGGTGGAGAAAGAGAGCGAGATATGTAATCGAGGCACAAGCAGTACGAACAGGCGAGACAGAAAGACAAAACAAATAAATGAACAAAGTCACAACGTACATATGACAAAGAATGAAAGAGAGAGACACGAAACGAAATTTTATTTTACCAGGGTAATGAGATAAGCAACGTGAAAGTTTTTTTTCCGCCCAGCCCTTGGGCAAACGGGAAAAATCAAACGGCAAATCAAAGGTAAATACAAATAGGAGGATCAAACAAATAAGATCTTACACAATTTCAATTGAAATAAACTGCGTCAACACTACTGACAAAGCAACAGCAATGAAAAGTGTGAGAACATTGAGTAAAAGGAGTAGGGCAGAGGAAGAGGAAAGGGTCGGTGAGGTGGGTTGTGGGTGAAGGGAGAGGATACCATTTAACAATTATTTGTCCCAAGAAAGGACATGAACTAGTTGAAAAAAGAAAGGGCGCGCGCGCGCACACACACACACACACACCAGATATTGTAAGATAATCAACTAACGTTGGTTGGAAAAGAAAAAAAATATATTATGTACATGCTGTCAATGTATTATGATTCATTGTTTGAGGTAATGAAGTTCATGTGCTGCATAAAAAAAACTGCTACCTTCTTGTTTAATGTTTATCGGTAGAGTTCCAAAGTTTTCCACCTCAGAAAACTAGCCTAGTTTTGAATAGATCAATTCTGGTGGGGTTGTGTGTGTGTGTGTGTGTGTGTGTGTGTGTGTGTGTGTGTGTGTGTGTGTGTGTGAGAGAGAAAGAGAAAGAGAGACTGATATATCTTTAAAGTATTTTGGTCGATTTACTGGAAATTTTGCAGTTCATTTCGAAGCTGTTACACCGTTCATAATTCTATACATCATTGTTGCTTTATTGTATTGAAGTTTGTATAGTATGTTAAAGGTATAATATTTGGCTCGCGGTGTTAATCAAAAAGATTTTATAGGTATAGCTTACAGCTCGCTAATGAATTCTGTATAAAGGTTTCAGTGTATTAACACTACAAGAATCGTAAAGAGCTGAGGCATAATTGACAGCTAACTTGAATATATACGAGATGAAAGCATTAATGCGCGTTTATATTAAGAAATGTTTTCATTTGTGAAAGCTGAAAGACGTTCTGAGATAGGCTACAACTTTGCTTAAACAAATGAAATGAGGTGACTAAGAGAGATTGTCCAAGGAAACCTCCAAGCTGCTTGTCGCCGACGTACATAGAGGGCATAGCACAAGTTTGATTTTGTCTTTTTGACGCGAAGTTATGGACATACACTTTGTTTTCTGTTCATTCAGGGACACATAATTGAGTTCGGACCAGTTAACAAACTGATCACAGAGAGAGAGAAAGAGAGAGAGAGAGAGCGTGTACATGATGCGTTTATGCCAGTATCTCTCTCTCTCTCTCTCTCTCTCTCTCTCTCTCTGGACAAATTCAACAACCATCCCCTGGATCGCCTCACCACCAACAGCCATGTCACTCACAGTCTTGACCTCCTTCCAGAGCTGACCACCGACGCATCGATGGAGGTTGCCCAGGCAGCCGTTAGCCTTCACCATTCTGAAGGGAGAGAACACTCCAGCCGCTGACCCCCGTCTGACCACCTGCACCTTGTGCATGCCGCGGCGACTCCCCTTGCTGCTAACGGCTATCACCAGCAGCCACCGCTACCGCGGATATCCCCGCCTCAACACGACTCTACACTATCCCCAACCAAAGGCCTCACTGTACAGCCTGTGAGTAACACTTTGTGTTCAGAAAGAGGGTGGCTGTGACACAACGAAGAGTGTTCAAACCGTTGACTGGCTGGCAGCCAGCAATGGGGGGGGGGGGGGGGGGGGGGGTAGGAATATGAGAAAGGTTGTCCAAGAACGGATGGGATTGATTTCCCCCACACAGACGCTATCTATCGGAGCCTGAGTTTCTGATCGCGACGCACAAACGGTGCTAAAAACTTGCAAGGTTCGATTCTCCGTGAACCAGGCGACGAGGCAAGCCACTGGATCGTCTCATGTCATGATCTCCATGGCCAAGAAAACAGCCCACCGACGGAGAGAACGTGCACGACGACAGAAGAGACGACTGCGGAGCAATAGGAAGGCACAGAGAACACCGTCTGCTAGACTGTCCGGGTCTGCCCCAAGAACACTCTCTGGAATGCCAGGCAAAAGCCGCCCTGTCCTTCTGCAGCCCAGGCCAGCCCCACAGTGACAGTCGACGGACCGACTGCCTGACCGCCCCTCTCATTCCTGGTCCATTTACTCCCGCAGCCGCAGGACAGAGCAGAGTTTAAACTAAAATCGATAATCTACCCGCATCATGGTCTCCATGGGACACGAACATTATCGGGTGACAAGCATCGTGTTACCATGGCAACAAGGGACAGCGTTTTACGTAGAAGGGGTGTCAGGGCTGGGAGTGGGGAGCGGAGTCGAGGGAGCTTTGATGGCGATGGCGGCAATTGTCACCACATCCTGCCTGAATGACCGATGGCAGGACCATGATTGGGGTGACTGGCAGCTCCTTTACCTTGACTATTATTATTTTGTCCTCCTTTACGAAACCGTTACCGATTCCTGGCTTATACAACACGAGGGAACTTGGTTGGCCGTTCGCAATGAATCCGTTATAAAAGAAGTGTTAACAGACAGCGACAATCAAGAAAAACAATTGTGTTGAATAATAAATGTACCCTGTTACTGTCAGGTGCCCCTTCCCCTCCACCTTCTTCCTCCCTCCAATGACAACCGCAGACAACCGAAACAGTGTGATCATACAACCTCAGCTTATTTGTTTCACACAAAGTTGAGAATTAAACACGCACGCATGAATACAGGCGCGCGCGCACGCACACACACACACACACAACACACACCACACACACACACACACACACACGATACAAAAAAAAACCTTTGCTAGGCAATTTGGTATCGACGGAAATGTGATATTTCTAACCATACGCTTAGTTTTCCCCTTCACCTTCCTTCTCCCTCCGTCTCTCTCTAACACACACACACACACACACACACACACACACACACACACACACACACACACACACAAGAAGATACAGACAAACGTCTTCTAGAGGAGGACCGAGCCGCACACTTGCCTGTTTGAACTTTGACAAAACCCTGTGTCCTGTTGCCTCTGATCGAGAAAATAGGGGTGACGGGAGGGGGGGGGGGGGGGGGGGGGGGGGGGTGGGGGGTGCGCTATTCAAAACTCAAAACTGGCCAAAGCATTCATCACAGCATCCCCACCCTCTTCCTGTACCCCACGGGGCTCCAATAACGGAACAATGACGGCGAGGACGAGGCCGTTGGAAAAGAGACGTCTTCCGTACTCAACGACTGCCGGAGCTGGTCCACTGTGCGGCAAGCGGAGTCGTCCTGGTGGGTGTGTGTCGTGTTCCTCCCCATCGACCAGCAGTCATGGCCCTCGGGGCACGGGAAATGTCAAGAAGCCGTGGCCCCAGTGCCGGCCTGTACCCGACCGTAAGAAGACACCCAGCCACCATCGACACGCGACATCCAACCCTGGCCCACTTCTCTCTCTCTCTCTCTCTCTCTCTGCAAATCGGGGTTAAATCAATAAATAAATCTTCCTCTGTGTTGGATTGATGGGACTTGAGCGAAGTTGTACAGCTAGTATATCCCCTCCCTTCTCCACGCACGCACGCACGCACGCACACACACACACACACACACACACACACACATCCCTCCTCTCCCATATTTTTAGTTGCTCTCGCTGAATAATGCTAATTGTCTAAAAGTGTTGTTAGTCGGTCATGTTGCCTGCTTTTCGCCACTTTCTCGGTAAACGAAAGCAACGGTGTTATAAATAGGGCGACGAGCAAACCGAACGATTCGAGTCAAGCAACAACAACAAAAAAGACAAACTGAACAATACCCAGCCACAACTGTTTAGCATGGCATTCGATAGCTGTGCATTATTAATGTGACAACAGGGGTTCTCTTGCTCGTCTCACAAAGGGCGTGAACATCAAAACACTAAAACGACGGGTTCAATTCAAATGTCACGCAAAGGGCTGCCATGTAAATTGTTCTGGGAACATCAAGGTAATAATGGCCACTGTCCTTTTAATCTGGGGCTCTTTTTGTTGTTCAAAGAAAGGGCATGATATTCCGACTGTTTTTGAACGTTTCCGAAAGCATCGAGTCCACTTGTAAACACACACAAATATGCACGCACGCGCTCACGCGCGCGCGCGCGGCGCGCGCGCACACACACACACACACACACACACACACACACACACACACACACACACACACACGAAAGAGACAGAGAGAGAGAGAGAGAGAGCGGACCTCGGTGACATAAAAAGACTGGCAAAGACCTCTAAAGGGGAAACAAAAAACAAAAACCCCTACCATTTTACTCATCTAAACAAAAACAATCCCAATTCCACAGATTTCCTCATCCCAATCCAAGAACACATCAATAAGAAAACAGTGCTTCAGGGCAAGTCTCGAGGCCCTTGCGCTCATCATTCGCGCAATAAATTTTATCACGTGTGAGCGCAATATTTTTTTTTTTCACGAGTGATAATAAACCTTAACTGTGCAAAGCCTTCACAACTTCCACCGAGCCCAAGAGCTGTAAATGACGAGGGAGCACAGTTTCAACCCCACCAAGCCTTATCGATTTAGAAGCCAACGCTATTGCATAGCAGAAGACACCAACTCTAATTCGGAAAAAACAAACAAACAACAACACAAAACCTTTTACAGCTTGGAGTCCAAGGTCTTGAAAACGCGGTAGGGCACAGCCGTAATAACTGTAGAAACTGCATTTATAACTCGCCGTAATAACTGTAGAAACTGCATTTATAACTCGCCGTAATAACGGTAGAAACTGCATTTATAACTCGCCGTAATAACTGTAGAAACTGCATTTATAACTCGCCGTAATAACTGTAGAAACTCCATTTATAACTCGCCGTAATAACTGTAGAAACTGCATTTATAACTCGCCGTAATAACTGTAGAAACTGCATTTATAACTCGGAACCCAAGTCCTCTAGACAGCATGGCGGCTCAGCTCTAACTGTGTAAAACCTGCACAAATCAGTAATTGAAAGCCTTTAAACAGCATCAGAGTATAGTGTTTAACTGCTTAAAGCCTTAAAAAGGTTGAACACAGACATCTAAATAAGCACATGAGGAGAGATCTTAACTGTGCAAAAGCTGCACAACTCGGGAACCAAACCCTCTAAATAAACACAAGAGGAGACTCCCAACTGTGCAAAGCCTAAACAACCCAGAAATCAAAACTTCAATGCCCAGCACGAGTGTAGAGCTACAATTCCGCAAAGCTTCCACAACGTAAAACCCAAGACCATTGAGTAGCTCGCGAACACACCTCTCATTAGCATTACGTCACTCAGAGCCAATGTCTCTATACACAATGAGAGTAACATATCTGACTGCAAAACCTTCACAACTGGAAACCTATGGCATCTGAACAGCAGCAAAGAACAGCTTTCATTGTGCAAAGCCTTCAAAACTTAGAAACCAAGGCCGTCACAACTGAAAACTTAAGGCCATACCTTATAGTTCAATTAATTCATGGGATTGGTGTTCCCCCCACCCCACTCCCCCAGACCCCCTCTCCCAATACACACAATCCTTCCCACCTCCATACACACATTATGGGATGAGACTGTAAACTGAGGCCCCATGTACTTAGCATGCTAAATGAAATAACACAAAACTACCAGGCAGTTGTTTCTGCTGCCTTTTTTTTTTTTTTTTTTTTTTTGCTGCCCTTAACACACAGATAAAAGCTCCTCTTCTTCATCAAAACCGAGGCACATGTATTTTTTACATAAGCAACAACTGGTGATGAAATGACCGAGCTACAACAAATCTGTACCTTACGTTTAAGTCGATAGTGGTGGAGGCAATTGTCACGTGTGTGTGTGTGCGCGCGCGCGTGTATATGCGCGTGCGTGTGACCATACGTGCGCACTTGTTTACGAAACTCACAAATGGGTTTGAACTTAGTTCAGTGCTTTCGACCTCGATCCAAATGACCTGATATATAACAGACCAAGAAAGCGACAAGTGATAATAATAGCCATCATCGGTCTTCCCCATGTTTTTTCCAAGGGTGTAAAACCAAATCCATACTTTCCTCTTTGCAATGATGTAAATCTAACAGCGACAACCAGGAAAAAAGAAGAGAAGAATGGAGAGAGAGGGGGCAGCGGACAGAGAAGGGGTTCAAGGGAGAGGGAGGAGTGTGTGTGGAGGGAGACGGGCAGGAGGCAAACTCCATTTCACTGCATGAAATTGTTGCCGAGGAGTTCCTCATTTCAGGTGGAAACCGGGCGCCAGACAAGACGTCCGTACCGCTGACGACGAGGCAGACAGGACGTAACGGTCTCGAGCTTCAGTGTTTTACACATGGCAGCGTCGGTGATGCCAGGCGAGTTCCACAGGTGAATTGTCATCCTGATACAAGTACCTATCGTGAGGAACTCTCTCTCTCTCTCTCTCTCTCTCTCTCTCTCTCTCTCTGTCTCTCTCACACACACACACACACACACACACACACACACACACACACACACACACACAGAGAAAAACAGATAAATATAGATAGACAGATGTAGATAGATCGATAGATAAATAGAAAGACAGACAGATAGATAGATATGGTGAATAGCGTTGTCCAAGATACATGTAAAGAACCGCAAAAACGGGGGAAAAAGTCTGAAATGTCAGCAGTCTAGTCTTTGATTCAGTTCCTTTCCGTCGGTCTTTCAACCTTCAGCAGAAACGAGACAAATGTTGTCCCTGCGGGTTAGGATTCGTTCGGTAAAGGACTCTTAATAAATATATACCACAATTATTTTCCCCATAATAGTAACATTCTCTCATTCGCAGAGTGCTCTCCCTTCTCACTTCCGCTTTTGTTCCACATTCAAATGCACATAACTGAAATGTTTCACGCCATTTTGGTTTTTTTTCATGTAGAACGCCATTTTGATTAACAGTCTGTGTGAATGATGCAATGTTCTATCTGTTACACTCTACTCATGTGGCAGTTGAAATACTGAGCAGTCCTTTCACATTGTTGACATCGTGGGTATCACCGAAGCCATTTCATGGTATTTAGTTGAATGGGAAAAAAAGTGTTTAATGAAATTCTAACGCCATAACTTCCTGTCCAACCCCCCCCCCCCCCCCCCCCCCCCCACCAATTCCTTTCCTAGCTGCTAAACCAAACGATTTTCACCATAATGTTTTATGTATGGTACCTCTTCTTCCCCTTTCTTTACATGTGGACTTCTTCAGCCTGAAAAGATGCGCGGTGATTCTACCAGAACAGACAACACTCATTGTCACTTCCTTAGTTTGCCGGTGATGGTTACTGGCTACTTGCTACACGACTGTGTCACGACCCCGGGACTCGGAATCGGAGCTAGTCAAAGTCGGCCTGCCAAACGCGGTCAGTCGGAAATGGGCACTCCGCCGGTCAACACTGAGAAAGTGAGTGTTGTCCAGCTGCTTTCATGAATCGGTGTGAAGTGGGCAGACGACTCCGTTACTTTCACAGTTCGCTGGACTCTCAGTGGCTCTTCAGCTTGCCTGGTTTGTTCACATTTTTCCCCCCTTTGCCTGACTGGTTTGTTTAACAATTTATACGAGGTTGACTGGTGAAGGAGGGACATCAGAGAGGAAGGCGAAGGGGAGGGGCGAGGGCTGTTCGCCTTCAGCCTGCTCTGGTATCCCATACACTGTCTCATCCGGGTCGTCCAGTCGCAGCTCTTACGCCACAGTCCAAATGGAACAAACAGTCAGAATCAGGTCGTCATAAGGCGAACCACCAGCGGAGACACTGCTCTGCATGGTGTTCAGTGGTGCCTGGTGCGATCCAACACACACAAGACTCCGTCTTTAGTCGTTTAGTCAATGTCCGCCCTTCCTCCTCTCCTCACCTCTACTCCGTCTCCAAAGGGTGCCACCATACAGGCTACACCAAGCGATAGTTCCCACAACTCTGCTAACACTGACGACTTTAATAAATGAGCCTACCACGGGCATGGACGTAAACAGAACGTTAAAACTGAGGTCATTAGGAGAACAGGGCATGAAGGGATACAGAATTAGAAACTCTTTAGACATTGCGACGGAAGAAGATGAGAATGATAAAGATGATGGTGAGGAATTCCACTCGGGTCAGAGACTGCAAGATAGGGCTGTAAACTACTAGTCCTTTCATAAGATATCCCCGATGTCAACCAGGTCCGAGAAATACATACACCTGCGGTATCGGACAGGAAATTTGAGCAATGCTCTCTAACAGTTTGCAGACACAAATCGATGGAGTAGTTCCGATTTTCCGAATTGAACTCATAGCACACTCACCTCTATAAATAAAGCCGACAGTGACCCAAAACACAACAAAACAAAACCAACAGATAAATGCTGGACTCGAGAGACTCAAACTCCACAACCTCTATATATATATGGAAGGAATACCTGTTTACGTCTCGTCACACATATAGTGATTGCAGACGTCCTAAATAACATATTGTATACAATTTTTAGACTATTATTATAAAAGAACATAAGAGCGTACGAGTGGTTACATGAACAATAAATACAGCTTAGATGAATGGTAGGACAAGTAACTATGAAAATTTATGACTAAAAATAACTAAAATAATCTCTGAACATACGATTATGATTATAAAATGTTCCCTTAAGGACTTCCCAACAGGTTACTTGTTAATTTAACGAGAGAAACAAATGGCAACGAATCTAAAAAGTCCAAACACATTTACATGGCCCAGTTTCCGCACTTGGTATAACACCATTCAAAAAGTGTTTATCGTTAGTTCACAATCAAAAATCACAATGTTGAACTGAAAGAAAAAATTTTAACCCCCCCCCCCACGACATACGCACTTAACAGTCTGGCAATACTTGGTTCCGTAGGGAACTTACATAAAAGTTCTACAGTCAGGCTAGAAACCGGTCGGCTAATTACACTAAAGTTTGACAGAGTGTTGCTGACGAGTTTATTGATGAGGAACTGTAATTGCACTTGCCAGAAAATCCCTCGTCGATTATATGATTAATTTCCTTGTATGAAAAAGGACAATCACAACCTTAATACTACCAAACATATATTCTTTGCTCCCTTTTTTGCTGAACTCTATCTGCTTGACATTAAAAACGAAGGAGTGTGTGCGATGGAACCCAAAGACTAATACAACCTTAGTACCTTTCCATGAAAAGACATGCAACATGTACTTAATCACAAATAAATAATTCCTCTCTTGTGAAATTCTTTCAAAACAATACAAACTTTTTAATACTGACTGTGAATCAACACAAACAGATATTAAATATTTGAGAACTTGGCAAGGAAATTAAATAATTTAATGCCATCAGGACAGCAACTATTCAGCGTAAATATGGAATGACCCTTACCTAAATACAATATGATTTTTCAGCTTTGCAATCAGGAATTACAAAAGCCAGATCGCCGCACTACCATCACAAGAACTGAGCCGCAAGCTCTCGTACTTACTTTCAATCGTTAGTAAAATTTTCTTCCATGTCATTGACAGCTGCGAGGCTAACACATGCGGCGAAATCGCTTTATTTACAGATCAGAGAAAAAGAAAATGTTAACTGTTACTCCGTTAGTTCCGCAAGGGTACCCGGCGGACCCGTACGCGAAGCGGCGCTACCGCTTATAGGGTCCAATCATATGATGAATTAAAACTCAGAAACATATGAACGAAGCTCTCTAAATTTGAATTTTTCTGTGCATTTTTCGAAGAAAAATCAATGTCCGGATCGTGTATTTAACACTTCAAGGTCGTCCACCGCAATCCGTCTCACAACAGAATTTTACAGAACTAGATTTTCCTTTACTTCATCAGTGGCAAAAGCCTTCGTATCTTATAAGCTTCAGAGGACTTAGTGTGTCATCAGGTACAGCCCAGGGCCAACTTACAGCTTTACTGTCAATTCTATGAATTTCTTTAAATGCGATCGCGAAGCAGTAAAAGAGATACTTCCTGTCCGTAATCAATCTTGATCGTACAAGACTGGTTGCTAAATGCAACAAAACTTTAGGATCCAGTCCCCAGGAGAATGACTGACAATTTTTTAGAAAATTCAAACTTTTAACTGCTTAAGTAACAATTGAGTTCAATAATGTTTTTTCCAGTTTAGTTTTGCGGTGTAAGTTAGGGACACCTAAAAATTTTACTTCAAGTTTATAAAAAAATTTCCCGTCCTCACTCAGAAAGAATATAGGCAAGGTTACTGGTTATATCCATTGTTAAAAGAACCAAATGTGTCCTTTTCAACAGAGAATTGAAGCCAATTAAATGCAAGCACTATTTAATTAGTCCAGCTCTTGCTGAAACAGCTTCTGAATATATTTAAGTGACGTAAATTTGTTCTTTTCATTACCTCGATACAATTAATCCATATTGCATGTCATCGAGCTATTGAGCTACCTTTGTATATGATGAAACACGATTATTATAAGTCATATATCATTACGATTGAATAACAATGGTGAGATTATAGAACCTTGTGGAATTCCCATATTTATAGATCGTGAGGATGATGAAAGTCACACCAACTTTGTCATTATGTGGTCCCCCTCCCCTTAGAAACATGATTTCACAATAATTGTAGACGTGACCAGAAAGACCAATTTGTTTTAGATTTTATATAATACATCGGCTGTGCCACATCTCTATCGAAAGCATTAGTAAGATCAAAGAGGAAGCAAGGACACTTTACGTTTTTACACACTGGTTTCTTAATTTGAGTATTAGTCGTGACAGGTGAATGCATTGTACTTCGTCCCCTGTTTCTAAACTCCAATTGATGTGAATAAAATACATTCATTTTTTAATCACAGTAATAGCCATCTAAAATTTAATTATTTTTGTCCATGACGTATTCCAGTATGAGAAGTGACTGAAAAGGGTCTATAGCTAGAGCGTTCTCAGACCGAAGCCTTGCCCTGCATTAGAATAGGAGTCACAATGAGAACGGTCTTCCCATATATCGTAATTTGTCACATTCCCAACATATGTTAAATAATTTATGTAAAAATGACTATTCCCGTTCTCTGGTATAAAAGGTTTAACATCGTGGTAAGAAATCCCATCCAAACCACCGAAACCTTTTTATTCCCAACAGACCCGGACAGCAATTCCTACTTCCTGTAAAGATAGTTGATACATTTTATCGTACAGTTGTTGTTTGGTACAGGATCTCTATAGTTTATCAGTAAATTTTTTTACTATTCAATCTAAACGACTTTTGCTCTTAGGCAAAGATTCCATACAACAGTTTTAACGTACACGATTGCAAATTCCTCAAGCCTTTTCTTTGGGAGATGAATTCTTTACTTATTGCTTTTTGATTTGGGTAAATCTGGAGTTAATGCCCGAATTTCATTTTTTCGTTGTCACCTTAACCCACAACCTTTTGCAAGTCTTTACAGTCAGATACTTCATTTAGACAGAACTGTGACCAGTACTGTCTTTTGGCTTGCGCTGTAAACTCTGTTTGTCTTTTATTTTTGTAACTGCACATTCTTTTATGAGCTGCCATCGTTTATCTCTTGCACAGGAACTTTTCTAACTTTAGCCAATTACGATAAGCTAATGTTTTTGCTTTACAACAGCCTCCTCGCAAGAGCCTGATGTCCACAGACAATCCCTGAGAATGTTTCACACCTTATTTGCGGTCCTTTTTTTGGAATAGCTAAAGCAGCAGCCACAAGAACTGTTTTCTTGCAAGTTTATCAAAAAAGATGTTAACACCTCACAAAAAACTTCACACTCAGTCTTGCTCAGTGAGGTAATTTTGAAAAGTTTCCCATCGGGCCTTTATGTAATTAATTTGTGGGTATACATCTACACCACTAACTCAGATCCAACGGATTGCTTTAAAAGATAAAAGTAATGGCACATGTCATCAACCCAGTGGTCATTGGCTAGTAATCCTCCGATGTTGCTGATAATGCTAAAGCAAGGATGTCCACATTTTATCAGATTTCTTTGCATATATGAAAAAACCATGGGAAAGTAATAACCCTGTACTTTGCAATCTTCTGTTGAGTGAACAATTAGGGACGAATGAGAAGTACATGAATGAAAAATAAACGAGAAAGATGCATACACAAATTATCAATATTAGTATGACAAGGAACGTGCGTTTCATTGTAGAACCCGACAACATTTATCCACATGTGTTGATGCTTTTTCCTTCGCTGTCATATGTTATCTTAATTAATGTGGATAAGTATCAAAGAGGTGACGCATACAATATAAACTACCAGATCAAAACTGCTAAAAGCAGCGTTACCCCAGAGATACTGGGGGGCGGGGTGGGGTGAGGTGAGGTGGGGTGATCATTGGAGATTCATTTTATTTTTTTACATGGGGCAGATCTGGATAGGATAACTGTACTATTCTGAACTTCTCTTGTATGTAGAGTTTGGGGATGACAACGGCTGTCCCAAGACCTCCTACTGAACACTGTCTTCACCATATGATGATGGCCCCGATGCTGAACAAAAAAGACGCCCGAGCGGAATGGCAGATGGTTGCGCTTTTAACATCCGTAGGCGTCAGCAGAAAAAGGAAAGATGATTGCTGGACATTTTGTTGAACTCGCCTTCTGGCCCGGAAAGATACTGCTGGTCCCCGTGTTGACCAGCGGTGCTGCCTTCTTGCAGGGAACGAGTGCTGAGTCACCATGTTGACCAGCGGATGCCTCTTGCGAAGGGAGATGAGTGTGTGTGCGCGCCGCGCGCGCGCGTGCGAGCGTTGTGCGTGTGTGTTGTGAGTGTAAAGGCACACTTAAAGAATGGATCGACAGAGGATCTTCTTCTCGAGTTTGCACGCCATATACCGAACGGGACCCCTATCGCTTTCCACAAAACACATGACGTGCGCATATAATCACACGCTCAGCTCGCATCAAGCACATACACGTGCGCGCGCGCGACACTGCACACACACAAACAAAATACACACACACTCTCGCGCGCACGACTACTACACACACATGCAACACGCGCAATGCAAGCAGTCACCTGCTCTTTGTTTTTTCGTGTCACTGTCTCCTTCACTTTTCTGAAAAATTGGATAAAGGAAATCGGGCACGGTGCGATTACCTTTCGTAAATTCGCGAGTCATCATCCCCTCCCCCCTCTCTGTTTGAGTGTGAGCGTGTGTGTGTGTGTGTGTTGAAGTGGTTGTGTGTGTGTGTGTGTGTGTGTGTGATGGAGTGGAGAAGAGAGAGAGTGAGAGAGGAGAGTAGAGAGAGAGAGAGAGAGGCAGAAATACGCTGTCCCTTTTAACTCTCTCCCTTGCGAATGAGGATATTAAGACACTGCATCGCATGTTTTACATTCATCGTACTTGTACTCTCTCTCTCTCTCTCGTCTCTCTCTCTGCGTCTCGTCTCTCTCTCTCCATACACACACACACAACACACACACACAACACACACACTCAACGCGCGCACACCACACACACACAACATACACATATAACAGCTATCATCCTACTTTTCCCAACTGCTCAGTATCCAGTCTATAACTAAAAACAGCCTTAAGAAGTATTCCGCTGAAACGACCGAGGAAATATACTGACGAAATTCAGCGAGAAGATTTTCAGACCCCCATCCTTTCACCGATTTTAACCAATGAGCATTAACTTCCCATCCCGCACCCTCATATTGTGTACACGAATCAAATCGACAAGTGCTTTTGGCTCACGAGCAGGGAAATTCAGATCCCGATATTTCCTACAACGTAGCGAAGGGGTCAGCTAGCAACACTGCTTCTAGGTCACGAATCGCCTCTCTCCCCTATCACTGCCAGCCGACGAAGGCCACGAAAATATAATTTGATATTGTCCACGAGTCCGCTCCTGGGCAAGAGGACTCCAGTACCTCCCTAGGGCACGTACACTCGACAAGCACACTGACACACATACGGTCTGCTCGGCTCGCTGATGAAAGGACCTTCAGGACCGTCCATTCCCACTCTTAGGAAAAACGTCCACCGATAACTAACAGTGGTGCTGTGTTCCAGGCAATGAGAACATCAAACACCTGTTGGGATCATCATAGAACCTCCCTAGAGGCCACATTAAACGCTCATTTCTAAGGAATGTAAAAAAAAACAAAACTCCTTATACCCAACATAGATTCCTCGACATGAAACACCACAAATCAACATCCAATCCCCGGCACCCACATCCCAGTCTAACTCTACAGACTACACAAGGGGAGAATAAATCTCCCCCCCCCCCCCACCAGGAACATAATAACTCACTGATGCACAAAAAGTTAACGGAACGTGCATCCTGTTCTGAGAGGAAAAAGCACGAACTATAACCCACCCCCCTCGCCTTCCCCTGAACCCTGCAAGCGCGCGCGCACACCACACACACGTACAAAAAAAAAGACTAAAACGTATCTAAATTCATGGCACGGACGCCAAACGCCCGCCCTCCCCCCTCCCTCCAACCACCTACCCCCTTCTCACGCACATCCCCAAGACGTACGACGCAACATGACCTACCTCTGTTCCGGGCAGGGGCGGAACGAGCATGTCGATGTCAATGGGGGCCACCCCAGTCCGCTGAGGCCGTCGTCCGTGTCCATGGCTCGGTCACACCCACCATTGTACTGCTATGGGGCGGGGCGGGGCCGCCGGCTGCCCCCCACCAGAGCGACATGCAGCAGATTCCGGCGCTTACTCTTTGCTTGTGTTTTGCGGCGTTGGTATAGATGGGGGGGCGATAGCGTGCTTCTTGTTCCTCTGTGGATTACCCGCACTCACCGACATCTTCCCACCAAGAATACACTGTTCGTTTTCTTTCTGTCCCTTTCACGAAAATTTGAAGCAGGATTCGTTTTTAATTCTTTTCCATAGAGGAAGAATTACTGTCTATCTTTGCCAAACTGTTTACTTTTCATGTTCGTTCCGTTTTATTCAACTACTCTGAAACTGCTTATAGCACCATCTTATCACAGACAGAAAATGCTCATGTCCTTCGTCTGTTTCTCCACAAAAAAAGAAAACTTTTCTCATACTTGCCCTGTCAACACATACATTCAAAATGCCTCCGTTCCATCGCTCCACATACAACGCTTGAACCTTCTTCTGTCTATTCTCTCACAAGTCTTGTATTTCTTTGAAACCTGTCAAATTCCTTGATAAAGAATCTACCTCAAAGCATAAAAACACGTTTTTCATCTAAAACGATAGTCCCACAATCGATGATATGAAATTCCGACTTCACGTGTCTCCACAAAATACAGCTCTTAATTCTCAAAAAGCACTTTTGCCGCTTCAAAAACACGTTTAACTCCTCCGATTTGTTCTTTCTCACAAAAGCCGAAGTTCAGCAACTCAGCTCTCCATTACTTTAGTGTCAAACAGAGTAGAACTCGTGTCAATAAACTGGTTGAATGCTGTCATGACTGTTACTAAACAACAAACGGAAAATTAACGACGAAACTGGCTAGTGGGTCCAGCGTTCGATTATCTGCCTCCTCTTCTGCCTTATTGTCACAGCCTCAATGCCAGACAGATCTCCTATCGTCTGTGCATCCTCTTCTGCCTTATTGTCACAGCCTCAATGCCAGACAGATCTCCTATCGTCTGTGCATCCTCTTCTGCCTTATTGTCACAGCCTCAATGCCAGACAGATCTCCTATCGTCTGTGCATCCTCTTCTGCCTTATTGTCACAGCCTCAATGCCAGACAGATCTCCTATCGTCTGTGCATCCTCTTCTGCTTATTGTCACAGCCTCAATGCCAGACAGATCTCCTATCGTCTGTGCATCCTCTTCTGCCTTATTGTCACAGCCTCAATGCCAGACAGATCTCCTATCGTCTGTGCATCCTCTTCTGCCTTATTGTCACAGCCCCCAATGCCAGACAGATCTCCTATCGTCTGTGCATCCTCTTCTGCCTTATTGTCACAGCCTCAATGCCAGACAGATCTCCTATCGTCCCGTGCATCCTCTTCTGCCTTATTGTCACAGCCTCAATGCCAGACAGATCTCCTATCGTCTGTGCATCCTCTTCTGCCTTATTGTCACAGCCTCAATGCCAGACAGAACTCCTATCGTCTGTGCATCCCTTCTGCCTTATTGTCACAGCCTCAAAGCCAGACAGACCTCCAATCGTCTGTGCATCCTCTTCTGCCTTATTGTCACAGCCTCAATGCCAGACAGATCTCCTATCGTCTGTGCCTCCTCTTCTGCCTTATTGTCACAGCCTCAATGCCAGACAGATCTCCTATCGTCTGTGCATCCTCTTCTGCCTTATTGTCACAGCCTCCCAAAGCCAGACAGATCTCCTATCGTCTGTGCATCCTCTTCTGCCTTATTGTCACAGCCTCAATGCCAGACAGATCTCCTATCGTCTGTGCATCCTCGCTGCTCGTCAATAAATCATTTCGGACAAAGCTTGAACATCAGTCCAAACCGAACATGTTCCACAGAAATCGCACTTTCACTCGCCAGCCCAAACTCGTGGATTTGGCTTTCCGCGAACCAACTTTTCCATTCTCCTCAGAATTTAACACACCACCCTCTTCTCACTGGTCAGCTAACCTCTATCAGTCACGAGGGTCGATATTCACCAGCGTAAAAAAGATTTTACGCGCTCCTTTTCAAAAAGTCAGTCCTTGAAAGTTTAGGGATTTCAATCGTACAGACGCAAGACGATGCTGCTGCAAATATCAACGCAAACTTTAAAAGTCAGTAAAGAAAAGTCGTACTGGGAGACTAATACAACTAGCGTAAACGTGTTTGATATCATCTATGTTTACATTCCTGGCCCGTGTTTTGGTGAGGACAGAAGCATGCCCAGCAGTCAGTGCTGATGGAGGACCAGCACATCAAGTTTATGAGTTACCTCCCTCAGCTCATTTGACAGATGTGAATGATGACCGACACATTTCGCCACTGTTTTCTGTCTGTATCTCTTCAGCGCATTTATTTACTGTTTGTTTGTTTATTCATCTGTCTTGTTTATCTTAATCAGGACTGTTATTTCATGGCTTTTTGTTTGTTTATTCATCTATATATTTTGTTTGATCATTTATCATGTTTATCTTAATCAAGACAGTTATTTCATGGCTTTTTGTTTGTTTATTCATCTATATATTTTGTTTGATCATTTATCATGTTTATCTTAATCAAGACAGTTATTTCATGGCTTTTCCTGGTGTGTTTGTTTATTCATCTTGTTTACCAAATTACTTATTTCACGGCTCTTCATCGCGCGCGCACACACACACACACACACACACACACACACACACACACACACACACACACAGAGAACTTGTGTGACATGTTCACACAAAGCAGTTGCCTAATTCCATGTTAATTATACCTAAATGTCCCGAAAACTTAAAATTTAGGAGAAGAAGAAGAGACGAACCATGTTTCTCCTGACCTATGGACAGTCTAGGCAGTTTTGAAATACCGAACGCTTTAAAGGCTTGAAATCTGGGCTGCACGCTGTTCAGACATGTGCGTGGTTCGGATATACTACGGTCTGTTCTGACCGTTATCATACATTCTGTTTTCACGCCAACATTAATGAAGGCATGGGAAGAATTCTTTCGCCAAATTTCGTATGCCTCTTAACTAACTGCACAATATTATCTGCATTTACGAATAACCGATAGCCGAGCACTGTAACCTCCCCCCCCCCCCCCCCCCCCTTCCCTCCTGAACACTAGTCGTTCTGTCTAAAAGCAAAGAAACTTTTAATACATGGGCCTAAATGAATACATCATAACAAAAACACACTCCCCAAAACAGAAGAAAAACAAAAAGTCGGACTTCGTTTCATGGGAATAAAATTGGCAAAACAAATTCAGTCTTTTTATTTGTTAACAGCCAACGTCATTCTAAATAGCAGTTTTCTTCACATGGTGATGAATTTTTTCTCGATTTGCATGACGCGCATTCAGACAGTCACAGCGATTCCGTGCGTACCTTTCTCTTTGAAGCGCAATTGTAATAGGCTAGTTTGGAGAGTGTCCCTGCATAAATACGCTTTTACACTTCCACGAAAGCTTTTGAAGACCACTTCACCTCGCGTCACAGGAAAAAAACCAGACCGAATACGTTTCTCACCCTGCTCCCAGTTGCCTGAACTCAAACCACTGACAATAATAGCCACTTGGGGGGAACAATGAGGGGACCACAACAAACGTAAGGTGTACAGACTGTCGTGCTGTGACGAAGAAGGGGGGTGGGGGAGTGGGTTGGTGGGTGCGGTACGACAGGGTGAGGGTTATTCTGCATCCACGCCAGTGCGTGATCGCCATTTGCTCCAATGAATCCAGCCCCAGGCCAGACGTCATACCCAGAGTGGCTGCTGCTGTAAATAACTTCAGATGCGAGAGATGAGAGATCCAATCTCTGGTTAAAACAATCATGGTATCCCGTCCCTGACTGACGTTCCGCTGGCTTTTTACACAGCGCGCCGCGCTGTTTGTTGGTACCGCCGGTTCGGTCGCGGAGATCGCGATGTTCTGCGTTTTAATTTATGTACATAAAATGAATGCATTACTGTTCAGTTTAACTGCATCAGAGATAAATATAGGCTTTTATCAGTATAATTTCTTATTTACATATATTGATGTAGATGTACAGAAGGTAAGTATGTTTGAGGTGGGTGAGTCGACCCACTTTGTGAGGTACCTTAGACACTGTCTTGAAAAATACCGAAAGTTTTAATTCTAAATCATATATAAAATGTGCACACATGAGTTTTTTCCCTCGTTTTCTTTTAACCTTTTATGCAATCGTGGTCCCTGACTTAACATATATATGAAAGAAAGTTTCATTTATTTTTTTCTCTAGTCTGTGTTGCCGCGTGCGATGCGCGCCAGGAACCAAATAACTGGCTAAAGAAAAAGAAAATCGAGCTCAGACTTTTAATCATAAGTGAATCCGAACTACACATTTTAGTATAATTATAATACCAGGTAAAACATCTTAGAAATTATCCACAAAAAAAATTTAAGTTCTCCCTTCCGTCGTCTCCCCTACCCCCCCCCCCCCCCCCCCCCTCCATCTTGTGAATATTAACGTCCCTCATGGCATGGCTAAACAGCGTCGGAGGACGTCAAGCAAGTACTATCAGAAATGAAAGATATCTAGAACGTCAGCACAGGACGCAGAACACGTTACAGCTGCAGCTCGACATCGTACTCAATCCGCACAGGCTTCGGTCTGCGGACAACTCAACGGACTTTCGGTCAGTTTGGAGGTAACTTTACCTCACCATCTTCGGCTTGGACAAGTCTCAAAACTTTAGAGTTGGTTGCCTTCTGTTCTAAAGGGTGTAGGAAAGGAGAAAAAGCTGACAATGTTGGGGGAAGTCTCGTTACATTTATGAGCCCTAAGATAAGATAATGTCGCGTATAGCCCAGCCGACCGCAAAGGATGTGCACTACGATGATGTTGAACATGCTATGAAGGCACAGATTGAAGATAACACACAGTGCATACTGTAAACGAGACAACGCGGCTAGCATAAATCATTCCGCTCTCGCTGCCTATATTTCGATGCTCTTTTACTGGACTACTGAAAGTATTCCCCTCTAAATCAATTAAGGATGCTATTCTTTGCAGTTTCCACTACTCCCCTCTAAATCAATTAAGGATGCTGTTCTTTGCAGTTTCCACTACAGAGGTGTGAGCAGATGTTAATGTAAATCTACCACGACAGACAGAAAGGCCATTGTGCACATGTCTGTCACAGTACAGAGTTGTGAACCGAAGCACACTGTGCAACATCTGCTAGCCTGTTGACGCCCCCTGTGTGAAAGTTCTGGGTTCACATAAAAAACAACAATCAAAAACTCCTTAGCGAAGTTTGAGGGTATACTCGTCACGCTAAGAGGTGCTAACCTGAGCAAATGATTATCAGTAATGTTAGACACTCGTGGTATAAAATGTCCGTCCACCTTCCTTCACTGTTACTCACACCACGAGGAGACAGTGTTACGAAAAGGAACACATTAATAACAAATTGTTGAACAGATTTTAATCACAACCAATGCTATTAGTTTTTAAGCTAGATACGTCGAGAAATGTGGAAGATTCTGAAGATTAGAAAACAATGTGAAAGCATATGGCTTCTATACTGAGTAAAATAACAACACACACACAGAGAGAGCTTGAATTCTTTGATTAATTACTCAAGCAGCTCCTCTTTGCTCGCTTGCTCTCTCTCTCTCTCTCTCTCTCTCTCTCTCCTCTCTCTCTCTCTCTCTCTCTCTCTCTCTCTCTCTATGTGCGCGCGCGCTCGCATGTGTATGTTGGTTTCTGCGAACTTTTCAAAAATTACTTTTGATAGGCCTATAAGCGCTCAGGCTCTTAGGGCTGAAATGGGGTGGAAGAAAGTGCACACATAAACACACACACACGCGCGCGCGAGCGCGCACACACACACTTTGCAAAGCAGTCTGTGGACAGCGCCGTCTAGTCACCCAATCCAATCCTGCCCCTCAGGCAGTGCCCAGCGTTATTCACTTTACCGTCGGAACACTCAAGCGGACCTGCTTCCTCAGTTCACAAACACGACCACAGAGAGGACAAAAGAAAAAAAAAGGTTAAAAAAAAACAACGAAGCCACCACCAACCACACAGACACCCAACTCCACACAGTAGTAGTACTGAACGCGGAGCCGATCTAGCTGACACATCAACTCAAACCATCGTCTCCTCAGCACTTCAGCTTCTTCCTTATTTTCTTTCTTTCTTTCTACTCTCTCTCACTCACTCACAACTCGACAGCACTGAAAGCGAATACGACGAGCCAGGCCGGCAGAGCGAGGCAGCAAATGAAGACGACGCCTTCTGGAAGGCAAGCCGGCTGTTATGATGAGGAAAGAGCCGGCTGTTAATAAGGGCCGTTGTCACCGTGCCAAGTCAGCACGTACACAAAAGCACATAGCGGCCAGTAACACCACCGTGACATTCATTGCTCTGCAGGAACTCACAACACCTTGGCTATTTTAACATCAGACGCCGAAAGACGGGCGAGCGCTCTTGGGCGGACGGGGGTGACTGTGTGGTGCTAGGTGGGGGTGTTGGGAAATTGGGCGGGGGGAGGGGGGGGGGGGTCAGGTCGGGGGTAAGGGCTTACGGTCTAGCTCAAATGTAGAACAAATTACATCTGTCTTTGTCATGTAAATAAAAATCTCATCCCTCTCTGTGCTTTTTTTTTCTGTTCTGGTTGCTACGGTTCTGCTAGGAGTCAATTCATCTATTTAATTCATTGCTTTGGTCGCTCCTTCGTCTCCCTATGTTGCAGTCAATATGGTTAAAAAATGAAATCTTGTGCACTTCGTTCCGCGACGAAAATCGACATTACAGGACGCGAGCATGTGAAAAAGACGAGCTGGCCGCACATAGTAGTCAGGATTCCTTGCGCTTTCTTTACACATCTACTCTGGACCGTTGCTTGGAACGACCGATACTCAACGACGAAAGCCTGCATTCATCCATCAACAGTGGCCACCGATGAAATCACATGAGAGTTTGTGAATAACAACAGAACCTCCCTTGAAGTTCAAATACGCTTCAGATACACGCATCCACAACTGCTGGTACACTAATGACTCCAAAGTTTGGTTTACGCTCGTATGGTGTTCAATCAAGAGAACCACTCGGTTTATTCGCTGTGCTGTCACGAAAGTCTTCAGTTTATCTGCACTTCTGTTTCCAACCCCGATCGATCTGAACTATTAACGAGTTCCCTGGCGGTAGTATACAGAAAGCCGTGTACATTTCCCCGCCTTCATCAATCGTCTCTGCACTTTAGAGGACAGCCGATCCACCCATCAGCCTGTCTTTTCTCCGAGGATGACGGTGTTGTGCACGTGCGCCAACAGTCATGGGACCGACTGCATCACAGCTGGACCTGAACAAAGGCCGCAGCTGAAAGATGCCACGGCTCACTCACCGCCACCATGCACAACGGTAGCTGTCTTGTGTTCGTGACGTCACGGAACGCACCTGAAGAGAATGAACGAAAGAAGACACCTACCATGTGCTCCGTTCTCCTGTCGCCCAGCACACTGCCGCCGACCTCAATATGTCAACAGGTGGCGGGGGACTAACCACTGCCGTTCATGCACCAACCTCATGTGCGCAGTCAACGGCATGACGACTTATCATACACACAAAAGTACTTCCCTTCCTTTTGTTCTCTGTCTGGAAAAGCAAACCATGGCAGGTTTCTTGTTCAAACTGTAGAAGAGCAAACTGCAGCACTGTTCTTGTTACTAACTCAGATCAGCAAACCGCAGCTTTTTCTCGTTAAAGCTCAGGAGAAGAAACTGCAGTTTTCGTGTTAAAGCCCTGAACAGCAAACCAAATCAGTTTTCTTCAATATCATGTAACTCACGAGCGAACGGCAGCCATTTTCTCGTCAAACCAAGACATAACATTTAATAATCGCAGAAGTTTTCTCGGTAGAACTCGAAGAGCAGACTGCCAGTGTTTTCTCGTAATAACTGGAAATAATAACTGCGGCAATCTTCCCATTCTAGAAATAAACTGACAGTTCTCTTGCGGAAGCTCAAAATACTCGATACATTGCGCTGTTGTACTGCGTTATACATTAGATTTTTGTGTTGTTTGTGATGTACTCACTTCGCGACAGTCTTCTCAGCGTAAAATTTCAATTGCTCTCTGCAAGAAGAGTGCAGGGGTACCCTATTGCGGCGACATACCATTCTCCTCGATTTTCTCCTTGCGTCTGTCTGTCTGTCTGTCTAACTCTGTGTGTGTGTGTGTGTGTGTGTGTGTGTGTGTGTGTGTGTGTGTGTGTGTTGTCAGTACAACACTATGTTATTGTTAATCTGACGGTAAATGGTTTCAGTCAGTCAGTCAGTGTGTGTGTGTGTGCGCGCGCGCATGTATACAGACACTCCCTGTCTGTCTAAAAGTCTCTCTCATTCTCTTTCAATGAACTGCAGGGGGAAAAAACGAAGGACTAAGGGGTCAGATATCATCACTATTTAGGCTGCAAACTAAATCACTTTCTCCTTCCTCGCCCTATTCTCTCTCTCTCTCTCTCTCTCTCTCTCTCTCACACACACACACACACACACACACACACACACACACACACACCTCCTCTTCATCTCACTCAAATACCCGCGCTGCCCTCACTTTGTGAATTTAGAATTACAAGTTTAGAAGTACACACACACATATATGTATGTATATATATGTGTGTATGTATGTATATATATATATATATATATATATATATATATATATATATATATATATATATATATATATATCAGTATATTTAAAATGCCTAAAACAATTTTTTAAGTGCTCAACCCCTTGGGGAGCAACATTAGTTAAAACAAGTTGAAGGAGGAATCTTAAAACTATCTACAAATTGTCAAGGAGCGTGAAACCTCTCAAAAGGCATTAGACGCTTGGAGACAAAGGGACATTGTATGTGGTATACAAATAGGTAATTGACCAATTAACCAGGGTACCTTACCCATCGCACACGGCCGAACTGTGTGAACGAGGCCGAAGTGGTCAGATGACAAACAACACCTAGGAGAGAGTTCGGACCTGCCCTGTGGCGAAAGGGGGAAGGAATGTAACCACTACGACCTCGCGCCCCAAGTGAGCGCTAAATGCTCGGTCAGCTGAGGTTCTTGTGTAAACAGTCAGTGAAGGGCAGGAGTCTTGGATTCGTTTGGATGGTATTGCCGTGGGTCACTGTGTTGGTTCTATTGTCAGGCTGGCTGAATGCGTGTGGAGGTTGTAGCAGCCCTCCTTAAGATAATTACTGTGTTAAGTCACCACCGAAGTCGGCGGGAATGTTCGATGTCCATCTGGGGCTAAGTGTGTGTTTGCTAATCAATTAGGTAGGGGTGTGTGTAAATGCTGATGTGTGTAGAATGTAGCGAATGGAGAATTCAGGGTACTTGTGAACTAGGGGTTTGAGAAGCAGCGTGGACAAAGGCATGGCCCGAAGGGGGATCCTTTGTTTCCCTCCCTATATAAACTGAGGGAGAACAACGTGAGAGGAGAACAACACCAGGAGAGAGAGAGAGAGAGAGAGAGAGAGAGAGAGAAGGCACAGAGAGAGAGAGAGAGGAGAGGAGTGAGCAGGACAGAGAAAGGGTCGAGAGAGACGTGGTCTGGAGATAGAAGAGACAGCAAGGTCTTAGAGTTAAAGACAAGCTGGAAGAGAAGGAAACTAAGTTTGAAGCCCAGAGGTGGTGAAGACAGACAAACTGAATTTGAACCCAGAGGTGGGTGAAGAAGACGAAGAAGAGTTTGACGTCGAGATCCCAGAGACGACCACGAAGACCCAGTCCTGAAGCCTGGA
>CM031598.1:59954256-59966756 GCA_018398815.1 Conus ventricosus | reverse complement strand
ATATCTTAACTTCTCCGTCACACAAGAGAGCCCAGTGACTCACTGCCCTCATGATGGGAGTGACATGTTACACCCCCTCCTCCCTCCACACACACACACACACACACACACACACACACACACACACACACACACGTGTATAAACAAAAGGTGCAGTCTTGGTCCAGGAAGAAGTCTAAATGCAAGAGAGACAATCTTATGGCGAAGTGCGTTGATCATGCTCCTGAGCCCATTGTTCATGCTCCAGCCATGTTTACAAACACGTGTAGCATGTCAAGAGACAAAAGGTAAAGTCACAAGCGACAAGAGGTACAAAAAAACGCCGCACGGTGGTAGTGGTGAGTAATGCTGTACAATGGGAACTCCAGCTATGAGGCATGAGATGGCTTTCACGGTCGGCTAGGCTCTCAACCACAGCGCTGCTGACAGTTCCTACTGCGCCATCCCATTGTCTCCATCGTCTGTTCACACCCATGGCCTCCAGTTTATGGCGCTTGTATACAGAACACACTTCCTCAGCATTAACACTCACTGGACAAACTTCCATGATTCTAACACTCACCGGACAAACTTCCTCGACTCTTAACACTCACCGGACAAACTTCCTCGACTTGTAACACTCACCGGACCAACTTCCTCGACTTGTAACACTCACCGGACCAACTTCCTCGACTTGTAACACTCACCGGACCAACTTCCTCGACTTGTAACACTCACCGGACCAACTTCCTCGACTTGTAACACTCACCGGACCAACTTCCTCGACTTTAACACTCACCGGACAAACTTCCTCGACTCTAACACTCACCGGACAAACTTCCTCGACTTTAACACTCACTGGACAAACTTCCTCGACTTTAACACTCACCGGACAAACTTCCTCGACTCTAACACTCACTGACTGACTTACTCGGCTCTTCTGAACACTTACTGGATGGACTTCCTCGGTTCACTCACCCGATGGATAAACTTCCCTTTGACTCTAGCACACACGGGATAGACTTCCTCAGCTCTAACGCTGGATAGGCTTCATGGGCTCCACCACATATCGGACAGACCCCATCGACTCAAGCACACACAGGTTAGAAAGGCCTCGGAGCAGGCAATACAAATATATCTGCCTTCAAAAGGGATTGCGATGGTTCCCTTATGCAGCTAGTGAAGAGTTTTCATATCTGTAACTTTTTTTTTTCTTTAAATTTCATGTTCCCAGTTTCTCCATCTTCAAACTCCCCTCCCCTCCTTAAGTTCAAATCTTTGCCAGATCATTACTATGAAGACAGTTCAGTTGTTGGCCTGCGCTTGTTTTTCCCCCACTATTAGATTGTTCGTCTATGTATTTGTCTGACTTTATTCAAGTTTAAAAGGCTGTGCCAGTCTTGAATAAAAGTTACTCTGTGTTAGGTTTCCTTATGGGAGCAAAACATACCCCACATACTGTTTTCCAGATTCACAGTCTTCCTAGCCTCTTGTACTTACTGGATTTACAATCTTTCTCGACTCTTTCATGCACTGCATCCACAACCTTCCTCGACCCTTGCACTCACTTGATTTACAAACTTTCTTGGCTCTTCCACCCACTGGATTAACAAACTTGTTTAGCTCTTCCAGTAACCGTATTTACAAATTCCTCAGTTCTGTCATAGACTGGATTTACAAACTTTCTCGACACACACTACACCGATTTACTTACTCGACTCTGCCACTGTTTTAACAGAACTTCCTCGGTTTCATCATTACATGGATTTAGACACTTCTTCAACCTTAACAGCCACTGGATTTAGAAACTTCCTTGCCTCTTACATTCGCCTGATTTAGAATCGCTGTTGGCTCTTGCTCTCCTTCGATCTAGTAAACCTCTTTGACTTTCCCACTCGACGGATCTCGCTTGATGAAGAAATCCTCTTAGCTCTTGCATTTAAAACCTCGATTTAAAACCTCTTCGGTGTTGGCTCTCACTGGATCTTCAATGACTCGGCTCTAACGCTCGCAGGATTAACTCACTTCCTGGGCTTTTACACGACCTGAATTCATAAACTTCCTCAACTCTAACATTCACTGCAGTTACAAGTTACCTTGACTCTTAACACTCCATATCCACGGTCTTACAAAATACCTCGGCAGTAAAACTCACTGGATGCACAAACTTCTGTTATTCTAACAGTTACCGGATCTACAACCTTCCTCGATTATTGTGCTCACTGAAACAACTTGCTTGGCTGCTGCACTCACCGGTTTACAAACTTTATTGGTTATAGCGCTTATGTCACTCTCAGTCTTACACACACTGATGTCACAAATTTCGTCGCTGCACTTTCAAACCGCGTTGGCTTGATACTTCCGTTGTTTCTACACAACTTTACACTCTAACAAGAACAAGCAACTGTGTTTGCGCACGCGCGGACGTCATGAACTTTCGCTGTTAAATTTCCTCCCCCAGTTACAAACAAAACAAAAAGGGTGTAAGAGGCCCGTGCTAAATCTCCCACCTCGCTGGTAGCTTGGAAGGCCGGCCCGATTTCGGGGAATGGGGGTGGGGGTATCATGAGCAGAGGCCCGTTCAGCTAGCTCTGCTTTTCACTACAAGAACTACTCAGAGGCACATTCAGTCAACACCTTTTACAAATGCGGTCCTGTCAACTTGGGCAACTCATGAAAAGTAGCATCAGCAGCTGAACCAGACCATATGATATCACTATGCAATGAAAATGGCGTCAGCAGCTGTACCAGACAATACGACATGACTATGCAGTGAAAGTAACGTCAGCAGCTGAACCACACAATACGACATGACTATGCAGTGAAAAGTAACGTCAGCAGCTGAACACACAATACGACATGACTAATGCAGTGAAAAGTAACGTCAGCAGCTGAACCACACAATACACATGACTATGCAGTGAAAAGTAACGTCAGCAGCTGTACCACACAATACGACATGACTATGCAGTGAAAGTAACGTCAGCAGCTGAACCACACAATACGACATGACTATGCAGTGAAAAGTAACGTCAGCAGCTGAACCACACAATACGACATGACTATGCAGTGAAAACAACGTCAGCAGCTGTACCAGACAATACCACATGACTATGCAGTGAAAAGTAACAATAACGTCAGCGGCTTACCAGACAAAATTTATAAAGCTATTCTTTTCATGTTCTTGTTGCACCGTTATGTTCGACATTAACTATATTTTCCCCAAACTACCTTGTGTAATTTGTGGATGGTCAACCAAGCGAACGAACGATTGCCCGGGGGGGGGGGGGGGGGGGGGGGGGGGGGGGGGGGGTTCTAGTTTTCCGTGCCTTCGAGGCATCAACAGCTCAGTTAGACAACTATAAATTGTAGATAATGATATATACTTGTTGTCATGTTTTAAATTTGTTCATTTTCTTCTTGATGTAGTACAGCAGCCCCCCCCCCCCCCCCCCCCCCCCCCATGAGATCTGAACCGGCTGCACTGTAAGTAAACTGAAAATGAAACTTCCCATCCAAAAAGTAGGAGAAACTCGTGTGACTGAACGCACCATAAATGAAGGGAGGGTTCTCTCTCCTCGACGGTCAGCCCAGGCCGCCCGCCTTCCAGCGTATTGTCCCGTTTTCACGTGCCTCGGGGTTTGTTTGGGCAGCTGGCTCAGGTATGACCCTATTAACAAGACCAGGATAACGAGCAGGGACGTCCGGGTCTGCCACTGTTCACTTCGGTCACTTCAGCTTGTGATTTCGTGGGGAACTAGACAGGGATTGTTAACAGCTGGCCCAATACACAATTATAGAACCCTGTTTTCTTTTCATCCTTATACTCAACTGCCTGTGAAACGTGGGAATCATAATAAGAGCTTAATTTTTCGCGCTTGCGTTCCTTTTTATTATCGCCATGTACTCAGGGTATGTGACAACAAGGCGAGTATATTCAATCCTTACCGAGTGCGTTGAACGAAAATCTTTGTAAAAGTCAAAGCCATAAGGAAGTAGCTATCGTTACACGCTTTGTTTTGTCCAAATGATGTCCGTGGCTCGTTAGTGCCACAACACATGATCCGTGTGACAAATGAAACGTCAAGAACATTAATCATTTCTGTCTCTGCCAGCGTACAGTGCCGTTTATCTTGACTGTTGAATGTCTTCTTCACTTAGTTACGGCCGTTCTAAAAATGGAGCCAAGTGCTACAGTCACATACACATGCATACCCCCCCCCCCCCCCCCCCCCCCATCTCAACTGCCATTCCCTCGTCTTGGGATATACGCGCAATTAAACACAACCCAGGCGGTAAAGATATAACAAAACCATCTGCAACATCCAACTGTGGAACCGACAAATTTCATGTTTCTCTCTCCCTCTCTCTCTCTCTCTCTCTCACACACACACACACATTCAAATGCACGCATACACACAAGCAGAGAGAGAGAGAGACAGATAGACAGACACGCCACACACACACACACAGGCTAGAAGTTCAGAATCTCCAGTCACTGCCATGCAAGGGACGCGTCTCGTCTACCTCATATTTGTTTTATTATGTCATTGGTTGCCCCCCCCCCCCCTTTGTATAATCGTGACGGTTGGATCATATGGTCAGATGGTTGATCCATGTTGCACAGTCAGACGGCAAAATCATACACTCAGAGCGGTTGGCTCATATAGTAGGCTATAGTCAGACGGTTTGATCATATAGTCAGATGGTTGATCCATGTTGTACAGTCAGACGGCAAAATCATACACTCAGAGCGGTTGGCTCATATAGTAGGCTATAGTCAGACGGTTAGATCATATAGTCAGATGGTTGGTTCACGTTGTTCAGTCACACCGTGTGATCATGTAATCAGACGACAGATTCATTGTGTACTTAGACAGCTAGATACCGTCGTTTGACCAGACAGCTGGACCATGTAGTACAGCAGTCAAACGGTCGGATCTCATTGTCAGGTCATACTACTGGGTCATGTAAATTCAGCCGTGCCCACAAATAATAATAATGATTATTTATGGCGCTTAATCTTATATCATAAGCCCTAAGTGCTTACAAACACATAAAAGGTTAAAGAACACGTGAATGAAACCAATAAATAGCCTTCGAGAGAGATTATGATGGTTCCCTCAGGCAGCTAGTGAAGGGCTTCTCATAGTTATAATATATTCCCCCATTTTCTTCATCTTCAATTTTTTTTTTTTTTAAGTTAAAATCTTTGCCAAGTCATTACTATAACGACTGAAGAATTGTTAACCTGCACTTGTTTTCCCCCACTACTTAATTGTTCAGCATTCTATTGTTCGGTCAATCAGTGGGAGATTGCATCTCTTAAGAGATCCAAGTAAAGGTTGTTCTGTACAATTCTTAGCCACTCACAATGCTTGGGTTATTGAACAGCAGAGCTGACCACTCGGACTGTTCCATATCTTTTGACCTCCCTTGCATCCTTGAATGGATCCTCAAGCATAGGCTAAAAGATTGTCCCTTACATTTTATACTGTTTGAATAATGCTTTTAGTTTTTCAGCAACTTTTTTCCTCTCCACACCTTTGTTTTGTTCCATTTTACTACCCTTCGCTGGCTGCTTTGGGGGTGCTGTTGGATTCTTTTTTTGAACCCTTGGCGGTGAGAACACCACAGAATTATGAACTGTGGTGTGTCTCTATTTGACACCAAGAGCACAGACACAATCAACCGTGTCTCCCTGATGAGTCCGATCCAGCGGACGAAAGGCCTAGGAGCAGGCAATACAAATAAATGTGCCTTCGAGAGAGATTATGATGGTTCCCTCAGGCAGCTAGTGAAGGGCTTCTCATAGTTATAATATATTCCCCCATTTTCTTCATCTTCAATTTTTTTTTTTTTAAGTTAAAATCTTTGCCAAGTCATTACTATAACGACTGAAGAATTGTTAACCTGCACTTGTTTTCCCCCACTACTTAATTGTTCAGCAATAAATAGATGAATATTGCAATAAGTACCATGCATACAAACAAGGGTGCATATTCACACACACACACACACACACACACACATACACACACACACACACACACACACACACACCACATGATCCCACACACATTGTCGCACAACGGACACAACAGCATGCGCACACGCCCACACACACACACACACACACACGCAGCGAGAGAGAGAGAGAGAGAGAAAAGGTTATCATGCGCTCTCTTTCCCTCCAGCGGTCATCACACTCCTCGTAAGAACAACGGTGAGAAACGGAACAATAAGGACAAAGCGCCGGCTGACATCAACCTCGAATCCTAAACAACACTGAGCAGACAAAGCCACGATCAGCCAAGCTGAACTGGGCCGGCTCAGTGTTCACCCCGAGTGGGGACTATTCAGGGCCAGGTCACGTTTTGTCAGTGGAGAACCGCGACAGTGCGTGGGCGACTTGCTATGTGTCACGGGTTCGCCTCACTCTCTCTCTCTCTCTCTCTCTCTCTCTTTCTCTCTCTCCACACGTTGGGTCGACCGACTGCATCTGCATGAGCCCATATCTCCGTCAAGATGTCGTCGCGTCGTTCCTGACAAATCACGACACGAACAAGAAGTCTCTCTCTCTCCCTCTCTCTCCACACACACAGCATTCCAATGACTGGGTTTCCAAACAGACACACACACAGCATTCCAATGACTGGGTTTCCAAACAGACACACACACACACACACACACACACACACAGCGTTCCAATGACTGGGTTTCCAAACACACACACACACAGCATTCCAATGACTGGGTTTCCACACACACACACACACACACACAGCGTTCCAATGACTGGGTTTCTACATACACACACACACACACAAACACACACACACACACACACACACACACACACACACACACACACACACACACACAGCGTTCCAATGACTGGGTTTCCAAACACACACACACACCGTTCCAATGACTGGGTTTCCAAACACACACACACACACACACACACATCACGCACTTCTCTTTTACCTATTTCTTTCATCTGCCCTTGTCCCCACTTTCCATACATAAAAGGTGTGTTTGTCAGACAGACCAGAAATGACCAACCACAACAGTCACCACCGCCATGACACACATACGCATTCACCTTCAATTATGATATGAACAGATACGTTATCACATACACATGCGTCAGGTGTGCGCGCTCACACAGACAGACAGACAGACAGACACACACACACACACACACACACACACACACACACACACCACACACAGATACACACACACACAGAGGCGCGCGCTCCCGCGTGTGCGAAGGCCGAGACAACATGGAATCTCCGTGAGCGATTAACCGATCTGATTTAGTAAATAGACACAGGTATGCGGGAGGAGGTGGGGAGTGGAGGCCGGAGTAAGGCAAGTGCCCCCTGAACCTGATGGGGAAGGAGGGGCGGTGAGGTGCGGGGGGAGGGGGAGGGGGATTGGGATTTCCTTCTGCACTCTCTCCCCTCAATCCCATCCTCAGGTTTCAAAGTTTAAAAAAAAAAGACGAATTTTCTGCTCATTAGGGACTTTAACATTAGGCAAAGGCAATGCCGGTGTTGATAGCTTGAAGCGTGTTTCCCAGAGCGACCCAATAACTTTATTTGCCCCCCCCCCCCCCCCCATACACACACACACACACACACACACACACACACACACACACCCATCCTTCCCTTGGTTATTCCCGTCGTCACTGCTTGCCAATCCCGCCCCGTCCTCAACCCCTCCCCCTCTTATCCCCAAATTTTCGCATCTCTGTAGGTCGCTGAGTTACGTCCAAAAAAAATCTTCCGGTTCGACACGAGATGAGCAGTGTTATTTCAGAGCGGGTGTCAAACCCACCTGTAGCGTGCCCAACACACCCTGTAGCGTGTCAAACCCACCTGTAGCGTGCCCAACACACTAACCCTTGCCTCGAACGAAAAAGGACAGGGAACAACAGCGAATGGGAAACACACCACTTCCGTGTGACGACGGTAAACGACTCCATCAGCCCCTCGTGCCCTTCTCACTCTACTACACACACACTCTCTCCCTACACACACACACACACACACACACACACACACACCTCTCTCTCTCTCTCTCTCTCTCTCTCTCTCGTTCTCTCTCCCTACACAGACCCCCCCCCCTTCCCACCCGCCACAAACACACACACACACACACAATTTCATTACCGAGACGCTCGGGGAAAGACTTCCGACGAACATCTGGCCTGATTTAACGCTTCACTGTCGGTGTTACGTGTAGATCTTTCACCTTGAATATCTATAGACACAAGACTTGTTGGAAAGAAAAAAAAACCCAGCCAAACAGACAAAAAAACAACAACAAAAAACAAAGAGAAAAAAAACATGAAAAGAAGAGTGAAAAAAAGAAGCGTGAAAGAAAACCAATAAAAGGCAAACCTCTGCTCACATCGAAAAGAACAAAACCCATCCGTGTGACTGACAGCGAGTACACGAATCGCAACACTCTCTCTCTCTCTCTCTCTCTCTCTCCTCTCTCAGCGCGCGCACCCCCCCCCCCCCTCTTCCCCCTACCTGCACACACACTGCACGCGCATAACGGTGGCGCTGGCCGATTTTCAGGAGGGTAGTGAGCCGGGACCCTCAGTTGGCCGGGGACTGGGGGGCCGCGTGGGTCGCTGGTTCAACCAGTGGCTGTGTCCATTTGGATGACTGGAGGAGAGCGATGGGAGAGGGGGGATGAGGGGGGGGGGGGGGGGGGGGGGAACCGCTGAGTGAAAACGCATTTTTTAAGTTTAGCTTTCTCTAACGGGGAAAAAATGCGTTATTTCGTCGGGCCCGTACACAACTTTCAAATGCTAAAGCCTTAAAACAAGGTACTCTTAAAGACTGGTCAACTGTTTCCTGGCAAGCAGCATATAAGAACTGAAGCAGTGATAAAAAAAAATCTTTGGGACAGAATGTGCGTGCATGCGCGCGAGCGCGCTCATTTGTAGGGCCTATAAGTCAACAGACAATCAAATTTGCTTCGGTCACATCATGATCGGTTTCACTTCGAAGCTTTTGATTTGTTGGCTTCTGTTGGTTTCGATTGATGACATCTGCTGTGTTGTCCGGGGAAAGTCTGTCAACCCTGTCTTTATAGACATTCACGATGAGGCAGTGTTTCACCCGTTCCTGGTTCACCGAGCATCTGAGGTTTGTTTCGATGCGTTTCAGTGACCAGAAAGCGCACTCTGCTGTTGATGTTGTCACACGTATGGTTAGATACGATTTTAAAAGTTGGTCAGAGTCACTGAATATCCTGCTGATTGTTTCTTACTTTGCCAATTTGACAGCAACGCAACTGACTAATGGCTGGATTTTCTTTACATAGGCCGTTTTGTCATGTGCACTTGGTAGCACTGCCAGTCTTGTCTTGAATTCGGAGAAGTCATGATCATAGCTATAGAGTGTGACCATGACTTTCAGAATTTGGAGATCTGCTACTTTCCGGATGATGCCTCAAGGGAAAGTTGTTTTTTTCTCTCTCTCCCCATTCTGTTGTGGAAGTCTGATACTCTCCTAAAGAGATCTTGCCTACATATTCTAAGTGGTGTTGGCCAATGTTTGTAAGTACTGAGCTCGATGTCAGAAAACCATAGCGTGGTCTTCAAAGCCATCATCAGTTTGACCTTGTCAAATAATGGCTCCTCAAACAGGTTCTTTTCTTTGGTTCAGGCGCCCTCACAGAAATCATCAAAGTCTCCACTGTAACGCCGTTTTGAAGGCTCTCGAGACAATGTCAGACTGAAGCAGGTAGGGAATTGCTTCATCGGTACCACAAGACTTGAAGCCCATTTGGCATATTCGCCATGTCCTCCTGATCCCACTTCCAAGGTTTCTTGTACCTTCTGGTGGTTTTCCCGCGATGACTGCACAGCCATGGCACTGACAGTCCGTTTTGTTTGGGGCAATAGTGGGTTCCATGTCTGCGTGGGTCCTTTCAGAAAGTACTTGACGTCTGGTGGACAATGTGACGAGTCACACCATTTCCACTGCCAAGTCAAGAACACATTAGCGTCTAAAGGCAATTACAATTGTTTTCCTCAGGAAAACTGCCACTGTTCTTGTATAAAACAGCGACAAGTCAGAAGACAGCAGTCACCCAAAGGATCACAACAATTCATATTCCCTTCTAACTGGGAACTCGGTAAGTTTTGAGGATGGCCGCACCAGAGACATTTCAGTCGAGTTGCCGCAGGAAGTATTCGTGGCTGCCACAACGCGCTCACAAACGCAAAGAGAAAAAGAGGCTTTGAAGCCTCTACTGAAACCATTGTCCCAACATGACATGGTGACGCTGGATCCAGCTACCGTGCGAAGTCTTTAGGGTAAGGATCCTTCGATCAACACCATTCGGAGTATGGTAGGGAAACCTCCCAAGGACAAGAGAAATGGATCAGTGTCGTTCATCAAGCAAAAAGGATTTATACACAGACAATTTGCATCGCGAGACATGACGGTAACCCAGCTGGTGGTGCCTAAAGCGTTGCGAAGCACAGTTCTACGCCTTGGACACGACACTCCTATGGCAGGACATCTAGGCACAAGGCGTACACTGGAAAGAATCCAACACGACTTCTACTGGCCTGGAATATCTCAAGATGTCAGGAAATATTGTCGAACTTGTGATGCTTGTCAAAGGACTACTCCCAGGGGAGAGTTGCCAAGGTTCCCCTGGGAATAGTTCCCCTGATTGGAACGCCCTTCAGTAAGGTCGGAGTGGACCTTGTTGGACCTATTATCCCTGCTTCAGATCGAGGGCATCGATACGTGCTCGTAATGGTGGATTATGCAACTCGCTATCCAGAAGCATTACCACTCAAGAGGATGGATGCAGTGACGGTGGCTGAATAACTTGTGGAAATGTGGTCGAGGACGGGCATTCCAGATAAGGTAATGTCAGATCAAGGAGCCCAATTTCTGTCAGAAACCATGTCTGAAGTATATAAACTCCTTCAGATTCAGCGGAAACCACAACGCCATATCATGCTCAGGGCAATGGGCTATTGGAGAGATTCAACGGAACTCTCAAGCAAATGCTACGGAAATTGGCGCAAGAACAACCCAGGAATTGGGATCGCTTCATTCCGGCTGTACTGTTTGCGTATAGAGAAGTTCCACAGGAGAGCCTGGGATTTTCTCCCTTTGAGTTACTCTATGGCCGCACAGTCAAAGGACCCATGGCGATATTGAGGGACCAGTGGACCCGTGAGGAAACAACAGATGAACCTCGAACTCAAGTTGAGTATGTGTTGGAGCTCAAGGAAAAGATTGCTTCCACCTGCGAGTTAGCCCACAGGAATCTTGCATATGCTCAGAAGCGGTACAAGTTTTTCTATGACAAGAAAACCCGCCAGAGATGGTTCGAGCCAGAGGATGAAGTCTTGTTGTTGCTCCCACTGCACCACAACAAGTTGCAACTTTCGTGGCAAGGACCATTCAAGATCATAAAGCGTGTCGGCGATTGGGACTATGTTGTGTGCATAAAGGGGAAGGAGAAGCTCATACATGCCAACTTGTTGAAAAAGTATGAGAGAAGAGAAACCTGCAGCGCAGGTTATGCACCAGTAGTCATTGAAGAGACAAAGGAGACGCCTCCTGTTGCGTTTGACATCTCATGTGTGACTACACAATCCGAGGAATCCTGGGAAGACGTAAAGGTCGCTGAAGGACTGTCTGTGGAACAAAGGGAAAACGTGCGAGCCCTTTGTAGAGAATACCAAGATGTTCTCTCAGATGTACCCTTAAGGTGCAACTTAGGTACCTGTTCTCTAGTGCTCACTCAAGAAGAACCAGTCAGGGTGCGACAATATCCCTTGCCCCATTCTCAAACAGAAACCATCAAGACTGAAATACAGGATATGCTGCGCATGGGGTGATTGAGCGTTGTAGTTCGCCTTACTCCTCACCCATTCTGTTAGTCAAGAAACCAGATGGAAAGATGAGGTTCTGTGTCGACTTTCGTCGACTAAATAAGGTGTTGAAATTCGACGCTGAACCTATGCCAGACGTTGACAGGATCTTCGCCCAGTTGGCTAAGGCGCAGTATTTCTCAAAGCTTGATTTAGCAAAGGGATATTGGCAAATACCGATGGAACATACCGACAGAAGCAAGACTGCCTTTACTACTCCCGAGGGCCAATTCAGATTCAAAGTTATGCCCTTTGGGCTCAAGACTGCAGGAGCCGTCTTCAGCAGGATAATGAGACTCGTGCTTGAGCCACTGCAGATGAGAGATGTCAACAATTTTATTGATGACATATTATTGGCCACCGAGAGTTGGGGGAGACACATGGAAGCGCTCAGGATGATTTTTGAGCGTCTGCGACAGGTACAGCTGGCGGCCCGTCCTACGAAGTGTCGGATAGGGGAGAATGAAATTTCCTTTTTGGGACACGTCGTGGGACAAGGATTCATGGCTCCTGAGAGCGACAAAGTTCAAAGGATTGAAGAAGCCAAACCGCCGAAGACCAAGAAGGAATTGCGCTCGTTCCTGGG
>CM031598.1:59944256-59949256 GCA_018398815.1 Conus ventricosus | reverse complement strand
TGATCAAATTAAACACCTACGTAAGCTGCTACCTCGTAAGAACACGCTAATTACTACAGCTGAATGCAAACATAACGGCTAAGTTGGAGACTGGAAATGGAGAGCCACAAACCTGTCTTTCAATTTCCTATCTATTGATTTATTCCTATTGCTTGTTCATTCGTGTTGCGAATCATTCGTCTTTGTGCCCGGACTGTCTGATCGTGACTGTCTTCCCCCAGTGCTCCTGTCATCAACAATCACGATCTCTGCCTGCACACGACACCTTCACAGGAAAAGTCCACTTCTGGACCGACCGTTAACCTCACTGTTTAGACCCTACCTACTCCGTCAGTGATGAGTTAGTGTCCTACCTGCAAGCGATTGGAGTCTGTACATAACTGCATAAACATCGAACATCGCACATCGCACAAGGAAACCAAATCACTGGGGGAAAAAAGAAAAAAGAGAAAAGCATGTGGCACTTTTCACCAACAAGGAAATTTGCTGACTCTCGCTTTTTATTTTTGCTCTTTTTAAAAAAATTGTTTTTTAAACTGTAGTTTCGAGACAACGACCCCCCCCCCCCCCCCCTCACACACACACACACACACTACTGTGAGTCCACTCATTCACTTGCCGCCCTGCTACCTCATTCGCACACGCGCTAACTCTGAGCCACTACCATCTCTCGACTCTATATTTATTGTTAGTTTAAAAAAGTATGATTACAGCTCTCACACTGTAACTGTCTGAAAGAAGACAGTGCTACACTTTTCATATTGCAACTGTCTGAAAGAATACAGTGCTACACTTTTTCATACTGCAACTGTCTGAAAGAAGACAGTGCTACACTTTTCATACTGCAACTGTCTGAAAGAAGACAGTGCTACACTTTGCCAACCAACACACTTACGGGGCCTTCTCTTTCACTGTGGTTTCAGACAGACGCACACACTGCTGTCCGCCTCAAAACAAAAGCTCCACGCACTATTCTACCAGCACCACAGAGGCCTAGGGCGTTGGACGACACACACACGAACACACACACACATGCAGGTCGTATTCCTCGTCCCGATGCAGCACCGACGACGCCAGTGTTATCCAGGCACACGGTGTAGTGTAAGGTAAAACCAACCACAGACTCGGTAGGGGGGGAAAAGAGCCCACCCACCTCCAACCACACACCCTCCTACACCTTCTTCACCCCAATTTCCCGCGTCAAGCTCGCCAGGGAACCGTAACTCGAGTGGACGAAGACTTGACTCGTATGTAGTCAGTCAGTGGTCGTTCTTCTTCCTTCAGCCCCAGACTGATCGAATGATCCGATAGTGGAACACTTACCCTGGTTCCTTCAACGGGTCCCAACAGCACGCTGACCTTTGACTCGTTTCGTCACACACGACAGTTGGACGAGATTGCGCACACAAGACCACAGAACGAAAACCGATACGAAGAGAAAGAAAGAGAGGGAGAGACCGAGTTTCCGAGCTCCGTCGAGTGCTGGTGGTAAAGTATGCAGGCCTCGAAAACGGGACATTGCAGAGAACATAACCCACCCACGCAGACAGGGCTGGCTGGGTTTAAACAACCAACAAACTTTGTATGTGGCGGCAGTGGGAGAGATGGAGTGTTGACAGTTCATAAACACTGGCTGTCGTGCGCACACGACTCGTATGCTAGGCACGTACGTGTGCCACACATATTCTCGCTCGAAGACACACACACACACATACGCACGCATGCACGCACGTAAGCATGCGCGCGCGCGCGCACACACACACACACGCGCGCGCGCGCGCACACACACACACAGCAACAACAACAACAACGAAAACAACACACACACCACACACACACACACACACGCATCACACACACACAAAGGCGCGCGCGCGCGCACGCACCACGCACGCATGCACAGAGAGAGAGAGAGAGAGAGAGAGAGAGAGAGAGAGAGAGAGAGAGAGAGAGAGAGAGAGAGAGAGAGTCACTCTCACTCCTGTTAGATGGCAAACAGCCTCCACCCCCGGCCCCTGACAGTAATGTATGTATACATGATACACACCTCTCAGGCTGTTCACCGCCCTCAAGGCACACACTGCATGTGCAGTGTGGAATAGTGGAAGGGTCATGACGACGATCAGTGAAAAAAACACATCAGTGAAAAGGCCATTGTTTCCATTATCCTTCCCTTTAAAAGATTAAAACCTCTCTCTCTCTCTCTCTCTCTCTCTCTCTCTCTCTCTCTCTCTCACACACACACACACACACACACACACACACACACACACACACACAGAAGAATAATCACAAGCACAGAAGAATAATCACAAGCAACAAAACACACACACACACACACACACACACACAACGCTCGCACATGTGCACACTTTACACACACATACACCGTGACCAACATGACCATAGACCCCCCTTTTTCTTTTTCTTTTTACTTGACGTTTTTAGCGCTTTTGGAAGAGACGGACAGGATAACACACACACACACACGCACGCACGCACGCACACACGCGCGCGCGCGCGCGCTCGCATACACACACAGACAGAGAGAGAGAGAGAGAGAGAGAACAATCACAAGCAACAAAACGAGGAACGCAGACCACAAAGCCGAGTCTGTCGTGCCTCGTTCGCGCCGACTAAAAGCGGGGTGCTTATTGTGTGCTGAAAAATAGTCAATATTGACTGTCAAAATTGAGCCACAGAGAGAGAGAGAGAGAGAGAGAGAGAGAGAGAGAGAGAGAGAGAGAGAGAGAGAGAGAGAGAGAAGAAGAAGAAGAAGAAGAAGAAAAAGAATCACAAGCAACAAAACGTGGTATGTAGACCACAAAGCCGAGTCTGTCGTGCCTCGTTCGAACCGACTTAAAAGCAGGGTGCTTGTTGTGTGCTGAAAGAACAGTCAATATTGACTGTCAAAATGGAGCCACACACACACACACACACACACACGGACGGACGGGACGGACGGACGGACGGACGGACGGACACACAGACAGACAGACAGACAGACAGACAGACAGAACGTACCCTTCAGTCTCCACAGCTAAGCCGAGGGTTTGTCAACAGTCGGAGCCGAAAACAACTACACGAAACGATCCGAAACAAAAACAGTTGTCAGGAGCCAGTGACCGGGAAGGTTGACAAAGGGGATTACATGGCCCTCTCTAACGTCGCGTAGGTCGACGACACGGAAATCTGCTGTGGCAATGACAAATCAAACACTTCCCGTCTCTTCTTCCTCCAACATTTGCGTCATATACTGCACGTGCGCGTGGATGTATGTGTATCAGAGTTTTAAAACCCAACTCAGAACCAGGTATATACATGGCCCTTTGTGGAAAAAAAAAAGAGTATTCATTTTACTCTCATTTTCAGAGGTACGGATTGAATTTAACGTCTGTAAAAACGAGAACTTCAATCACACGACGACATTGAACTGAACGTCTGTAAAAGCGGGTGATGGGTGGGTGGGTGTCGGGAGCGGTGGGGGTGGTGGGGTGGGAGAGGCGACTTCGACCGTACGACAATATCGTGTTCTTTTTGTCTCATCCAACAAGAGGTATAAGACGAAAGTTGCGCTTGCATAGCTTTCTGGATTCTTGCAAAAAAACCCAAAAAAAACGATTCAAGTCTTTTGAGTCTGACAGAGTTGATGACCTTTCGTTGAAACTGCATACCACCCCAGCCAATTGTTGGTGAGTGATGGAATCTTTGCAAAATGATTCAGTACGTGGTCATGCTTTTTCAGCATTTTTCTCCACGTGATTTTCTTTTTTTTACCTTCGAAGGGTACTATACCCCCATTTCTATATGTCCTAAAACACTATATATGTGTGTGTGTGTGTGTGTGTGTGTGTGTGTGTGTGTGTGTGTGTGTGTGTGTGCGTGCGTGCGTGCGTGCATGCGTGCGTGCGTGCGTGAGAGAGAGAGAGAGAGAGAGAGAGAGAGAGAGAGAGAGAGAGAGAGAGGAGAGAGAGAGAAGAGAGACTTGCTGTAACCAAGCAGCGCCTGCACATGCAACAAATGATCCATCTCCCAACTGCTGCTTAGCAGTGCTGTTCTCTGGGTACAGAAACGCGACTTCTACGAGTAACCCTACACTGGCGTCGTGGCCACCGCCACCATCTCTAGATCGGGGCGAGGAGTTCAACACACCTAGTGGAGTCAACGTTCGCTCCGGCAGTCACTAAGTGCTTCCGGGCACCACCCAGAGCGCCACGAGAGAATGTTTTCAACTGGCCGGGCTGCCTTCTCAGGTTACCACATAGGCCAGTCTGTGTGTTGTCCGCTGATCAGCGGGGGCGGCCTGCTGCCTGCGTGTAACCTTCGCCCGCGTGCCAGCCACCGTGTGTGTGCTTAAAACTTGACAGTTTGACATTGTAGTCTCAGCGACGAAAGGCTGCTAAATGACAGCCAGACTGCGTTCAGAAAGCACACAGGGAGCCAAGCGGGAGTACCTTCAATATGCGCCTTGGATCTAAACGGCGAAAGACGAAGATACTTATCCTCCTTCCTCCATATGTCTAGGCAGAATAATTTATTAAGGTTTACCTCTTCACCGAGGTCTGTCCTCACGCCCTTTCTCCTGAACGGTCCTTAGACGGACAAGGAGACGGCTGGGACGAAGAAGAGGCACAAGACTGGAGGCCAGTCCTGTCTGTGGAACGGTCAAGAGCCTCTCATTCAGGCCCTCTGAAAGGATGGTGCGAGAGAAGCGTCAGGGTTCCACCCTCGGGGTGACGATGCTGGGTTGCTTGTCTCCCGGATAAGTCCTCCGAGATCTTCCCCTGCCCCCACCAGCTATTGACTGTTGTTCTAATAGTTCTTGTCGCCCTTTTGTTCAATATCTAACGTCAGGCGTTTCAGCAAGGCGGAAAACATCGTAGATGGGTTTGGTGGTCTGCACCAAAGTAGAACAATTTGCTTCAGATATGTTTGCTATGAATCTTGTTATTTTGAATTGCTATATCAATTTAAAAAAATAGATAAAAACAAAATTGCAC
>CM031598.1:59931756-59939256 GCA_018398815.1 Conus ventricosus | reverse complement strand
AACATTCTTTGCTTTTTCGTCGTAACAGAGAGGAAGTATGCCGGGATATATTTTCCATTAACTCACCATCAGTGGATAACACCCCGTTTTTTTTTCTTTGGTTTTGCTTCCCTTCCTTCTGAGTTCTCCCTTGCGCATGTCCCTACCTTCTCCCCTCCCCTCCCCTCTCTAACCCTCCCTTCTCTACCCCCCCCCCCCCACCCCCCGTCTTTCTCTCCTGGGCCAGATGGGTAAAAAAACAAAAAACATCTTGCTCATCTGTTTCCCTTGGGATTCAAGATTATTGAAGATTCTCTCTCTCCCCCTCTCTCTCTCTCTCTCGGTATCACTCTCGGCAAAGCGATTTTCATTCTTCCAAAAGAGTAAGCTTAGTGTGATTGTGAAGAAGGGGGGTGTGGCAGGCCACTGATGTAGGACAAGTATTTGACTGATCCGTCAGGAAGTATGGATTAAAGCACTGGTGGGGGAGGACGGAAGGAGAGTGGGAGGGAGTGGGGGGCGGGGGGGGGGGGGGGGTTCGGGGAGCAAGTTCATGCAAACAATTCCCTCATCATTATGAAAGTGACTTCAAACAAAGATTCGCGGGCGCGCGTGCGCGCGCGCGCGTGTATGTGTGTGTGTGTGTGTGTGTGTGTGTGTGTGTGTGTGTGTGAGAGAGAGAGAGAGAGAGACAGAGACAGAGACAGAGAGAGACAGAGACAGAGACAGAGAGAGAAAACGTGTGTGAGTGTTGTAATATGTGGAGAGGGGCAAGGAGATGAATAAGAGGGCATCGGAGTGTCAACATTAACCCCTTTACTGACAACTTATGGGAACCATCGAACACTGTCTGACATGTGAATAGAGCCATTATCTACACCTGTCTCGAATCCATTTCTGTCTCCTACGTGAGACTAGGACCCTTTCGACGAGCGGCCCGTGAGGGTCGTCAAACACGTACAAACTTGGAGCAAAGCAGGTTAAAAAAAAAAAAAGGAAAGAATAAAAGAAAAAGACATAAAGAAAAATGGAGAAAAAAAAACAATAAACGAAAAAGACATAATAAAAAAAAGAAAGAAAAATCAACAAATGAAAAAGACATAAGAAAAAAAAAGAAGAAAAAACCATAAATGAAAAAGGAAAGAAATATCAAACAAACACGACTAAACAAAGAGAAAACTCATACACAGGACTAAAACAGTCACAACCACCAATCCTAGCTCTCCGAAATAAGCAAAGAACTGAACACAAACAAATCAAACAATCAATAAAACGAAACGAATAATTAAAAAAAACAAACAAACACGGACGTCCTATAAAATTTATTTTTTTTTAAAAATCGAGGAGAAAGAAAAGGGGGGGGGGGGGAGGTGAAGTGGTGTGGGTGGGTGGGTGGGTGGGGGGTGGAGGGGAAGGGGGAGGATGCTGTTAAACACGCCACACTAACCACCGGCTGAGAGCCAGCTAAGTCCAGCTCAGACACGGCTACAAGTGGTGTCACTGTATTGTCCACCCTGCAGGCAAGGCTGCGAAACTCAAGGCCGGTGACACGGGGAGGAGGGCGTGGCAGACACACAACAGGCATGCAGGCAGGCAGGCAGGCAGGCGCACTGGTGGAACCGGCTCTCAAACCAGAACCACCCAAGAGGCAGGAAGAAGACGGACGGTTGTGGTGTGTGTGTGAGTACGTGTACACAACATACGTGTCACTCGACGACATCCGTTGACGCGTTGACACGCCTACGTCGGTTGACTGCAGCTCGGGTTAAGAACGGGGTCTGACGCCGACGATGACGCAGGCAGGCAGGCAGGCGACCGGTGGAGCTTTCTTTCTCTCACGAGAAGTGCCGTGCAAACAGCGAACGTGAGATGGACCAGATGGCTCGGTGCCACCGCTGAGATAGAATCGTTCTATTCCTGTGACTGTCCCCAGCTTTCTTCTTTATTTTAAAAATGTATTTTTGATGACATCTAATTGCACTTTTACTGACTTCATTTGCCTGCGTTCTGGAGCATTAAAAAAAAAAAGGTTGAATGAATTTATTTGTTTTCGCTCGTATTACAATAAAGCGTTAGTGAAGACTGCCACCACTGAAGTGTTGGCAGTTATAAATAAATGAAACGCCACAACTCCACCTAGGCCACACGGTTATTCATACCTTTATGTGAAGAGACTAAAAGTGCAGTGACACGTCTTTAATTAAAAGGGCTTTGGGGAGAGCACAGACTCTGCAGCCATACCGTGGGCCAAGGTTTCTTTTCGCCAGGGAAGCAACTGTTGGTACGGACTGAAGGAGTTATTTCCCTTAAAGGAGCGCTTTTCAGGGATTTTTTTTTTCTTTCCCTCTGACAAAACAGAATTTTCTCAACAAAGACTCTCCTTTCCTTTTCAAGATTTGTATTTTCTGACACCATTTCTCTCGTTTTCTTTATCACTTTTATTCCCAAATATACACCCCCTCCTCTTGAACACTTACACAGTATTCTGTTATGTTTTCTCTGTATTAGACTTATACCCCAGCTACAAACTCTCCTCCCTTTAAGTACTTGTATTTTCTGGCACACTTTTACTTTTTTTTTCACGACATTTGTACCCGACAAAGAGACCCTTCCTTTAAAGACTTGCATTTCCTGGTTCCTTTTTCTTTAAAGAAGTATACCCCTTCAGAGCCCCACCCCCATCGCTAACCTTTTGAAAACTTGTATTTTCTAGAACATTTTTTCTTCTCTTCTTCTTCACCACATTTTTACCCAAACTGAGACTCCCCTCCTATCAAGGACTTGTACTACTTGGTGCATCCCCCCCCCCCCCCTTTCTCTACCACATGTATACCCCAGCGCAGTCTCCTCTTCTCTTAAAGACCTGTAGTTTCTGGTACGTTTCTTCTCTGTTTCTTTCCAGCCTTTATACCCAAGCAAAAAGTTCCTGCATCTAGACACTTTTTTTTTTCTAGACCATTGTTGTCTTTACCTTTACTAGATATACATCTACAGAAAGATTCCATCCCTTTATTGATTTTTTTTCTTTATCTTCAAGAGGATTTCCAGGGTCATTTTTGACATGTTCTACTGCATTAAACACACACACACACACACACACACACACACACACACACACACACACACACTCTCACTCACTCACTCTCACTCACTCACTCACTCACTCACTCACTCACTCACTCACTCACTCACTCACTCACTCACTCACTCACTCCTCTCTCTCTCTCTCTCTCTCTCTCTCTCTCTCTCCATCCCAACCCCACATTTCTCACACATCCCAGCCGGCACCCCAGCTTCTCCCCTACCCCTGATCATGAGAGAGAGAGAGAGAGAGAGAGAGAGAGAGAGAGAGAGAGAGAGAGAGAGAGAGAGAGAGAGAGAGAGAGAACGCACGCACGCACAAACGCGCGCGCGCGCGTCACACACACACACACACACACACACACACACACACACACACACACACACACACACACACACACACTCACACTTTTAAAACCAAAGTTCGAACGAACACACCAACGCACGTCAACAATCGCGCAGACGCTCGCACGCGCACACACACGCACGTCTTCGCGCGCGCACACACACACACACACACACACACACACACACACACACACACACACACACACAAAACATTTATATTCAACAGAGTTATCCCTGAACATTACTGGGCGACTGTGAACAGAAAATCAATATAGAACCTGTGTCTCTGTTCAGGTTTCACTCAGAAAACAGCTATACCATTCTGCCATTGAACGCCAAGGTTACGACCGCTAACCAGGGCATTAGCAGGCTCCTTGGGATTAGATCGTACGTCACATCCACCTCGTCATTGGCGAAGTGCTCTTGAAAAGTACATGACTAACCTTTCACATTTAGCCCAACACACCCGTGTCCTCCCCACACACGGACGGCCTATATGTTCGATCACTGGACAGAGAAGGGCTGCGCTGAGCAGCCCACTCGCTCCAGTCTGAACCAGTGCGCGGTGTCGATGAACGGCTTTCAGCACCACCTATATACATACCCTCTGTGTGTGTGTCTGTCTCTTCCTAACCACCCCTTCGCCATCTCCTCTCTCTCTCTAAAACAGACACACAGGCACTGACACAGACACACACACACACACACACACACTCTCTCTCTCTCTCTCTCTCTCTCTCTCTCTCTCTCTCTCTCTCTGTGCACCCTCCCTATCATCATCCCAACACAAGCCTAACGTCACCTCCATCCTTCCTTCTGCCTTTACAGCATACCTGTATGCATAGCCCACGTGAGAGCGCGCGCACGTATGTGTGTGTGTGTGTGTGTGTGTGTGTGTGTGTGTGTGTGTGTGTGTGTGTGTGTGTGTGTGTGTACGTTTGTGTGCTGCGCTGTGCTGTTTTGTGTGTGTGTGCGCGCGTGTATGTATATGTGTGTGTGTGTGTGTTGTGTGTGTGCGTGCGCGCGCGCGTATGTGTGTGCGCGTGCGTGCACGCGTGCGCGCTTTCGTGCGTGTGTGTGAGTGTGTGTGTGTGTGTGTGTGTGTGTGTGTGCGCGCGCGCGACTGTCCGTGTGTGTGTGTGTGTGTGTGTGTGTGTGTGTGTGTGTGTGTGTGTGTGTGTGTGTGTGTGACTGTCCGTGTGTCTGTGAGTGTCAGAACACCCGACAGGAAGCCAACCTTTCAGACCCTCCAGTTTGAGGTCCTTAGAGACGACCACACCAGAGAAAACGCCGACGGCTCTAGCCAGACAGCTGGCGAGGGCGGATGACAAAGGGGTTGGCGGGGACCACCACCATCCAGCCATCTTCCAGTCATGGATATTTATGAACAACGCCCACCACGGATTAGTGTCACGCCAACGGGAGGTCATGTTAGGGCCATCCGTCAGAGGACAGAGGGCCGCGTCAGCCCGACCCCGTCATTCGTCCGACGAACTTCAAACTGATATTGTCACTCTTGACAACCATCTTCCACGCTATGTACCAAACGACAAAACAACTTCAGCAAGCAACATGTCCATCCGTTGGAAAACAGACAGACATTGCATGGAGAGAGTGAGTCAGGAGAAGAAGAAAAAAGGGGAAAATAGGAGGATGGAGGACCCAGTTCAAAAAGAAAAAGAAAAAAGAAAGAAAGAAAGAAAGAAAAAAAGAAAGAAAAATAAACGGAGGTTGGACGACAAAACAACACCACCAACAACAAACATCTTCCACGGAGAATTTTTTTTTTTTTTAAACCACGATGATAAAAGATCGTCCACAGCTATAAGCCGCTTCCAAATTATCACACTTCCATCAGGATAAAAAAAAACTTCCACAATAACTTCCACATTGCCGAAAGTTTTCCAACATTTTATAAAATTCTATCATGGATTATCTCCCCAAATGATATCATTATACATCCTTCTCAATAACGAACATCTTCACAACGATGATCGCTTTTTACGATAATTAAGGTTTTCGATTCGGAGGAGAGATTTTTCCACAACGATGAACGTCTTCCACAGTGATCAAAAGAGAGAAAAAAGAAAAAAACTTATTTTTGCCAACCCTTCCAAACAAACCCCCACACACCTGTCCCTAATCATACCTACCTCTAAAAAAAAAAACAAAAAAAAACGGTACTTAAATTTTCTGCTGAACCAACCTAAAGAAAAACAACAACAAACAAACACAACGGGATCTCTCGTCAGCCGAGTCAGAGGTAATCCATAGTTTGCTGTCTGCTGAGGACATCGTTAATGTCACTCCGCCTTCTCTCTCTCTCTCTCTCTCTCTCTCTCTCTCTCTCTCTCTCTCTCTCTCTCTCTCTCTCTGTATCTCTCCCTCTGTGTGTGTGGTGTGTTGTGTGTGTGTGTGTGTGTGTGTGGTGTGTGTGTGTGTGTGTGTGTGTGTGTGTGTTGTGTGTATGTCAGAGGCTAAGAGTAAATTTTGAATGTTACCCACTTTTGGATCTTTTCGCTTTGAAAACCCTCTCTGTCCACCCAGCAGTAAAATGGGTACCTGATTCAGTTCAGGGAAAGTAAAGGAAGCAGAAAGAGAGGGATGGGCTCCGCCTTTCATCATGCCGTGCCCTTGACCCGGTGAACCTCTAACAGTTCACCGCCACTACGGCCATGAGAACTTTGACCTTTTCATAAGATTAATCCAGTGTTGACAAATACGTCAAAAGCTTAACCCTTCTCTTCCTTATTTGGAATAGGAGTGTTTATACCAGGCAAACGTTAGGACATCCTAAGGAGTGTGATCAGAATCAAGTATTTCTAAAACATACATATGACAAACATAAAAACAGTTGGGGAAAAAAAAAAAACCCGCACATCACAAAATGATCAAGAACATTACTGCCAGTGTCGGAAATGCACGTGCAGCAACCATCAAGGTTGTCGTCACATATTCAAGGTGCACAAACTTAAGTTGCTCAACATTTAAGTTTGGTAAACATTCATCGTAGATATGAGGCACCATATCTTGTGACTGTCTTCCACAATTTACAGACGTGCTTCTGTAATGTCATGCAGAGTTGCTGAAGTACAGTTCGGTGAAATATGGATTGATCTGCTGTCAAGATCTCCCGACAACACACGTCATCTAAGGTGACCATGCGGTCGTTGAGGCTGTCCTCCAAATTTACAATCCCACTGTCAATATCAAAAGACGTATCAAATGAAGAACCCTCTAGCTGCACATAAGCACAAACACATATATCATGTGGAACAAACAATAATTTATCTATTCTAAATAAAAAGAACACGTACATACATTTCTTTGTCACGCGATGCATAATTTTGTTCTGTACTAAGCGCAGAACACCACCTGAAAGCCGTCCTTGTCTCGGCAACTTCACACAAGGCTCACTCAATACCGTACGCACAGAAAGCTTCACCGGTTTTATGGGTTTAAGGAATACTTCGAGAAGACACACACAAACTCGCAAGAACGCACGAAATAAAGCAGATCTACGTAGTAAAGTTTAGACAGTAATGTCTTTATACTCCAATGCCAGAACGACAATACGTTAAATCTATCAAGACCAGTAAGAGAATCATCAACGATAAAGACATCAACTTTGTCACTGACTTTCTTTTTTTTTTTCTTTTGCTCTATAGATAACGACTGGAAGCGGAGTTTGCGTTGACGTCAAACGCCTCCCCCCCCCCCCCAACACACACACGCATACACGCACATACACACGCTCCCTCTCCCTCTCTCTCTCTCTCTCTCTCTCTCTCTCTCTCTCTCTCTCTCACACACACACACACGTACGCACAAACACACACACACACACACACACACACACACACACACACACATACACACACACGCGTGCACACACAGGTTCGTCGCCACCAGCTTGCTATCAGTAACAAAAACAACAACAATAAAGACATAAAATAACGATAATGAAAACAAAACAATAAAAAGTAAACAACGACACCACCACCAAACGACATGACGGATGATCCTACATACTGACAAGAAAACAAAGGCCGAAGCACTGAGCCGCCGGACGAACTCCACAGTCATTGAAGA